>JAVRXN010000003.1:50240643-50855643 GCA_033556935.1 Timema podura
AAAGTTTACGCATGCGTTAATCTTTATTAATATAATTTTAAGTAATTTCTAATATCATTTTATAGTTTTGAATAACATACAAAATTTGATCAATAAACTACCCTTTAATTATTTCTTCTCCATAAAACGATTAGGGTGTTAAAACACTCACCGTACCCATTTTGAACAAAATTGTTACAGCCGTTTTGAAACATTTTGAATTTTCAAAAGATCAGTCGAAACAAGTTAAGGTGCTTTATAATTTCAATGCTGAAGTTAAAATCACGATTTATCCTTGAATTATGACCATATTGCACAAATAGAAAGGTTTGAAACAAACTCAGCAAATATTTCTCGAATGTAGCCACAGGTTCAACAAACGGATAGGTGGAGACATAAATGGGAACAAACAAGAACATGGAGACAAACAGAAGAATATGGGGACAGACAAACAGAAGAACATTGGGACAGACAAACATAAGAACATTGGGACAGACAAACAAAGAACATGGGTAAACAGAACAAAACAGAAGAACATTGGGACAGACAAACAGAAGAACATGGGACAGACAAACAGAAGACCATTGAGACAGACAAACAAATAACATTGGGACAGACAAACAGAACACATTGGACAGACAAACAGAAGAACATTGGGACAGAAAACAGAAGAACATTGGGACAGACAAACAGAAGAACATTGGGACAGAAAACAGAAGAACATTGGGAGAGACAAACAGAAGAGCATTGGGACAGAAAACAGAAGACATGGGACAGACAAACAGAAGAGCATTGGGACAGATAAACAGAAGAACATTGGGACAGATAAACAGAAGAACATGGGAGAGACAAACAGAAGACATTGGGACAGATAAACAGAAGAACATTGGGCAGATAAACAGAAGACATTGGACAGACAAACAGAAGAGCATTGGGACAGACAAACAGAAGACATTGGGACAATAAACAGAAGAACATGGTCAGATAAACAGAAGAACATGGACAGACAGACTGACGGACAGACAAGGGAACATACCTAATTGGAATACCCACTTCATCAGTTCAGGCACATAGAAATATCTAGAGTCTTCATAGTCGTGAGATAGTACTACGTTTTCAAGATTATTCTTCCTCTATATGAGATATTTTGTTATCTCCTTGTCCTTCTACTCTTTCGGGCTGTACGCATGTGTACAAACTACGATAGTTTGTTAGGCACGAGGAAGTTTGAATTCAGAGGAAGTGTACCAGAATTTGAGTGGAAGGAGAATGGAGAATCTTTTAGGAGTCGAATGACCCTCAGTACAGCCGACCGGAATTCGAATCTAGATGTTCCTGTTATCGGCAGTCCAGTCTATTGTGAGAGTGACGTCTTAGACCATTCGGACCACCGAAGCGGCTTATTGCATAAAATATTTGTGAAATTAAATCAAATTGAAGAAGAGAGGAAATAAAAGTATTTACGTGAACTATGTTTCGTGTAAGAAAGAGACAGTAAAGAACGTGAAGAGGTCGGAAGTGGATCGAGGGACAAGAGAAGGGAGGTTGGGAGGGGATGAAGATAACAGATTACGAACTGTAGATGAAACGCATTTAGAGGAAACATGTTTATTTAATTTAGGTTTTCACGTCCCTTCTTTAACGGCCAAGGGGGCTATTTGGGTGAGGGGAAGGGGGCTATTTGGCTGAGGGGAAGGAGCTAATGGAGATGGTCCCAAAGATGAGGCAACGCTCGACGATAAAATCGACAAGAGTCGCAATGAAAAAAACAACAAAAATACCGGCCAAGAGCGCGTGCTTCGGAAACAAAAGGATAGAGGATTTATTCTCGGGTCGACCTCGGTGGTCTTGGGTAGAGTGCTCGCTCGCCTCAGGACCAGATGTACACAGGTCCAGCCGAGGTTAACGGATTTTTCTTGAGCGATAAAAATCCGTAGCACAACTTCTTTCGGAGGGGAAGTAAAGCCGTCGGTCCCATGTAGATTGCGGGGGTGTAAAATAAACCTGGAAGGTATGTGTGAATACCTTTCCTGGCAAAATTGGTAGGCCCTTTCGCTCTTGCTCAGAGAAATTCTCGCGTAGCTGATATAATCAGTCGGTTCAGGAAGTGCACGTTAAATACCTCAAATGAATTAAAATGAAATTATTTGTTTGCCACACCAGTGGAACTGTCAGATTCAGATAGGATAAACTGATTTCTATAACTAAAAAAGTTACTAAAACCACTTCAATATATTCATCCTACCACGAGGTAGGTTAAAAAAAATCCGTGGAAACAAATGACTATCTAGAATAGGAAATAATGAAAAATAGAGTTTTAAAATGCAAATCAATGTTGTCCAGGCACAGAAAGTAGAATGAGCGTTTATACTCGTCAGAGGAAGAGAGAACGTGCCATCAGCAGGTAAAAAAAGAGGTATCTCAAGGTGAACTGCTCATGTTCCTCTCTCTCTTTCTATTACGCACATTGGCGTCCAAGCGTGGTAACTTAAAGTGCTTAGGCAAGCCGTACACTGGATCCGACATTTGATTAAAGACAAAACGTTGAGTCTCGTCGGTTGCAGTGTGGAGGTTGTCCGATTTTTTTTCTTTAGACGCCTTTATATCTTGTCCTATTCCCGCCATTTCCAAACAAAAGCAGAGTTTCCGCCATTTACGGGCCATACGGTAGTCACATGACTGATAGCCGCTTGCACATGCGCAATTCAATCTGTCGAAAAGTGTCGTATCGAAATACTAAACTTGAGGGACCTTCGTCCGACAGGGAAAAAAGTCTTAACGACGTAGAAAGGCGTCCAAAGAAAGTGCCGAAGCCAGTGTGCGGGCCTCCATTTAGCCCCATGTTGAACGGAGCGCATCAGACACTGACAAAGTGTATTGTCGTAAGGCCAAATGTCGGATCCAGTGTGTGGCCTGCCTTAAGTTACGTCAAAAGATGCAACACACTTTGTAAAGTAGCTTCAAATTCATCAAGGAAGTGACGTCACCAAGTACACAGATAATGTGCGTAGACGAACCTTTAGGGTACGGCCAGACTGGGCAGCGACTAAAAATTAAAAAAAAATTAAAATAGAACACATTGGTAGTAATTAGAGGTGGCCAGACTGGAGCGAGCTCGACCCGGTACAGTCTAGTTTACAGGCGCTAGGCAATATTATTGTATGTTGGTTCATTGAGTGCTAGGAAAACTTCTCATTTTGACATTTTTATTACTATCGATAGGTTTATCACACTTGCTACTAACGGCCTAATATAATTGGTAAAATCATAACATACTATATATATATATAAATATGTAAAACTGATATGTTAAAATACTTCAATATTATCATAGTAGGCCTTTACAAATAAGAATCACCATTAGCGTGGAGAGAGGATGAGAAAACCACAACAATAAATCACTTGTTAAAACCACCCTCAGTTCACTGAGCCAAGATTCGGAGCCTCCTCGTCAACAACTAATGAGAGCTATCTGCTAATCACGCGCTCGCTCGCACGCTCGCCAGTCTGGCCGAACCCTTGGACGTGAAACAAGGGCGAATGACCAGGTGCAGGTGGTCCGTCCGTAAAGTGTGGTCTAGATTTTATCCGAACGGAGCGTACGCGGAGAGAATGAAGAGGAAACGGTGAGTTATAAAAGAAGGGGGATGAACTCAACAGAGAAAGAGGTCTAAAGACGAGACTAGGAATAAAGAATAAACTAAAAAAAACTTATTCGTCCGGAGTAAACAACGGAATGGAATGTCGCTGCTGATACTTGAGTTCAGTAAACTTTTGGCGAGAAACGGAGGAGTTGGGGCTGAGCCAACCCGACACTATGCTCTCTTTCTCTCTCTCTCTCTTTGTACCACGTGGCCTGGAGAGGGTGGTTGTAACGACTACTCTCTCTCTTTGTACCACGTGGCCTGGAGAGGGTGTAACGACTACTATCTCTTTGTACCACGTGGGCTGGAGAAGGTGTAACGACTACTATCTCTCTTTGTACCACGTGGCCTGGAGAGGGTGTAACGACTACTATCTTTCTTTGTACCACGTGGCCTGGAGAGGGTGTAACGACTACTATCTTTCTTTGTACCACGTGGCCTGGAGAGGGTGTAACGACTACTATCTTTCTTTGTACCACGTGGCCTGGAGAGGGTGTAACGACTACTATCTCTTTGTACCACGTGGGCTGGAGAAGGTGTAACGACTACTATCTTTCTTTGTACCACGTGGCCTGGAGAGGGTGTAACGACTACTATCTCTCTTTGTACCACGTGGCCTGGAGAGGTGTAACGACTACTATCTTCTCTTTGTACCACGTGGCCTGGAGAGGGTGTAACGACTACTATCTCTCTTTGTACCACGTGGCCTGGAGAGGGTGTAACGACTACTATCTTTCTTTGTACCACGTGGCCTGAAGAGGGTGTAACGACTTCTCTCTCTCTCTTTGTACCACGTGGGCTGGAGAGGGTGTAACGACTACTATCTCTCTCTTTGTACCACGTGGCCTGGAGAGGGTGTAACGACTACTATCTTTCTTTGTACCACGTGGCCTGGAGAGGGTGTAACGACTACTATCTCTCTTTGTACCACGTGGCCTGGAGAGGGTGTAACGACTACTATCTCTCTTTGTACCACGTGGCCTGGAGAGGGTGTAACGACTTCTCTCTCTCTTTTTGTACCATGTGGCCTGGAGAGGGTGTAACGACTACTATCTTTCTTTGTACCACGTGGGCTGGAGAAGGTGTAACGACTTCTCTCTCTCTTTTTGTACCACGTAGCCAGGAGAGGGTCTAACGACTATATTTTACAATTCTTTTTTGACCAATTAATAGACTAGAGATAGTCATATTTAATCCACAATAATAATAATATTCCAAATGTTTTTAAGTTACATTATATTTCGCAGTAAATATCTACGTGGTGCAACATCCTTCGGTCTCTTATCAGCCACCCAAACAAAATCTTCTCGAAGGACAAGGGTGAAGGGACGATTGCATTCTGTTACTAGAATATTTTAAAAGCAAAATCTTGGAAAACAAACCTGTTGGGAAACGAGGATAAGGACACTTACGTAATATTCACCGGGCATTTAGGACCTGCGTTCGTCGAGAGAATATATATTTGTTTATTAGTCACCAAATCTGAGTCTGGACTAATTCCACGTCTGTCTCTAGATTGGATCAATCTTGGTACAGTCACATTTTTAATCCTCCCAGTTCCCTAAGAAGTGAAACAGCAGCGGGTGTGATATCGGATCTGTTATTCATCCTTTTCAATACAACAATGACGCTAAATAAATCATTAATTAAATTTACATAAGCGATTTCAATTATAAAGTGACAACAAATCACGTCAATCTAATCAGTATAGTATCAAAACTCATGAGTTGTGAATCGCGAACAATACTACAATGGGCGATGGAAATTTGGAAAAAAATTCCTTAACTCTTTCCTCCAAATTTTTCATATATTTATTTTTAAAAAAATTTACACCACGTATTTTGTTACCCGTTCGGCTTATATAAGCTTATGCACTAAATTACGCTGATGTGTAAGCGATGAGGAATAGTTGTATTTTAGAGGAAATTTTCTTTGGGGGGAGAATGGAAAACCATAGAGGTAAAATCATCTTCATTACACCCGAACGGAATATGAACCCTGACCTCCACGTCATTGATAGTCTATTGTTTAATAATGACGTATTAGACCATATAAAACACCGAATCGGGTTTAAATGACTTACAATAAACCAATAACAGAGATTATAGTTCTCTTCTCACACTCACGTATAGACTACAGCGCTTGGTGGTTGGATGTGTCACTAACGTCGGGTCTGCTGTAGACCAGATATGTTAAGGTGGGGTGCTAGTGAGCGTGAGTTTAGGGCAGTATTTTTTAAGTTTTGATAGCATAAACATTTTTCGGCCAAAATAAATCAAATATTTCTTCTATAGAAACATAGAGATTAGTTTTCCGCACATCCTGATCTCAACAGTTCTTGAATATTTGTCAAAGGTGTCTTGGAATTTAATGACAACTTTTCCTCTTCATTTAAAAAGTTGTCACCAAATGCCGCAATGCTCATGACAGATATTCAACAACTATTGATATGATCATGTCTAGAAAACTAAACTCTATGTTTCTATAGAAGAAATGTTTTATTTATTTTGACCAAAAAATGTTTATGCTATAAAAACTGCAAAATCAATACGCTAAACTCGCGCTCACTAGCACCCCATCTTAATACTTCAATATTAGAATCAGATCCTTTAGGAATACATCTCCTTCCACTGGGATTTGACTACTGAACATTTTACAAATCTAATTGCCATTATTTGTTTGAATTTTATTTTCTGTTTATAATCTAAAAGATAATTAAAATAATTTATGGTTGCTTGAATATTTGCTAACAAATTCATCCCCCTTCCCCCCTTTTCTTGTCGCCTTAGGAAAATCATGAAAAAATGAGAACGTGAAAAAAAAAAAAAGAAAAAATATAAAATTGTCAAAAAGGAAAAATAATAAGGTTCATAATAATATACGGATACTGGAATCGTGTTTAATGTTCGTTCCATGACGTCATAAACAAGAACCGGAAACAAGCCCACCCACCCTTCACACACGCCTCGTTATGAGAGAGACATTTTTTGTAAAATTATTTTCAATGGTAAATTTATAAAAAAAAATTCTTAAAAAAATTGATAAAAAAAACCCATTTGTGTTTATTAGGGTGGGATGGAAGGTTCTTGATTTTTAAGGGCAGTATTTTTACAGTTTTTATAGCAAATCATTTGTTTAGGCAAAACAGATAAAATATTACTCCAATAGAAACATAAAGTTTAATTTTCTACACATTTTTTTCATTGAAATATTATAATATTAATATTTTCATTATTTATAATATTATATAGCATTCTAATATATGTAGTATTAATATAATTTCATCTATTATTATTATAATTATTTATAATTTTTATATCATTATTAATAATAATTGTAATATTATAAATCTTCCACTGTGTACAACTCATATTATGACTGTCTATTTATACTAAATTTCATCCCAAGATACTTAGCACCGCGTCTTACTACCCGTTCGGGTTATACGCTTAAGTACTAATTACACTAATGGGTTATGAATTAGGAAGGTTGAATTTAGAGGAAGTGAACCCGCATTTGCGTGGAGGGAGAGTGGAAAACCATTTAGGAAAAACCCTCCTCAGTTCACCCGACCGAGATTCGAACCTCGATCTCCCCGTCCTCGGCAGTAGAGCTCAATACGACTGGCGCGTTAGCTAACTACGCCACCGAGGCTTCATCCCAAGACCTTAATAACTTTACCTTAACATTGGGACGTGAAAACCTAAAATAACACGTTTGACCCCTTATAACTCGTGAATAATTGTAATGATTTGAAATCAGTAAATCATTATTTAAAGTTTATAATCATACTCTTGTTAAAATTGAGCAATATATTTTTACCGTCGAATGACCTTTTATATGGACCCAAGGTTAGTGTAGTGTATCTTACTCTCTTGTCTCGGATCATTACGGAGCTGGGTTTTCACCCTCTTTCTAGGCGAATACTGACTGTGCCCAGCTAAAAGAAAATCTCTAGGACCCTTGAAAAGGCTATTTCCCACCCCTCCCCCTCACCCCTCCCAAATCACTCCCCCACCTTCCTCTCTCAGGACTGTATCTAGGTATTCAGTGGCGTGTAACGACAAGATAAACATGGAGGTTACGCAGGCGAGGCTGGGATAAGTTCAAGCTTATCTGTGTGTGTGTGTGTGCTTGTGTGTCTGTTTGTGTGTGTGTGTTGATAGCGAGGTGAGCTGGAGACGTATTGAAGTGGAAGTACAGCCACTCTCTAAAATTGTAGCGTCAAATTGAAGAGAGCAATTTCCACGGTTTAACCGAAAGGGTGCAGGCTAAAACACCCTCCTCTCCACTCACACAAGTATTATTTAATAATTTATTTTTTATTACTCTTCAATAATATAAAACCTGATTATTATTATTTTTAAATACTTTAGCTTCCTTTATAAAAGACTGAAAAATAAAAATAAATAATACCACAATCTCGTGTTAGGGAATTGATCCTTCACCTTCCTCCCCCCCGCCCCCTATCACACTCATAATAAATATTGGTACGACTTTGACTGTCGCTAGTGTCACCGTAATATTCACATTCTCAAAACAATAAACTAAAAGTTTTTGAAAAAAAAAATTCTCAGATGCAAGGAAAGGTGGGCCATGCTCTTTTATTTGATTGTACCAGTGTGCCGCTCTTGTAGAAACTGTACCAGTGTGCTGCTCTTATTGTAGAAACTGTACCAGTGTGCTACTCTTATTGTAGAAACTGTACCAGTGTGCTACTCTTGTAGAAACTGTACCAGTGTGCTGCTCTTCTTGTATGTACTGTGTCAGTGTGCTGCTCTTCTTGTATGTACTGTGTCAGTGTGCCGCTCTTATTGTAGAAACTGTACCAGTGTGCCGCTCTTGTAGAAACTGTACCAGTGTGCTGCTCTTCTTGTATGTACTGTGTCAGTGTGCTGTTCTTCTTGTATGTACTGTGTCAGTGTGCTGCTCTTATTGTAGAAACTGTACCAGTGTGCCGCTCTTGTAGAAACTGTACCAGTGTGCTGCTCTTATTGTAGAAACTGTACCAGTGTGCTGTTCTTCTTGTATGTACTGTGTCAGTGTGCTGCTCTTATTGTAGAAACTGTACCAGTGTGCTGTTCTTCTTGTATGTACTGTGTCAGTGTGCCGCTTTTATTGTAGAAACTGTACCAGTGTGCTGTTCTTCTTGTATGTACTGTGTCAGTGTGCTGTTCTTCTTGTATGTACTGTGTCAATGTGCTGCTCTTATTGTAGAAACTGTACCAATGTGCTGCTCTTCTTGTATGTACTGTGTCATTGTGCCGCTTTTATTGTAGAAACTGTACCAGTGTGCTGTTCTTCTTGTATGTACTGTGTCAGTGTGCTGTTCTTCTTGTATGTACTGTGTCATTGTGCTGCTCTTATTGTAGAAACTGTACCAATGTGCTGCTCTTCTTGTATGTACTGTGTCAGTGTGCCGCTTTTATTGTAGAAACTGTACCAGTGTGCTGTTCTTCTTGTATGTACTGTGTCAGTGTGCCGCTCTTGTAGAAACTGTACCAGTGTGCTGCTCTTGTAGAAACTGTACCAATGTGCTGCTCTTGTACAGACTGTACCAGTCTGCTCACTGGTTAGTTTTATCTCTGCACGTGAGTTCTTCCCTTCAAAGAGGAGTCATCTTGAGCTCCTGACAAATATTTACTGAATCAGGTCGATACAAACGGCTCAACCTTTCACTTGATTAGACCGGACCAGACGAACGTGGCCACGCGGACCAAGCTGTCGTTCGTTCTAATCCTATCAGGTTTTCTAGGGACGGAGAATCCCTCTCGGGAGTACAAAGGTGCTCCTTCCTAAATAATTATCTCACTTATTTTCACCCAAATGTTGCTGAATGCATACCTGCGGTCTTCGTGTCGTAGAATGCCGCAATGCTTACATTCAGGCCGAAGTGACGCTTTTGAGCACTTCCTGTAATGTCAAGCAGCTCCACATTACTGGATTACAAACATGACTATAGCTATGGAACAAAGTCAAATGGAACAATTGTACTTTTTCCTTGTTTTTGTCTCTGTCTACTGCTAAGGTGAGTCCCACATGCTACGATACACACCCTACATGTGAATATATTTATATTACATTTTATGTACCCCCTAAAGCCTATAACGCACCAGGAAACATTCCCCTAGAAACGTTGTTTGCCAACATGTTGCCCTTGTTTCGGAAACAGTTGCCCAACATTTCTCATGTTCCCTTTGTGTTTCCCACCTGGGAAAACATGTTTCCAATGAACCATTTCAAATAGGTTACAAGAAACAATGTTTGCTTGTTGGACGTGTTGGCCAACATTTCCGACATTAAGCAACGTGTGCTAGAAGGTGAGATTGCTGATCTAAATCGTGTGTATCTTTTCATTATCCTGGGACTAACCATTTGTAAAATAACTTTCAAAATCTGTAGGAGACACGCAAGTGAAGTTCCTAAAACCACTGCCGTCTTCGAACTTCGGTTCTGTCGGAAGTTTATTTGCATAGTACAAACCATTTTGAAGCACTTTACAGACGACCCCCGTTTTCTTCTTCTCTGTCTTCTTGAACAGCTCATAACTAAATACAAAGCACCATAGCAGCATCCTCCTCAACAGACATCTTTCACTCAATCGAACTCTGGACGGGAAACAAATCATCGTCTTAGGGCCAGTTTCATAGTCAGATTTAGTACACCTCAAGTGCGGCGCTATACTAAATACAAGACGTCACCTACCTGAAATTGAATGGAATGGGCCAGTTTCATAGTCAAATTTAGTACGCCTCAAGTGCGGCGCTTTACTAAATACAGGACGAACACCTACCTGAAATTGAATGGAATGGGCCAGTTTCATATGCGAAACTGGCCCATTCCATTCAATTTCAGGTAGGTGTCGTCCTGTATTTAGTATCAACTCGCGTACTAAATCTGACTATGAAACTGGCCCTTAGTCTGGACTCGAAACGATGTTTCTTTAATGTTTGCCAACAATCTGTTTCCCACGTTGGCCAACAGTTGTGGAACAGTTGGCCAACAATATTTCCAAGTGCTTACTAAGCTTTATATATCTTAGCGTACCCCGGGTCGACAACCACTGATGTTGTATATACGTGAGTTTGAGTGTGAGTGGAAACTTTAAAACTTGGGATATCTCGAGAGTCGAGGTGCATTAGTTACATTTAAATAGCCAAAAGAAAACTATCATAAATGAGGGAAAATTTTCCGGTATAAATTAAAGAAAAAGATTCTGTGGAAAATGTTTCCGTCTTTCATCTATTCGTATCAGTCCTATATTTATGGAGCTAGAATTTTTGTTTTTAATGTTTAGCTTGAGTCTCCACCAGACCATAATTACCGCCCTTCAATCAAGTGGCGGATTGTCGGTAGCTACAGAAAGTAGAGGAACTTCTCTATACACATTCTCCGTGATTAAAAGGGAAAGGCAATATCTATCATGGCAGCTCTTCTGAGCTGTGTATGGAGGATCTTGTTTGCACACGTCGTCTTGAACACCCCACCAGCAGCTCATCCGGTGTCGTGTTAACCCCCCCCTTCTCTCCCCCCCCCCCGGTTGTTTTTATTTATCGTCCCAGCCACCCCTCCTAACCCTGACTATCTACACCCTCCCGTCCTTTGCCACGCGTCTTCTGACACGACCCTTGGTTTTCTGGAGGATGAGAGGCTTAGGAGGATAGGGAGCATCTGTGACCATTCTACCTCCCCGTCATTAACTGCTTGTATACCGTGTGATATGTTAGATGATATTCTACCTCCCCGTCATTAACTGCTTGTATACCGTGTGACATGTTAGATGATATTCTACCTCCCCGTCATTAACTGCTTGTATACCGTGTGACATGTTAGATGATATTCTACCTCCCCGTCATTACTGTTCGTATACCGTGTGACATGTTAGATGATACCATTCTACCTCCCCGTCATTACTGCTTGTATACCGTGTGATATGTTAGATGCTATCATTCTACCTCCCCGTCATTACTGCTTGTATACCGTGTGATATGTTAGATGCTATCATTCTACCTCCCCGTCATTACTGCTTGTATACCGTGTGACATGTTAGATGATATTCTACCTCCCCGTCATTACTGCTTGTATACCGTGTGATATGTTAGATGATATCATTCTACCTCCCCGTCATTACTGCTTGTATACCGTGTGACATGTTAGATGATATAATTCTACCTTCCCGTCATTACTGCTTGTATACCGTGTGACATGTTAGATGATATTCTACCTCCCCGTCATTACTGTTCGTATACCGTGTGATATGTTAGATGATATAATTCTACCTTCCCGTCATTACTGCTTGTATACCGTGTGACATGTTAGATGATATCATTCTACCTCCCCGTCATTACTGCTTGTATACCGTGTGACATGTTAGATGATATAATTCTACCTTCCCGTCATTACTGCTTGTATACCGTGTGACATGTTAGATGATATTCTACCTCCCCGTCATTACTGCTTGTATACCATGTGACATGTTAGATGATATAATTCTACCTTCCCGTCATTACTGCTTGTATACCGTGTGATATGTTAGATGCTATCATTCTACCTCCCCGTCATTACTGCTTGTATACCGTGTGACATGTTAGATGATATTCTACCTCCCCGTCATTACTGCTTGTATACCATGTGACATGTTAGATGATATAATTCTACCTTCCCGTCATTACTGCTTGTATACCGTGTGACATGTTAGATGATATCATTCTACCTCCCCGTCATTACTGCTTGTATACCGTGTGACATGTTAGATGATATAATTCTACCTTCCCGTCATTACTGCTTGTATACCGTGTGACATGTTAGATGATATTCTACCTCCCCGTCATTACTGCTTGTATACCGTGTGACATGTTAGATGATATAATTCTACCTTCCCGTCATTACTGCTTGTATACCGTGTGATATGTTAGATGCTATCATTCTACCTCCCCGTCATTACTGCTTGTATACCGTGTGACATGTTAGATGATATAATTCTACCTTCCCGTCATTACTGCTTGTATACCGTGTGACATGTTAGATGATATCATTCTACCTCCCCGTCATTACTGCTTGTATACCGTGTGACATGTTAGATGATATAATTCTACCTTCCCGTCATTACTGCTTGTATACCGTGTGACATGTTAGATGATATTCTACCTCCCCGTCATTACTGCTTGTATACCATGTGACATGTTAGATGATATTCTACCTCCCCGTCATTACTGCTTGTATACCGTGTGATATGTTAGATGATATAATTCTACCTCCCCGTCATTACTGCTTGTATACCGTGTGATATGTTAGATGATATCATTCTACCTCCCCGTCATTACTGCTCGTATACCGTATGATATGTTAGATGATATCATTCTACCTCCCCGTCATTACTGCTTGTATACCGTGTGATATGTTAGATGATAACATTCTACCTCCCCGTCATTAACTGCTTGTATACCGTGTGACATGTTAGATGATATCATTCTACCTCCCCGTCATTACTGCTTGTATACCATGTGACATGTTAGATGATATTCTACCTCCCCGTCATTACTGCTCGTATACCGTGTGATATGTTAGATGATATCATTCTACCTCCCCGTAATTAACTGCTTGTATACCGTGTGACATGTTAGATGATATTCTACCTCCCCGTCATTACTGCTTGTATACCGTGTGATATGTTAGATGATATAATTCTACCTCCCCGTCATTACTGCTTGTATACCGTGTGATATGTTAGATGATATCATTCTACCTCCCCGTCATTACTGCTTGTATGCCGTGTGATATGTTAGATGCTATCATTCTACCTCCCCGTCATTAACTGCTTGTATACCGTGTGACATGTTAGATGATATTCTACCTCCCCGTCATTACTGCTTGTATACCGTGTGATATGTTAGATGATATAATTCTACCTCCCCGTCATTACTGCTTGTATACCGTGTGATATGTTAGATGATATCATTCTACCTCCCCGTCATTACTGCTTGTATACCGTGTGATATGTTAGATGATATCATTCTACCTCCCCGTCATTACTGCTTGTATACCGTGTGACATGTTAGATGATATCATTCTACCTCCCCGTCATTACTGCTTGTATACCATGTGACATGTTAGATGATATTCTACCTCCCCGTCATTACTGCTCGTATACCGTGTGATATGTTAGATGATATCATTCTACCTCCCCGTAATTAACTGCTTGTATACCGTGTGACATGTTAGATGATATTCTACCTCCCCGTCATTACTGCTTGTATACCGTGTGATATGTTAGATGATATCATTCTACCTCCCCGTCATTACTTCTTGTATACCGTATGATATGTTAGATGATATCATTCTACCTCCCCGTCATTACTTCTTGTATACCGTATGATATGTTAGATGATATCATTCTACCTCCCCGTCATTACTGCTTGTATACCGTGTGACATGTTAGATGATATTCTACCTCCCCGTCATTAACTGCTTGTATACCGTGTGATATGTTAGATGATATCATTCTACCTCCCCATCATTACTGCTTGTATACCGTGTGATATGTTAGATGATATCATTCTACCTCCCCTTCATTAACTGCTCGTATACCGTGTGATATGTTAGATGATATCATTCTACCTCCCCTTCATTAACTGCTTGTATACCGTATGATATGTTAGATGATATCATTCTACCTCCCCATCATTACTGCTTGTATACCGTGTGATATGTTAGATGATATCATTCTACCTCCCGTCATTACTGCTTGTATACCGTCATTACTGCTTGTATACCGTGTGACATGTTAGATGATATCATTCTACCTCCCCGTCATTACTGCTTGTATACCACGTGACACGTTGGATTATATCAATGTGCTATCCACCTTGAGGTGCAAGGAGAATTTTTCCATGCATGGTAGTTTATCACTGAAATTTTCCTAACACCTCTCCAAGCTAATGTGATTGCATTTCCTCTAAACAACATTTCTCATCCCTATATAATAGATTAAGTTATTAAATAACTATGTTTATAAGCAATCTTCCCACTAACGTAATACAAAAATAAACTTTTATTCCTGTGTCGGGATTTAAGCCCCGGGCTTTAAACAGTTTAGGCAGATAGAACTAATTTTCGTGGCCTACCATATTCTAAAGAGTCACATGGTATGTATAGAGTCTTCTAAAGAGTCACATGGTATGTATAGAGTCTTCTAAAGAGTCACACGGTATGGATAGTCCTAAAGAGTCACATGATATGGATAAAGTCTTCTAAAGAGTCACACGGTATGGATAGTCTTCTAAAGAGTCACACGGTATGGATAGTCTCCTCTAAAGAGTCACATGGTATGTATAGAGTCTTCTAAAGAGTCACACGGTATGGATAGTCTTCTAAAGAGTCACATGATATGGATAGAGTCTTCTAAAGAGTCGCATGGTATGGATAGTCTTCTAAAGAGTCACACGGTATGGATAGTCTTCTAAAGAGTCGCATGGTATGGATTGGGTCCAACTTCTGAAGATTATCGCAGAATGTCCTCATCTAACTACCGTACTCTTCGCGATCTTCTTGTCACCCTTATTTCCTCCTCCACCCCGCACCCGTTCCTTTTCTAGCTTGCGACCCTCGCTCACTCTATTGTCCGCCTGGTCTTCCATCTTTCCACACCCCCTTCCCTTCAAACACACCATATTTCCATATTAAAGTAGACATTTCAGCTGGATTCTTTTCTTTCTTAGAGGGGTTGGTGGATTTCTACATCTCATCCCCTACATATTTTTTTTTCTTTTCCAATTCCCGCTAATGGAAAAAGACCTCGAGAAAGTGATGTATGGGGAATGGGAAAATAGAAAGGGATTGGTGGAAGCTTGTATTGAAGTGGAAGAAACAAAAATATGGAGAAGCCAAGCCTCTAGCGATATTATTTTGTTTTGTTTGTTTGTGTAAAAGATACATAACAGGTGAAGTTAATATATTCAGTTCCAATCGAGTCCTTAGATATTGATCATTATCACTAGTAAGCCTATACGAATCCGAGATTTCTGATTCCCAAGCAAATTTGAATCTTTGCTAACTAACTCGAATCAAATCGGAATCGAATATTTCACTATGGAAATATTTTGAACATAATCCGAATATTTTATACTGAAATTCTTTCAAATTCAAATAAAATTTTGGGCTAACTTGTATGAATATTTATAATCGAGTCCAATAATAGAAAAATAAAGTCAATTAACTGTGTCCAAATATTGACGAGATTTTAAATATTACGGATTCGCAAGTTTCTAATGTCAAGTCAAGTTTGAATTGTAGATTCAAATTTCGAATTAAGATTCCATTGAATTCGAATCTTTGCAAGATTCAGATTCGGAATCAGATTTTTTTTAAAAAGCATTTTCGCACAGGCTTATAAATAAATTAGTAATTACTTTGAATAATGTTTTAAAAACTTTAGTAATTAAAAAAACCTCTTAGGGTTTTTATTATTTTTTTATATTAAAGTTTACCCGCATGTTTGGGCACGTGGATTGAACGTCAGGTTTATGGATTCTAGTTTGCCACTGACAGGTAGTAAGACGCGGAACACTCAACTAAACTGTATTTCCCCTAAATTAATTTGATTACTTCTCAAGACGTTGCTCGAATGCAGCTCAGAAATGAAAATTCCACGTTAAAAATGTCAAATGATTTAATCCCAGCGGAATCGTTTAGGCATCTATTCTGATACTGGTCTACAGCAGACCCGACGTTAGTGACACATTCAACCACCAAGCGCTGTAGTCGATACGTGAGTGTGAGAAGAGAACTGTAATCTCTGTTATTGCTTTATTGTAACTCATTTGATAATATTTCTGGTGTTAACGTCTTTGGTAGAAATTAAACTGAGGTAGAAACTTTAAAACTTGGGATATCTCGAGCACTCGTTACATTTAAATAGACGGGAAATTTTCTGTGTGAAATTAAAGTAAATTTTTCCACCGCCTTTTCTTTCTCTCTAAACCGGGTCTTGTCAGTCTTGTGGCCTGAACTATCGCTGTTGAGTGGTTTGTGTTTTATTTCAACAGAGTGTAAAGTCCTCGACATTGGCTTCTGTTTGCCTCATCGGTATTATTAGCAAAATAACAAGGCCTGGGTGTTATCTGCGCTGTATGGAATACAGTAGCATCGCTTCTGCTTTGTGACCTTCAAGTTAGTTGGCGCTAGAATGCTTGAACGTATGCATAAGTGAAAATATATTTTACTAGTTACTGTCACTTTCTAACTACTTTGTTCTTTCTTTATTCGTGGAAATTATTGTTCGTCCAGTTATATCCCTTTTCTGCTAACTGCCCTTTCACCCTCAGGGATTTGTTTCATTGCAGATTCACTCGGGATTAGGGCTTATATTATGAGATAGCCTTTTGGAAAAATGGGCAAGACGTAGCAATGGATGAGTTATGTAGCGAATTTGTGGCGCAAGTCACCAGGATAATAGCCCTTCTGTTTAGCCCCCTTTGTTCCCATACCACTTACCACCCCCAGCCCCCCTTGTCTAATTCTCATTTTATTAACCAGGACCGGACTTGACTGACCTTAAATGATCACAAAAATTACCTATAAATTAACACTAAGATTTCTAAAAATATATATCTTACGTTAAATTTATACAAAACTAGCGGACCCGACAGACGTTGTCTTGCCCGAACGTTGACTTTTCGTTTGGGTGGCATAATTGATTTCGATAATAAAACAAATACTATGTGATCATCACAATTACAAATTCACCATGAACTCCAATTAGTGAGTTACACAAATATTACAAATTCAGTGTTTGTCAAGACAACATACAAAATAAAACATCTTTTCATTTTTTGCATTTCGCGGTCAATTATTGATGAACTTATGATTTTTTTTAACGCTCAATTATTAACATTACATTCATTATTGGGGAGTGGTGTTAGGGGGGTAAAATTTTTAGGTTACATGTTCTGATACACACAAAATCTAAAAAAAATCCCCCCACCCAAAAAAATCCCTAAAAAATACCAAAAAAATCCTATAACCCGATTGTAGCGCTACCTACCGGGTCCACTTGTAAATCTAAACCATCCACGGACCCACTCAAACACACACAAAAAATTCATCAAAATCATTCCGGCCATTTAGGAGGAGTTCAGTGACATACACACGTACAGAAGAAATATATATATATTAAGATGACCTATAAAAATTAATATAAAAAAACTCACAAAGAATGCACACGACTGAATTAAAAACTCAATTTCAAATGGAAATAAAATAATACATATTCAATGGAAAAACTTTTAACCACTAAACCCTTTTAATCTGCTAAATACAACATTGCTTTACTAAGTAATAGATGCCCCCTCCCAATGCATCCCTCTCCAGCCTGGTTACATTCTCAACAGGAATGTGTAATACCTGCTTCAGAAGTAATAACTACCTCCTCCCAACATAACCCTCTCCAGCCTAGTTACATTCTCAACAGGAATGTGTAATACCTGCTTCAGAAGTAATAACTACCTCCTCCCAACATAACCCTCTCCAGCCTAGTTACAGTCTCACCAGGAATTTGTAATAACTGCTTCAGAAGTAATAGCCACCCCCTCCCAAAACAACCCTCTCCAGCCTAGTTACATTCTCACCAGGAATATGTAATACCTGCTTCAGAAGTAATAGCTACCCCCTCCCAACGCATCCCTCTCCAGCCTAGTTACAGTCTCACCAGGAATGTGTAATACCTGCTTCAGAAGTAATAGCCACCCCCTCCCAACACAACCCTCTCCACTCTAGTTGCAGTCTCACCAGGAATGTGTAATCTCTGCTTCAGAAGTAATAGCTACCCCCTCCCAACATAACCCTCTCCAGCCTAGTTACATTCTCAACAGGAATGTGTAATACCTGCTTCAGAAGTAATAACTACCTCCTCCCAACATAACCCTCTCCAGCCTAGTTACAGTCTCACCAGGAATGTGTAATACCTGCTTCAGAAGTAATAACTACCTCCTCCCAACATAACCCTCTCCAGTCTAGTTACAGTCTCACCAGGAATATGTAATACCTGCTTCAGAAGTAATAGCTACCCCCTCCCAACGCATCCCTCTCCAGTCTAGTTGCAGTCTCACCAGGAATGTGTAATACCTGCTTCAGAAGTAATAGCTACCCCCTCCCAACACAACCCTCTCCAGCCTAGTTGTAGTCTCACCAGGAATGTGTAATACCTGCTTCAGAAGTAATAGCTACCCCCTCCCAACACAACCCTCTCCAGCCTAGTTACAGTCTCACCAGGAATGTGTAATACCTGCTTCAGAAGTAATAGCTACCCCCTCCCAACGCATCCCTCTCCACTCTAGTTGCAGTCTCACCAGGAATGTGTAATCTCTGCTTCAGAAGTAATAGCTACCCTCTACAGCCTAGTTACAGTCTCACCAGGGATGTGTAATCTCTGCTTCAGAAGTAATAGCTACCCTCTCCAGCCTAGTTACAGTCTCAACAGGAATGTGTAAGTGACCAAACAATCAAAGAGGATGAAAAGTTAATGGCCTGCATTATTTTCTCATTTTGACAACTGTGGGTTGTAAACATTTGTGTTTGAGTATTTGTGGATTTATAAAATATCGATCGTATTAAAAAACATACTTATTCAACATTGATTGGTAAAAAAATTCCAAAATGCTTAAAACTACTCAAATGCCCACAAATAATTCCAAAATAACTCAAATCCAAGAAAATATAACCTATAAATCCAAAATGACAAATAAAAAATATATAAATAATCGTTTCCACAAAGATGGACTCATCAACATAATTTGTGTGCTTAGTTTCTATCCCTGCCCCTGATGATAGATACGCCGCACAGTGGGGCCAAATCCCGAAAAGCGTGCCAAAAGTCAAAAAATAAAGTTTTTTTATGGGATTTAAAGTGTAGGGTTGGATAGAATGATACTTGAAGTGTCTAATGGTACAGTTAGGAGGTGTTGACCATGTAAACCTGGTGGTTAAAATTCAATTTCAAGGTGACCTTTGCACGAGTAGCATCTGAACCACACAAGAAGATAAATAACGTTATGTTCAGAAATTCACCGAAATTTGTAAAGTTCATCAATTTTAATTCTGTAAAATGAAATTTTCTGTTTGAAGTAGGTAGAATATTGTCATATATTACACAAACAATAATAATAATAATAAATATAAGTTTATAGTTTAACAATATTTTTAGTAAAAAAAAATTAAAAATTATATGCGAACGTTTTAAAAAAATTAGAGAAAAAGTTATAAGTTTCTGCAGAGTTCTGCAACGAAACTTGTTTTAAATTCTAGTTTATACTATTGTTTAGTAAAATATATAAAAAAAACCAGCTGCCATTAGCTGCCATTGTGGTTTAAGTCTAGATTTTTATAAAAATAATTACAAATACGCGTTAATAAACCATTTTAAAAGACGCTTACATATTTTAATCATTAAGGTAAAAACATGTAAAATATTTAAAAATATAATTAACATAATGTGTAACAAAATAAACGATAAAATATTTTTCTATATGAATAATAATTTAAGCCGCCTACGAATAAACGGATTAACGTATACTAGTCACAAATCCGTGGTCGAGTGGACTAGGTGCTGGTCTTGTAAGTTCTTGTTCTCGGTTTGACTATCGCAGGCATAATTTTTTTTAATCTACAAAATGATTATCTAATAAAATTGTAGTGTAACTTAAATTGAGACTACAATTATATAAAATAATTTTTATACAAAACATGCTAATTTTGAATTTGGACTTTAAATGATTTCTTTTTAAATGTTACCGTGTCGATTATAAGAAGAAGGAAGTATTACAAAAATTTAAATAGTTTCCAAATCATTTCTAAATTAATTTACTATTTAAATTAAATGTTAATTTAAAAATATTGTAATTAAAAGCTAAAATTAATATTATTATTATGTTAACTTTGCCCCACTCTCCCCTATTTACAAAGTTTTTTCCTTAAATTGATTTCTCTCGGTTTCGTGGGTTATTGGGTTATAGGCTTTAAAGGTTATGGTTTAAATATATAAACGTTTATGTTCTTCTAGTAAATATTTTATTTTGTTACATATTACATTTTCTTGGTTAATAAGGTGTATTATATGTTATTTTGACTAAATTTTATGTGTTTATACATTAATGTTTGCCATATTGGATCCCTCATTTTATTATTTTTCAATTTTTATTAGGTCTCATAATCAGCGACCTCCAGAACCCCTAGATACCAAGTTTCGTACAAAATGAATAAAACTTAATATGAATTTAGAACTGCCATAATACGTACGCCATTTTTTTTTAATTCTGACTTTGGATTCGTAATCAGCGACCTTTAAAACCCCTATGTACTGAATTTCATACAAATTGAATAAAGTTTTCGTATTTTGGCCAGCTTTTCAGGATTTGGCCCCACTGTGCGCCGGCGTGGTGCGTCCCTATTTACCCCCGCCCTTGACTGGTCGAGCGATTTATCTTCATTGCTATCGTCAACGAGCGTGAAATGATCTGCGCGCATGCGCGAATACGATAAAAGAAACTAGCTGAAACGGGAACCTATTGATATTTCATTCTTTAAATTGAAAAATGACACCTGGACACAAGAATCGAATCTGGGACCTCTGGCTTAGTACGCCAATGCTCTAACCATTGAGCTATCTCGGAGCACATTGGCGCATTAAGCCGAAGCTCCTTGTTTCGATTCTCGTGCTTAAGTGTCATTTTTTTCAATTTAAATATGATAAATAGATGCAGCAACCGTAACTGACAAATATAATAGCTTGGATATATTTTCATCCATCACGTTTATATTTGATAAATTCATGTGGGTACATTTTCTCTATAAAACCCTTCACCGATGAACTCGTGGACTAAATATCAATCTCTTATTTGTGAGATGGTCGGTACTCTAATCTCGGTCGGGTGCACTGAGGGTGATTTTTTTCTTAAATGCTTTTCCGCTCTTCCTACACGCAAATGCGGGTAAATTTCCTATATATTCAACCTTCCAAATCCCTAAAGCACTAGGGCGTTACCAAACAATAATTAGTGATCGGAAATCCCGGACGGGTATTAAGATGCAAAACAGGGGAAATAAATTATTAGAAAAGGAATGGTTATAAATTAGGGTTACGAGGGAAATAGGGGGAAAGTCCATTTTATCTCAATGAGTTATTCTGCCATCTGATAGAAAATCACGAGACATTTCTAATGCACTTTAGATTATGGTTAAAAAGAGGTCTCTGTCATATTTAAATTAATTTTAAAAATAAACGTATTTTCTGGGGTCTTGATTTGGTTTGATAAATTAAATGACCAAGAAAATCTCTGCTTTAGGTGGTTTTTTTTTCTTGCTAAACTCAAAATTTATCTTATTTACTACCGTTAATATTTTCTCCCCAGTTTCTGCGCTGGAGACCTGCACTAACAAAAGTCCATATATTTTCTCCAACTATTATTATTATTATTACCCCCTTCTATTTCTCCTTGTTCGCTTCTCGGGGAACCATTACTTCACCTCCTCAAAGAAATCTGTGGCGAACATGTTCTTCTCCGAGGTTCGGCTGGAATCCTATTGTTCGCAAGTAAAAGGAGGGGGGGGGGGATTCCCGGAGAATTTAATAAGGACAGGCGTGAACGATAGGTGGAGGGAATTTTTCACTGAGAGGAGAATGGTAGTCGGAGGGGGGGAGGTTTGGCGTGCATAGCGCGTCTGCCAGGGAGGTAGGTGCAAGTTAGGCAAAGTTGGGGGGTAAGGGGTGTTCCTTCAATTTATATTTGCTTTTTGCCAGGAAAAGTCCATATATATGGTGGAGTTCTACCGGCAAAAAAGAAATATAATTATAGTATGTATTTTTCTGACATAAGAAATGTATAATTGCATTTTTCCTCACGATAAATATTTAATTCCAGGCAAAAATAAATCTGTGAATACTCGTACATTCAAGTCCAAATAGAGGGGCATTCTCATTCAACCTACGCCTACAAAGCCCATAATACTTCACGTAAAGCTCAAAAAACTTTTTTTAAATAATTTTGATGCGTTTGCCATTTTATATTCGGGTGATTTGATATATTATTACTTCGTCATATTATCATATAACTTTTTTTTTGCATATGAGGTATTTAACGTGCACTTTCTGAACCGACTTATTATATCAGCACACGATAATTTCTATGAGCGAGTGGGAAAGGGCCTACCAATTTTGCCGGGAAAGGTATTTTCAAATACCTTCCAGGGTTCTTTTACACGCCACACTCTACATGGGACTGACGGACGGCTTTACATCCCCTCCGAAGGAAGTTGTGCTACGGAGTTTTACTGCCCAAGAAAAACTCTGTCGACCTCGGCTGGGTTTGAACCCACGATCATCGAGTCCTGAGGCGCGCTCTTTACGCCAAAACCACCGTGGTCGACCATATCTCAAACAAAAATATACAGTAATGTAAATTTAATTTAAATTATGAGGCACTACACTCGATAATGTGAATAAGTTGTGTTTTAAGCGTTACAAGTTTATTTTGCTTAATAATTTTTTTTTAATCGATTTAATGAATATTTCTATGGGTTTTGGGGAAATAGTCCCACACATTTGTGACTGCCCTTGTCCATCCATATTGCCTCTGTCTCTTCATAAACATGTACACGCAAGCGCACACCCTGTATATATATTTTTTTTTCGCTCACTTAATATTGATATTTTTTCCATAAAAATTCCCCCTTGGTGTTCCGTTTCCTTGACACCAGTTAGTTTTAAGCCGTCGAAAGTCGTCGTTGGTTTTATTCGTCTTGTTCCTGGTCGATAATATTATCACACCTTCACCCTCCTCCTCCTGTATCCTCCGTTTACCCTGAAAGGTAACAAGAGCTTACCTTGTTTGGTTCCACTATGGCGCTGCTCATAAGATAGGGCCATAGTGTAGTCCGTCAAGGTAAGACTGAGAATATATAGAGATGAAAATTCTCCGCTAAAAATGTTATAATATTGAAGTATTCACATAACTGGTCTACAGTAGACCCTACGTTAGTGACACATTCAACCACCAAGCGCTGTAGTCTATACGTGAGTGTGACAAGAGAACTGTAATCTCTGTTATTGCTTTATTGTAACTCATTTGATAATGTTTCTGATGTTAACGTCCTCGGGAGAAATCAAACTGAAATGGATATTTTTAAATCTGGGATATCTCGAGTGCGTTCGTTCTATTTAGATAGATGGATTGTTTTTCATTTACTCTTTTGGAGGTTGAATGGTCTGAGATCCTAATGCCGGATTCACACATGAAGCTATGCTAAGCTACGCTATGCTATGCTATGCTATGCTATGCCACACTATACTATGTTTTAAAATCGCTAACCAAGTATTTAAACGAACCAGTTCACACATCACGCTATGCTCTGCTATGCTCTGCTATGCTATGCCGCGCTATACGAGCGAAATCGCGGACCGGGCGATTTTTAGATCTCACTCGCGCTAAGTTTTGTACTGCGCATGCGCACAACGGACAGACCCACAAAAGGCCATGTTGTCTTGAAGACTTCAAATTAATACCCTACTATACCTTCCAAAGTTTAGCGTAGTACAGTTCACTGTGTGAAACACACGAGGAAAATGTAGCATAGCGTAGCTTTATGTGTGAATCCGGCATAAAACAGGGGTCTATAACGCGCGGCCTACGGGCCACTTGTAGCCCACTGGCTTATGAAAATTATAAAATTATTTCAAGAGAAAAAATTACAAATACAGATATATATATTATATAATCAACTAATAAAATAAATATGTATTTTATTTACGTATTTTATGTCATTTTATGAACGAGTTTTGCGTTTTACTTGAAGAAAAGTACTGTATTAAAGGTGGGTTTTCCCTAAATGACCCTCTCTCTCCACGCAAATACGGGCACACTTCCTCATAATTCTTCCTTCTTCGTTCCTAACACTCTAGGGAATTAGTACATATGCGAATAACCCTAAAGGCGGGTAGGTAAGACGCGGTGTTAAAAAGGTTGTCCATCTTCCATTTCTAATCGTACTTTGCTGATGTCTCCACGAAATCTCCATCAAAACTTGTTCCCTCGCTTGTATGACCCGGTCCAAGGTGTGTTTGTTTGTTTTGTTTGTCGGACCTACTCTGGAGATATACTCTTACTCATCCATTAGAATAGTAATCACCTGTTCAGAGAGAAATAAAAAATGGTTTGAGTCTAAAATAACATGACCTCTTTTTCTCGACAATCTTTCGTTGTCTACTTAGAGCTTTTATGTCTTTATTCCGAGGTGTTTTTTTTATTCATGATATTCAGAAAGAAAAGTGGAGAGGGGAGGGAATGCCTATAAAACTGTTATAGTTGTAGCTGCTTGTTTCTTGTGTATGTTTATATTACTCGTGGAATGTAAAAGACTATGAAGACATTCCTTGGAGATAGACTCGCCAGTGCGTTTAATTTGTTCAGTCACGTTACTTCGTGTTTTCTAGCAGTTTGTCTTGTACTCGTATGTAGAACAGCGTAGCGTTTCTCAGACTAGGATCCACCATAGTGTTACTTAGGCTTCGTGAGGCAATTTTTTTTTCACAATATGAAATAATATCGGTAATTAGGATGACCGGCCTCTTGGTATAGTGATCAGAATACCTGGCTACTAAGTTAGAGGTCTCGGGCTCAATTCCAGGCGATACCAGGGGAATTGTTCCTTTGGTTGCCATTGCCTGGTTAATTAGGCTTAAGTAAGGTTTAAAACATCTACTGGGCCCACATTATCATCATCTCATCATCATCATCATCATCATCAGCCTGCGTGGTGTACTAACTCCAGAAGATGGTCACATATACGCCACTGTCAGTAGAATTATTATTATTATTATTACTATTATTATTATTAGCACCGCGTCTTACTACCCGTTCGGGTTATACGCACTTACGCTAATGTGTAATGTATAGGGTGACTGTGAGATGAAATGGAGGACCTAAAGTTTAACGTGGGATCCGAACCACGGTGGAGGCCCGGCATTCCCACATTCACAAGTTGTGATTAACACACGTCTTGTCAGAGGTGAAGGAACGGTTTGGCAATCAGATAAATCTTTTTCAATAGAAAACTGCCGGCTTCATAACAAAAAATAAGAAAATGTAACAATTAATAAACATCGATGCATTATCTTAGAAGGGATGTTGAAAATATTAACATAAAAATTTCACTCGTTCTCGAGAAAACGGATATTTCCAAACGTTTGATTTTTCCGTAAGACCTGTCTGGTAGCTAGCGCCATCTACGGTTTCTGTGATTCATCTGTTCTTGTTGGTGCGGAAGGATATTTTGGTTGGTTGTGAAGCCACGCCACGCCTTTCACCCTCCACCCACCATCCCACAGAACAGGTTTTAGACTTGCATTCAACAAGGCCAAGGGCCTTAAGGGAGGGTTTGGGCCGAATAAAACAGTCACTCTCGTTTTAAATGTAAATTCCGGTGTTTCACAGGTGGGGAGACTGTTTACAAATATAACATCAATCTTGTTGTTTCAAGATTGGTACGAGTCTGTTATAATATAGTAAATATCAAATTAAAAACCAACGCAATAAAAAATTAATTGATTAATACTCACCCTATACTAGCGGTTTCTAAAAACGTGTTGCTCTCCGGAGCCCTTTTATACCTACCCCTAAAAAATATTGCGGAGCCCCAAAAAGCTTTTGTTTCGTGGTTTTTACATGATTTTTCTAAACATACATTTATTGTTTAGTTTAATTTTAATAAAATAAATACCCATATTTTTCCCCAACACATTTTTTTTATGAGAAGAGTGGCATTGTTTGACATTTTTTGCAAATCTCTTTCATACATACCTTAAAAATACATGGAATCAAATGTTTGATCCGGGAGTCAATTTGTTTTTAATATTGGTTTAGATTGAGTTGAAGTGTATATAAAAAGATCTTTCCTCAGAAAAATTCTTAAGTTTCGGGGAGCCCTTGGAGGTGTTTTGGGGAGCTCTAGCGCGTCAAGGAACATGCTTTGAGAAAGGTTGCTCTCTGCCAGTGGTTCTCAACGTGGGGTACGCATACCCCCAGGGGTACGTGCCAGGACGTTTTTGGGTACACGAAAATATTTGAATAATGGTGGAAAGAGCTACATTTGCCAGCAGTGTAAGACAAAAAGATCAGGCAAAAGCTATGAAATTAATTCATCGATATGGCGAGGGGTTTTATTTATTTGACCTTGAGAAAATTATTTCCATTTCAAACATAAAATAGTTTTATAATTGTTAGTAAATAAATTAAATAAATGTTTTAGTTTTTATTGTAACTTTTGCTTTCTGAATGTCGAAACATATTTCACCTTATTATTACATTGTTTTTTAATTCCATTATCTTAATATATATAATTCTTCTGTACGTGTGTATGTCACTGAACTCCTCCTAAACGGCTGAACCGATTATGATGAAATTTTGTGTGTGTGTTTGAGTGGGTCCGTGGATGGTTTAGATTAACAATTGGACCCGGTAGGTGGCGCTGCAATCGGGTACTAGGAATTTTTTTTTTTAAGGAATGTTTTTCGGGGGAACTTTATTTTTAGATATTTTGTATATCAGAACATGAAACCTCAAAATTTCACCCCCCCTCCCCCTCCAATATTTATAATAATGAATATAATATTAATAATTGACCGTTAAAAAAATCATAAGTTCATCAATAATTGACCGTTAAAACCTTCTGAAAAGTTCATGAATAATTGAACTTCTGAGAATAATTCATAGTTATGTTTGTTTTACGATACAGCTGATATTTGTGGAGTTGTGGGCGATAATGCCAAAAATAAAAAGATGTTGTCTTGACAAACACGGAATTTGTAATATTTATGTAACTCACTAATTGGAGTTCATTGTGAATTTATAATTGTGATGATCACATAGTATTTGTTTTATTATCGAAATCAATTATGCCACCCAAACGAAAAGCCAACGTTCGGGCAAGACAACGTCTGTCGGGTCCGCTAGTTATACTATTTATTTTCATTTGCAACAAATAAATTAGAAATAACTACTACTGGAGTAACTAAACATTTTGCTAAAATTAAGGGCACAGTTTATGGAAATGAGGTTCCAAGGGGTACGCAAGCGAGAAAAAAAGGTTTGGAACTGCTGCCCTATACGATCACTAATTTCAACGGGCAGTTATAGTGTACACATATTTATCTGATTGCCAAACCCTTCCTTCACCTCTGACAAGACGTGTATTAATCACAACTTGTGAATGTGAGGAATGCCAGGCCTCCACCGTGGTTCGGATTCCACGTTAAACTGTAGGTCCTCCATTTCATCTCACAATCACCCTACCATTACACATTAGCGTAAGTGCGTAAAACCCGAACGGTTAGTAAGACGCGGTGCTAATAATAATAATAATAATAGTTAGTGTAGATGAGCGCAACACCTAACCATGAGAGCAAGATAACAGCTCTGTTTCACAATAGTATCCATGTGGTTCCCTCAGAGATGATATTCATTGTATACGGAGCTTCTCCCCAGTACAAGGTCGTTGATCCAGATAATGTCAGCGCACCTCTTTCTCTCCGTATCGCCCTATTACTGTCCCTGACACTCTGCAACCCGCTCCGTACGGCTAATGAGAGCCTCACCTCTCGGCTGACGCAAGTTAGATGGGGTGAGTCCGGGTGCAAGGATAGTAACGTCACCGCTCACCTCGTGCGCAGGTCGGGGCAACAGTGGCGCATGTCCAAAGACGAAAACTTTACAAGATCCCACACTTTGGTGGCCGCCTGGTCTAACGCGCTACTATCGTGTTGGACTAGACTGCTGAAGACGGGAGATCGGGGTTTGATCCCGGTCATGTGCACTGAGGGTGGGTTCCCCTAAATGGTTTTACACTCTCCCTCCACGTGAATGTGGGTGCATTTCCTCTAAATTAAGTCCTCCTAATCCCTAACCAATTAGTGTAATTAGTACATAGGTGTATAACCCGAACGGGTAGTAATACGCGGTACTAAAACAGATGATTGCATTCCAGAAGAAGTATTAACATATCAGACCCGACGTTAGTAACACATTCAACCACCAAGCGCTGTAGTCTATCCGTGAGTGTGAGAAGAGAACTGTAATCTCTGTTGTTGCTTTATTGTAACTCATTTGATAATGTTTCTGCTGTTAACGTCCTTGGTAGAAACTAAACTGAGGAGAAAACTTTAAAACTTGTGATATCTCGAGTGCACTCGTTACGTTTAAATAGATGAACATTTTACATTTTACATTCCTACCTACCCTTCGCTTACGCTGTAAGCTTACCTTGCTTGGTTCCACTATGGCGTGGCTTATAAGACCGGAACAAAGTGTGATTTTTTCAGGTAAAACTGATTGATACCTTTGCGGATAGATACAGTTTACACATCAATCTTCATATGAAGAACCTTTTAAAAAAATGTAAACATGGTCAACGTTGATACCAATTTACTAAGTCCGTGTGAACCTTCGAAATTTCGAATCCAAATCCGAATCTTAGTAAAATCCGGATTTGATTCAAAAGTTTTGGATCTTAATTTTGAAAGATATGGATGGGTTCAATTCGAAATTTCAAATCTGAATAGATCTTAAGATTTGGATTCGATGGGTCTAGCTCGATATTCAAATAATCAAAGTTATCTTCCAAATGAATAAAATCGAACTGGAAATCAGTTACGTGGTAAAGTGACGAGATAAATTTACTTGAGTCCAGGTCGTAAAGGAATCACATGGGGGACAATTGTTGGTGACAGTCAATATCTATACTATGATTTAAAAAATGATGTGATCCTTATTTGATTTTTCACTTTTTGGAATAAGTACTATTTATTACATTTTTTAAACCTAGAATGTCTAAAAAATGTTTATCAACTTTTTAAAATATTTTATTATTGGATTGGATTAGGAAACTTAGCATGGTAAAATATTCAAAATAGATTACATTTGAAACATTATTAAAGTAAGCCTAAAACAAATTAATTGACTCAAATCCGAACATATTTTTGATCAATTTTTTAAAGCATGGAATTCGATTAGGATTTGATTCTATAACATAAATTTAGCGTGAGATTCCATTCAAAATTGAAAATGATCGATTCACGCGTTCTTACATTTGACTAAATAATTAATTATATTAATATGAGTAAAAAACGACGCAGAAGACGGGACGACTCCTGGATAGCTCATTGGCAAGAGTATTGGCGTACTAAGCCAAAAGTCCCGGGCTCGACTCCCGTGTCCAGGTGTAATTTTTCAATTCAAAGAACATATAATTAGTGTTATTTTATAGGTATTGATAATATTCATCAAAAGTGATAGCAAAAGATCCCATTACTTTACGTATGAATATATGAACATTATTTTAGAAAATTTTGTGTCAACATAGTTCCCCTCCCACTGGAAGAGCTATAAATGAAGCAGTTGTCTTGAAGCAGTTCCGTAGTTTGCTGTCTAATGTTAACTCCCAAGCTCCTATAGCGAGACTAATCCCTTCTTGATGGGGGATTGCGAGCCGACCGCAAACAACGCACTTTGCCCTCCAGTAGGCCAGAAGATCGTGGTTGATGGCGACTCTTAATGGCTGTACTTGTGGCTGAATATGCAACCATTGCAACAGTCGTTAGCTCCGACCCAGAAACCGCGCCTTGGCCATGCATCAGTGGTCGAAACGGGTGAGGGGAAGAATCTTCCTCTCCCTCCACACAAGTGGTTCATCCGCGAGAGCCCCAGGAGTGGTCCGCGACTCAAAGTGCCCACCCTAAAACAAGCAAAATTTGAGATAACAGCTGACCTACCTCGTGGATATTTTTCTCCCATTTTAATCACCTAAATTTGTAGCTACATGGTTCTGGAAATTAAAAGTTGGAAGGCGTCGCCAACATTTTTGTGTTTGAAGACAAACTTCGCGCATTTCTGTGCAGAATTGATCCGGGGATTGACAAAGTTCAAGAGAAATACTATTCAGCATTTCCGACGTTGAAAGCCCTTTCTGACGATAAGAACTACGCTACCGTCACATATGAGGTCCAGCATAACGTGTTGTGTCACTAATACTCAAGGACGAATTCACACGTTATTTTCCAGAATATGGCAGAAATTAAAATGAATTAATTAAGAAACTAATTTGAAATCCTTTCACTGTCAGCCCAAGGAACTTCCTGATGAAATCCAAGAAGAGGTGATCGAACTTCAAAATGATAGTAACTTCAGGGACTCGTTTGAATCTGATGTAAACATGGAAGAGTTGTTGTGTAAGAAGGCGATATCTTACCCAAATATTCGGCGAGCCGCCTTACGTTATCTGATTTCGTTTTCGACAACCTTTTTGTGTGAACAGGGATTCTCTACTTTACTTTTATTCAAAAACACGCAAAGAAATCGGATGGACGCAAGCAATGACGTGAGATTAGCTTTAATATATTAAAGCCCCAAGAATTTCTCATTTGATGAAACAAATTCAAATTAAAAAATCACACTGAAAATATTAAGAAATACAGTGAGTATATTTTACTTTTTATTTTATCTAACCTTCTAACATTTTTTCAAACATATGACTACTCTAGGGCGGCGTCTCAGATCACTTTTGCCACTGAGAGAGTGTGTATTGTGACGATTCTATCAAAACAATTTTGACGTGTTTTCCTTGTGGTTACACAATGTTGTTTTCTTATCCTCCGATATTGCCTTAGGCTATACACCGTTTGGACACTATACACCGTTTATGCTAAGAAGGTAGAAACTGTGAGGTATAGTCCGAATGTCCAAATTGTCAATGTAAAAATACCTAGATGGTAAAAAATGTTATTATCTCCTGATGTTTTTTATTAGGTAAAAGAGTGATTATATGTTTTTTTTTTATAATTCATGTTGCACTCTAATCTTAAATACTTGTATTGGCCACAAGACCTAAAAAAATTTACTCTATGTTGTGTCTGCGAGTTATGAACGTTTTAAATTAATTAATTGTTGCATGTCAATAAAAAAAACTAGCAATAAAATGTTATTATTTTTTAAACCCCTAGAATATGTTGTGACAATATACACGTGTCAACAACGCCAGAATGGTAAATGTGAGTAGTTTATAATTTTAACTAATGTAAGGTGTCGCGCATGCGCGCGCATGCGCGCGCACACACACACACACACACACACACACACACACATATTCATTTATAAATTATAATTTCTGTGACGTTATATTGCTACCCCGCCAAATAGCTATAAGTTCCTTCATACCAAGAACGGTCTCAATTATCGCAAACAGATATTGCCTCAGGCAGCCCATTAAGCTTAGGCTATGAAGAACCAACCATACGTTGTTTTCGATAAGAAGGGAGACTGTGAAACTATATACATCGTTTTCGCTAAGAAGGGAGAACTAAACTTCTCAGGGAACCCCACTGAGTCAAAACACGTGGCATTGACACAGCTCTTGGGTGTAAGCGCAAAATACCACTTACCAAATGGCATTTGGATTTAATGTCAGGCTCATCTATTCTGATTGGTCTGTTAGCAGTTAGGTTGAAGTTATAAGTCCAGCCGGTGCACAGAGATATTTATTAAATGGTTTTCTACTCTCCTTTCACTCAAATTAGATTACATTTACTCTTAATTCTAGATTACGCATTTCTAAAAACTTATTGTGCGTAAGTGCGTAAACTATCATTAATGTAACTATATTTTTAATAATCTAAAATATCGGGTTAGGATCACACTGTTGATCACCAAAACTTGGCTACTTATTTTTAGACGTAATTCTTGATTTAACTATATTAACCATTGAGCCTAAACTGAAAAATTGTAAACTCTAGTATTAGTAAATTAATGTTTACTCTAATTTTTTTATAAAAAGGTTACCAACCTTTATAAACTGATGAAATCTGAAATTAGTTAAAAATAATAATCATAAGCTGAGTCTTATATTGAAAATTTTGGTTTTATAATAGGAATAGAAGAGTTGTCTGGAAAGATTGATAATAAATTTCAATTTTATAATTTCTACTTTAGCAAGAAATCTTAGAATAGAAAATAAATATAAAATCTGCACTTAATAAATACAATAAAATTACAATATTATTTTAATTGTTTGGATAAAAATATCTTAAGTGGCACGCCATATTTTTTATAGGATGTGGTAGGCTATAAAATATTATCTTGATTGGTTGATATGGTTTTGACTCTAGGTGGAAATTTGTGGGTAAGACATAATTATTGTTATTTATATGTAGAAAATTTAAAGTAGTTATTTTATTACGACATACTGCGAACGTAGAGGAGCTCATTATTGTGGCTCTTTATAGATCGTAAAATGAACCAGAACTGACGACGGTGGCAGAAATTTAGCATTAAAAAATAATCCAATAGTTTCACAGTAATAGCAGATAATATCCCAAATTTTAATCTTTGTGTTACAAAATGATAACATAAAATATTACAGCTAATACAACCCAATAATTTTAAAATTACGACTTAAAAAAACATTATTTTCTGATAATTTAAAAATGTCAACATCATATAGGCTACAAAAATAATCCGATAGTTTCAAAATGATTAAAAATAATATCACAATTTCTACCATTTGATAGGATTAATAACAAATACAATATTATGGTTTCAAATGAAAGACAATATATTCCATATTATAGTCCGATAGCTTCAAAATGGTAGAAGAATAGAATATCACTACACTTATAATAGACAGTCTTAACGTAATGACAGAACATATTATACATCTTTGGTAATTTGAAGTCTGACGCATTAGTTAATTTGCTATGGTGTCTTCTTACTCAATCAAGGGTCCAGGATTTGATTCTTGGAATGGCAAAACAATGTATTATTGGTGAATTGTAGGTTTTCCTTTCACAATGTTAAATTAATGGCCAGGGGCTGAATTTAAGCTAGTTTATAAGTCATGTATTGATAGAATATGACGGTTGATAAAGTGCATGTTAAATACATTAAATAATAATATAATTCGTTACTTTCAAAATGCCAGTAGAAAATTTAACAACTCAAATAGCCTATTATTTCAAAATTACGATGGAAAAAATCACAGGTATAGAGTGATAGTATAAAATATACGATATAAAATATCACACCAAGTATAATTCAATAATTTCAAGATTACAACTTACACTATCACAACAAATATAATTTGATAATTTAAAAATGAAGAATGAATATACAACTCTCCTACAGTATCAAAATGATAATCGAAGATATCAAAACTCTTATGACAAAAAATATTTGATGGCATTATGACAGAAAATATCACACGACTTTGACTTTCGGTAATTACAAAATCACAATAGAGAATATCACAACAAATGTAATCCGATAGTTTCAAACTAGCCACATTCAAAATTAACACATAAACTAAATAATAGTTTCAAAATGACGATATAAAATAGGAAAATAATTACAATTTGCAAATCTCATTGTATGCTTATAGTTTCAAAATGATGATATAAAATTTTAACTAATAATAATCCAATTGTTTAAAATTAATGACAAAAGTTCTCTTAATTTGTATAGTTAAGATGTTTAAAATTAACGATAACAATCCCAAGTTATATAATCTAAGGGTTTAAAATGGCTAAGAGACAACATTAATATGTATCTAAACAAATATTTTATAAGTGACAAAACAAACTATTACAATTTAAACAATACATCATCAATGATTTTAAAATAGGGACACAAAATTTCCCAATCTATTTTATTTTATTGTTTCAAAATGATGATTATATTACAACAGGTTAATATCAGAATTTATAGATATCAATATATTTTCAAAGTAATTTAAAAAAACCTCAATATCTAAATAATACAATAGTTTATTAAAGTTTGTATAACAATATAGTTTATAAAATGACAAAAAAAATCATGCCGTAAATAAATAAATAGTTTTTAAATGATGACCGATAATATCTCATATTAAATATTTATATTGCTTCAAAGTTAGTAAAGAAATAAAATCACACTTCAGCTAATTAATAAGATAGTTTAAAATTAACGGGAAAAAGTATCGCTTATTTAAAAATGGAGACAGAAAAAAAAGCTTTGGAAAATAAATAGTTCAAAATTAAGACAGATTTAATTTAAAAACCTCTTTCTCAAACGAAACAAATATACATTTGGCACGCGCCAGTTCCCCATATAGATTTTTCTCAACCAAAAATCAAACATCTCCCCACTAGAAACATAAAGTTTAATATTTTTAACATGGTGATATCAACAGTTGTTGAATATCTGTGAAGAGCTTAAGGGCATTAGATTACAAACTTTTTAAATGAAGAGAAAAAAAAATAAGTCAATAAATTCCAGGACACCATTGACAGACATTTAAGAATTCATTTTGAGTTCACCATGTGAGGAATATCAAATTTTAGGTTTCTACTGAAGAAATATTTGATTTCTGGTTACCTAAGACATGTTTTGATATTTTTAAAAAATGTAAAAATACTGTTCTTAACTATTGGTCTCGACACGCTAACCTTAATCTTCTATTGAACATGTACTTACATTAACTTTACATTCTTAATTTAATAAACTTGTAGTTTTGAAAAGAGTAAACATCGCTCCCTGTATATTTTTTATTGTCATTACAGTCTTATTATTTCTCTTTCAATTTCAAGTTGAAATATCTATATTAATAAAAACCCGCCTCGGTGGCGTAGTTGGCTAACGCGCCAGTCGTGTTGAGCCCGACTGCCGAGGACGGGGAGATCGAGGTTCGAATCTCGGTCGGGTGAACTGGGGGTGGTTTTTCCTAAATGGTTTTCCACTCTCCCTCCACGCAAATGCGGGTTCACTTCCTCTAAATTCAACCTTCCCAATTCCTGATCCATTAGTGTAATTAGTACTTAAGCGTATAACCCGAACGGGTAGTAAGACGGGGTGCTAAGTATTATATTAATAAAAGCCTAAAGTTACATGTATGTATATATTATATATAATGTCCATGGAGTTTTAGTACATTATACTCAAACTTAAAGTGTTAATAAAACCTATCTAAATATCATGTTTGTTCTTTTTTTACTATAGTATAGACATATCCTTTCTACTAGGTTATAGACTGTTGCTGACATGATTTGACAGGAATCAACAGGTCTGGTTGTCTGAACAGAGTTTTAAAATTTATTTTCAAAAGTTACATGGGTTATAGTTATACAACAAGAAAGATTAATGATTGTGATGAAAAGTTCAGTTGAGTTTGCATTGGTAGTGACCATTGAAGTTTTGAAAGTTATATTTTTATCCAAATAATTATTTAGCTTAGATTCAAGACGCGGTTTTCTTTTAGACCTAGGTGTGTCGGCTTCAATCACTGGAAATGTGTGTGCTATAGCTTCTTTGGATTATAGGTCTATATGTACCATTCGCCATTATTAAACATTCTATCCTCTACTAGCAGTAGTTAAATTTATTGGTACTTTGTTTAAAAATCTGTAATTATAAAAAATATACATTATTTAACTGCTATTTTTCCTTTAGAAAAAATTATACAGTGTTATTTGACACGACAAACACCCCCCCAGATATATTTTAAACAAAAATTTTGGAGCCATATTCACTAAATTTAAAAAAACCAGTAATCAGTCAAGTATACTTAAACATAATGTCCTGAAAAACAAGCAGCAGTTTTATTTGTCATGTCAAACACTCCCCAAATATTTCACTACAATCAAAATTGCTTTAACCATTTACAAATATTTTAAGTTTTAACGACATATTGATAAGTAATTTACCATTTATTTAAGGGTCGAAATTAAAATCCTAAAACCATCCTGAGCTATGATCATACACAATCTTAATATTAAGTTTGACCAAAATACAATAAAACATTTCATCTGTAGACTCTGGGACAGACATTGAGATATATTACATTCTAAGTTTCACTTTTGCTTCCGGAGCAAATAAAACGTCAAGTTTGTCATAATCTTGAAATAGTAAATGTTTATGATTACAAATATCTTATTATTATGATAAGGTATCTAATAAAACCCTTTATTGTAGATTGAAAATAGTCAAGATAATTAAACCAAAATGTCATTTACTTATAGGAGTTTAAGTAAACAATTTTGTTCAAGTTGGAAATATTAAAAAGCTTAAACAATAACATACATGAGAGCAGTTATGAATACGAAATTTTAAATGTACAAGGTATTTTATTCATTGCTAATAATTAATAATATATTGTTTTATACAAATTAGCTCGTTAATCTTGACGTTTTGAAAGCGATGGTCACCGAACAGGCCGCGGAAGGATACATACAGATACCGCACAAAATTGTAAGAAAAGGTCTTGCGACTGTATGTACCGTTTCGCAAAATAAAGTCTACCGGCCGGTGTACACCAAACGGCGGATAATCGATGATTATAATACGTTACCGTTTGGGTATCAGAATCCTTGTAAACGCTCTCGCCATGAATAGAAAGGTGATCATTTAGACGGGCTGAATAATCATCTTTCACTCTAGACAGTTCCACCGACATACCATTTTTCAAAGATTTGAGATTTTTTCTGCATAAAAACAAGCATATTTTATGCATCCGGGATATTTTTAAATTTCCACCTACCTGGTTATTTCTAGTAAAATAGAATTAGTTGTTTGTATATATTTTTATTCTAGGCAAATTTGAAACGATCTGTACATCTATGTTAAAATAATTTTTTAAACTGGACTTTATAAATTAGTACCGAGGACACTATTCCCATTACGAACTCAAGAAATTGAATAGTGTTTCCATAATATATATATATATATACTATAACTATAATTTTTTTGTAAATAAATATTCCAAGTATACTTTTCATAGTATGAGATATACTTGTAAAAAAAACCACTTTGATTTGTGTAAATAAATATCCAAGTATACTTTTCATGGTGTGAGCTATGTTTGAATAAATAAATATTTAAAGTATTTGTAAAAAAAATTCCAATAAATAAATATTTAAAGTATTGGTAAAAAAACTTTGAGTTGTGTAAATAAATATATTTTTAATTGTGTGTGATAAATTTGTAAAAACTTAAACAAAAAAACAAATTTGATCTTGAGAGAGAGAAAGCTCATCTGATGTTGGAATGGTGTATTATCCACAGAGTATAGTCTAGTTAGACCCTGGTAATAATGCTTTAAGTTTGAGTAAAAAATTATTGCTTTTTAACATAAACTCATGATTAAATACACAAACAAATTTAACTTGGTATATTAAACAAATATCTCGAATACATGATTAAACATAAACAAATCAAACCTAACTTATCAAACAAAGTCTGGTTTATATAGTTGAAATCTAACATACCATATTAAACAAATGTCTTGGAAATAAAACACAATCTAAGTGTCAAGCAGTAGTACCTAATCAAGAAGCCATGGATATGTTAAAGAGGAGTTTTAATCATCTTCGGAAATAATTATTTTATCTCACAATTATAATATTCTAATGGCTGACATCCTTTTTATGATAGATATAGATCTAATTTATGACGCCGCTCGGTGATGTGTTTTTTATTATCTCAAAATACTGTGTAGGCTTTCTCTACCCAAAATATATTTATACAATACAAAGATGGGAGGGTGGACCTGAAATAAATAGGGTGTAGTGAGGTGAACTGGATAGAACTAGCTTAGGATAGGGATAGGTGTCGGTCTTGGCAATAAACTTTATAGAGTTCCCGAGTAAGTAAGTATATTGTATTTATCGGCCGACTGCTTGGTGCACGTACCTTGGACCAAGTATTTTGACTATCTAATTGGTTCGCACGATTATGGATATAACCAAAACATAAAATTTAAGAGTTAAAAAACAATAATGGTAGTTAACTTAGGTCTATGTACAAATTTATAGTATGCTAAAAAAAAGCTAGGGTCCATTTTGTTGTGCTGTTAGTAAGTTAGTTTTTCCTATTGATGATGTCATGGAAATAATAGGACATTATAGTTGATAGGCCTATATAATGATATTTTATTAACTTAACATGGTTTAAGCTTTCAAGTGTGCATACTAATGAATTAAATTTTTAACTACTGCTAGTAGAGGATAGAAGGTTTAATAATGGCGAACGGTACACATAGGCCTATAATCCAAAGTCGCTATAGCACACACATTTCTACTGATTGAAGCCGACACACCTAGGTCTAAAAGAAAACCGCGTCTTGAATCTACGCTAAGTAATTATTTGGATAAAAATATAACTTTCAAACCTTCAATGGTCACTACCAATGCAAACTCAATTGAACTTTTCAGCACAATCATTAATCTTTCTTGTTGTATAACCATAACCCATGTAACTTTTGAAAATAAATTTTAAAACTCTGTTCAGACAACCAGACCTGTTCATTCCTGTCAAATCATGTCAGCAACAGTCTATAACCTAGTAGAGAGGATATGTCTATACTATAGTAAAAAAAAGAACAAACATGATATTTAGATAGGTTTTATTAACACTTTAAGTTTGAGTATAATGTACTAAAACTCCATGGACATTATATATACATACATGTAACTTTAGGCTTTTATTAATATAGATATTTCAACTTGAAAGTGAAAGAGAAATATTAAGACTGTAGTGAAATTAAAAAATATACAGGGAGCGATGTTTACTCTTTTCAAAACTACAAGTTTATTAAATTAAGAATGTAAAGTTAATGTAAGTACATGCTCAATAGAAGATTAAGGTGAGCGTGTCGAGACCAATAGTTAAGAACAGTATTTTTACATTTTTTTAAATATCAAAACATGTCTTAGGTAACCAGAAATCAAATATTTCTCCAGTAGAAACCTAAAATTTGATATTCCTCACATGGTGAACTCAAAATGAATTCTTAAATGTCTGTCAATGGTGTCCTGGAATTTATTGACTTATTTTTCTCTTCATTTAAAAAGTTTGTAATCTAATGCTCTTAAGCTCTTCACAGATATTCAACAACTGTTGATATCACCATGTTAAAAATATTAAACTTTATTTTCCAAAGCTTTTTTTTCTGTCTCCATTTTTAAATAAGCGATACTTTTTCCCGTTAATTTTAAACTATCTTATTAATTAGCTGAAGTGTGATTTTATTTCTTTACTAACTTTGAAGCAATATAAATATTTAATATGAGATATTATCGGTCATCATTTAAAAACTATTTATTTATTTACGGCGTGATTTTTTTTTGTCATTTTATAAACTATATTGTTATACAAACTTTAATAAACTATTGTATTATTTAGATATTGAGGGTTTTTGAAATTACTTTGAAAATATATTGATATCTATAAATTCTGATATTAACCTGTTGTAATATAATCATCATTTTGAAACAATAAAATAGATTGGGAAATTTTGTGTCCCTATTTTAAAATCATTGATGATGTATTGTTTAAATTGTAATAGTTTGTTTTGTCACTTATAAAATATTGGTTCAGATACATATTAATGTTGTCTCTTAAACAATTTAAACCCTTAGATTATATAACTTGGGATTGATATCGTTAATTTTAAATATCTTAACTATACAAATTAAGAGAACTTTTGTCATTAATTTTAAACAATTGGATTATTATTAGTTAAAATTTTATATCATCATTTTGAAACTATAAGCATACAATGAGATTTGCAAATTGTAATTATTTTCATATTTTATATCGTCATTTTGAAACTATTATTTAGTTTATGTGTTAATTTTGAAACTTTCGGATTATATTTGTTGTGATATTCTCTATTGTGATTTTGTAATTACCGAAAGTCAAAGTCGTGTGATATTTTCTGTCATAATGCCATCAAATATTTTTGTCATAAGAGTTTTGATATCTTCGATTATCATTTTGATACTGTAGGAGAGTTGTATATTCATTCTTCATTTTTAAATTATCAAATTATATTTGTTGTGATAGTGTAAGTTGTAATCTTGAAATTATTGAATTATACTTGGTGTGATATTTTATATCGTATATTTTATACTATCACTCTACACTTGTGATTTTTTCCATCGTAATTTTGAAATAATAGGCTATTTGGGTTGTTAAATTTTCTACTGGCATTTTGAAAGTAACGAATTATATTATTATTTAAGGTATTTAACATGCACTTTATCAACCGTCATATTCTATCAATACATGACTTATAAACTAGCTTAAATGCAGCCCCTGGCCATTAATTTACCATTGTGAAAGGAAAACCTACAATTCACCAATAATACATTGTTTTGCCATTCCAAGAATCAAATCCTGGACCCTTGATTGAGTAGGAAGACACCATAGCAAATTAACTAATGCGTCAGACTTCAAATTACCAAAGATGTATAAGATGTTCTGTCATTACGTTAAGACTGTCTATTATAAGTGTAGTGATATTCTATTCTTCTATCATTTTGAAGCTATCGGACTATAATATGGAATAGATTGTCTTTCATTTGAAACCATCATATTGTATTTGTTATTAATCCTATCAAATGGTAGAAATTGTGATATTATTTTTAATAATTTTGAAACTATCGGATTATTTTTGTAGCCTATATTATGTTGACATTTTTAAATTATCAGAAAATAATGTTTTTTTAAGTCGTCATTTTAAAATTATTGGGTTGTATTAGCTGTAATATTTTATGTTATCATTTTGTAACATTAAGATTGAAATTTGGGATATTATCTGCTACTACTGTGAAACTATTGGATTATTTTTTATTTATTTTTAATGCTAAATTTTGCCACCGTCGTCAGTTCTGGTTCATTTTACGATCTGTAAAGAGCCACAATAATGAGCTCCTCTACGTTCGCAGTATGTCGTAATTAAATAACTACTTTAAATTTTCTACATATAAATAACAATAATTATGTCTTACCCACAAATTTCCACCGAGAGTCGAAACCATATCAACCAAACAAGATAATATTTTATAGCCTACCACATCCTATAAAAAATATGGCGTGCCACTTAAGATATATTTATCCAAACAATTAAAATAATATTGTAATTTTATTGTATTTTTAAGTGCAGATTTTATATTTATTTTCTATTCTAAGATTTCTTGCTAAAGTAGAAATTATAAAATTGAAATTTATTATCAATCTTTCCAGACAACTCTTCTATTCCTATTATAAAACCAAAATTTTCAATATAAGACTCAGCTTATGATTATTATTTTTAACTAATTTCAGATTTCATCAGTTTATAAAGGTTGGTAACCTTTTTATAAAAAAATTAGAGTAAACATTAATTTACTAATACTAGAGTTGACAATTTTTCAGTTTGGGCTCAATGGTTAATATAGTAAAATCAAGAATTGCGTCTAAAAATAAGTAGCCAAGTTTTGGTGATCAACAGTGTAATCCTAACCCGATATTTTAGATTATTAAAAATATAGTTACAGTAATGATAGTTTACGCACTTACGCACAATAAGGTTTTAGAAATGCGTAATCTAGAATTAAAAGTAAATGTAATCTAATTTGAGTGAAAGGAGAGTGGAAAACCATTTAATAAATATCTCTGTGCACCGGCTGGACTTAGAACTTCAACCTAACTGCTTACAGACCAATCAGAATAGATGAGCCTGACATTAAATCCAAATGCCATTTGGTAAGTGTTATTTTGCGCTTACACCCAAGAGCTGTGTCTTTGCTCCCCATGTTTTGACCCAGTGGGGTTCCCTGAGAAGTTTAGTTCTCCATTCTTAGCGAAAACGATGTATATAGTTTCACAGTCTCCCTTCTTAGCAAAAACAACGTATGGTTCTTCATAGCCTAAGCTTAATGGGCTGCCTGAGGCAATATCTGTTTTCGATAATTGAGACCGTTCTTGGTATGAAGGAACTAATAGCTATTTGGCGGGGTAGCAATATAACGTCACAGAAATTATAATTTATAAATGAATATGTGTGTGTGTGTGTGTGTGTGTGTGCGCGCGCATGCGCGACACCTTACATTAGTTAAAATTATAAACTACTCACATTTACCATTCTGGAATTGTTGACACGTGTATATTGTCACAACATATTTTAGGGATTTAAAAAATAATAACATTTTATTGCTAGTTTTTTATTGACAATCAACAATTAATTAATTTAAAACATTCATAACTCGCAGACACAACATAGAGTATTTTTTTTTAGTTCTTGTGACCAATTAAGATTAGAGTGCAACATGAATTATAAAAAAACATATAATCACTCTTTTACCTAATAAAAAACATCAGGAGAGAATAACATTTTTTTACCATCTAGGTATTTTTACATTGACAATTTGGACCTTCGGACTATACCTCACAGTTTCTCCCTTCTTAGCATAAACGGTGTATAAACTACCAAGTGACGAGACGTGTTTACAATCTATGAAGGAACTAATAGATAAACTGATACCTCAACTTTGGGGCCCCGGGAGGGGGAGCGGGTGGCAGGGGCTGGGGGGAGAGGGGGGCGTGGTCACGTGACCAGCTCTAAGCCTATCAGCGAGCTGTACTATCTTATCCCGCTAGACTACTCATATGTTCTTATGAGAAAAGTATTGTACAAATTTGTGATTTTTAGTAATATCAATATAATAATAATAATAATACTATTTTAACTTATTTTCCTGAAGTTCCTAGGCTAGGGAAGGATGTTGACTGAGGTTAGGGGTAGTTTCTACTGAGTGGTCCGTGGTTGGGAACCGCTGCTTCACACAAAACTCTTCCTCCAATAATAATATAATAATACTTAGCCCCGCGTCCTACTCTCCGTTCGGGCTATACGCTTAAGTACTAACTACGCTAATGTGGTTGGAATTAGGAAGTTTAAGTATAGATGAATTGAACCCGCATTTGCGTGGAGGAAGAGTGGAAAATCATTTAGGAAAAACCACTCCCAGTTCACCCAAGCAAGATTCTAACCTCGATCATCCCGTCCTCGGCAGTATAGCTCAACACGAAACCAGCACGTTAGCTAATTACGCCACCGAAGCGGGTAACTCTTCCTCCAACATTTAGGATGAAAGTGTAGGAAATGCGAGAAAAGGACAGAGTTTTTGCGAGTTTTCTTTTCAATAGAAACACATTTTGTTGTCTTAAGTAAATCAAATATTTATCCAGTAGAAACATAAGAGTTTAATTTTCTTCACATGGTGATATCAACAGTTGTTGAATATTTGTCAAGGATGTCCTGGAATTTAATGACAACTTTTTATCTTCATTAAAAAGTTTGTCATCTAATGCCGCCATGCTCATGACAGATATTTAACCTCTCTTTATATAACAATGGGAAGAAAATGTAAATAAACGTTGCTACTTGATCAGTACTTTATCTAGTTTACATATTTTGGCAAAGAAACAGTTTTGCTATAAAAACTGCAAAAAACACCTTTTCTATCGTCCCCTAAAGGCGCTTTAGTAGTCGAACAGGAATTCCGAAACGCAATATCTTTGTTATCTAATCAGACCCCTTAAGATAAAAAAAGTTAGCCGTAGCGGAAAACCTATTTCCACCATATCTTCACGCCATCTATGATAGAAATTAAATTAGAGAAATTGACTTTTAACAAGTTGTATCAGAATACTTTTTAACGAAATTATTTTTGGTATCAAAAGCAATTATTTTAGTAATGATACTACAATCTATTTGAAATTTCACTTTAGTAATTAATACATTCCAAAAATAAACCTAGATCCAACTAAGGTATGTATACAATCACTTAGACGATACATAATGTTATGTCTATGCATATTTTTTTAACGGCTTTAACGACTACAAGTTTCTAAAACCAAAGCATTCTTAGACATTATTCAAATTATTTGCACACCATATAATTTAAAACCTATGCATAAGGATCAGTTCTGTACAAAGTATTGAAATATTTAAATTCAAGTAGGAAAGTTTGTGTCCTGCTAATTAGAATATCTGATATTGTCAAAATCATGATTGTGACGCTAACGACAAGTAGGCTATGTATTACAACATAGATGTATTCATTGGAACAGATAAGTCCCCTTCTTACCATGGATAGCGTTACTTCTTTTGCAATCAAATCCCCGTATTGCCATAGATAGTTACATGTCCTTGGAAGAGAAAGTCCCTCTATCATAGAAGCGTTATTTCTCTTTGCAAATATTTAGGTCCCGTATTGCCATAGATAATTTACATGTCCTTAGGAAAGAGAAAGTCTCATCATAGAAACGTTATTACTCTTGCAAATACTAGTCCCCGTATTGCATAGATAACTTACATGTCCTGAAAGAGAAAGTCCTCTATCAAGAAAGCGTACTTCTTTGCAAACTACTATGTCCCTATTGCCATAAGAAGTTACTGTCCTTGGAAGAGAATCCTCTTCATAGAGGCGTTACTTCTCTTTGCAAATACTAGCCCCGTATGCCATAGAGAACGTTACATGTATTTGGAAGGAAAGTCCTTACCATAGAAAGCGTACTTCTCTTTGCAATTGCATAGAGAACGTTACACTTCTTGGAAAGAGAAGTCCCTCACATAAAAGCGTTACTTCTCTTGCAATTGCCCATAGAATAACGTTACATGTCCTTGAAGAGAGTCCTCTTCATAGAAAGCGTTACTTTCTTGCAATTGCCATAGAGAACGTACAGCTTGGAAAGAGAAAGTCCCTATCTTGCCACTATCCCTCCTTGCAAAGAAAAGTCATTTTCCAGAGAGATGTATGCTCCTGCAAAGAGAAATTGCTTTGTTCTCTAAGAACGTTCCTTGCATAGAGAAAGTTTTCTATCCGACACAAGATTGTCTATTGGTGTGTCTAATGTCGTTCCAAGCGGAAGGGCCCGCCAGCAATGCCGCCAGAATATAAACTCAACGCCTGAAACAGTCAGGAATCTGGTGAGAGTGGAGAACTATTTTTTTACGTAAAAAGTTATCAGACTTTTTATTGAGTTTCACACTCAACGCTTTTGCCATTTGTATGAGATAGGAGGGTTAGAAAGAGGATGGAATCCTAAAGACTGACAGACCACAAAAAGGCATAAACGCTAAGAATTGATCGTTTATTTTCTTTGTGATACAAGACAGAAACTAAAGGCATGCTTAGTAACGAAATTTTACGCTAGTAATAGGACAAAGCTTCAACAGTTTTACGATTTTGTTTTTACTTGGGAAAGGACATAAAACTATGTTCTGTGACCTTTATATAAATAACATTTTAAAGTGACATTTTCCCTCTGAAAGTACAACAATCCAATATTTCTGAAAATCATTAAGAGCTAAATGTCGGTGAACGAAAATAACGGGCTATAGACGTAGAATGATCTTTGGGAATAAATTATGTCATTTAATAAGGGAGAGGGTGGGTCACAACAAAAACTGTATGGTCATTTGTATTTTACTCCTCCCCTGTTTGTGCTCCTACTGGTAAGACAGTTCCACCCAGGAACGTTATAAAACTCACATGTTTTCTGGAGCTTGGAAATTCCTGCTCGACTCTTCTAGCTACTTAAATAAGTAAAATGGTATCAACATGTAATCAACACCAGAAACAGGTAGCAATGCCCCATGGACAGTAAATGCAGCTAATCTAACACAATTAATGGGATCTAGTTTATTCTATTTTAATATTATGCGATGCAATCATGCAGACACCCGCACCTGAGAGCAAACCTGGTGTTTGGGAGGCTAGGGTTCGTATCTCGGTCATCCCTGGAAGGACGGGAGTGGTCTACGCCACAAGGAATGTACCGCATTGTTATTACAACCTCTGATTACGCTAATGGGATGTATTTCCAATAATTAACCGCATTTATACCTCATAGCTGAAGTAATTATTTAGCGCTTGGACTAAAAAGTATTATTTAAAATAAAACAACGTAGAATTAAGATATGTGGGAGGTTGTCTTACCCCATGGGTGTCTGGGGCGTCCCATTAGACCCGCTGATGGTCTGGATGGGTAGTAAAACGTATAGCACTCAGGGGGGTGAGGGTGTTGGTTTTGAAAAGGAAGGGGGGGGGCAGTAAGATCTTCTCTTCCCTCGTCTCACCCCCGTGACCATCAGTCATTTCCCCCCCCCCCCCCCTTTCAGTTGCACCATGATTGTCATCTCGCAAGACACCCCCCAGATGATGGGTGTTAAATGGTGCGGAACACGTACTTTGATCGATCCTTGGGTCTGCGCGTCTTTTTTCCCTTAGTCGCTGCTCCTCCCTTGGAAGTTTTAGCCCCCCCCCCCCCACTCCATTTCATATGGACCGTCTGAATCTCTAGTTATAGCTTGTCGTGACTGAATAATACGATGCGATGAGGTTTAAAAACGCAATGCAGACGAAATTTGGTGCACTGCCTCGAAGTTAATATTCTTTATCCTGGTACCTTAGATTATACAGGTCACTAATAGTCTGATGGATGACCTCAAACAAGGAACAAAGATGAAGTTTCAGGACATATAACAAAGGAAACCGCTGTTAGGAAATGCTGGAGGACTATATTCGGGAAGGTAAAGGACATGTCGAAAGACAGAACACCCTCGTCTTTATTTGCACTTTTTCACAACTGTTTTTTATTATGTTCCGCGTCTAACTCCCCGTACGGAATATCTGCATATTTTTCACCGGTGAGGTAGATAAATAAGATTAAGTGTATCCACATTTGTGGGGAAAGAGGGTGACAAATAATTTAGGGGAAAAAACACCCTCAGTACGCATGTCCGGGATTCTAACCCACCCTCTCAAAGACCCGTGAATTAAACCAGATGAGACTGACGTTTAGTCCACGTGCCCACCGATGCAGGTAGCTAATTGTTTAATCATTATTACTTCTCAAATACCGAGTGTGTGCAAAAAGTACTAATTTCAACTCATCTCATGCTAGGAAAGTTTAATTTTTTTTGTCAGCGCGTCTTACTACCCGACCGGGTTGGCCGCATATGTTCAAACTACGGTAATGTGTTAGGGATGAGTAAGGTTTGAATTTAAAGTAAGAATACTGGCATTTTCTTGGATAGAGAGTGGAAAACCATCGGACAAGCCACCTTCAATACACTCGACCGGGATTCGAACCGTCAAACATGGCGGTCCTTTTAATGAACCATCATGCAACGTAACCCTTGTCTTATTTTTTATCATAAAAGTAGAGGAAATACAACATTTTGAAATGTGATATTTTGGAATCTGGCCTTGAGGTATGTGTATCAAGTAATATGTATTCTTTCTTATAAATGGATAAATTCCTCTTTAAAAAAAGTTGTTTTTTATCACTAGATGTTTGCAATGTTTGTCAGCACATATTCACGTGTTAACATTGGTTTTTTCTCACCAGATGTGTGCAAACCTTACGATAAAACCCTCTTGGAGGGTTCAACCCCCGAAGCGGGTGTTGGGGAAGTTAAATTGGACAGGGTATCAAGTGAAGGTACAGAAGAATCTCGAAAACTAGACCTAATGTGGACCGAGATGGTGTCGAATTACTGAAATGTCGAGTTTTACGAATGAACTTGCATTAGATACATATTTACTAAACAAGGATGAACCACAGTACAGTATTGAATATTATAGTTACAGTTGTACTGTACTATAGTATTTTACAGTACACTAACATTAATATACATACATGTAATATACAGAAATGCAGTAAAGTACTGTACATATAATATTGTATTGATTCGAATAAAATTTTACTGAATTGGAAAACTAACAAACACAGCACTTGTAAAAACACCACAGCACGACTGAGAGGTTATACATTTGAATGTGATGACTGGCGCCAACAACTGTGTGCGCGTGTCGAGTTATCGAGTGTCGAGTTTCCGAGACTACTGTACTACAGTAGACCGTACAGCGTCGTACTGAGGTTAGTCCGGGTATCAGATCGTGGAGACACGAAACTAGGCTACCACAAGGAGTACAATGGCCGCTGATGTGTCTTAATCTATTTGTGATCAGCTATTTGTCTTTATCTACAAAAAGAGAAACCGGGTAAACACTGCTTATTCAGGTCATCTCTCTGTGCGTTTGTGTGTTCGGTTCCCCCCCCCCCTCCCCCCTTCTGAAATATCTTCCTGGTAGACCGGCACCGTTTCATTCTGTTTTATGGATGGACGGACATTAACTGAAAAACATATATGTTTCATAGTAAAAACACAATTTTTTTTTCCAACTCAATTAAATAACTACCCCCTTCTTTGTTTGAACGACCTAAGACGGGGTGGTCCAACGAGTTTCATCGCAAGGACCAAATCTTATCAGTTTGTACCGACCCGCTTCGGTGGCCGTGTCAGATTTCTGTGCTGGGGGTACGGGTTCAACCCTCGGTCCCGGCACAGATTTATCTGATTGCCAAACCCTTCCTTCACCTCTGACAAGACGTGTATTAATCACAATTTGTGAATGTGTGGAATGCCAGGCCTCCACCGTGGTTCGGATCCCTCATCTCACAATCACCCTACCATTATACATTAGCGTAAGTGCATATAACCTGAACGGGTAGTAAGACGTGGTGCTAATAATAATAATAATAATAATAATAATAATAATAATATTAATAATAACAAGTAAGAGAATAAACATTTTTCATCAATTCAATCATACAACTTTTTTTAATTTATTTTAAAAAACAATATAATTCTTACATATTCACTGTCCAATACTTTCAATTGAATTTTTTCCAGCATCAAACACACATCAAACTTAATATAAACTATATTTTGGTCTCCGAATATCAATTTGACATTAAACTTCTTTTTAAATGCTCTAATTTATATATTTTTATATGTTTGTATTTTCTTTTTAACGTGATTTTAAAAACTCTCTTTTAATTGTTTTTTCATTAATATATTCAAGTCTCACAAATGTATACTAATTTTATTTTGTTACATGCCTAAATATCACACATATTTGTTTGACTTATAATTATTACACTTTTGAATGTTGAAACTAATTCTACCTATTGTATATCAATTTATTTTTACTCATAACACATTTTAAATTAAAATTGGTATTTGAATTATATTGTATACTTTTCACTTATTCATAAATTCGATTAACGTTCAGCTCAAATTGAAAAAGCTTACTTTACAAATTCCTACCATTTTCTAAACGTTTTCGATTTATTTAACACAAAAATAAGAAAAATAGACAAGAGCCTGTGGATAGCTTGGATTGGTAGTAAGTTGCTAAGGTGGGGGAAAGAGCGGAAGAAAAAATACAATCTGACAAGCTAGGAACAATTTCTATATCCGTGTGTTGTGCGGTTAGCCAACTCTTTAAGATGAGGTTCAGGCAGCTTGCGTTGCGGCACATACTGCCATGAGAGTTTAGCCACGATATACATACAGCCATGAGCATCTGGTCGTGCTATACATACCACAGTGGGAGTCAGGCCGTGCTATACATACTATCATGAGAGTTTGGTCATGCTATACATACTGCCGTGGGAGACAGGCCGTGCTATACATACTGCCTTGGGAGTCAGGCCGTGCTATTCATACTGCCGTGGGAGACAGGCTGTGCTATACATACTATCGTGTGAGTTTGGCCGTGCTATACATACTGCCGTGGGAGACAGGCCGTGCTATACATACCACAGTGGGAGTCAGGCCGTGCTATACATACTATCATGAGAGTTTGGTCATGCTATACATACTGCCGTGGGAGACAGGCCGTGCTATACATACTGCCTTGGGAGTCAGGCCGTGCTATTCATACTGCCGTGGGAGACAGGCTGTGCTATACATACTATCGTGTGAGTTTGGCCGTGCTATACATACTGCCGTGGGAGACAGGCCGTGCTATACATACCACTGTGGGAGTCAGGCCGTGCTATACATACTATCGTGTGAGTTTGGCCGTGCTATACATACTGCCATGGGAGACAGACCGTGCTATTCATACTGCCGTGGGAGACAGGCTGTGCTATACATACTATCGTGTGAGTTTGGCCGTGCTATACATACTGCCGTGGGAGACAGGCCGTGCTATACATACCACAGTGGGAGTCAGGCCGTGCTATACATACTATCATGAGAGTTTGGTCATGCTATACATACTGCCGTGGGAGACAGGCCGTGCTATACATACTGCCTTGGGAGTCAGGCCGTGCTATTCATACTGCCGTGGGAGACAGGCTGTGCTATACATACTATCGTGTGAGTTTGGCCGTGCTATACATACTGCCGTGGGAGACAGGCCGTGCTATACATACCACTGTGGGAGTCAGGCCGTGCTATACATACTATCGTGTGAGTTTGGCCGTGCTATACATACTGCCATGGGAGACAGACCGTGCTATTCATACTGCCGTGGGAGACAGGCTGTGCTATACATACTATCGTGTGAGTTTGGCCGTGCTATACATACTGCCGTGGGAGACAGGCCGTGCTATACATACCACTGTGGGAGTCAGGCCGTGCTATACATACTATCATGAGAGTTTGGTCATGCTATACATACTGCCGTGGGAGACAGGCCGTGCTATACATACTGCCTTGGGAGTCAGGCCGTGCTATTCATACTGCCGTGGGAGTCAGGTCGTGCTATACATACTATCGTGAGAGTTTGGCCGTGCTATATATACTATCATGAGAGTTTGGCCGTGCTATTCATACTGCCGTGGGAGATGGTTCTCGCTGTATTGTCAAAGGGCGCGCACCCCTGGTATCAACCAGGCTCCCTCTACCCACCGTCAATAAACAAGCCAGAGGGTTTACCGATGTAGAGAAATGTTGGGGGTTGGGAGGGGGAGGCAGCGTTATAAATCCCTCAGTGTCGGAGGCGGGAGCTATCAGCCACCCCAGGTCTCTGCACAAACAAGGGGTCTCAGGTTCGACCCCAACAAGGGTCATCAGTCCCATGTGACCTGCCCAGTCGTGGGGAATCCGGGATCGACGGACAAGAATCGTCCTCTTTTTCAATCAGTTCGATCGGTTTGTGTTCACGTGGTGTGGTCGTTATGTATAATCTATTATCAGGAGTTAAATGTTAGTTTTCTTTAGTATATTAACATACATGATAATTAAACTCTCACAATATTACCAATAAAATTCAAAAATTACTTTAGTTACTACAAGAAAATTAATGAATGACAAAAAAAAGTATGCCAAATTTTGCAAAAAAGTATAGGCTTTTGTGAATAAAGTATTCGTTCTTTACTCTCTCTCGACACCCCGGAGGGAAAATATTGAGATCGAAAAAAAATTGAACTCGAGATTTTGATAAATGTCAACGCTTCATGCATGACCCCTTGAAACCGAAAAAAGTAGTTTTCGCAATGCCATCTCTTTGTACCTCGGGCTAGAGCCGAAACTATTTTACCGATTGGGCTATAAATTAGTATACGGGGTGGTCATAAGGTCCCCCTGAGGGGTTTTTGGAATTAGAAATCCAACCTGAAAACTGAGGGCAAATAAAGATGATTTTTTTTTTCAAAATTCGCTCTAACGATTTTGATTAAATTTTATATCTACACACTGTTTATCATTATAAACAAAATGGCAATTCTCATTTCTTATGAACATGATTTTTAGGGTATCTTACATGGGGGAAATTTTCCAATTTTCATAATTTCTACGCAACTATTTGAGATATTAAATATCTTACTGTAAAGTTAAAGTACTATTAGAGAAAAAATCTTTTATTTGAAATACATTTTTATAAAACCAACTATTTATGAGCTATAAGCAATTACACTTTTTAATGAATTTGATTCTTATGTTCTTTGGTGGACAAAGATATTTCTCTTTTCTCAATATTCCTGTAACAGTGTTCCTAGTTCTTAATGCCACAAAGTAAGTAACACTGTTTATTATTTCATTATGATCTTTGGTGTAATGTTTCTACAACAATGTATAGAGAGGCCTATTATTTCGTTTCACAAATCTTATGAATTTTTAATAAATATCTATTTCAAGATAGAGAGAGAAAGCCGGTACAATGTATTTTTAAATCTTTAATATATACACTAAATATTATTATAAAATAGAATAAAAGACCAATCTCATAAGTTTTAATAACATACAAAATTGATAAAAACTGAATCAAGGCCGTAGCCAGTCAATAATTTCGGGGTTGGTGGGCATATTTCCCAATTGCCAGAGGCTAGAAAAATGTCTAAATATTAAACACCTCTAGAAACTATCTGAAGTGCTTTTTATGGTAACACAGCCCCCTAATTTGTTATTGTACCTTAATTTTGATATGGTTTGAACCATAAATAAAGCCATAAAATTTGGGGGTTGTAAATCCAGAATAACATTAATATTTATTATTGAAATGCTGCTAACTGTATTGCCTGTGAAGGAGGTAGAGGTTGTGATCATGGGCCTTGTGTACCGAGGGAAGGGAGGGGGCGTCCCCCTCATATCACTATGACCCTCTCCGCGCTAGTTCAAGCGCACTTGCTCTCGTTCACATTGATTGAGCGATTAATACCGGCGGGCACGCCGACTGAATGTCAGGCTAATCTTGTCAGGTTTGATTTATTGTAACTCATTTGATAATGTTTCTGTGGTAGCGTCCTCGGGAGAAATTAAACTGAAGGGTAAACCTTAAAACTTGGGATATCTCGTGTGCGTTTGTTACATTTAAATAGATCGAGTAGTTCCGACAAAGTTTAAAGGGACTCTAACAAAGAGGTCAAGATTCGAGTCCAAGTAAGATTCATTGGGTCTCATGCCCATCCCCTCTCCACGGGACTAATGCTGATGCACATCTTCTAAACATATCCTTAATCTCTTGGTGTAAAAGCAGCGAACTTAAACAACATGAAGGAAGAACACATGGGCTACGTATTTATATGCTTGTATTCAAACCCCGGGTAGAGCATCCAAGGTAGTTATGACTGAACTAGATATGTCAAGCAAGGTAATCTGTGACGCTGATCCTTGGATTAAGAGGTTACGCCGCGCCGCAGCTAATCAGGAATTATATCTCTTCCCCCCCCTCCGCCCCCCACCACCACCCTGCACCAATGTTCACACGGCCCGACCAACTAATGGATACAGCCGGCGGGAATCGAAGAGGGGTCAGGTCACCTTTCACCTTGACATTGGAGGAGGGGAGAACAAAAGCATGTCTAGATGCGAGAGAGCATGCCCTGGCGTGAGAGCCTGACTGCAGTTAGGGAGACAAGAATAAACCTCATATATATATAAGATATGGGTCAATCTTTTATTTCTAGAGTACAAATCTCACATCAGAATAGTAAATTATTTTCTTTTGAATGTTGAGTCTCTCGAATATCATCAAATTCGAGGAATTAGGGATTCGAACATGCCCTCTGTATTAAATAACCATAAAATTATATATGTAAATTATATATATATATATATATATATATATATATAGAGAGAGAGAGAGAGAGAGAGAGCGAGAGGGGAGAGGAGTTACGGAGGGGGAGGGATAGAGGAAGCATGGAGGATAAGGGGGAAGACAAACGTCGGACCAACTTTAAAATTATTTTAATAACTTGTTGATGATAAAAGATTGATGTTTGAATTATAAATATAACGGGTCTAAAAAGGTTCGCATTAATTTGTTTCTTTACTATATTTTTTTTTAGCACCGCGTCTTAGTTAGTGTTCGCTTTATACGCCTATTTACTAATTACGCTAATATATTACATGTGTAATAATAACTAACAGCTGTTATTGGATCTCGATTGTTGATATTTCTGGTGTTAACGCCCTTACGAGAAATTAATCTTAAGTTCAATCATTGATATTTGGGATATCTATATTATGATTATATTGGTTCCATTTATAGAAAATTTTCTGGAAAAAATATAAGGACAAAATTTCCGTCTCGCATCTCTAACTACACTCCAAAAGTGAAATTGTCTATTTCATGGATTGGGTAAACGCTTCTGTCACTCAATTCATCAACTGGACTAATTTTGAATGTGAGTGAGTGAGTGAGTGAGTGAAATGGACAAGCGAAGTACAAGTTTGGTCCAAAACCATAATTGTTTTAGAATATAAAGTTAGTTTTACTAACATAATATCTTAAAAACAAATTATTTAGTTAATCTTTTAGTTTACAGGACCATAATAATTCCAATTACAAGTACAAGTTTGGTCCAAAACCATAATTGTTTTAGAATATAGGGTTAGTTTTACTAACATAGTATCTTAAAAACAAATTATTTTAGTTAATCTTTTAGTTTACAGGACCATAATAATTTCCAATTCGTGAAACAGACAGCAACAGTTTAACTAATAGGGTTAAACACACATTTATTATTATTTATATACCTAAAATAGGTCCAGTTTTTATTTTTAACATTACGTTATAAATATAATAACTAATAACTAATTAGGAGACACACCAAACGTCATTGAACCATTCATAAGGGATATTACACACAATATTATAATCCTAACACGTAAACCGTAAATATTAGTTATTATTAATTAAAATCGCTAAGCATGTGAGATGGAAAATATTCCAGTTACTGAAACGTAAAGAATACACTCGAGATAACCCCAAATTTTAAAGTTTCCACATCAATTTGATTTCTCCCAAGGACGTTAACACCAGAAACATTATCAAATGAGTTACAATAAAGTAATAACAGAGATTACAGTTCTCTTATCACATTCACGTATAGACTACAACGCTTGGTGGTTGAATGTGGCACTAACTATAGGTCTGCTGCAGACCAGAAGTTAATACTTCAATATTGTAATAAGATCCTTTACGAATACATCCCCTTCCCATATGATTCGATGGCTTAGACATTTACTAGCCAACCTATTATATTTAATAATTACAATTATAGCCTCATTTAATTACCATATTCTATAAGTTGAGAAATGACAATTGAACGGTTGTCTTCTGATTCCGAGGGGAGTGAGATAAATTTAAATTTGGGGTGGGGGGAGTTTATTCTAATCAGGGAGGACAAGTTCTTTACTGAGGGAGAATGTCCTCTCCCCCCTGTTACTACACCAATTATTAACTTGGTTTTGTACCTACTTTTTTTCTTTAAACATCATCGTCACTTTTACGGAAGAAAAGCACGAAGTTAACTGAACACTGAAATGTTACTCACATGATGAAATATTTAAATTTGACTTAATTTACTGGTCGACTTTCTTTGTGTGCCAAATTTAGTTTCAGTACAAAAATAATAGACTCAGTTAAATTTTCCATACTTGAAGGACAAGATTGTACCGAACAACTGATTTAAATGTGACAAATGCCAGTAAGCTCCTCCACACCGCAGGTAACACTATCTGGTGGGCTGAGCACGCATTGTTCTTTAGTATGGATAGGCATTTTATTGATTGTCATTCATATTTTATTTTGTTTTTTTTTATCCTCTACATTAAAAAAAAAGTCGTGAATCGGGCCCGGTACTATGGTACCAGTAGTCTCCCCCCTCCCCCTCGTGGGGGCCTGGCTCGTTGGACAACCCTATCAGAATGAAAGCTGCCAGTCGTACTCGCCCGATGACGTCTGGTCACCCCTGCTGATGGTGTTGACTGGTTTATTAGCAGATGTTAGCGATCACAAGCGATATTTGCTAGTGTTATCAGCTGACCTCTCGTCTTGGAGTGGATGATAACAGTTTGTTTCAAAGAGACGGGTCGGGCGGGCGCAGTGAACGGTCTGAACTGAACTGAGGAGCGTAGCAAGCAAGCATCGCCCCCAAAGGGGTTACGAAATAAAGGGCCGATCAAGTGTTTACATAATCGACTGTTTTTGAGATCTTCGGATTGGGGAAATAAACTCAAAGGGGACATTTTCGATTTTTGTAGTTTCGGTACAAAAATAAAACCGTCGGTTGTCAGCGACGAGTCTTATGTTTAACGTGTTCACGTTGTACCGTGCATGTGTGCTCAGCCTCGGACGATCATTACCGGGTGTGTGTGTGTGTGTGTGTGTGTGTTGTGTGTGTTTTGGGGGTGTGTGTGTGTGTGTGTGTGTGCAGTGTGTGTGTGTCGATAGAATCAATAGTTTTGGAGGGTGAAGTGGATTTAGAGAAATAAAATTATTTATGAATCAGGATAGTATTTATATCACAAACATATCATTTTTTAGGAGTGTGCTTGGTTTTTAAATCTCGATGTCGAAGGTGAAAATAGCCTTCACATTTTCAAAACATCTCTAAGGCAGAGTAAAATGTGAGATGTTATAACATTTATCACTTAATTTCGACATATATTCAACGTATAATCAATCCTTTTCAGAACGACAATTATTTAAGATTATTTTAACACCGACCTGTGATTAAATGACAAGCATAGATGAATCCACAGATGAATATGAGGGGTCGGGGAAAAACATTAGATAAAATAAAATGTTAGCAACGATGCCTGGTAGCTTACCTCTTGAACTACAAGTGTTTTTATAGTCGGTCAAGACCATGAGGACAGCTAATATTACGAATATTCTATTTATTATTTATAGCTAGGTTTCAAGATTTCATAGACGTTTAAATAAATGGGTAGTGAATACATCCCATCCCAATCTATGAGGGCTATTATGTTTTTGCTCTGACTCCCCCCCCCCCCTTTCATGATTCGGCATAAAACAATAAAATATGGGTATTTTTCTTTTGCATTCAATCTTTCTCATCCCTAACACATTAATGCAACTAGTAGATTTGTGTATAAACCTGACGAGTAGTTAGAGATATGAGACGGAAAAGTTTCACTATATATTTTCATCTATTATTTTTGTAAAATAATTTTAACTGATTAAATGGCTAATAATAATAACAGTAATAATAATATTACTTAGTAGTAGTAGTAGTATTAGAAACACCTGCTTCGGTGGCCACACGGTCTAAAGCGCTGCTCTCGCAATAGACTAGACTGCCGATGACAGGAAGATCGGGGTTCGATCCCAGTCGCGTGCATTGAGGCCGCTTTCATAAATACTTTTCCACTCTCACTCCCGCCCAAATGCGGGTGCAATTCCTCTAAATTCAACCTTACACATTCCTAACACATTAGCGTAATTAGTACATAAGCGTTTAAGCCGAACGGGCAGTAAGACGTGGTGCTTAAAAAAATGTAAAGAAACAAATTAATGCCTTCGAGCCTTTGTAGACCCGTTATGTTCATAAATCATACTTCAATATTTTATCATCAATAAGTTAACTAAAAAATTTTAAGGTTGCCCAATAGTTCTATTTGTCATCCTCCCCACCCCCCCCCCATCCTCCGTACTGTTCTCATATAGCCCTCCCCACTCCTTGACGTTCACGCCTCACCCATTCTTATAACGCACTCAAGTCAGCTGTAACACAACTATGTTTTCAAGTACAATAGGCTTCTAGGTTGCTATCTACACAAATTTAAACCCTCCATCGCAAGCCGCCACTGCGGAAAATTTTCCTATTCAAAATGTTCATCTCTACGAGTAGAAAGACATGAGTACTTAGTGCTGTGTGACAACAGCGAAAATCTTATCTTCTACTTAACCTCACAAGTTTCAAACCTCGCCTCGCATTTAAAAAGTGTCTTTCAAACACACATATTCAATTATAAACTTTTTAAAATATTGTGCAATAAAATGTTTGTTATCGAACGATCTTAATTCCTACTCAAGGACGTCCGTCATCACTAGAAAGTAGAAAATTTTTCAAATGAGCAATAACAGAATACATTTCTCTTCTCAAACTCACGTATCGACGACTACAGCGCTTTGGTGGCTGAACGTGTCACTAACGTCGTGTCTGCTGTAGTGTGCACCATATATTTTAATGCTTCAATATTATATTCAAATCCTTTACTAATACATATCCTTCCACTGGGCCCTAGGATTCAATCAAATGAAAATGTTACCGATAAACTTTCATTTTCTTATTGACATTATTGGTTTGGATTTTATTTTCAGTATATCACAAATAAAAAAATAAAATAATTTAAAGTTTTTCTCGAGTTATTTGGTAACAACTCTCCCTCCCCCTTACCTCGCATCTACCCTCAATCCATTAATGTATTTCCCTAATACTGTGCATAGGTCTCAAGCCGCCACTGAGGGAAATTTACCGGAAAATGTTCATCTCATCCTGGGTATAATTATTACTATATTATTTTTATTTAAATCTATTATTATTTATTATACTATCAGCACTCGCGTCTTACTACCCGTTTGGGTTATACGCACTTACGCTAATGTGTAATGGTAGGGTGATTGTGAGATGAAATGGAGGACCTACAGTTTAACGTGGATCCGAACCACGGTGAAGGCCTGGCATTCCACACATTCAAAGCTGTGATTAATACACGTCTTGTCAGAGGTGAAGGAAGGGTTTGGCAATCAGATAAATCTGTGCCGGGACCGAGGATTGAACTCCGGACCCCACACAGAAGTCTGACACCTTACCCTTAGGTCACCAGGTCACCCTCTTCCTGGATTCAATAACAACATTTTTACATGATTTGTTTGTTGTCATTTAAATCTCTAACCGAGATCACACTTTACAAACAATTCAATCTAAACCGGATATAAAGTATTGTAATTTTATTCTTACCGTTTTCTCTTCCATTCCCCGAGGTAAGATCGCTTGATCCGATACCTGAGCGATCAAAAGTTGTTGCGGGCCCTGCACGTTTGACACTGTGGCAAGTCGTGAGGTCATCGCGATGGTTGGGGTCTGCGTTACCCCCCTCCCCCGTTATACCCCCCCCCCCCCGTGAGGTCATGAGAACTAAAAATAAGGATGGTACCAACAATATATATCTTTCTCTCTCCCTCATCATAACGGCTGACACCGTCCTTCTATCTTCAAACACGTTCCCGCACTTTTTTTTCAGTCTTGTTCCACGATCACATGTCGTCTGATTTGTACCCCCCTCATCATTTTATACCTCAAAACAAATTTCTCCTCATCGCCTCCAACCAAAACTGACGGATCATTTCGGTATTACCTTCCAAAGAGTGAGTGAGTTGGTTCCGTGTTCTTTGTTGTCGATGGTAGCCACGTGACCTTTCTAAGAGTGTTCCCGGGATTGTGTCGTAAGAGAGGAAGGCGTAACGGTTGAGAAGGTGAGGATGGATATTAGCGCGAGTTAAGGTCAGTATTTTGTTATAGTTTTTATAACAACAAACCTTTTAGCCGAAATAAATAAAATAATGCGGGAATATTTCACAAAGAGTGCGGGATTATTTAGTTTTTTTATGGCATAATATAGAAAATTTAAATTTTTTTACTATCCGTACTCACAAAAACAAAAGAAACTTTCAATAATAATAAAATTATTATTTTAAAATAGTTCTGTTTGATTTTAAGAATACTCGCCTTTAAATCACAGACGAACGTGAATATTAAAAGAATGTCACAAAATAGCACCACACGTATTTACCATCATAATTTATAAACTATCCCAACCTAAAAAAAAACCTAACCTTCCAGCCGTCTAAAAGAAATTTTTCACTAAATTCTGGGCCCCCTAAATATCTTGCACTAAAATACGTCTTTTAATTATTTTTTAAAACTATTTACAATTATTTTACAGTAATAATTTTTATCATTCAAATCGCTTTTGTTTTTGTGTGTATAATTGTAAAAATATATTTATTTATCACAATATGACTTAGAAGAAAATTAAAGAACCCCACCCTCTTTGCGCACTATTCCCGAATTTTGTTTGAGTGGAAACGTTTAGTTTAATTTTATGTCCATAGTAGTCCTAACTCCACAGTTCTTGACTATCTCTCACGGGCATCTGGGATTTGACTCTATCAAGGATGGGCAACCTGCGGTTTTCTTTAAGGTGTCCGTTTGGCTCGTTCGCATATTTGATCAACTATGTATCTTCTAGTTTATAAATAATTCATTCTCAAACAATGTGTATTATAATTTAAAATAAAAAATATCGTTATCATTATTTAAAAAGGCAACCAATATTATATTTTGTCAAAATTGACAGTACCCTTTGTTTACTCTGAACAGTAGCACGCTAACCTTGCATTATTCCACTATGGCACAGCTTATAAAGTAGGGCCATGGTGTAACCCGTCAGGGTAAGACTTGTCACCTTTCAGGGTAAATGTAATGTACAGTACATTAAATGTGCGGCCTTATGAGGAATCCGTCATTTGGAATGAGGGCCTTCCAATGTCAAAAGTTCTTCCAACTTTTTTATTTTCATTCAAACTGTTTCTTGCCAAAAGCCGCCAAGATCAAGACAAATACTCAAGAACTGTTGATAGACTAAGTGCAGAGTTTTAAACTAACTTATTTACAGAAGCAGTTTATTATATTTATTTTGGCAATGTAAGGTTTTTGTTATAAAAATATAAAAAAAATACTTCCCATACCTGGCGTCGTCTTCCATCCCACCTTAAGAGTTAAGTAAGACAATACCGCACTCTCTATGTTGAAAACAAACAACAAAAAGGTTCTATACAGGATTTTGGAAACGGGTCTAATCGTTAAAAAAAGACTATATCAGATAATTTTAAAGTGTTATTAATAAACTGTTAATTATTGTGTTTTGCGGGTGTTTTCTTTCAAACAACCGTTAAGAGTTTGTTTTGTCTATCTGCGGTGACCTCGTGCTCTTGGGGTTAAGGCGTTGGACCTTTGTGCTGAGGGTCCGGGGTTCAATCCTCGGTCCCGGCACAGATTTATCTAATTTCCCAACCCTTCCTTCACCTCTGACAAGACGTGTATTAATCACAACTTGTGAATGTGTGGAATGTCAGGCCTCTACCGTGGTTCGGATCCAAAGTTAAACTGTAGGCATCTCACAATCACCCTACCAGTACACATTAGTGTAGTGCGTACAAACCGAACGGGTAGTAAGACGCTGATAGCAATAACAATAATAATAATAATCATACCATTCTTGTGTAGAACTTTTTGCTACCGTTTGGATGCTATGTAACATATAGTTAGATTGACATAAGAACTTTATTCTGCCCGCATTGGTGGATACGTGGACTAAACGTCACACTCGTATATATTCTGGTATGGCGGTGACGCAAAGGTCTGGCTCGAGCCCCGGTTGGGTCTATTAAGAGTGGGTTCCCCAAAACTACTTCCTACTTCACCCTTCAACGCAAATATGGGTACATTTGTTCATAATTGTACCTACACCATACGTGTTTTAAAATGCGTACAGCCTGGACGAGATGTATATGAGTGGGGGGGGGGATATTTTTTATGTTTTAAAGGATTTTACTATGCCATTTTGGTTAGGGATCAAGATTTTCCGATTAATTTTAAAGAAAATGTTCCGTAGCCTAACTCTTTCGGACGATTGAATCCCAGTGGAAAGGGATGTATGTATTCGTAAGTTCTGATTTTAATATTGACATATTAACATATCTGATCTACAGCAGACCCTAAGTTAGTGCCACGTTCAACCACCAAGCGCTGTAGTCTATACGTGAGTATGATAAAGAGAACTGTAATCTCTGTTATTGCTTTATTGTAACTCATTTGATAATGTTTCTGGTGTTAACGTCCTTGGAAAAAATTAAACAGAGGTGGATATTTTTTAATCTGGGATATCTCGAGTGCGTTCGTTACGTTTATTAAATAGGGGGACACATTTTTGGAAAATATAATAGTCTAATTTTTCCAAAGTGAAAATTTTCCATTTTCCATCTATAGCTCAGATTAGAGAATTATAGTCTACCTCGCACCTTGGCAAAGATGGTTGTTTATCTGGGTTGGTGCAGGAAAATTGGCAACACTGGATTCGTTTGCTGACCTGATGGACGCTACCGTGTCGGATTAACAGTGTAGCGGATACTATTTTTTTTCTGATGCGTTGGTTTTTTTTTTAAATCCCCCTACCCCTCTTTTCACTCCTTCATTGGCACATTTGGTCGTGTTCCGGTTTAGTTTGTCCGGGATGGCTGATCACACTTTTTTTGTGTCGAAAAGAACGAAACATTAGATTGATTCCGCGTTGAGTTTATTTGAAAATATTATAGAAGAAACGCTGTAGGGAAAAAAAAGTATCTTGACAGTTTTTAAAAAGCTACTAGATATACTTTTATTATATTCATACGTCAAGCTGTGTGTCTGCATTCATTCAAAGTATTTAACGCGCACGTCCTGAACCGACTGTATCAGCACACGACTTATAAACTAACTTAAATCTAAACCAGAACAAAACATCCAGCCCCCAGCCATTAATTCATCACTGTAAAAGGGGAAATTCACATTTCCAACATGATCTTTCTTTTTTTTGGCCATGCTTTGAGTCGAACCCGGAACGCTTAAGGTGGGGATTTAGGGAACATGAGAAAACGGTGGTGTTTTTGCAGTTTTTACGGCAAAACGTTTTTTTGGCCAAAATAAATCAAATATTACTCCAATAAACATAGAGCTTGATTTTATCCACATGATGATATCAACAATTGTTGTATATCTGTTAAGGGTGTCTCATAATTTAACAACAACTTTTTTTCTTTATTTAAAAAGTTTGTCATCTAATGCCGCTGTGCTCATGACAGATATTCAACAGCGTTGATATCTCCTACGCGAAGAAAATTAATACTCTTTGTTTTGTGGGAGCAACTTCTTATTTATTTTGGTCCAAAAAAGTTTTTGCAATAAAAACTGCAAAAACACTGCCCTTTTATCGCGTACCCTACCCTCCCACCTTAACTCGGGGGGCAGATATTGCACCTACCGATTTAACTAAGGTTTCAGGATATCGTTTAGTTACACTAATGAGGTAGGAATGAGTAGGGTAGAATTTAGAAAAGAAATTATCGTGTGCGGGGAACCATATAAGGGGGAAAAAACAACCACCCAGCTGGATTCGAACCCTGATCTCCCCCCCGTACACTGGAAAGCCAGAGTCTGTGCACTTGATGTTTAGTCCACAATCCCCGATAGTATCGATCCTCCTTCCTCCCCACTTCCCCTAAATATAGTTTGTAATTTTCAATCTTCCATCTTATCATGTTCTTTCTTTGTTCGATGTTTTCAGTAAGATCTGTCCGATATATGCCCATCACACATGTGTGGTAATTAGTGAGATTTTCTTTGTGGCTTGAAAAAGAAAATTAATAAAACTCCGAACATTTTTATCTACTTGACTTTTTTGAAAGATGAATATGACGCTTGAAGATTGTCGATTGTTTCTTGTTTGAAAGACTCGATCGCTTGCTTGGAGGAGTTTGAAGACTCGCCGTCAAGTGGGTTTTTGTTGTTATTTGCGTCGGGACTTGTGCGGTTTTACGAGTGAATTGTTCCAGAGAGAACAAACTATTATACAACAATGTGTTTGTGGTCGTGGATTTCAGAAGTGTTCACCCCGAGACGATACAGGAGAGGTGAGGCCTGTTTGTTTATTGTATTATATTTATATTTATTTAGTTTTCAACAAGGAACTTTTTTACTTAGGAAAAAGTACGTAAAGATAGCGGGATTCTTTATTTTTTTCTCTGTTATATGAAAAATATTTATATATTTTTTACTATCTATAGACAAAACAACAAAAGCAGATTTCTAAAGGTAACATATTAATATTGTAAAAAATTTGTAATAGTTTAAAAAAATCCGTATCTCGGAATTTCATGAACAATTTGTTGTTGACGCCTGGAGGGTTAGGTTTTTCTAGGTTGGGCGGTTTATAAATTATAATAATACAAATGTTAACTTTGCTTATTAAAATACTTTTGGGCCATGTTTTACGTTCTTTTAAATATTTACGTTCTAAATATTAACGTTCTTCTGTAATTAAGTAGAAGGTTTTTTTTATTGTTTTAATTTTATAGAATTATTTTTAAATATACTTTTTATTATATTGAAAATTTGCTTTTTTTTGTGTAGGCCTACATGGTAAAAGATATTAAACTTTCCTTTATATGACATACAATTTTTTTAAAAGAATTTTCACTAATTTTTTTATTTCTTATATTTTACTGAATACTAATTTTAGGAAAATTTGACATTTTTCAGAAATGACTTTAAGGTTTTATTCATATTGAATGTTTGGAAGATGTTTTATATGATAAATTTATTCTAAAACATAAAGGCAATTTGGGGCCTACTATATACCAATATTTGAAAATAATATATTTTTATATATAAATGGATCTAGAAATGTTATTCTTAGTTTGTATCTGAAATGTTATTAATATTACTATCAAAATAATGTTTGTTCTTCTGCGGAAAGTAAAAATATGGTGAAATTCGAACTTAAATTCCTTTGTTGGTAGGGTATCACTTTTATTACTTTATTGTATTTTATTATGATCCAAATTTTAGAAACAAATGAAACAATACAATACAATAAAACAATGAAAACGAAGATTTGTCGATGTTATTTTGATGTTAGTGTTTCTCTTTAATATATTATGTAGCCCAGGGGCGGTACTTTGGAACTCCCCCCCTCCCACCCACGACTAATAAACTTATCAAAGATCCCGATATAACCAATCGTGTCTTAACATCACCGATTCTGAGATATCAAGGTTATTTTGGTCTCGCTCAAATAATATTTGAAGCAATTTGAAAAATTTGCTAGTTTAAAAGACTCAAAAGGTTCGATTTTTAATGACGATGTAAGCTTTCTTATGTGATTGGCTGAAAACTCCCGCTAGATCGACCGGTTGCAAACCCTTGATGTAGCCTTTTTATTATATCAACAACAAAATGACCGTTATCTGTCTTGAAAATACTATACTAGCTAACAACATTGAGATAGCTCATAATGGCTAAGCTTTACAATCGAACTACTCAACCGAGCAGGTGCTGCGGGTAGATGGTGTCATGTGGTCAGCACAGCAAGCCCTTGGGCCGTTAGTCTCAGTTCTCTAGACCATGGCCGCTACTTCTATTTAGACTCGTTCCAGACTCACTGTTTAACAGAAAGATCTGGAAGCACCGGGAAGCGAGCCCTGGACCTTGAGACAAGAACTCTGACCATTTGATCACAAAGGTGATCAGCTCATTGCGTTCGGTGACCAAATTTGTTATTTTTTCTAGATGTAAGACCTTATTTCTAATAATGTATTTTCTCTGTGTCTCCCAATATTTCACCTCAGTGGACCCTAAGTGTGGGTGGGGTAGTTCACCCCTCATTACTTATATACAAGGGAGGGGAGGGGCGTGGTTCCCCCAACACACGCACACACACCTTCACTAACTAACTAACAAAGAAAACGTGGCGGCATTGTGAACTGGAGGTTTTAACCGCAGCTGGGTTTATTTGTCTTCATTACCCCTTCCCCCTGAAACCCCCCCCCCCACCCCTCAGCAGCAGCTGGGAGTAAAATAATATTTGCCACCCCTCGCCTAGCTGAGGGGGTGGGGGAACTATACTGCAATTAACTTCGCGATTGTTAATTTTTACTGGGCTTTCTTCTCTAATCCCCTGTCTTTTAGATAGAACAGGGGTTCCTAAACTTTTTAGACCTACGGTGGAGCCCTTGACAGAAAAAAAATACAGGAGTCCTATGACATAGTACATAACATAAACAATATTAACGACAGTAGATTTACGAGAAAATATAAAACAACGAAGCTTACATGCCCTAGCTCCGCCTTTGGAAAACGTCTTTTATTCAGATTTGAACCAATTGCCATTCATATAATTATACCGATGCTATTTTATAGTGTGAAGAACAAATAAATAACATTCTAAAACTGCCCCAGGAATCCTGAGGTGACTGTGATGGAACTCAAGGGCTCCACGGAACACAGTTTGAACAACTGGTCGGGGAGGTTGTACTGAAGGTTTTTTGTTGTTTTTTTAACACCGCGTTCTACAATTCGTTTGGTCCATCCGCGTGTTCACACTAGAACACTACTCACGTGTTCTTCGAACATTTCGGGCGCACGAATATGTTTGAGAACGCAGAAATCCTCGTGTTGACCCATAATTCTTTGCAAGGAAAACTTAAAGCGAACACATACAGTATTCTACATTGTTGTCACGATTGATGTGTTATAATTATTATTGTGTTGTGAAACAAATAAGCGCACGCTTTTTATTTAACGAGTCATTTATAGTAAATCATAAGAGAAGCGCAGCTGTATGATTGTATCTCGCTTTTAGTTGCATGCGCACGGATTGAGTCGGTTGGTATAAGCGCATGCGCCTGTTGAGTGGGTTGTATTAAGCGCATGCGCACTGTTGAGTGGGTTGTATTAAGCGCATGCGCACTGATTGAGTCGATTGGATTAAGCGCATGCGCACTGTTGAGTGGATTGGATTAAGCGCATGCGCACTGTTGAGTGGGTTGTATTAAGCGCATGCGCACTGATTGAGTCGATTGGATTAAGCGCATGCGCACTGTTGAGTGGATTGGATTAAGCGCATGCGCACTGTTGAGTGGGTTGTATTAAGCGCATGCGCACTGTTGAGTCGGTTGGATTAAGCTAATGCGCACTGTTGAGTGGGTTGTATTAAGCGCATGCGCACTGATTGAGTCGGTTGGATTAAAGCGCATGCGCACTGATTGAGTGGGTTGGTTATGATATTTGTTTGGTTATTCCCACGCAGGTCTTATGGAGAAGTGCGGACAAAGTTGAGATTGTCTCTACTGGTTAAGAACGACTTAAGCAGTTCTCGCTAATGTCTTGTGATTGGTTCAGAGCTCGTTGCGTGACCACATTTCAGCTCTGCTTGTTTGTTTTTTCGGTGAACCCGTGAATCCATGGCAATAAAGATATGGATGAGGAAGGTAAAAAAAAATAATTTAATGCACCTATCCAAGGATTCGAACCCCGATCTCCTCGTCATAGGTAGTCCAGTATTTTGATAGAATGACTCCTTTGGCCATTCGATCACTTTGGCGAGTCTTTAAAAAAATACGTTTAAAAACTACTTTAAGACCCAAAAAATAATGTTGTAACAGTGTAAGACTATTTTTTAAACATTGTTCGAGAATTAGTGTTTTTTTAATGTTATATTTTTAACACTCGCCGAATAAAACGTAAAATGCGTTGACCTTGACTTTCCGTGACGTCACAGGTAGTCAGTCGAGATCCAAACCGCGGTTACCTATCGGGGGCTCTTAGCTCATTTAACATTATGATCATCCCTCCCCTTCCCCTCCACCTCCAATTACTCCGGTTTGTCCCCAAACTCCTCCTTGGGTGCCGGAAATAACACGATTTACATATCCCTCGAGTTTTTCTTCCCTCATTCTTTGCGGCATTTTGTTTTTGGCGTAATGCAACAACCGACTAAACGCCGATCTTGTTATAGTTATCTTCCAAGTGTTTTGGACATTACCTCTTACTATCCATCCGGGCTTTTCGCAGATGTATTATTATGTGTTCTGTCTTTCGACAGGTCCGTTGTCTTGTACAAATCGAGTCCTACAACCTGTCCTATCAGCAGCTTCCATATATCCCGAAACTTCACATATGATTTCCTTGTTTGAGGTCATATATAAGTTTTTGTTATTCCTCGTCATCCTGGTCCCTTCTCCCTAACACCCTGCCTTCTATGACGTCACTCAATAAGACATTTGTGTTGAGCTAGACTGCCGAGGACGGTGAGATCGAGGTTCGGATCTCTGAACTGGTTTTTTTTCCCTAAATGGTTTTCCACTCTCCCTCCACGCAAATGTGGATTCACTTCCTCTAAATTCAACCTTTCCAATCCCTAAACCATTATCGTAATTAGTACTTAAGCGTATAACCCAAACGGATAGTAAGACGTGGTGCTAAATAATAAATAATAAAAACAAGACATTTCTTCTCATAATGTGACCCATCCTCTGATATACACTAATGTAATAGGGATAAGGTAGGTATAAATGAGAGGAAATGAACCCACATTAGGGTGGACATTAATTTTGGAAAAAAGTCCTGGATTTGAATCCCTACATTTCCGTTACTGCGCCACGTTTGAATTATATTTAGCATTTAATTTTTTGTGGTATTAATAATGTGCTTTATGAGATTAATACTTATTGACTAAAAAAACTTTGTCAGGGCCTTTCCACAATATTTTGCATTGTAATGTAGATAATACATAGCACCGCGTCTTACTACCCGTCCGGTTAGTACGCTTAAGTACTAATTACGCTAACGGGTAGGCAAAGTTGAATATAGAGGAAGTGAATCCGCATTTTCGTGGAAGGTGAGTGTAAAACCATTTAGGGGAAAACCACCCCCAGTTGACCCGAGCGAGATTCGAACCTTGATCTCCCCGCCCTCAGCAGTCTAGCTCAACACGAAACTAGCGCGTTAGCTAACTAAGCCACCGAGGCGGATATTGTTATATATAGAAAAGGTTTCACACGTTTATTGAAGTTTTAGAGGTTTTTGCAGAAACACTTCGATAAAAACTCTCCAAATGGTTGATATAACCATGAAAACCATTTGTAGGGTTTCTAAAAACATCTTTCCCAGAACCATGAATTGGAAGTTTCTGAAATCACAGCAATTTTACCCTCAAAACATGAATACAATTAATTTGAAAAGTAGATGACGTAGTCCCACTTATACATTTGATCTCAGACTCCCTCCCACCTGTGGGTACGTGGACTAAGGCGTCATACCATATGATTTGATGGTGAATGATAGCTTGGAGTTTGAATCCCGGCTGGGACTGTCACAATAGTGGCTGCCGATGACGGGGAGATCGAAATAGAAAAAGATCTTTTAAAAATGGTGATGGGTAGCTGCTACCAGGACTTTAAAAAAAATATATGATTAATGTAAAATAAAAATGTCAGCAGGAAAAATTGTAAAAATGGCCTAGGCCTAGTCAGGAAAAATAAAAAATCCTTCGTCTGGAAAACCTGAAAAAAAGTCAAAGAAGTTATAAGCTTTTGTAGCCACCCTGAATTTGTCCCTAAATGGCTTCTTTTCCCCATCCTCCTCAAATGTGGATACATTTCTTCTAAATTGTACTTTTTTCTTCTTTCCCGATTAGTGTAAATTACGCAGATAGCCTGGACGGAGATTGAAACCCAATTTTAAAAAATATACAAGAGTAAAAAATTCGAGGTTTGAATTTTGATTCTCCAACACAGTCCTGTATATCTTGAGACAAACGCCTCAGACCGTTTGTTCACAGGTGCAGATGGGTAACCACTGTTTCAAATCGGTGGCGCCTGATTCGTTGTTGTCCCGGGCCGTCGATTTGTTGTTTGGGAAGAAATTCATATCCTGTTCACGTACCGCAGATTGCAGTCTGGTGGCGCTCCTCGCGGCACATTGTGCAACTAACACGCAGAGTCCTAGAATGTGCACGCCATCATAATTAGGGAAAATGCAAAATCACGCGCCCGGGAGGGGAATCCCGCAGATAAATGCTGGCTGGCTGTTTACTATTCACTGTTCCAGTTCTGTTTTAACTGTTTCAATGTCCCGCATACCCGTCCGGGCTAGAACTCCTCGTGTAGAGAAAGTATTGTAATCGTGAACCATTTTCTACTTAAATATTATAATGAATCTTGATGATTTTTTGTGTCCCCTAACCCTAAAAAATAATTGGTTTTGAGAAATCGTGATTTTAATCCTAGTTTTAAAATTAACTATAGTTAACTGATGAGTGATGACTAATATTAGAATATCTCGAATTTTTCCCAAATTGACTCTAACGATTTTGTCATAAATGTCTACAACTATTTTTTTACTTTATTTTTATGAGTAAAAATACAACCTAAGGACTCGGTTTTGAAAATGGCGATAACGATTTTGATCAAAATGCTTTTCTGAGGAATGTTTTATATGATGAAAGACTCACTGTAAGTAAAGGACACTTGTTTTCCGGAGACAAGATCATTTGAGGTTAGCTTACTGTGAATAATTTTGCAATTTTGGACTATAAAAATTGTTGTAACAATTTCCAAATTTATGTTTGAAAAGTGATACGAATAAATTATATAATATGTTTGTTTTTCTGAAAACCTATTTGACGGTAACTTACTGATTTGTTGTTGCTGTAAATTTTGGGTTTCTAATATATTATTTGGAAAGTAGGCCTATATATACAATTATTTCGTAACTTATTTAATTACACCAATGGGTAAGGATGATGAAGGTAGAATTTAGAGAAAATGTACTCTCATTTACATGGAGAAAGAGTGGACGACCATTTACGACTAATTAATTACCTCAGGCTTGGTTTCGAACACCTAGCCTCTGTGTCACTGACAAACTGGACCAAACAGGGCGGATGGCTTTGTCTGCGTGTTCATTGGTGCGATGTGTCTAATGGTTGGGTATTACCGTTGCTAGGAGCAGAATTAGGCCAACTTTGTACTCCAGACAAGTAGAGGAGGCAATAACTCGATTCTGACCGGCTGTTTTAGAGGATTGACTCCTCACTCTTGGAACTGTGTTTTATCTCCTTATACCTAGGAGAATACCCACATAGCTTTAGAATAACAATGCTATTCCTGATGTATCTCTCTTTCACCAGAATAATACCCACGTAATTCCATAGAATAACTTTGCTATTCCTTCTTATTCTCTCCCTCCAGTTAAATACCCACGTAGATCCATAAAATAACCTTGCTATTCCTGTTTATGCTCTACCTCCAGTAGAATATCCACGTAGCTCCATAGAATAACCTTGCTATTCCTGCTTATTCTCTCCCTCCAGTTAAATACCCACGTAACTCCACAGAATAACCATGCTATTCCTGTTTATGCTCTACCTCCAGTAGAATACCCACGTAGCTCCATAGACTAACCTTGCTATTCCTGTTTATTCTCTACCTCCAGTAAAATACCCACGTAGATCCATAGAATAACCTTGATATTCCTGTTTATTCTCTCCCTCCAGTAGAATGCCCACGTAGCTCCATAGAATAACCTCGCTATTCCTGTTTATTCTCTCCCTCCTGTAGAATATCCACGCCATTCCATAGAATAACCTCGTTATTCCTGTTTGTTCTCTACCGACGGCCTATTTTACTGTTGTTTGGACAGACCCGTGTCAAGCGGGTTGCATGACCGCAGTTGCGGTTAGGGGAAGATGAGAGGGGCAAGGGAAGGGGGGTTTATAAGGTGCCACACCCTGGGGTCGATACGGGCCGTAGGACTGGTAGGACATTAGTCCCCTCCCCCTTTTTCCCCAACTCCGTGAATCCCTCATATTAAAACCTGTGAGTATGTAGCATGTGCTAAAACAAAATATTGTATTAAACGTACAGTTTATACAAATAAAGGCAGGAGGCACGGAGATTAAACGTCAAAAATGGTTTCCTCTGCTCTCCATCTATGCAAATGCGGATACGTTTCTTCTAAATTTTCACCCTTACTCGTCCCTAACCCTTGGACGGATGATAAGACTCGTGAGAGGTTTTTTTTTTTTTCAAATTACAAAAATTATATATTAAAAAATATCTTGTCACTTAGCTCTGTTTCGTACGCTTCTCTTCAGGGCCATAACTCCCCCCACTCCACCCTCACCCGCACGCGTTGTTCGTGGAGTGGTCTATGCCGTCACTTTCAACCGACAGAGAAACAACCCCGAGCTCTCGACCGCTCCGACAATGCGATTGCCATCGATCAATTTTATTCTTTCTTTTTTTTACGGCAAAAATAAAATATAAATCAAAGATCTGATTCTCTTTGTCATGTTTTCCCCCCTCCCTTTTTCTTGATGGATCTATATTCCTCTCATACCCCCCATACCCCAACTCCCCTCCTTTTTAGGCGCGCGTGTCAGTCGAGTATTTGTGCAAGGGTAGAGGCATTTTCAAGTGAACGCTTGAAGCTAAATGATTGGCATCTAATTACTTTTAAGAGGGGGACAGTTGATGAGTATATTAATTGTCAAAACAAAACCTATAGTGATTGGACTTGATATTTTTTTAAAAACCTATTGTGTTTTTCCCAGGTGTTTTTATGCGGGAGAAAGGGGAATTTTGTGTGTTTGTGTGTTGAAGGGGAGAAGGCAGGAGAATTATACAAGGCGGATTGGGAAATAATTAATGGATTATTGATAAATATGTCACACTCCAGAGTGTAATACTCACCGAGTCATATTTCTTATATGTTATAGTGCGTATAACCCAAATGGGTAGTAAGACGCGGTGCTAAAATAATAATAATTATAATAATTATATACTATATATATTATACTACTATAAAGCCACTTAGCTGACTCACTCACTGACATTAATGTTTACCCACTTCCAGATGAGCTAGAAACTTGAAATTTGGCAAACTTATAGCTTCTAGCCTGTAACCGATGGGAAAATTAAAAAAAGTTAAAAAAATTAATCTATACCCCCTAAAAAATTCAAAAGGGTGGAGCAACTTTAAAGTCGGTGTGGTATATACAATACAATACCGATAACTTTAAGTTGTTACGTTTAAAACATTAGTTTACATCCACTTGCAAAGAAAACTCACTAGGAGTTTAGGGGTGGAGCCCCCAACGAGCAAAAGCGAGTGTGTGTGATATATATATATATATACACACACACATATACATGTATGGTTATTAAATCTTTTTATTTGTTCAGATTATTGCTAAGGGAGGCTGGTTACACGTCTAAGAGAACCCACTTCCACCCCAAGTCTTGCCTAAATAATTCAGTATTTGATATTAATTTAACCCACCTCGGTGGCCCTTTGGGTCTAAATGCGCCACTCTCGTGATAGACTAGACTACCGTTGATGGGGGAGATTGAGGTTCGAATCCTGGTCGGATGTACAGAGTTTTTTTTATTTTTTTACAAATGCAGGTAGACTCAAAAAACTTCCTCTTCCCTAACACATATTAGCGTAATTAGTTCATATGTGTACAACCTGAACAGGTAGTAAGAAGCGGTGACTAAAAAAAAAAAAAAAATGGAAGCAATCTATGCTCAACTCGTCATCTAGTTCTACTTTTGACTTCATTTTTAACAATCACACGAACATAATAGGAAGGTAAAAACTCTCGTTATCTTGTAACAATCAAAACTGAGAACTTTTTTTATCAATGAAAATCAGGAAAGGGGGTGAGGGGGGGAAAGGGGTACACATTTATTGTTCGAGCAAATTGGATCGGCGAGCATCGCCTTTCTTTCGTTTCTTTCTTTCTTTCTTTCTGATTGTGACAAGATCTTTACGATTCCTTTTTTTATTATTATTACTATGGCTCTCTTGTGTTCTTGTTCGTCCACTACTCATCCTATTTCCGATACTATTTATGTTCTTATGTCCTAAAAAAATAGAGACCTTTCCTCAGAACATGATATAGGATGTACGTTTAGGTGTGTATATTTTTGAAAGGACCGGTGATGCGCCCCACTGGATTGCAGGCTTGTCAAAATGGCAACATATTGGAGGGCACTCCCTGATCTGGTGTTAGGCACTCTCTCCATGTTAGGTTCCTTGCTGTGCCTATTACTACCAGAGACTCTAAATAAGACTCTTCCAGTCACACTGGAAGATGTGGAGAGCATTTCGGGAAGAAGGAAGGCATCTGGGAATGTTTCGTGCTGTCAGAAGAAAGTGAATTCGTGACTAAAATTGCCATAAATTGTTAACACACACTTTTGTTTCTTTGTTGTACAAATATTGTTATTTAAGTATAATTTAAACATAAATATGAATATATTAAAAGGTCATATAGATTTGAAAGGTAAATTTAAATAGGCAGTAATTTGTTTAGTTAAATAATTAAGTATAGAAATCGAGGGGGAGAGAGTTTTTTTTTCATGGTTGGCGGTGGTGGATGAATTTGTTTTGTTGATTGTTGGGACTAAAAAAAAAGAAAAGGGAAGAAAAATAATCAAGAGATGTAACTGATTGTGGTTTTAATGTGTGGAAATTGTCAATTCTTGTTGTTGTGGGGAATTATAAGTGTGTTTTTAAGTGTTTGAAGTGTTTGTTTTGAGACCAATCTTTTATCTTTTTTTTTTTTTTACTTTATGGTGGAGGGTTGATGAACACGTAGTTTCGTTTGTCTCTCATCCATGATCTTTGTCAGTGAGGAGTCCGGGTACCCAGAAGCCCGAGATTAAGTCCTGGATGTCTCTGCACTGGCGCCAGCCGGGCAGGCATATAAATATTGTGCAGAACTGAGGGACCATTACATTTTACTCCAAGAAGTCACCAGCCTACCCAATACAACTGATAGTTTTTAATTAATCAGTAATATCTCCACCAGGATCGCTAGTGTTTCCCAACTTGAGTAGATGGTTCTCAGGCGTTCACTAAGCTGCTCCTTTTATCTTTCTCTCCCTGCCCAACCAACAGTTGACCTTGAAAGGAAGGGATGAATAGAAAAGATTGCGACCCCCTTCTCCCATTTGTTGAACCATCTGACCAGTGCTTTCTAGCGGTGGTATTTGGGACTAATCTCTACATTTCAACTAAAAGTATTTATATTTTGTTAATTTCTAACGTGTTAAGACGGTCAACGGGATTTGTCTGGCAGGTCGGTGACCCCCTGTTTCTTGGGGCTTGCAGCTCCTCATGGCATGTATTTTAGGGTAGGATTACCCACCTAGGAATTTAATTGACCTGGTTCCTTGGTAGAGGGCCACCTTGGTCAGCGAGACAGCATCAATCGCTGTCAGCTCACACGATTTAAAATACAATGGTCTTTGTGGTTTTCTGGAACGTACTCTATTCTGTCTGAGCTTATACTCCCTTTCGCCTTTCACCGCAAGACCGTTTGCCATGTCAACAAGAAAAAGATGAAATAAAATTACGAAACTTCTTATCTCATGGTAAAGAAGGAAAGCTCGCTGCTAGTTCTCAAATTATAACAATTACTGTATTTGTTAGAGGAAGGCTAAATATAAAGCCCTTTTTCATCAAGACTAGTCTCGTAGCTCCGAAATATAATTAAAAGGTTGTTGAAAATGAGCTAATATCACATTTTAACACGTTTATATCTATTAATAAAACTCAAACTATAGGGTTATTAAGGAAAAAGAGCCTTGTTAGAATATATCGACTTTATTTTGGCGTGAATCATATTTTGAAATAATGTATCGTAGAATTAAATATGCTTTGAGCTGAACGTTTTGTGAGGCAATTTCTCGTCTACAGAGGCGGCCCCTTAAGGGATGTGGCAAAGAGATAGTTCACAAAAGGCGAGAGGGTTACTTCCTGGCTTTCTTGCTCTATAATCGTTCATTCACATTCCCTTGTCTTACTCTATTCTGGTAGGTCGGGGTTCGTTCTCTGACTGCATGGACACTTATTTATCCTGTAAGATAGCAAACTAACCTTGCTTATTTCCACTCTTGTGTAACTTAAGACATTAGTTGAGCTCATTAAGGTAGGACTGTTAAACGTTCGACGTGAACGGAGTGTACATTAAACAACGCAATACCTCCCAGCTGCATACAACGTGGGTTTCACATCCTCCTTCCAGGTGAATGATAGTGATTTTCACCAACATTCATTCGTCTCATTCTTTTCTTTAAGATTGAGTGGAAATACAAGCCATCAGAAACTCAACCTCAACCTCAACCACCTAAACCAGCTTCATCTCAACCTCAACCACCACCACCTAAACCAGCAATAAACTCTCAACACCGTCACCTGAACCAGCTTCATTCAACCGCAACCACCTAACCAGCGCACTCAACAGTCAACACCGTCCTTACCAGCGCAACTCATACCGATTCCACCTAACACATCGCCACCTTAACATCAACACCTACCACCTAAAACCGACGCAACCTCAACCACCGTACTAAACCAGCGCCATCTCAACATCAACCACCCCACCTAAACCAGCAACTCAACCTCAACCACCGTCACCTAAACCAGCGCCACCTCAACATCAACCACCTCCACCTAAACCGACGCAACTCAACCACCGTCACCTAAGCCAGCGCCACCTCAACATCAACCACCTCCCACCTAAACCAACGCAACCTCAACCTCAACCACCGTCACCTAAACCAGCGTCACTCAACATCAACCACATCCCACCTAAACCAACGCAACCTCAACCACCGTCACCTAAACCAGCTTCATCTCAACCGCAACCACCTAACCAGCGCCACCTCAACATCAACCACCTCCCACCTAAACCAACGCAACCTCAACCACCGACACCTAAACCAGCCACTCAACATCAACCACCTCCCACCTCCATACATCATCCACCACAACTACCACCGTATCATCCACCATTACTGCTGTTTTACTGTTTTAAACTTTTTTTTGAACACCGCGTCTCACTACCTGTTCAGGTTGTACGCATATGAACTAATTACTTAAATGAGTTTAGGGATGAGGAAGGTTGATTTTAGAGGAAGTGTATCTACATTTTCTTGTAGGGAAAGTAGAGACCCCCTTAGGGAAAACCATCCTCAATACAAACGAGCGAGATTTGAACCTAAATCTCCCTATCATCATAAGCTACCTAGTTATTTGTATGTTTTTATCGGAGAAGAGTGTACGCATCCTTTCCCCAGCTCGTATTTCTTATCGGGAGAAGAGAAGAGCGCAGAGGAGCCACCCACCTCTTCCCTAGGTCCAATAATCCTCCTCTCTGTGAGCATGTTCTCCTGTTACCATTCCTAATTGTTTGGTTCTTTCTTCTCCAGCTCGGCTCTTCTTTTACAGCGAGATTTCTTTCTTTCCTTTCAGCCAGCCGTATTGTTTCTCATCTCTGGACAATATTTCTGTCCCTGTGATCTTTCCGAGCGCTTTAGTTCATTTATAGTGCTTTTTTAGTTTTAGTGGCTCTTGTTTTAGTGAGCTCTTGTTGAAGCAGGTTTAAGTTTGTATCACCATAGTATGAACCTTTCAATAGGTGAAACAAAAATAAAGTAGCGAATACTGACAGTATATCATTCTATATTTATGTTACAGCTAAACCTCGAACAAGCTGACTCTAGACCTTAACCTCGTTACGTGTTATCCTGGTTTTGTCCTACATAAGGTTTTTGGCCGTCTTTTCCCCGTCCCCTGTCTTACCACCACCCTAACCCCCCTAACCTTCTTCCCTTTCTTTCATCTCCCATGCTCTCTCGCGTCAGTGGGGCGCGTGTCTGTGTAACGGCGCGCCCCTTCGCATTGTGTGACTGCCGGACCCGCCCAACATGCCCGTGTTGCGTGACACAGACGCATCAGGCGTTTGATTCTGTTAGAGCTTTGTTCGTCGCGAGGTTGCGGTGGATGCTTGGAAACCGCGGTGGCTCCGATTGAGGTTGTGTGGTTGTACATTTTCATTCAACGCATTTCGGTAGTCTTCAGTCTAAAAGTTAGCAGAATTTGTTGACAAAATATTTTAGTTATTTTTGTTTGTTGAATGTTTGAATTTTTAATGACAAATTTATGAGGTGTTTTAATTTACCCATAATATGGTTTAATACAACCTTTAAATAGAACATACTGCCAGTAAATTAAATAAAACATTCCAAGAGGAAATTTTCGACAAGCTAAGGGTACTGCCTAAGTAGCTGAGATATTTCCAATCAGAAGTTACGATTGTGTTAAATATCGACAAAACCTTTAACAGTCCACAAATTTGTTGTTTACTTGAATGAACACAAAACTATGTTCTATGACTCTAGTCTATACATATATAGACTTGTAAACATAGTTTAACAGTAAACATTTTCTCTCTGAAAAGTACAACAATCCACATATTTCTGTTGATCATTAAGAGCTAAATGTCTGGGAAACGAAAGGTAACTGTTATAGGAGCGTAGAATGGATCTTTGGAAATATAGTGATGTCATTTAATAGTAATTTTATTTGTATTTTTCTCCTACCCTGTGTGTTCTCCTACTGCCGTACATCTCCACCCAGAAACGTTATAAGCCCACTTGGTGTATGGAGTTAAGGAATTTCTGATAAACTAACCTAGCGCCTTAATATAAATATACAGCTCACCAGTGGTCGCATGGTTTGAGGCGTCATATAAATTGTAGGTCGAAGAAGGTGCTCCAAATCAACCAGATGAAGTGAACTTGTTTTCAAAAAGCGAAGGTTATATTCCCAGTTGAGTTGAGGGGTGAAGTAGGAAGGGCATAAGTTGTAGACTCGACGTAGGGGGGGGGGGAGGGGTGAAGTAGACGACTGTCTTTTCCGTTCCCATAACGATGAAACTGTGTCCCGAGAAAGGAGAGCCATTTGTATGCAGACACTCTGCGAAAGTCGTTTCTCTTCTTTCTTTCTTTTTTTTTTTTTTGCTATATTTTATTTTACCCCTTACTTCTCTTCCCTTCCCCTCCATTTCGCGAATTTGAAGTGTTGGGTCTGGTATCCTCTTCACGTCGTCGCAGTTTTTGGAACTCCCATTACTCAGCTGCAGACGCCATTAAGGGGATTTTCCCCACTTCGTCTTTCTTTGCTTATTTAAAAAAAAAATTCCCTCATATTCTTCTTCAGCGGTTGCGAATCGCTGGTAAAAAAACACTCCATCTATCTTTCACAAATACCTCCTTAACTTGGAGTACCCTAATTTGTACAACCCTTAATTGTTTGGGTGGGCACACTCTAATGTGGGATTTCTAACTCTGTGGAAAATAGAAATTTGGTCGAGGTGCGATTGACAAAAAATATTAAATAATAATAAAGGTTTGGGGGGGGCGGGAATTTGAGCTCAATTTTACTAAACGAATTTTTCAGATTAATGAGGAAATACATTTTTTTCTAGCGATCGAGCATAAAAAATGTCAAAATGTTTCATCTTTTAAATTATTGGATATACAGTGTGAAACAGAAGTCCAAATATTTTTTTACGTAAATTTACCCGGAAATGGTGATTGATAAATAAAATTAATTTTTGGTCTAAAAATTATGCATGGTAATTAAATGATCGAGATGCCACTAATATATTTCAATAGGTTTATATTTTTTAATAATAGACAAAGCTAATAAAAAATGTAGGATCATCTAGTTGTGTTTACGTGCACTCAGTTTATCCTGAAAGGTATAAAAAGCTTACCTCGACTTGCTACACTATGGTGCAGCCTGTGAGTTAAGGCTATACTGAAATCTGTCAAGGTAAGACTACAACCTTTCATGGAAAACTTCCTTTACGTTTCTTTAACATCAAGATTGAATTCAATATAATTAACATTATAGATCACAGTCTGCTCTTTATTGAAACTTATATTTGTATTTGGGTTATAAGAAAGGTAATTTTACTGGCGCACATCAACAAGAAGGCAAGAATCTCTATGCTGAAACAGGGATTTAAAGCTCCCAGATATAGTACCAATAGTATTTATTATTTTAGTTAATTTAAGCCGCGTATACACTAGGCTAGGTGAACGAGAGTGAACGAAGAGTAGCGAATGCATTCGGTTGAATTTGTTCAGCGTTTGTTTCAAAAATCGCCTTACCATCCACACTAAGCGAACCGAATGTTTTCACAGATGTTCGATCACTTTCATTGGTTCTCTAGTTGAAGCTTTGGCGTTTTCTCTACTTTTCATTGTGTCTGATGATTTAATTATAATCGTTATTGCATCATATATAATAATCAGTGAAGAAGCTGTTCAGCCTAGGAAAAGACAAAGAAAACAGTGTTGAGGGATGACTTCACTTTTTAAAAGTAGAGAACGGTAATATGGGACAGATTTAATGCATGATATTAGACTCAGATGGAATATGGATTTTTTTCAAAATGTCTGCAGAATGAATTACTATGATTTTGGACATTTATTACCTCGGTATTTGTAGTTTTCCTGACCGAAGATTTGTCCTTCAAAAAGAACATGAGCAAACCATGTAGATACATAGGCCTTCACTAGCACCATAATCAGTTTTACATTCATGTTTTCTTGACTTCACCTCAAAATGAACTCAATAAGGATTCAACTTTCTTTTTCACTTCATTTGGATCACACTTGAATGGTTCACTTAAGCGAACGAACTCGTTCCTACCCTTCGTTCGCCCTCGTTCGCCCTCGTTCGCCCTCGTTCGCCTCGTTTATACACAGCTTTACGTACATTTATAATAAAAAGAGTCGTTTCATTATCGAGTGGTCGGTGAGGTTGGCTTTGGCTCTGGAGATATTTTTTTATAACTCCGTTATACCACCCGTTCGGGATGCACGCATATGTACTAACTATACTGTATTGGTGATGAGGAAGGTTGAATTTAGAGGAAGTGTACCAATATTAGCATGTAGGGGAGTGGAAAACTATAAATAAAAAACTGGTTACCCCCTACCGGGATTCGAACCCCATTCTACACGTCATCGACACTCCAGTCTATTGCGAAAGTGGTGCCATAGATCATTCGACCACCTAAGCAGACTCTGCTCAGAGAATACTTGGTTTGATTCGACTACAGGGGGCTTTCACTAATGCACTATTTGTGTTTTGAGTTTCAGTCTCACGTCCATATTGTGTACACCCTCATGTTAGGGGGTGAGGCCTTTTTGACTAAATGAAATCCCTATCACTACTGGTTGGGATGGAACCTCAGTTTACCAGATTAGTGCTAGGGATGCTAATCTTTCGTCTAGACATGCATACGTGCTTACGAGTACTATGTTGCTCCAATACCAGCGTGGCTGCCAGACAATTAAAACATTATAGCCTCCTCTGGGCTTCTGCGAGCCTAATAATCTTGACTAATATCAACCATTATGGGCCAGGGATGAATGTAATTCAATCTAATGAGAAAAAAACTCTTGTGACTTCATCAACTTCTGTAGGCCTAATACTCTTGCGTGATGAAAACTCTGTGACCTCCTCAACTTCTGTAAGCCTATTACTTTGCGTGATGAAAACTCTGTGGCCTCCTCATCTTCTGTAAGCCTAGTACTCTTGCGTGTTAAAAACTCTGTGACTTCATCAACTTCTGTAAGCCTAGTAATTTTGCGTGATGAAAACTTTGTGACCTCAATTTCTGTAAGCCTAGTACTCTTGCGTGTTAAAAACTTTGTGACTTCATCAACTTCTGTAAGCCTAGTACTCTTGCATGTTAAAAACGTTGTGACTTCATCAACTTCTATAAGCCTAGTACGTGCTTAATTCATCAACCATTCTGGATCATGGATGAATATGACCTCCTCCCAACTTCTGCAAGGCTAGTACTCTTGGTGAGGGGAAATGAGCTATATTTTAAATTTGGTACTGGGTTCTTTCTTCTTAATGGTGCGGGACTATAGTAATAAACCTCCTACTCCCTTCTGCAAATTTTAGAAGAAATCCCTTTTTAGTTCAGTCTAAGAGAGTTTGCTGTCACAGTTCCTTAACATACACCTTCCTCATCTTGTGTCCTAATCTTAAGAGTGAGGCGCGGATAGTCCGAAAGCGCAAAGACTACACTCAGATTTTAATATAGAATTAAATCTTACTGAATGAAATATTTATGGCTCATTAGTTTTGGATTTGTTGAGTTGAGTACGCCAGTGGGCTTGACTTTGATAAGTGGGTAAGGGGTTCGGTTCCCTGGCAGGATGCAATGGGAGCATTGATATTAGCCGGACACACAGGCAGTAAAACTGGCTCATGTTGGGGCAATAAACGGAGCCGATATAACGTCTGTAAGCGTGGGTGAGGTCGGCGGCACCCTTAGTGTTAACCTGATTCAACTCTCGACCAGATCTTATAAATACCTCTACTTGACATAGTTCTCTACCTAGGCTACTCCCACACTGCACCTTCATCTGTTGTGGCTCATTAGTTCTCCATGGGATGTTTATTGTTTCTTAGTGCGAATATGCATTGTCTTGTCTCAATGATACGAGAGTGCTATTGTAACTGTCTCAATGATGGGCATTTTCTCAATGACACGAGTGTGCTATTGGCATTGTCTCAATGACGGGCGTTGTCTCGATGATACGAGTGTGCTATTGGCATTGTCTCAATGACGTGAGTGTGCTATTGGCATTCTCTTAATGACGTGAGTGTGCTATTGGCATTGTCTCAATGACGGGCGTTGTCTCAATGATACAAGTGTGCTATTGGCATTGTCTCAATGACGTGAGTGTGCTATTGACATTGTCTCAATTACGTTATTATGCAGTATATTATTGTCTTAAAGACCGATTATGTCAATTTATTTGTCTTTGAAACTTTTCTGAAGAACGTAACAACTCCCCCCCGTGTAGAAACCATCTTCCCTGCGCACCGAGGCAGGATGTACCGTGCTGTTGCCCACACCGGGCTATAAAACCTTCAGCTCGACAAGTTCAAGTGCATATAACAAGTTACTGCACTTACCATACGACTATGATATCTCCGTGTCTGGTAGACAAAGCACTACATTGCAAACATTGGGTACATTCACATTTAACGCTATAGCCTGACACCCGCTTCGGTGGCTACATGGGCTAAGGCGCTACTCTTGCAATATAGTACAGGTAAAATAGGAAAAATAGGAAACAAAATTCGTCCATTCATGAAATTGTGGCTATAACTTCTTTTTGCCAGTATAATTCAAGATCTGAAGAGTCCCCAAAATTTAAAGGGTTTGGAACGTAGTTTTTGAGGGGGGAAAGCTGTAAATTTTAAAAAAAATTTGTAACTTTACGAAAAAAAAGTCGAGAGAGGGGTCTTTTTCTGTGTATTTTTTTCTGCTGAATCGAATAGAACAATTTTAAGATACATTGGCGCACTCATTTCTAAGATATAATGGGTTTTGTGGGTGAAAAAACCCAATCATAGATTTTAAAAATAATTTTGACTACACAAAAATGATCTACTTACATAATAATTATCAATTTTCATCTTCATCTTGCTCACATATTCTATTAACATCAGAGTCAATTTCTGAGTTCATTTCGTCTTGGATGCTAAACTGTCCAAGATCATTATTGGGTCATCAATTTTAGTGTCGCTGCAGGTCACCTTCGCAGTTTTTGCAGAGATCAGAACATCGCACAGCACTTTTGACACAACCGCACTGTTGGGTTGAGCAGTTTCCTTTGCATGTGCAGGAAATCAGCTTGAGGATTGCATCAGGGGCAGGTTCCAAAGTGGTTTTTACAGGCTGCAGTTCACCGTCTCGACGAATCTAACCCCCAAATCTTCTGGACGTAGGTTGTTGCTGAGCCAGTGTTGTATATGGTAGTACACTCTGTGTGAGTGCTGAGCTGCACTTGCCGAATTGGGGGGCAAGGATTCCAGTCTGGTTGTCTTCTTCTGCAGTGACTTCTGGAAGAAACTGTAGCGAAGTTGGTTGAGTTCGAGGTTACCATCCTTTGATCCACACAAGAAGAAAAACAGACACACTCCAGCACTTCTGACTTCATCCCAGATGGTATTCGATTTGGAGAATGTTCTGATGCAGTCCATTAATGCACTATCAGTTTCTAACAACCTAAAAAGCTATTTTTTCCCTTTCCCGTTGATTGGTCTGGTAGTATCGCATCCACTGGATGCATGAGCAAGAAGAATGTAGTCTTTCACATTGAGGTGATTCTGCTGTAGGTTTTTTGAATGAATTTTTTTGACAAGTCCTATTTTTGGTTCAATAGCAATATAGGTCTTTCTGGTGAGGCAAGTGCAATCTTGATGATCAAGACATCAACGTCTCGGGGAGTACGATAGCACGCAGGAAGTGGGCAGATTTCTCTACGGCTGTTCGAACAATGAAAGCATCTGCATCACCAACAGCCTGTTTCACCTCGGTATCGTTGCTTTTAAGAACAAGGGCTAGTATCTTGATTAACTGTTTTTTGTTCTGTGAATTGGATAGTAACCGCTCTTGGTTGCCATAAATTGGAATAGTTTCATATTTGCAAAACCGTGGGGTGAAGCGTTTGTATCTGCGTTGGTGTTCACTTGTTTTGATGTTGTTTGGATCCCTCAAACACACCTATTTTCCGGTATTTATATTTATCTGTCAAATACTGTACGTATGAATTGCACACGTCAGCATAAGTACGACTGTTGTTTTTATTTCATTTAACTGCGTGCAATAAATAACCACCATCGATTATGAAGCCATCGGTTTTCTTCAATACATCTTCATCAACATAGGTCATTTCCTCATACAAATTGGATTTTGTGTTCTTCCTCATCCTCGAATAAGTGAAAAGTGATTTGGGTTTTTTCACTCACAAAACCCATTATCTTAGAAATGAGTGTTCCAATTCATCTGAAAGTTGTTCTTTTCTATTCAGCACAAAAAAAACAAAAAACAGAAAAAGACCCCACACTCGACTTTTTTCGTAAAGTTAGATTTTTTTATTTACCCCCCTTCCCCCTCAAAAACTGTGTTACACCCCTTTAAATTTTGGGGACTCCTCAGATCTTGAATTCTACTGACAAAAATAAGTTATAACCGCATTTTCATGATGAATTTTGTTTTTAATTTGCCCATTTTTGGTCTATTTTACCTGTACTAACAGACTAGACTGCCGTTGACGAGTAAATCGTGGCTTGGTCCCGGTCGGATGTACTGAGGGTGGTTTTCCCTAAAGGGTTACCCACTATCCACGCAAATGAGGGTACACTTCCTCTAAATTCAAACTTCTCCATTCCTAAGCCATTAGCGTAATTAGTACATAAGCGTATTACCCAAATTGGTGGCAAGACGTGGTGCCAAAAAACATATATATATATACCTGATTTGGGTAGAAAGTCCGTTTTGTAAGGCCTTTTATCCTACTAAAATACTGCAATGCATAAGGATTTTGGTACAAAATAAGACCTTCCAGGACGTGGTCCCTACCAAGATCATGGTATTTATCAGTCCTGCTGATAATTTGAGGCAACATCTTCTTTGTGTCTTAAAATAGTTTTTTTTTTCGCTCAATTTTAAAATACTCCACGTTAAATAAATTAGACTCGATTCAGCTCAGTGATCACAGCCCGTTCATTAAAACAGATAGCGTGTAACCCGAACTGGTAGTAAGACGTGGTGCTAAATAATAATAATAATAAAAACAGATACTTTCAAAATATGTACGTACACTCCCAGGGCAGCCACGCACCTGCAAAACCGGTAGAACGCAGGGAAATTTGCAAAATCTAATAAAAATCTTGAAATATTTGTTAATTTGGGACATTTAGCTGAAAGCTTAAAATCGTAGATATTTAAGTAAATGATAAAGTGAACTGAACACTTTATTGTTCTGATTCAAACATGTCTTATTACCCGTTAAAAATCCTCCCCTCTGTGTCCAGGCCACAGACGAGGTATACACAAGACCCACAGCCTCCAGGTACTTGAGTCCTTCACCACTAGGATCGCTATGTGCACTCCCAAGTGACATCGCTATCAGGCAAGCGTTTTTAAAAACATTTCACTTTAAAGATGGTTTTATTGGAGAACATAAAAAATTGTCTTCTAGCGTCTAGGTTCAGGTAGCAGCCCTACACCCCCTTCTTCCAAACTAGCCTACTTAGACTGCATAATACAAAGAAAACATAGACTGCAATGGTATTTTTCCTGTTTTTAAGTGAATGTTTGTGAAATTGTCTAGTTGTAAACATTCTTCATATACCGTCGACTAAGTTACTTGTCCGGATAGGTTTGTTCATTGAAAGGGAGTGAGATGGTGAGTTAGGTACAGGGAGGACGGGACTGAACTATTGTGTTCGGACCACAAACCATTTACACCAAACAACGAGAAAGTGAGTTGATTCACATCGAAGTGCTGTTATCACAGAAAACTGCAACTAGTACTCCTCAGTGCACAAGGATTCAACTTGTCTCGATGAAAGAAGCGAAACTATCGTAAAACAAGAGTTTCTTGTGTATACCTTGTCTGTGATTAGTGTCAACGAAGGGTACATGATATGTAGCCTCTCGAATTGGAGACGGGATTATAGTTTTGCGGGAGACCGTACCTTGCGATCGTAAAAGTTAGTGCGTGTGGTAAACAAACACACTATCGTTCTGGAAGCTGGTTGTAGCTTCTCGGCGACATAAACAATATCGCGACTGGGTTATTACGGCGACTGTTTGCGTTCGGGCTGTGCCCGCGTTTTGCAATGGACATGCGATTAAATAGACTCGTGTTTCATATCAAGTCGTAAAACCATACCGCGTTGTTCAGTTCAAGTGGCAGGGTAACTGACAGAGGTAGGGGTTGCTTATTGCGGGCCTTGCCCCGACGAGGGAAGTCAGGGTTTGATACCTGATGACCCGGATCGGTGGTTGAATGGTCTAATGCAAGGGTGTTCAAACTTTTTACGTCCAAGAGCCAAAGTTTCTGTCTCTTGTTGGCTCGCGATACTGTACCGACAATATTAGGATTGGATAAATATTTAAATAGTTTTCGTATTAGCTCATTCTTATACTCACACTAGGGATTAGGATTTCTCGTGAAGTATGTTCTGTTGTTTCACAGCAGTAGGCAGGTAATGCGATGTCTTGTCTACTAGAGTTGTCATTTGTCGGTTCAAAGTACATTTCTAAAAAAGTATTACTTTCCTTTACGCAAAAAGCAAAAATCGTCTATAAAATAACGTAAAATACGTATTTATTTTATTGCTTGATTGTATAAAATAAATCTGTAGGCCTATTTTCCATTTTTTTTCTCGTGAAATAATTTTTTATTTTTCATGAGCCAGCGAGCTGCAAAAAAAAAAATGTTGCCGTGGGTTGAAAACTGTTGGTATAAGGTGTCATTCTCGCAATAAACTATACTGACAATGTCGGGGAAATCGGGGTTCGAATCCTGGTCTGGTGTACCAAGGGTGGTTTTTCCAAAATGGTTTTCTTCTCCCTCCACACAAATGGGGGTACGCGTCCTCTAAATTCAACCTTTCCCGTCCCTAGCACGTTAGATTTATGCGTGTAAACCGAACGAGACGCGGCGACCAAAAATTAAAACATGGTTTTTATTCACGGTGCGGTTTTGCTGTCCTCTCTCCGAGGCAACAGTTCCTCAAAATTCACCCTCCAAATCTTGCCTCGTTTTACTAAACATTTTGGGTTCCAAATAATCATCAGTGGAGCGCACTAGTACTAATTTTATTACGTGTATTTGTTCTCCGTGCTTTACGTCTTAATACCCGTCTCAGAATATCCGAATGATAAAGGGTATCAAATAGTGGAATTGTACCCACATTTGCGTGGAGAGAAAGTGAGAAACCTTGCGGGAGGGGGGGCACTTAAGTACAGCCTGCTGGTATTGGAACCCCGACTTCCTCAGTCACTGAAAAATCAGGCCAGACGAGACTGCCGCCTTAGTCCTTGAGTCCACCACTACGGCTGAATATAAACTATACTTGGATTTTCTTACAAATGGATATTTGGAGAATCTTTTATAAAATATCAACATTGATAACATTTTACTTTAATATTAGTATTATTTTATAGGTACTGGTGACATCCATCAAATTTGACAACTGATGATCTTATGACATGACGTATGAATACCTGAAAGCAGATCCTGCATTCCCATGCCCTGGCTCTGTGTTGTTATCTAATATCATTATTTTCTCTTTTGTTCCAGGTAAGAGTTTGACCTAGACCTTAGTATCAAAGTTACTGATCCTCAACTCCAGAGTGGATGTCTTCCGTTAGTTGGTAAGTCGTTTCAATTGATAAAGGCCGCCTAATACAAGAGACACAAGTAGCCTCACTGCTAGACCACAGATTATATCGCCGTGTCGCGTTTTAAAAACTACTACAGATATTTGTTAGAATAGGGCTAGTCCTCCTTTCATTTGAATTACTAGTTTAAAGTTTGACAAGTTTCTTTGTATCCTTTTCCAAAATTTATCACCACTTGCCACTGTTTGGACCAAAATTACTCAGTGGACAGAGGAGCTACGTGAGACATTTTAGGGGATAGGTACAGTTTAAATAATACTTAATATACATATACAGGGTGGGGCAGAAAGTGTTGACCCATTTAAAAACGCTATTGTTACTATTTTAACTACTAAATGCTTCAAATTAAAATTAAAATAACAACAAAAGATTGGCAATTTTCTACATACCCTTGAATTATTTATTTTTATAAATAATCTCCTTAAGATGGCTACCATTATATTCAATATATATATATTTGTATGCGCTCCTCGAAAATTCACGTGACTTTGTGGAATGTTTCTTGCTGAATTGCTTCAACTTCCACCACAATTCCTTCTTTTTAAGTTCCTGAATTGTTCTTTTAACATGCCCCACAAGTCTTGTGAGCGTGGTGGCCGGGCGATGTCCTCAAGTCGTGAAAAGAGGTGCCGAAGAAACAGTTTTTGAAGGAAGCCCCTCCATTGATGTTTGACCTTTGTGACCCCGGGACTGTAACGTAAGGGCACGGAAACCAAGTACCAACAATCTGTGGTTACAGCGAGATGAGGCAACGGCCCACACAGCTCGAACATCATTGGAGGTGCCTCGGCACCTCGTTTCACGATTTAGGGACATCTCCAGGCCACTACAGTAACCAAACTAAACAGCTCCAGACTTTATCTTGTGGGGCTTGTTAAAGAGTCCGGTGCACATGAATTGCGGAACAACTCATCCGAGGTTGGTAGTGAGTGCCCTTACATAAACTGCGGAGTGAAAATTATATTTATAATGACTTTGTTCAGAATGGAGGCTAGGTTATGTTAGGTTAATTTAGGTTGCTAGGTTAATCTAGTTTAGGGTAGGTTAGGTTATGTTAGGTTAGTCTAGTTTAGGTCAGGTTAGGCTAGGTTATGTTAGGTTAGTTTAGGTAACGTTAGGTTATGGGCTAGGATTTGAATGTGGTTACAGGTTGTTCCTAAACTCATGTGCACAGGCTGACAGGTGTACTGTATTCCGCAATTCGAGTGTGCCCAAAGAGTGATGTTTACGTGACTCGTCCAAAAACAATTTAGGAACATAAAGAAAGAATTATGGTGGAAGTTGAAGCAATTCAACAAGAAGCATTACACAGAGTCATGTCAAGTTTTGAGGAGCGCATACAACAATGTATTACATATAATGGTGAGCATTTTAAGGATTTTTTTTAAATGAATAATTCGAGGGTATGTAGAAAATTGTCAATCCTTTGTTGTTATTATAAGTTTAATTTGAAGCATTTACTGGTCAAAATCGTAAATATATAGTGCAATTAAATGTGTAAACTTTTCCTGCACCATCATGTCTATTGTAATATAGTTTAATCCTCTCTTTATGGAAAGTGCCTATATAATAAATTTAATATATGCTACTCTTGATTATGGGCTCAAATATTCCAAGGTATTGCAATTTTCTGCTGTCCTTAACTCCAAACAAGCTGGAGTCTTCTTAGGTAAACAAAGGGGGGAGCTGATTTGTATCTCCTCGGAAGAGACTCTCTTCCGATACTTTTGCCATAAACAGCCAAAATGAAAATCCTGAATTATATCTCTTTTAAAAATTGGAATTATATCTCCGAAATCCTGATTTGTATCTCCTCGGAAGAGACTCTCTTCCAATACTTTAGCCACAAACAGCCAAAATGAAAATCCTGATTTATATCTCCTTTAAAAATTGGAATTATATCTCCGAAATCCTGATTTGTACCTCCTCGGAAGAGACTCTCTTCCGATACTTTAGACACAAACAGCTAAAATGAAAATCCTGAATTATATCTCTTTTAAAAATCGGAATTATATCTCCGAAATCCTGAATTGTACCTCCTCGGAAGAGACTCTCTTCCAACACTTTACACACAAATAGCCCAAAATGAAAATCCTGAATTGTATCTCTAAGTATACGACTTTAAGTTTTAATTCTTATGCTCATAAAGATGAAGTAAACCGGAAACGTTTAAGATTGATTTTTTTGTCAGATGCTAGATGGCATAACAAGCGACAAACTTTGATTTATACTTAGTACAGCTCATAAATAACAGAGGGCAGCATAAGGGAAAATCAATCAAATCATTGTAAATGAAAGAATTTAAAACTTATATATTACATTTTTTATCTTTTTAATTTGATCAAATTGATGTTTTAATTAAAGGAATTAGATTAGTACCGGTAAGTATCTCAAAACTATTAGTTTTAAGTAGCGGATATTTTGCATTTGGCATAATGATTTGCTATAGATGATCTTGTAAAGATTACAATGTGAACGCCAAAATACTTTATAAAATATCTAATAATTATTATTACATTTAAAAATTACATTTTCATGTATCCATTTGTAATATATTTTTTTTATCTTTAAGATTTTAAATGTATTTCAAACATGTAGTGAATCAGTTCAGAACCTTATTTGAATTTGGCCTCTACGAGGAAGGTTTTTTTTCCATACCTAATTTCATTCTCACACTGTCAACAGATTTGACAAGTCATTAACTCGCTTTATAAAAGCTTTACGAAAGACCGGGTAGTATACAACCTGCATTACGCCCACTAAACTAAAGGTTAATATTTCAAAGCTTCTTTTTCAACTACCATGAATGATAGTAAAATATTTCTTATGTCAAATTGAATGTAACATTATGCTGGAAGTGCTGTAGTCATTCAAATTTAAATAAAATTCCTAGTGATATGATACATATTATATAGAAATTAATAAACATGTTTGAGCTTCAAACTGGGAAATTAAAAGGAAATGTAAATTTTCACTGACTAGATATACAGCGCAAATCGTTTACGCTTCCAACGGTATAGTCACATCTGGTTTTTTATTAATTAACTGAATAAACGCTTTTAAACCATTTTAAAATAAAATATTTTATTCACTAATACGCTAAGCATAAGTTTACATATTAATATCAGGGAGTAAATATGTCGGGAAATGCAAAGAGAAAATAGTTTGGTTAGAGAGAGCGAAACATAAATTGATCAAGCTCATTCATATCGGTGATCAAGAAGACCAAAAGTGCGAGTATCATGTTTTCCGATGATTAGGAGATGGGGTTTGAACCCCAGTGGCTGTATATAGGTGGCTTATCCAAAATTGTTTCCCACTCTCCCTTCAAACAAATGCTGTATACAATTTATATAGATACTTTTTACATCCTTGTCCCATTAATATAACGAGTGGTAACATGCAGATAAAAGAGAAAAAAAAACAATTTATGTCAGGAAAAACAGGGAATTTAATTAAAATGAGCACAAAACATGGAACTTAAATACTTGATTTAAAAAACCTTTTTAAAGCTTTCAACGTTTGTTTTTAAAAGTGGTAATTAATGTAGTAAACGTTAAAATCATCAATTACCAAGAAAGAACAGAAAAAAATAGTGGCAGAAAAAGTCTGGTTTGAAAATCCTGTAAAAGTCATGAAATTTTTTAAGTAGACTAATGATCTGTAGATACACTCTGTAACTATGCGACCAATTTGAATTGGTTGTAAGATGTGAAGTTTGTAAATAAATTATACTCACTGCACTACCAAGGTAGATCCCGATAGCCCGGGTTACATTTGGGAGTGTAAGTAAACCCATTCAACAACTCTGCTGGCAATTACAAGATATAAAATACAGGCTTAGTTCTAATTTATGCAGTTTAGTTACATCCCTTTAAAGTATATATTTTTATTGTAAAGTATTAAAATTACACCATTTCTATTTTTTTAATAAAATATGCATTAATGAATATATTAATTTATTAAAAATATATAGTATAGGTATTATTCTGAATAGGCTGTATAAAGTTTGTGAATTTATCAAACGTGGATCGATTTGGTTCTAGCCGTTTACTAATTATGTCCCACATCTAGCAAATTGTTCAAGCTATCTGCATCCTTAAGAAAGTGAGTACACTACCTGTAAACAAGGAGAGTATATTTCGATGGAGGATAATTGCATTTACATAGAATGAGAGTGAGATACAATTATTTAAGATAGTCAAACTTAGTATATATAGTGTCAGGATTTGAGCCCTTACCTTGATATCGATGGTTCAGACAAGATGAAACTGACACCTTTGTTAGCTTTGTTACTATGATCATTATTGTGGTATATTATTATTATTATTATTATTATTATTATTATTATTAGCACCACGTCTTACTACCCGTTCGGATTATACGCACTTGTGGTAAATTGAATGCTTATGTTCGTAATGGGAGGGCTCTTTAACTTCCTTAATAATTTTTAGAATAAAAAGAGGTTATTTATGTATATATATAATATATGATAAAACGTGGTGGTGATGGATCATTGTTGTTCAAACTGTTCCCATAATAGGTGAAAGGAAAAAAGTACATTAACTTTTTGAGAGACTTACTAATATTTACTCACTATATGGCATTAGAGAATTATTGCGTTAAAACTTAAGTTGTATCTTTTTACAACTAAAGCTCATAAAATTGTATTAATATATTTGACAATATCTCAGAAATTACTGGTTTTATAAAAATATATTTCAAGTAATAGTTTTTATTATTAATAATACCACAATTTTGCAATGATAAGTTATTTTGTATCCCAAATAGTTGCGAAGTTACAACATTTTTGCTTCTGTATAGTACACTAAAAGTGATTTTCAAGTGAAAATTAAAATATCCCTTTTATTTATACTCTTAATTAATACCTAGATACAAGTTTTAATCAAAATAGTTCTAAGCCAATTTCGAGAAATATATTTTTTCCTCTTTTATCCTTTTATTAAACTACTCTTAATTTTAGGGTTAAGCACAGGGGCTGCTTAAGGGCCGGGCGAAACGGGCGGTTGCCCTGGGCGTCAGCTTTGGGGAGGGGGTGGGCCAAACAAAGCACCAACATAATCTAACGTAACTTTTGAATGTTATGAAAATAATCTCCAAACCTCACAACTTCAAACCTAATGTAACGTAATGGAGATGCTAAACATAACACCCATATAATGCTTGATAATAACATGGAATTTAACATAATAGTGATTTTTTGGTCAGTAAAATTAGATATAGTGTTACTCTTGAAAAAGTTAATTTACATCCACCAACTTAAAAAACTTGCACCCTAAAATGTTATTTTGGAATTATTTCTTAAACCGTTCACTGTACCAAAATTAAAGAGGCAAACATTGTCTACAAAACATGGTCTAATAATTTTCTTTGTAATCTTAGCCATTTTCGTAGGGAAACATTTGTAGTACTGTATGATAGCCATTTGGGGAGATTCACTTTAGATTATTTTCATCTCACACGTAGGTTACGTTAGATTTGGTCTAGGCGTAGGGAAAATTTAAATTGGGGGGGAGGGGGACGAGATAAGGTGTTACCGTGAGTGTATGACATTCTATTATGACTTACTATTAAATCCTAAGAATCAAGAACATTTCATTGTTCTTTTATACAATAGTGATGGAACTTTATTTGTGTGTGAGGGGGAAGGAGGGGCAAGAACCAAAAAAGTATTTTCTGGACTTTCTACCCTCTTCTCCCCAGTTAAGGCTAGAAAAGTGGATACTCCTTGAAGCTATTTGAAGTGATCCTCATTAGTGAATTTTTAGATTTTTAGATTTTCGTCTAACAGCTATTTATAACTGTGCTCCCCGGGAAATATTTTGAAATTTGTATAATTCTATAGGATATTTGGAGCAGTGCTCCTTTGTCAAATTTTTGGAAATTGGACGTCTCTAAATTTAGTTTAAGAAGTGTCCACCAGATTTTTTTATAAATCATATTCCCTAGAATCTATTTGAATTGGTGCTCACACAGAATTTTTTTGAAGTTTGGAATAACCTAGAAACTCTTTGAAATGGCTTCGCCTGGTTTGTGTTTCTTATTATGCCCAGGCTATGTTAGTTTTAGAGATGCTAGTTTTGGGGATTATCTTCGTATTATCCTAATATCCTCCGCTATATAAAGGCACCAAAAAGCAATCCCGCCCGGGTACAAACATTACCTCAGGCCGGCCCTGGTTAAACAGACACCCAGACAGGCGGCATTAAAAAACAACATATTTTTGGGTTGGGGTGGAGGGGGGAGGCCTTAAACGTTGACATACATCAACATCTCAGGGTCTTTTTACGGTCGCATTAATGATCGAAAAGTTAAAGAATATATATTTATTGGCGTATAGCTTGAAAATGATTGGTTTTATAAAAATGTTCCAAATAAATTTTATTTATTATAAATAGACCTACATATTTGCAATGATAAGTAATTTCATATCTTGAAGAGTTACTGACCTATGATTTTAAAAAAAAAGTGAATTTACGCATCAGGCTGGAACCCTTAAAATCATTTTGACGAAAAATTGAGAGTCGGTACAGGCATACGGACACAGACAGACAAACAGACGGAAATAAAAAAAAAGCTTTTTAGGATTCGGGGGGGGGGGGGGGGGAGGAGGTATGAAACGTCTAAATTCATCAAAATCTCAAGTTAGTTTTTTTTTACGATAACAATGCTTTCTCTACCTTTAAGGTAGCGAGAAAGTGGAAATGACAAACATTGCTACTATGGTAATTAATGTCTATTATTCTAATTCTAATTATTTAGGTTTTGTTATATATTAATTTGTATCTATTACTTTTGAAAGCTCATTAATCTCAGTGTGTCACTAACCCCTTCTCCAATGGGCTCTATCTGTCAGGATAGCTTGCGGGAGGGGTTGGTCGGGCTAGGTCCCAGCAAGGTAGTTGTGCGGGTTCGAAATAATACGTAGGGTTACGAATTTTGGTTTAATAGTAGTACTAAAAGATATTTAAAAATGTGATGTTAAATTAAATATAAAAGAAGTATGAGAGATTGAACGATCGCTCACGTGGAAGAACTGGCTTATTCGTGAAAACATAAACTGATCTAATGACCGACACGGCTCGCGACCCCCTACAGAACTCGAGCTCGAGACCTTGGGCTCGACGGTTGCCCTCTAAACACAAGTGCTACTACTGACCCTAAGATCTATTCTGCTATGGTCCGGAATCAGGCAGCGTAGTTGCCTCCGAAATTGATGATAATGTGTCAACCCCGATGTAAACAAAATATAGACTTATAGCCCAATTTGGCCCCTTTACTCCCCAACTAGAGCAACATTGTTATGAGTGGTCAGTATTCCTCTTTAACATTTCTAATTCGTTACATCATATTTGCTAGCCCAATGCTTTCAGTCACTTACGTTCAAGAAAGTTATGTAAATCAAAACGAACATCCCAACATTGCTCAGGTTGTGACAAGTGTATCATATTTATCTTAAGATTGAACATTGATAATGTCTGAGTCTAAGAAGCGATATTTCAGAAATTAGTTCTAAACCCAGTGCTTCTTGATTTATATTTGTATATTTATCAATTCTGTGTTTTCGGCATATTCCAATAATGTTTCACAGCGTTGTTTTTAATGTTCCATGAAATTACTACATTTGGCTAAATATGTCCATGTAATAAAACCATAACATTCAAAATAAAGCAAAATATCGTCTATTTTAGGAATCTAAATATAAAGTTGGAGCTGATGTATTTAATATAGTTTATGAATATTTATTATCTTGAATATGGATTTTGGATGATTTTAAGAATCTGAGTATAATGTTATGCAGAGAGCTGTAACAGTAGTAATAGCTATGAATGAGTCATTGTTACAAATGTCACCTTGAAGGGTAGGTTGGAAAACATAACTATATAAGAACACTGAATAGCTCATATTTGTATATCTAAGCAACTAAATTTCATGAAGAGAGCCGCAATTTTTCTGGCTATGAGCCGCATATGGATCCGGAGTCACACGCTCCCAACCGTTGATATAGAATATATCATAGAAATAAAGATACCCAATTCACGTATCACAATTGATCACTAGTAAAAAATTTTAAAAGTTGATTTTTTGTAACTTCTTCAACACTCTTAAGGATCCCGTAACTTGTCTGAGCAAAGATTTAAACTTGACGCATACTTACTACCCGAGAAAACAAAACACTAAAAAAAATTGGATGTAGCGCACTTTTATAAAATCATGAGTTTACTGTATTTTATTTTATCGAATAGTTCTTAATAATCTCATTTACCCACCTCTAAATAGCTAATTTAACAATTTTAAAATTTTACAGTCCATACAAAAATGTTGTAAAAATCGCGTGCTCTACAAAAAAAAGGAGGGGTGCCTTAAAAAACGTGAGGACTCCTGGTCTATAAATTCCTAAAGCTGAGGAAAACCAACCCAAAATTACACATATTTTATTGATGCATTTTCTTAGGTCATAATTTAATACAAAGCCTTAACAACAATTTAATCGATAGGTAGGATTAAAACCCATCCCAATTAATTTGAATGAGATTTGAACTTCGACCTCACCGTAACTGAAAAACGTAAAATGTACTTTAGTTTTCTATGTATTTATTTGTCTTCACAAACATTATATGTACTAAAGTAATTAACACCCTATAAATACGTTGATAATCATTTTCTTCTGAGTCTTATTCTGAAATAAGGATATTTGGTTTGATTCCCTGCACATTCAATAAAATTATCATTAATATAATTGTGACTTTTCTCTCGTAGTGATGGTTTGTCTGCTGGGGCTCTCGTTGTAAATGCTATAAAGTAAACTAGTTTGTCATTCATGTACTGATATAATTAGTTGGTAAATAGATAAATTGAAAAGACGCATTTAATATATGATATAAAATACCTTCAATTAGTTTTTATTTTCATAAAGAGAAATTCCCATACTACAACGATTCAGTGAAGCCTGCCAGGCTTATCTAAGTCACTGTTAACTCCTTCCTCCCCCCTAGAATAACCTACGCAGAAACGCATCGAAGTTACTCTACTTCCCCCTTCCTAAAAACGAACAAGCTGGATGGTAACAATAGAGGGTGACTAGCCTGGCTTCCCCCACTCCTCAACTCCAAAACCTTACTTCACCTCTGTCATGCACAGCGTCATGACCTTCAACATTCCATTTTATCTGGTATCGCAAGTAAGCTGTAGAACACCACTAGTTTAAAAATAATACTTCCCCCCCCTCCCCCCCCACCTCGGCAATTGGTCTGGTAGGCATTTTGTCATGCTGTTTTAGCGCTTTATTACCATCAATTATTCGTTGATATAATGATTGCCAACTAAAGGATCACTCATCAGTCATCATTGTTACTATAATTGAATCTTAATGGTCTTAAGTAAGGTGAATTTTAAGAAAATGTAGTCTTTGGAGAAATAATGAAAAAATTCAAATAGGCCAGATATTAGAGCACAAAAATGTAGCAAATTGTAAAACAATTCTAGAAAGTTGTAAACTGTTTTGATCGCTTTATTTTTGAGAGTTACAAAGAGCAAAACAATTAAAAAAATGTCAAAAAAAAAGAAGTAAATATTTGACTTATAGCTCAGAAACTATTGGCTCTATAAAAATATATTTCAAATATTTTTTTTTTATTTTGTATCTCAAATAGTTACAAAGATATGATCAAATTTGGAAAGTCACGCTTATGTAAGAATATCCTCGAAGTCATTTTCACAGGGAAATGAAGGTTTTAATTTTGTTTGTAATATTAAACAGTGCCTAGATAAAAAATGTAATCAAAATCATTAAAGATAATTTTGAAAAAATTGAGTTTTTCTTTTTTTTCCATCAGTAAGCTACGGTACCCTTAATTTTAGGGCTCGATATCTAATTCCAAAATTTACTTGGGGGAACCCTATGAAAATCTTAAATACCAATTTTTAGCCCGATAGGTACAATGGTTTCGGTTCTAGGCCGAGACCCACACGCACGCGTGCATGCACACACACACACACACACACACACACACACACACAAAAGGTATCGCGGAAAACACTTTTCTGGTTTCAGAGGGTCATGAAACGTTGACATTTATTAAAATCTAAAGTTCAATTTTTTTTTTTTTTATGATCACAATAATTCTGTCTCCGAGGTGTCGAGAGAAAGAAAGTAAAAAGCATGCAAAAATGGAGTTATTTGTCAAAATTTACTCTTCCGTTAGTTTTACAATAAAAAGAGTCAACCAATATTTTACATAATTATATTATATACTATATAAATACCAGCAAAACCAGTGCGATAACGTGCTAAAGAAAACAGAATTAGTAGTAAAAGAAATATTTAACGTGTGATCATGATCCAATTAAATCCCCCCTTACATACACTCTTTGCCGGGATCACATTTAATATTTAAAATGTTCAGAATGTGATGGTAATTTGGAGTGGTCCTTTTACCTTCCTTAGAATTTCAGTTTGCAACTAACGTTTAAAATTCTAAATTTTAAAACTTATCTTGTTATATGAAATCGTACTTCTATTCCTGCCAAATTTAAATTTTCTACAGGAATCCCAATTAAAAATGTTAAATTTTTAGTCTTTTACAGGTAAGTTTTATTTATAATAGTTTTGGAAATTTAGGAGTCCCAACTTCTTTCTCCAACTCACTCTTATTGACAAAATAAAACTTTCATGTACTGCTTGACAATTAAAATAAATGGTACGGCACACCGCACAGACTTTCTCTCTCTTTCTATAAACGCGTAAGATTTCTGAACGGAATAATGTACATTGTATCAACACCACTCCACATAAGAACACGCATAAAATAATATACAATGATATAGAATCAATGAGAAAAGAGGCGCATCTTTGTCCACCTAAGAGCATTTCAAACAGTTTATAGTATTCCACAAGGGTCAACACTTCGTAAAAAAATTCCGATTTTTGGTTAAAATCTTAACATTTTATAAGGTGTTGCAGATCTTCAAGTCACCGCATTGATATTTAATTATTCATTTATACAATTTGACCAATAAAAAATGTAAATATTGACTATTGAGTCTAAAATGGAAATAGATCATTGCTGTGCAATCATTTCTCCTAAGAGCTTTAAGGAAAAACAAAATACTTTTTTTAGATACTTACATTTAATTACTCTATGGCATTGGAGAATTATTGCGTTAAGACTAAAGTAGTATATGTTTACAACTAAAGCTCACAAAATTGTATTAATATATTTGCAAATATCTCAGAAACTGTTGCTTTTAATAAAATATATGTCAAATAAAAGTATTTTATTTCTAATAGTCCTACAATTTTGCAATGATAAGTTGTTTAGTTTCTCAAATAGTTGTGGAGATACGGAAATTAACGCTTCTGTAAAGTACCCTAAAAATCATTTTCATAGGAAAATGAAAATAGCCAGTTTATTTATAATCTTAATCAACGCCTAGATACGAATTTTAATCAAAATCGTTTGAGCAGATTTTGAGAAAACCAATTTTTTCTCTTTTCGCCCTTCAGTAAACTACCCTTAATTTTAAGTTTTAATAGACACACAGACAGACGGCATTGCAAAGACTATTTTTTAGGGTTCGGGGGGGTCATGAGACGTCGACATCCATCAAAATTTCAGGTTAGTTTTTTTTACGGTCGCAATACCTTAACTTTAATGTCCAAAAAGTTTAAAAAAATTCATATAATTGCGTATAGACTGAAAGTTATTGATTTTATAAAAATATTTTTCGAATAAATATTTGTATTATAAACATATATACATATTTGTAATGCTAAGTAATTTCATATCTCAAATAGTTTCGGAGCTATTATAAAAAATGTTAATTTACGCATCAGACCGGAGCCCTTAAAGCCATTTTGCCGAAATATTGAGAGTAGCCATTTTGTTTGGAATATTTATTAATGTTCATAAATTAAATTTAATCAAAATCGTTAGAGCTGATTTTGATAAAATCAACTTTTTCTCTTTTTTCCCTTCAGTAAACTACCCTTAATTTTAGGGGTAGATATCCAATTCCAAAAACCCCTCGAGGCAACCCTATGAAAACCCTAGATATCAAGTTTCAGCTCAATCGGTAAAATAGTTTAGGCTCTAGTTGGAGGTACAGACAGACAGACAGACAGACAGACGGAAATTCAAAAACCACTTTTTCGGATTCAGGGAGTCATGAAACGTCAAAATTCATCAAAATCTCGAGTTCGATTTTTTTGACGATCACCATACTTTCTCTACCTGTAAGATAGAGAGAAAGTAAAAAGTTAAAAACCGGGTTGGTCAAAATCTAATAAGAGATGATAAAGTTAATAGCCGGACCAAGATTTCGATATATTTTATTTTGCCTTTTTTTGGTCAAAATAAAGCCGTCACACATTGTTTGACCTAATTATAAATCGTTTAAAACTGGTGTTGTCCTAATCGGTTAGTAACTGAAGAAAAAGTTAATCACTTAAAAAATGTACAGAACTAATAAAAACAACTACATCTCAGTGTGGTATAAAACTGAAATTTGGCAGGCATGTGAAAATAATAAATCCAAATAACTATTAAGTGTCTAAACATTTTAAAATGCGACTCCAGGAAATTGAAAGATGTATGATACTCATCAATGTCTTATAGTTAAGGTGAAGCATGGGGGTAAAATAGCTAAAAATTAATTAAACCACACTAATTTAAGAATACACACAATCAGTGAATATCTAAAACTAACATATAAATTTACAATGAATGCCGACAAATCAAATCACATTAGTTTTACATCTCCCCAAATTCAATATTAAAATAAATAATGTGTTTTCTTTCGACTTAATTTCCCCCAAAATGTATCAACTTTTTTTTTTAATTTTATTGCTAGCGGTTGAAAAATACGTAGTGTACGACCTAAAAATCAATTATACTTTTTAAATCTTTTATTGTAAAAATACCCTAAACATTTACTTTTTGTATATTATTAATATATTTATTAAAAACAGCTGTAAATATTACAGGTTCCATAGAATGCGTAAATAAATATACAAACCTAATAATTATAAATACACAAATCGTGTGTTTTCCGTTAAAATGCTTGAATACATATTAAAATGTGATTTTAATTATTTCAAACCTAAACGAAAATAAAAATCCTCTATAAATTCTTTCATTTACAATGATTTGATTGATTTCACCTTATGCTGCCCTCTGTTATTTATGAGCTGTACTAAGCATAAATCAAAGTTTGTTGCTTGTTATGCCATCTAGCATCTGACAAACAAAGCAATCTTAAACGTTTCCGGTTTACTTCATCTTTATGAGCATAAGAATTAAAACTTAAAGTCGTATACTTAGAGATACAATTCAGGATTTTCATTTTGGGCTATTTGTGTGTAAAGTGTTGGAAGAGAGTCTCTTCCGAGGAGGTACAAATCAGGATTTCGGAGATATAATTCCGATTTTTAAAAGAGATATAATTCAGGATTTTCATTTTAGCTATTTGTGTCTAAAGTATCGGAAGAGAGTCTCTTCCGAGGAGATACAATTCAGGATTTCGGAGATATAATTCCAATTTTTAAAGGAGATATAAATCAGGATTTTCATTTTGGCTGTTTGTGGCTAAAGTATTGGAAGAGAGTCTCTTCCGAGGAGATACAAATCAGGATTTCGGAGATATAATTCCGATTTTTAAAAGAGATATAATTCAGGATTTTCATTTTAGCTGTTTGTGTCTAAAGTATCGGAAGAGAGTCTCTTCCGAGGAGATACAATTCAGTCGCCTCAAACAAAGAGGGTGGTGGACACATAGAGGCGCAATACCAACACTTCTAGAACATTTTGGAATAATATAAAAGTAGTCTGGGGCGGCGTATGAGATCAATTTGACCTACTTTTCTCTGATAGGTCGCTATAAATAGATCTGGCCTCTGATTGGCTGCTATAATTAGACCACCCCCCCTCCCCTCCCTCCGCTCTGATTACAAAATCTCCACCAGTTGATTACGAAATTTCCTCCCCTACAACCCTCCCCTACACCCCCCTCCCCCATCCCTACAACCCCACCACGCCTTGAACATGTTGGTACTTGTGCGGGCCCTTTTTTTTTTTCTTGATTATTGTTGCGTGCTAATTAATTATTCATGTCTGCTAATTGATTATTGATGTGTGCTAATTAATTATTCATGTATGGGTAGGGGGAAGGACATTGGAGTATATTTTATTTGGATGGTGAGCATACGTCTCTGCACGAACCTCTCGCTACGACTGTCCTGCGTAGACTGGAGGGGGTCGGCCGCTCAACGAGTAGTGACCACGTATGGGGAGGAACACCGAGCACGAAGCTCTCCTGACGGCAGCGTGCTGAAGAGTGCGAGTCAACCATAAGGCCCCTTTCACCAACCCTACTCGCGAGGACAGCATGACCGTGCCCTCTGGCAGCACTCAGTTGAATGCGAGCAAACCCCCTCATCTCGTCATACCTCCTCTCCTTTCACTTTTTCCCCCTCCCCCATCCCTACGTCACTGACGTTGTGTGGCAATGTTGAGTTGGGGGTAGGAGGGGGTCAGTTGCCTCCCAGTGGAAAATTTTATGTTGCAATAAGCAAACGTTTAAAGTTTCTTGAACTCGTCTTTCCCGCCAACCCACCCCCCAAGTCCCACCCCCTTGTCACAGAGGTCGTGGACTCAAAGCTAATTTTGGCTACTCTGTTTCTAGAAGCTACAGCCATCTTTTGGTAGAAACTCGAACTAGAAGGCCTCATGGGGTGACTAGAATTAAAATATATACAAACAACTAATGATACTCGACTAGAAATAACCAGGAGGATAAAAAAGTATAACGGGTGCATTAAAAATATGAGTGTTTTCATGTAGAAAAAAAATGTCTAAAAAGATTATTCAACCCAAGGGATTCGAACCAGACCCAGTGACTGATAAGCACCGACCTCTCGAAAAAAACGGAACTAGTACAGGGTTTCGAACCCCGCTACTAGTTGGGATGTATTCAGTTTTATCACCTAGTGTTTTCTTATAAATGGTTGAAATGTTTACTCCGGTTAGATATCATCGACGGGGTTCAAACCAGAGACTTTGCCGATTGTCGAGTCGAAGTCCTTACCCCTCCAGTCACAGAGCGTGATGTGAACCAGCATTTGTGCGGATGGAAAAAATAAACACGCAGGCATTTCCATTACTATAGCTAAACTTCAAAATATAACAACATACATATATATCTTATTGAGGCTATTGTCTAGATTAATCAAGTAGGTGCGCGTCCGTCTCAATGCTTCAGGCAAGTTGAAAAATGCACCCCACATTTGCGAGAGTGAAAAAAAAGGGTTTTGCTCAGATATCATCGAAGGGAATCGAACCAGGGACTTTTGGCGTTTGTCGAGTCGAAGTCCTTACCCCCTCCAGTCACGGGGCGAGATGTGAACCAGCATTTGCACGCCCGACTGTCATAGGATCCACCCCTAGACAGCGCTGAAGAAAGACCTCCGTCCTCTGTGAAAGCTTTAACGCAAATGAAATATAACGGTACTTACACGGACCTGGTAGGCTCCGATGCGGAAATGTTATTTTCGACCAATGAGAAGGCGCCACCTTTCATGTGGCACACACCCCCATTGAAGCGACTATAAATAGACCTTGATCTCGTTACATTCGGTCATTGTGATTAATAATCGAGTGTGATAAACATCAAAAATGAGTTTCGACGCGCTGGAAAACTGGATAAATTCGGGTAAGTTTTAAAAGAGTTTTTTTTTCTCATCACATCTTGGTGAACATTTTTTTTTCGAGTTTCGACGCGTTGGAAAATTGGATAAATTCGGGTAAGATTTAAAAGAGTTTTTTTCTCATCACATCTTGGTGAACATTTTTTTCTTGTTCCTTTGGCAGCGCATCAAGAAGAAGAAGAATACATCCCCACAGTGTTGGCAGAACCGATTAGCCCGGATCCTTTAAATCTTTTTACGGAGGACGGTATTTGCATCGCGGATGGCGAGTGGTCTATGGGTAAATAACTTCTTGCTATAGATTCTATAGAGGTTTTTTTCCCCCGCCGCGATAGTAATTATATGTGTTTATTAAATTTCAGACTTATGGGACCCTTATGGGCTGGATGAGGGGCTGAGGAACAGCATTGCGCCTACGGTGATGAACGACGTCATCGCACAGCCTCCCGTCATCCGTAGCCCGCCCCCAGCCGTCATCACACCGCCCCATACAATGGACAGACGCTCACAGACGCCTGTGGTGATTTGGATGCGCTAGACCTGCTGATATGTAAGTACCGTCTACAAGTAACAATACTATATAGTCACTAGGTTAGAAATAGACAGTTATTTGCGCGCTCTCTTCCCCCCCTCCCCCAAACCACTGTTATTTAGTACATTTTGTCAGCTGGTCCGTTTCAACTTTAACCAAAAAGAATATTAGCTCTTGTCATTACAAACATTCAAGAGAAAATTATAACTGTCTTTTTTTTAGTAGTGTTTGCAATGTACTGGATCCAATTCAACCGTCAACTTAGTGCAGTCGATAGCATGTCTACCGGTCCCTGGTTTAATTCCCGACACGGCTAAGAATGTCTGTCTGATAAATTAACAGGCAGCGGGCGGGATGTCTTAGTCTTTAAGTAATGCGTTAAAGTGACCCTGACCTTTAGGCTGAAAAAAATAATTGTCTATTAAAAATATTACTACGATAGAAAAAATAATTCGGTAGTGAGGTGTTTTATTATCTAACCGATAGATATCGCGCGCAGGCCTGAGCACAGCATTTCATGTATGAGTGCTTTCGCTCTCTGTAGATAGCGTTAGAAGTCACTTAAGCCAGAGCAAAATATTTTTTTGAAAGAGCGAGAGAGAGACAGAACTCAGCAGTCCCTCCACCCCTCTGTCATTAGCGAAGGGGGGTTTCTTACGGTGACAGCTATAGATAGAAGGGTTGAGGGGGTGCCGTAACAAGACCCACCAACAACTCTGACGCTGCAAGCAGATAAATGACTGTTTACCCTTTCATAGCGATAAATAACACCTGTGGTTGGTATTTTGTACATGTTCCAGTAAGGGATTTAAATGGTCCCCTGTTCATTTCCCGTACAGACATTCATAGACTGGAAATTATAATTGTCGCTTTAGAAACTTATTAAATTCATGTTTACAAGTTGCTAGATCAAATATTCAACCAGCAACTTAGGGGGGCGCGATACTGGTCCAGGGTTCATTTACCTACACGTCTGGTTGTTAAATTATCATACAGCGGCACACTTTAGACAATAAAGTAACGGTTATAAATCAAAACAAAATTATTTCCACCAAACGTAAACTTAATTGTCTTGTGTGAATACATGTATTTCCCTATATTACAGGGGTTCGATCCCCCCCCCCACAGGCATAGTGAAACTAAACTGTATTTTGTACATGTAGTGCTTGTATACAGATATCAAAATATATATATACAGCCATAATAGTTAACCAGGGAAATTATAGCGTAAATTATCATACAGTGGCACACTTTAGACAATAAAGTAACGGTTATAAATCAAAACAAAATTATTTCCACCAAACGTAAACTTAATTGTCTTGTGTGAATACATGTATTTCCCTATATTACCGGGGTTCGATTCCCCCACAGGCATAGTGAAACTAAAATGTATTTTGTACATGTAGTGCTTGTATACAGATATCAAAATATATATACAGCCATAATAGTTAACCAGGGAAATTATAGCATTGCTATAGCCGTGTATTAAAACCCTGATGAGCTAGGGAGGGCCAGGGTTCGATTTCCTAGCATAGCTGAAAATGTGTGTTCAACTTTTCACATGTCTGAGGGGTGACGTATTTGTACATGTTGGAAGTGTATTTATTACACACACACACACACACACACACACACACACACACACACACACACACACACACACACACACACACACTTTAAGAATGTTGCTGTGTTATAAATACCAAAAGCAGTCTGAAATTGTGGCATCGTTTTAAAGACGCGTATGTTAGAACAATTATTGTTAAAGTGCTTACGTTGTGTGTTATAGTTCAACTTGAGAACGAAAAAGGCAGTGCCGTCCTCACGCAGCCACCGGCCATGACACCCCTTCACCCAGCCGCGGGAGCACCGCCTCCGAGCCCGGGAGAAGGTGTTCGACCCCCAGCTACGGCGAGGCAGACGGGTCCCCCGCAACCCGTGGCGGTGGTAGCAGGGCCATCTTCGGCACCCCAGACGGGGATTAGTGGTCCGGTAAACCAGGTAGGTGGAGCTTTGAACCAAGGCCTCCCTCTTCGTATCGTCGAAGAGAGAATTAAGCAGTTGAGGCGTTTCTTTTATACCGGTAGAGAAGTTACCGTACATCTTGGTGCTCCAGCAAGCGATCGTGACGCATTAAGCTGGCTTGAAGAACAAATTACTAATTTGCTCAACCGGTTGCAGGACCATGGCGTCAGTAACGAAGATTATGTTGGCTTACGTTTAAATAGCACGGACTCGACGTTGAACCCTGTGTACGTTTCTTTTAGACGAGCAGATCAGTTAGACGCTCGAGCCGTGCTTGATAACGTAAGTCGCGTATTGCAGAGTAATAGTTTGTTTTTGAGTACAGCACCATTGTACGTTAAACTCTGCCATTTTAAGGAGCCTCGCGGGAGTGCACGTTATTGTGATAAACTCTCTCCCGCTAGCACATATAGCCGTAAAAACCAAGGAATAATTACTATTCAAAATGGCGACACACTTTGTCTTGCCCGTGCATTAGTTGTTGCCAAGGCTGTATGTGATAATAAAAGAGAGCCAGGATGCATGGATGTGAACACCTTTAGACAAATCAAATGGGGTCGTCCTATTCAAAAACTCAAAGCAGAGGAACTATGCCATAATGCCCGTGTGAATCTTTTGAAAGGTGGTGGATTGGCTGAGCTGAAACAATTTCAAACATACCTCTCCGAATACAAAATCACTGTGTTCAGGGAACGTCGCGGAAGACAAGTCCTATATGAAGGACCTGCTCCCGCCGACCATTCCTTTAAGGGCAACCTTGATTTGTATTTTCACGACGATAAGCAAAACCATTTTGACGTCATAACATCCTTGACAGCCGCATTTAAGTGCTCGTACTTTTGCCGCGAGTGCCGTGTACCGTTCAGTAATAAGAATAAGCACAAGTGCGAGTCCTCGTGTAAAAAGTGCTACACTAAAGCGGTTTGTAGTGGAGGTCAATCTGTGGTCTGTAAAGATTGCGGGCGTTGGTTCACAAACCAGACATGTTTTGATAACCATAAACGTCCCGGTTTTTGCAGAGGTCACAGGTCGGTCTGTGATGTCAAAAAGGTTTGCGAGGTATGTGGGCAATTTTTCAGTTTGGAAAGATCAAATTATTCACATAGGTGTTATGAGACTTTTTGTAGAGTATGTGATTCATATCGTCCTTTTGGTCATTTCTGTTATATGAAGCATGCCCCGTCCAAGCCGTCACTGGAAAAGAGTAATTTCATGTTTGTATTCTATGATTTTGAATGCAGACAAGAAACTCTTCTTAAAGGTGCGGTAAACACGTACTTGCACGAACCTAACCTATGTGTCGTGCAGACATGTTGCAAGGCCTGCCTTCATATAGATGCAAATGACAATCATTGCACCGATTGCGGGGGCGATAGGACTCGCATATTCGGGGGTGATACCACAATGGCCCAATTTTTCGGATTTATAGAACAAATTAAAGCTTCAAAATTTAAGGATATCACCCTCCTTGCTCAAAATTCAAAAGGGTATGATGGGAATTTTATTTTAAAATATATGATGGAGGTAAAAAAATGGACTCCAGACCTTATAATGAACGGTGGGAAAATCATGTCCATGCGTTACGGCCCGCTCCACTTTATTGACTCGCTGAACTTTCTCCCCATGTCGTTGTCCAAGATGCCCAAGACATTCGGCCTGGACGAGTCTTTGGCCAAGGGACATTTCCCCCATTTTTTCAATAAAAAAGAAAACGCGGGGTATAGGGGTCCCTTGCCGCCAAAGGAGGATTACGGCGTCGGGGAGATGTCAGTTGAGGGAAAGGAGCACTTTGAGAAGTGGTATGACGCGTTGGTCAAAGAAAATTATGTCTTTGATTTTAACCGCGAGTTGGAACTGTATTGCGTGAAAGACGTAGAGATCCTACGGAAGGCCTGCCTAAAGTTTAGAGATATGCTTATTGAAAAAGCAAAGGTGGATCCTTTCAGGGAGGCGTGTACTATCGCTGGAGCGGCCATGTTGGTTTACCGCCGTAGTCATCTTAAGGAGAATACTATCGGTATTATCCCTAACGGTGGCTACCGGTGCGCAGACCAACAGTCGCACATAGCTGTACAATGGCTCTGCTGGGAGGCCCATCAACGCGGTGTCTCTATTCTTCATGCGGGTAACGGCCGTGAGGAATATGTGTTAGGGCGACGTGTAGACGGCGTTGTTAAAGCTGGAGATACCACCACCGTCTTTCAGTTTTGGGGCTGTTATTGGCACGGGTGCCCTCTCTGTTATCCGGCAGGACCACCCCTATCAAAAACAGTCCCCACGAGACCATGGAGACGCGCTATGAAGCGACCATGGCTTGTGTTGAAAAGTTTAAGAATGCCGGCTACACGGTCGTAGAGATGTGGGAGTGTACGTTTAATGCGATGAAACGCACAGACAAGGACTTGAAACAATTTGTACTCCGGCACGAGGTGTACAGCAAGGAGCCCCTCAGTCCCAGGGACGCATTCTTTGGCGGGCGTACAAATTGTATCAAACTCTTCCACGAAGCAGACCTTTCTTGTGGAGAGAAGATCAAGTACTTGGATGTGTGTTCGTTGTATCCGTACGTTTGCAAGTACAAAAAATACCCCATCGGCCACCCCAAAATTCACTTGGAACCAAATTGTCCCGCTATAGATAAAGTAGAAGGCATAGCCAAAGTTACAGTGACGCCTCCGCGGGATTTATTCATGCCCGTATTACCTACACGGATGCACGACAAGTTAATGTTCATCTTGTGCAGGAAATGCGGGGAGGAGAAAAACCAAGGCGCGTGTCAGCACAACGACAAAAAAGATCGCTGGTTGACAGGTGTCTGGGTGATTGACGAGATCCGGAAAGCCGTTGAGAAAGGCTACACCGTTGAAGCCGTACACGAAGTGTGGGAGTACAATGTATCTGTTTACGACCGTCAGACACGTTCTGGCGGCTTGTTTCACGGCTACATTGATACTTTTTTGAAAATCAAACAAGAAGCCAGCGGATGGCCAGAGTGGTGTACCTCACAAGATGAGAAGTTAGCTTACATTCAAAATTATGAGGAAAGGGAGGGGTAAAACTCGATTTCGGCTCTGTTTGTAAAAACCCTGGTCTCCGCACTCTGGCTAAACTCTTTTTAAATTCGCTATGGGGAAAGTTTGGGCAAAGACCCGATTTACCACACGTAGCCGTTGTCAACGACTATCAGGGCATTCACAAGTACCTAACGGATCCGTACATCACCGTGGACAGCGTCATTGATGTAAATGATGAGGTTATGTTCCTCAATTACAAGGATGCGCGTGACGCGTTGCGCCCTAACCCTAACACGAGTGTGGCGGTGGCGTGCTACACGACTGCTATGGCTAGGTTGCACTTATACAGCATCCTTGAAAAATTGGGGGACCGCGTTTTGTATCATGATACAGATAGCGTTCTATTCACGGAACGCCCCGGCGATTGGAGTCCACCGACCGGAGACTTTTTAGGTGACCTCACTGACGAACTTCAAGATTACGGTCCGGGAAGCTACATTAGCGCCTTTGTATCTGGCGGTCCCAAGAATTACGCGTACCGAGTTTGCGTTGGTGGCGACCCTGCCAAAACAAAAACGGTATGCAAGGTTCGCGGTATCACCCTAAACTATGGCAACCGGAACGACGTTAATTTTGACGTTTTGAAAGCGATGGTCACCGAACAGGCCGCGGAAAGATACATACAGATACCGCACAAAATTGTAAGAAAAGGTCTTGCGACTGTATGTACCGTTTCGCAGAATAAAGTCTACCGGCCTGTGTACACCAAACGGCGGATAACGATGATTATAATACGTTGCCGTTTGGGTATCAGAGTCCTTGTAAACGCGTTCGCCACAACTAAAAGGTGATCATTTAGACGGGCTGAATAATCATCTTTTTTAGTCTTTCACTCTAGACAGTTCCACTGACATACCATTTTTCAAAGATTTGAAATTTTTTTCATATTTTTTTTCTGCATGAAAACAAGCATATTTTTTTTATTTATTTTATGCACCCGGGATACTTTTTTTATATTTTTTTTATCCGCCAGTATAAATCTCCACCTACCTGGTTATATCTAGTCAAATAAAATTAGTTGTTTGTATATATTTTAATTCTAGTCAAATTTGTTTGTATATATATTTTAAATTCTAATCAAATTTGAAACCATATGTTAAAATACTTTTTAAACCGGACTTTATAAAATTAGTACCGAGGCCACTATTCCCGCTACGAGCTCAAGAAATTGATTATTGTTTCCATAATATATATATATAATTTTTGTAAATAAATATTCCACGTATACTTTTTTATCGTATGAGATATACTTGTAAAAAACACTTTGATTTGTGTAAATAAATATCCCAAGTATACGTTTCATGGTATGAGATATATTTGTAATTAAATATACCAAGTATACTTTTTTTTGTAGTATGAGATATATTTGTAAAAACTTTGATTTGTGTAAATATTCCAAGTATACTTTTCATGGTGTGAGATATATTTGTAAAAACTATGATTTGTGTAAATAAATATTTTCAAAGTATACTTTTCGCGTTGGGAAATATATTTGTAAAAACTTTGATTTGTGTAAATATTCCAAGTATACTTTTCATGGTGTGAGATATATTTGTAAAAACTTTGATTTGTGTAAATAAATATTTTTCAATTTCATGTTGTGAGATATATTTGTAAAAACTATGATTTGTGTAAATAAATATTTTTCAAAGTATACTTTTCATGGTGTGAGATATATTTGTAAAAAACTATGATTTGAGTAAATAAATATTTTTCATGATGTGAGATATATTTGCAAAAAACTTTGATCTGTGTAAATAATTGTGTGAAATAAAATTTGTAAAAACATTGATTTGTGTAATTAAATATTATAAAAACTGTTATGTTTGTGTTTTAACGTCTACACCCCCACCCTTCTATCCTATAAATACAAGTTCATTTAGCTTATAAGCTCAGTCTTAAACATTATGGACAAGTTGAAACATCCATTTTCAGCCATCATCAGCGGCCCTTCAGGCTGTGGAAAGTCCCATTTTGTAGCCGACTTTATCCGTCACTCGGACACAATGTGTGACGTTAAATTTGATAAAATCACCTGGTATTATGCTTTATGGCAACCGGGATTCGAACAAGACGGGTCTGTCATATTCTGTAAGGGTTTACCGGAAATGGATGACACCTGTGATGACTCTCCTCCACAACTGATTATCCTGGACGATCTGATGCGTGAAGCCAACGAAGTGGTCGTCGATCTTTTCACCAAAGGATGCCACCATCAAAATATTAGCGTCATGTACCTTACGCAAAATATATTCCACCAGGGCAAGGGACAAAGAGACATTTCCTTAAACGCGCATTATATTGTGCTTTTTAAAAATCCCAGGGATAAAGCTCAGATTCAACACTTTGCACGTCAAGTGTGTCCTGAAAACCCCCGTATTTTACAGGAGGCTTACGCTGACGCTACAAGTACTCCTCACGGGTATCTATTGTTAGATTTTAAACAAGGTACACCCGAATGGTTTAGATATAGAACCCGCACAAATGTCGGGTGCTGCGTGTACCTACCACGCAAAAGCTATAAAAACACCGACACGTCCCAATTACATATCATTTCATAACCATGAGTCCCAAAGTGCTGAAGCAAGCCCCGCTGCTGCGTGCGATGCATCGCATGAACCCACAGCAACGTGTAGCCTTGTTGAAAACGGCCGACAAGAAACTGATTGACTCTGTTTGCGAGTGTGCCTACAACACTTTAAAAGGCGGGTGCCGTTGAAAAATGCGCAGAAGACAAAGTTACGTGCTCACAAGCAGGTGTTGCGCAAGCTGGTCAAACGAGGAGAGTGCTGGAAGAAGAAGAGACGTCTGCTCGTTCAGAAAGGAGGAGCGTTCCTGCCCTTACTTTTAGCCCCATTAATCAGCGGTGTCCTCGGTTCCTTATTCAACAAGTAGATAATGGAACACACGAAAAAAATGATATTGGTGTCCCCGGAAACATTACACCGTTACGAACAACACCACCAACAAGCGGCTTCGGTCACAAATCTAGTGGTCTCCGAGCTGGACAAGGAAATGGAAAAAATCCTCGCTTCAAAACTTGACGACAAGTCTAAATGGACTTTATACCAACAAGTGCTGCAGCGCTATCTACACTTTAGTCAACAACCTCCACCGCCTGAAAATATCACCGCGACCGCCCCCGTACTTCCCATCACGGCTGTACTCAATACTGTACCAGTACAGGCACGTAAAAAAGCCGAGCTTTTACTAGAACATATTAATTCCAGGGGCGGTATCTCTTGGGACGAAGACGGGGAAGTGAGTATTCACGATACACCTCTCCGTGGATCTAACATTGTGGATTTAGTCAACGATCTGGTCAGAGCAAGAAGACACAGCGAGCCGACGGGGTGGCGAGAGTTTCTCACGGCACTTCAAAAAATAAACATCCCGAAAGAATTTATTGTAAATCCGAAACGTTTGGCTCCCATTAGAGATCCGACGCCCGTACCTCAACCACTTACACCGTCGCAACGCCCTAAGAAGAAGAAACTGAAAAGGGTGGACGAAAACAGGTGGCTGCCGTTCAGAGCTTAATGCCCCGTTTAGCCGACATCTACTACGACCCTTCTCATCCTGCTGGGTTTGCAGGGGCGGCGTCGCTCATAAAGGCGTCCAAGAAAGATCCCGACAAAGTACGAAAATGGCTTCGTGCGCAGGACGCTTATACCCTCCACAAGCCGGTGATAAAAAAGTTTCCACGCAACAAGTACGTGGTGTCAAACATTGACGATCTCTGGCAAGCCGATCTCAACGATATGCGAAGTCTCGGAAAATACAACGACGGTGCGGTGTACTTGCTCACCGTCATCGACGTGTTTAGCAAGATGGCCTGGGCGAGGACGCTTCCGTCCAAGACGGGGAGCGTCGTGAGAGACGCCTTTCGGGACATTTTCAAGCAAAGCGGGCGTAAACCTCTAAGTTTACAGACGGACAAGGGGACAGAGTTCACGGCACGTCTAGTCCGGAAATTTCTCAAGCAAGAAGGCGTGCATTACTACACCACTCATAATCCAGACGTGAAGGCAAGCATCGTGGAACGATTCAATAGAACTCTGAAAGGACGCATGTGGCGCTACTTTACCAAAAATAACACGTATCGCTACGTGGACGTCCTCCAAGATCTAGTCGACGCTTACAACGGCGCAAAACATTCCAGTATCAAGATGGCGCCTGCCGACGTTTCAGAAACCAACGTGCTTCAAGTCAGAGATAATCTGTACGGCAAACGGAGCCCAAAATCGAATAGTAAGCCAAAACTCAAAGTCGGTGACACGGTGCGTATTAGCAAATCCAAAATGCTGTTTGAAAAGGGCTACGAAAGCAATTGGAGCGAAGAAATTTTCAAAGTCAGCAGCGTCGTGTTGAGGCAACCAGTCGTCTACAGAGTGACCGATCTTGACGGCGAGGAGGTGGAGGGAACGTTTTACGAACCTGAATTGCAACGCGTACGTCTTCCCGAAACTTTTAAAGTTGATAAAATACTATGCGTCAAGGGTAAAGGTGCCAGAAAGAAAGTGTACGTGCAGTGGAAAGGTTACCCCGCCAAGTTTAATTCTTGGATTCCTGCCAGTTACGTCAGCGCCCTACCATGAAGGACCAGTTTTACCTCACCTTGCCGAGCGATAGCTCTATGGGATATTTCCCGAAAAATACCCTCACGAATTTCACCACGCAACTACCCTACCGTCTTACACTCGACGGCCAGTGGGAAGTAGCTCTCGCCGAATTCCAATATCCGTGTTCTTTCACCACCGTACCCGAGGGCAGAAACATTGTATGGTACAACTGGGTTGACGCTAACGGTGTGGAACAAATATTCAAGGATCACATCCCGCCTGGAAACTATAGCACTATCCAAGAAATGGTCAAAGCCCTAAACGAAATAGAGGCGTTTAAACGGGATTCTGGAGTTGTATTCAAGTACACAAGCACCAACAAAAAAGTGGACGTTGTTTCTTCTTCCCAAATGTACAGCTGCTGGAGCTATCTAATCAACTAAGTCTACAGCTCGGTTTCGATCCTAATACTAATCTGATCAAAGTCCCAAAGTCACCGTACGCCGCCAACATTCTACTAGGCTTGCCCTCGCAAATGTACGTCTACACGGATATCATCGATCCTCAGCCCGTGGGTGACATTGTGGCACCGCTTTTACGTATCGTCGGTATCAACAACGCAAACTATCTCTACGGCATACATAAAACAGTTAGCTACGATCCGATGCACTACGTGCCTGTACTTAGAAGAGAAATTGAAAGCCTGGAAATCAATATAAGGACCGACACTGGTGAACCTGTACCATTCGAGTTTGGAAAAGTGTGCGTGAAACTTCATTTTCGACGCCGCTCAACATGAACTGTCCTTACCAAAGATACTACGTCAACCAGGCTGGAACGGGAATATCTTCGATCTACCACGGTGTTCCCTATCAACGTGGGCATGGAATAGGAAGTTTTTTCAGCGGCCTATTCAAGAGCGTCGTACCTTTGCTGAGAAGCGGCGCTAAAGCCATAGGAAAACAAGCCCTTCATACGGGTATCGACATGCTCTCCGACGTCGCCAATCAGCGTCGTCCTTTCAAAGAGGCTCTACGGCAGCGTGTCGGCGAGGCTGGAACAAACCTGAAACGCAAGGCGGAGCAGAAGATCGGCACACTGATGACCGGCTCAGGCTATAAAGGGCGTCGTAAGAAGCATAGGCGTCAGTCTTCAGCCGTTACCCGACGTAAAAAGGTCAAGAAAGAAGCTGTAGATATTTTCAGTTGAAATGTCGTTTCTACACCCCCAGTCCTGCGAGTGTGCCAGCAGTGAACTCGATCTATTTTCAGTCCCACCAACGCAAACCAGTCTCGAAAGCGGACAATGGATCCAGTACAAACCTGTCTCTTCACTCACCGATGATTCACCCATAGAATTTACCGTTACCGGTCAAGGCGAGTTCTATATCGATCTTTCACAGACTATGCTCTATCTCAGGGCGGCCATCGTGAAACCCGACGGTGGCTCTTTCACAGAGGTGGATCAAATCGCTCCCGTCAACAACTGGTTGCATTCGCTATTCACACAGGTGGATGTGTTTTTAAACCAAAAACTAGTCTCACCGCCCAGCAACACGTATGCTTATAGATCGTACATTGAAACGCTGCTCAATTACAACGGTGAAGCTAAAAGAACACATTTGACTTGCGGTCTCTGGTTCGCAGACAGCCCCGGAACCTTTGAGGAGACTAACGCAGGCAACAAAGGATTTGAGGCCCGTCGCAGTCTAACAGCCAAAAGTAAGACGGTGGATCTTTTGGGGTATCTACACGGTGATGTATTTAACCAAGAGAAATACCTTTTGAACGGCACCGAACTCAGAGTCAAGTTGGTCCGTTCCAGAGACGGGTTCAGTCTTATGGCCGTCCCTGAACTCCCACACTATAAGGTTCACATCGCTGAAGCAGGCCTTCTAGTGCGACGTGTCAAAGTAGCACCTTCTATACTGTTGGCACATGCCAAGGCATTAAACGTCAGTCCCGCAAAGTATCCCATCACCCGCGTGGAAGTAAAAACACTCACTATTCCTACGGGTGTACAAGGAAAATCGCTGGACAACGTATTCACCGGACAACTACCCAAACGATGCATCGTGGGCTTTGTATCAAACGCAGCGTTCAACGGAGACGCCACCAAGAACCCGTTCAACTTCCAAACCTACGGCATGAACCATTTCTCGCTGTACGTGGACGGAGAACAAGTGCCGTCGAAACCGTTACAGCCCGATTTTTCAAACGGCAACTATGTCATGTCCTACCACACACTGTTTTCTGGAACGGGTATCCATTTCATGAACGAGGGTAGCGACATCACACGAGAAGCCTTCCCTAAGGGATATCATCTAATGGCTTTCGATCTCACACCTAATCTGTCAGCCCACATGACATCACATTGGAATTTGACGAGGCACGGCTCTCTGAGCATCGAAGTGAGCTTCACCAGAGCTCTCACCGAAACCGTCAACTGTATCGTGTACGGGGAGTTTGCCAACATCATCACCATCGACAAGGACAGAAACGTCGTGACCGATTATGGGAGTTAATATAAACGGCTTCCCGCCCCTTACACACGTCATTTAAATCATGGACGTCATTGTGGATTTCCAGAGCTTCATCGACGACAGCAAGCAGTTTATCGTCAAGGAATTGAGTGTTTTATCTGTATGCGGAACATTACTTCAACATTGGGTGTTAAAGCCCCCCTTCGCTATAGAGGAACTTTCACCGGCTGCCAAAAAGAAAGCCGACTATATCGTCAACAAACTGCACGGTATTCCCTGGGATAGCGGTGATGTGGATTACAGCCTGCTCGAATCCCTCATCTCCCGCGCCACAGCACGTGCAGAAACCGTCTACGTCAAGGGAGCAGAAAAGAAAAAGTTTCTAGTCAAATACACGCCTACGCCCGTCGTAGATCTGTACGACAGAGGTTGTTCGTCTTTGAAAACACTTAAATTGGGTCGCACCATGTGCATGGCACATAGTTCTGTTTGGAGTTTCTGTTCGGCCTCCATCGTTTGGGGACTTCGAGACTGGATGATTGAAGATGGACACGCACACCATAAGACGTGCGCTGAAAACAAGCCCGTGGTTCCGATCTGTACGGTCGGGTGTTTTCCCTGCTGATCAACTACCCGCAAGAATAGCGCGACCTGCCGCTCTCGTCATCAACACGGATCCACACACCAAGCCTGGGACGCATTGGGTCGCCATCTTTATCGACAAGAACGGCGTGGGAGAATATTTTGACAGTTATGGATTTCCACCACGTATAAAGTCGCATCTGGCATTTATACGAAAAAACACTTCCCGCACGTCTCATAGCACGCTACAACTTCAAAGCATAGCCTCGGACGTTTGCGGCCATTACTGTCTCATGTACCTTCTCTATCGTGCCCAGAACATTCCGATGAAAACTTTCCTAGCCCTATTCTCACCCACCAATCATACAGGCAACGACGCTAAGGTGGTGAGATATTACAACACATTTTTCAAGAAGCTAGGCTCCTGCCGCCCCTCAAGAGGCTGCGTACAATCAGCGTGCGCCTATAAAAGGGGCGTCACGGCGGCGTGCCTTCCATAACCGTGACAGTCGTCGACGCGATGGAAGGTCAAGACGTTTGCGCCCGCAAAGCAAAGCCGGTGAAGCCGCTCGCCATCACCAGTATTTTCAACACTCTGTTTCCGCTGGACGAAGTCGACGCCAAGCGAGTCATCGTCGGCATGAGCGTCAAGAACAACTTTACGCCCTATGTCCAGCTAGAAAAATGTGGAGGGAATTGTGCGGTATTTAACCGTACAGAGTGGCAAGAACTGGGCAGCTACAAGTCGGTCATATCAAAGTTTTTCAGCAACACGCAACCTCCTCAGAAGATTAGTCTGACTAATCATGAAATCTCTTTGCGACGCATGTGCGGTGACCGTATGGTCGTCATCAGCGAGAAACAAGACGCAGGACTCAAACGGGTCGCCTATCTAGCACCTAGCTGGGCACGTCTTTGTGATGTGTGGGACCTCATCGACGTCGCCGTCGACCGCCGGGATATGTGGTCGACACCCGTCGCACGCTATTGCAACGATTTGATCGACACGCTCGTCGTAGATGTATGCGACACGCTTACAGAATCAGTGGATGTCATCGATCTCGAGCAGCCTACGGTGGAAACGCACATCAGAAACCTGGATCTTATCAGTGCTACCTACTATACACGCCAAGTCGTCGGTTTGGACTATTACATGCTGGATTGTGAACTAAAAACAATTTTACTAACGCATCTAAAAGACACTGTAGAAAAACGTATGAACGAATATATGCGTCATTCTTGTAAAAGTGTATAATATGTATGTAAAACCTTTAATGTATAATAAATGTATGTTTTGTAATATCGTGTTTTATTCAAGCAAAAAAAACCTGTCTGTTCCTTACACGTAGATACGAGTCTCGACTTGTTGGGCTAGCAAACATGAACAGGGTCAATTACCTCGAGGTTTTGAGGTCCCAATCTATTCTTGTCTCGACTTGTCTTGTCAACCCGCCAAACCGGCGCCAGTCATCAGGGAAAACCCATTACCAAATAGGGGGTGGGGGACATTATTCAAGGTCATGTTGCAACACCAGGAAAACCCCTTGCCCGGGTCAATGACCTCAATTCTTGTCTCAACACGTTTTGTCGATCCAGCGACGGTTCTCGATGACGTCACAGGGTGATTGAGGTGAGAGGGGGGAGGGGGAAAGTGCGCAACCGTGATGCGCAGTGGTCACTACCCGGTAAGCGGCCGACCAGCAAAGATACTCTCCATTCTACGCAGGACAGTCGTAGCGAGAGGTTCGTGCAGAGACGTATGCTCACCATCCAAATAAAATATACTCCAATGTCCTTCCCCCTACCCATACATGAATAATTAATTAGCACACATCAATAATCAATTAGCAGACATGAATAATTAATTAGCACGCAACAATAATCAAGAAAAAAAAGGGCCCGCACAAGTACCAACATGTTCAAGGCGTGGTGGGGTTGTAGGGGATGGGGGAGGGGGGTGTAGGGGAGGGTTGTAGGGGAGGAAATTTCGTAATCAACTGGTGGAGATTTTGTAATCAGAGCGGAGGGAGGGGAGGGGGGGTGGTCTAATTATAGCAGCCAATCAGAGGCCAGATCTATTTATAGCGACCTATCAGAGAAAAGTAGGTCAAATTGATCTCATACGCCGCCCCAGACTACTTATAAATATTCGGAAAATTGAAAAATGGCACCTGGACACGGGAATCGAACCCGAGACCTGTGGCTTAGTACGCCAATGCTCTAACCACTGAGATATCCAGGAATCATCCCGTGCCTTAAAATATGAGTGAAGAATGAACCTGGGCACGGGACTATTCCTGGATATCTCGGTGGTTAGAGCATTGGCGTACTAAGTCAAAGGTCCCGGGTTCGATTCCCGTATCCACGTGTCATTTTTCAATTTTCAGAATATGATATCTAGATGCGAGTAAATTCTCACTAAAACAAATATATAATAACTTTGGTTATTTGATACTTAATCATATAAATGTTGTCCGAGGAACGTCTTGACAGACATACCTCGCCCTCAGTCTACGAGGAGACTTTGTACTGGTGTCACGAGCAACCTCGTCGGGCATTTTCGTCAGTTATAAAACACAAGGGTTATGTCGGGTAACGTTAAACATTTACACACTAATATCAATAAAGGGTTTATTGATAAAATGTCCATATCACAATATTGTATTGAACAATAATCATTCCAAAAAATTAATACATTAGTGGCATGATTTAAATGATGAGGTCATTGAGAACCTCCAAAGCAATATACTACAATTCTGTCACCCATCGTGATGAGGTAGTTCGTTAATCCTCCTTCCCCCTCTCCTGAATTTCACTGTTCAATTTATATCTTTTACAGACCCGACACTAAAAAAATGTCATATTTAGGGTTATTCGCGCACGGGAACCGTGGATATAGACAAAGGAGATATCGTACTCAAAGCCACGAGCCCAGGCGCGGCTGTGACGAAACTGAATGGTGGTGCACTCTACGCAGTCTTGGCTAGAGATGGAACTAAGACGCTTATGGATTTTCTCTTTCATTCTCGTAATTTAATTAAAAAGCTAATGTCATACAAATCTGGATGAAAGCGTTTCTAATGGTCAAGACTAGCAATGTACTTAGCTCACAACACTTTTAAACAGCTTAATTAGCAATATTTTAATGATTAAAATAAACATCAAAGTCGTCATTATCATGTCTAGTACGGCATGGTATGGTAGTAGCACTAATACGGTATATCCCCTGGTCTGTATCGACAACGGGAGCACACAAACTTGTTTCGTTGAAATCACATCTCATGACCCAATGACTCAACCGAGACTCGAATTAAAACCTCCCAAAGTTGGAGTCTTGTCACTGTCTGAAGAAGTCTTAAAGATACAGAGCCTGGACGAGGCGTGCGGTTTTATAATATCGTTGCACCTACCACCCGTCCAGGTACGTTAACAGTGTGGAATGAGGAAGGTACAGTTTTAGAGGAAATGTGTCCCCATCTGCGTGGAAGTGGAGTGGGAAATAATTTAGGAAATAGCTCTCCTCACCCCACCCGTCTAAGATTCGAAACCCCATACTCTCCATAACAGATATACCGTAATAAATGAACCTAGCAATTGGGCCGCGTGCCCGTTCATGCGACTTTAAATGTGGATTTTTTTTGGGGGGTGGGAAAGGGGGATTATGTCCTTTCTGTCCCAGCAGTTAAACTGCTGTAATTCCGGACCGCTGTCTCGTTCATCAAAAGGGAAAGGTTCATATCGGACGGTTGGCTGTTCATAGAGAGGAAAGTGTGTGTGTGTTTGGGGAGGGGGGTAATCCTTAACAGGATCACATGGGGAATCCCTGGTCTTATCCCCATGTCACGGGCAGGCGATTCATTGCCTGCTTTCAATAGTGTTGAGGTGGGAAAGAGGGGGTGGGGCTTATAGCCCGGCTTTTGTTTAGGTTAGCAATGGGATAATGGGGGATGTAGAGTGGGGCGGAGAGGGGGCGATTTGTGCGGTGGTGTTTTAAGGGGTGTTATAGGCCGCCGCGGCGTGTCCTTTGAATGTGCATTTACCCCCAAGAAGACGTCAGCCTAGCTAATAAAACAGATGAAGTGGTAGTTTTTATTAATAACTGATATCTATCTCTCCACCAGGGTCACTAGTGTTTTCTAAACCTACACCGAGGGACAGTTTCCTAGTCAGACTTAGTATCCTCAAGTGCGGTGCTATATTAAATACAAGACACCTACCCAGACCAGAATGGAAAGGGACAGTTTGATTTGAGAAACTGGTCCTTTCCATTCGAGTTTAGGTAGGTGTCGTCTTGTATTTAATATAGTATCGCACTTAAGGCGTATTCAGTCTGATTATGAAACCGGCCCTTAATATCATCTCTAAAGGAACTACATGGCTTCTCTTGGGAAACAGCGTTGTCATGATTTATTATTTCCACATACTTTCCAAAGCTAATAGCATGGACACTGAATACATCATTGTTCTCGTTCAAGAGATTCCTTCGATTTTTAACTCGTCCCATCACGAAGATCGGGATAGAAATGCAATTTCCGCTATTTTGGAAACAAATGTGAAAAACTACCAAAGGTGCATCGTTTCACACTAAGTGGGTAGATCCACACTAAGCGACGTCTTTTTAGGCGTCTACGCTGGCGCCTCCATACAAATGTATTCATAGAAACCGCTAGGACTGCATCCATCTTGCACGAGCTCTTTGATCAAACTAGTGGACTCGATGACTCGACTCACTCGTGTGAAAAGCCTTGACTCTAAGAGTCGGATTGGACTCGACTCCATGAGACTCGACTCGACTCGAGACTCGGTGTGTAACCAGCCTAACCAGCCTTATGTGACCCATAGTTCCATCGTTCGTGTGCTCCGGACCCGCTACAAGAGTTTTGTTCGTAGCACCTCCAGATATGTCGTATCCTCACCTTGTGGCTCCCTTTGATGCGACGGTGAAACGATACCAGGATCTGATACAAGTGTGGGCCCGGCTTCAGACCCTCGAGGTGATATTTACTACAGTAAACGTTTCTCCGGTGGTCAGTCAATATTACTGAGAATGGTGACTTCACTTGACATAGTTTGGTACGAGTGTGAGTTTAGAATACATCATCAGATTCATAAAATGTATTCATCTTAGATCGTCACAGGCCATGAGTGATCTCCTTAGTCTATTGGCTACATGGCCTTGGTTGCCTTCATTGGTTTCTCTAGAGATCTAAATACCCCCCCATCTCACTCATGTCATTCACAGCCTCCTTCTGAGACCTGCGAGATGTTGGGTGGACTGCATCAAACACAAGGTCTACATCACACTAGAATCAGGAGGTCCCAGATGCTAGACAAGGTCCACGCTACACTAGAACCAGGAGGACCCAGGTGCTAGACAAGGTCCACACTACACTAGAATCAGGAGGTCCCAGATGCTAGACAAGGTCCACGCTACACTAGAATCAGGAGGTCCCAGATGCTAGACAAGGTCCACACTACACTAGAATCAGGAGGTCCCAGATGCTAGATAAGGTCCACACTACACTAGAATCAGGAGGTCCCAGATGCTAGACAAGGTCCACGCTACACTAGAATCAGGAGGTCCCAGATGCTAGACAAGGTCCACGCTACACTAGAATCAGGAGGACCCAGGTGCTAGACAAGGTCCACACTACACTAGAATCAGGAGGACCCAGATGCTAGACAAGGTCCACGCTACACTAGAATCAGGAGGACCCAGGTGCTAGACAAGGTCCACACTACTCTAGAATCAGGAGGTCCCAGATGCTAGACAAGGTCCACGCTACACTAGAATCAGGAGGTCCCAGATGCTAGACAAGGTCCACGCTACACTAGAATCAGGAGGTCCCAGGTGCTAGACAAGGTACACACTACACTAGAATCAGGAGGTCCCAGATGCTAGACAAGGTCCACACTACACTAGAATCAGGAGGTCCCAGATGCTAGACAAGGTCCACACTACACTAGAATCAGGAGGTCCCAGATGCTAGACAAGGTCCACGCTACACTAGAATCAGGAGGTCCCAGATGCTAGACAAGGTCCACGCTACACTAGAATCAGAAGGTCCCAGATGCTAGACAAGGTCCACGCTACACTAGAATCAGGAGGTCCCAGATGCTAGACAAGGTCCACGCTACACTAGAATCAGGAGGTCCCAGATGCTAGACAAGGTCCACGCTACACTAGAATCAGGAGGACCCAGGTGCTAGACAAGGTCCACACTACACTAGAATCAGAAGGTCCCAGGTACTAGACAAGGTCCACACTACACTAGAATCAGGAGGTCCCAGATGCTAGACAAGGTCCACGCTACACTAGAACCAAGAGGTCCCAGGTGCTAGACAAGGTCCCCACTACACTAGAATCAGGAAGTCCCAGGTGCTAGACAAGGTCTACACTACACTAGAATCAGGAGGACCCAGGTGCTAGACAAGGTCCACACTACACTAGAATCAGGAGGACCCAGGTGCTAGACAAGGTCCACACTACACTAGAATCAGGAGGTCCCAGATGCTAGACAAGGTCCACGCTACACTAGAATCAGGAGGTCCCAGATGCTAGACAAGGTCCACACTACACTAGAATCAGGAGGTCCCAGATGCTAGATAAGGTCTACACTACACTAGAATCAGGAGGTCCCAGATGCTAGACAAGGTCCACGCTACACTAGAATCAGGAGGTCCCAGATGCTAGACAAGGTCCACACTACACTAGAATCAGGACCCAGGTGCTAGACAAGGTCCACACTACACTAGAATCAGGAGGACCAGATGCTAGACAAGTCCACACTACACTGAATCAGGAGGACCAGATGCTAGACAAGGTCCACACTACACTAGAATCAGGAAGTCCCAGGTGCTACTATCCTTAGCCCACTCCTATATTATTGTTAAGAAAACTGGAACTATTCGTGAACTCAGTGTAATGTGTTTCTTCATCTTCGAATATCTAAACTCTGGACTTCTCTAATTTTCACTTAGATTTATGGCTCGTTTATCCCACGCCTCAATCAGGGCTGCTATCATTACAATCTGGCGGGCATGCGAGCTGCCAACCTACGCGCATCAAATGTACCAACTGTGCCAAGCGTCAAGCCAACACACTGGTTCATCATACAGTTAGTGGAATTGGCTGCCTACTCTCGTCGATTGCGGGATTGATGAGACCTCGCTCGGTTTTGTGGGGTTTATGGCTGCAGTGTTGCCAAATTAACTGAATGAACTTTGTCTCATTTCTTGCCGCGTGTGTGTGTTAGCCTTGAGTGACGTCTTAGACCGTTCGGCCACTGAAGGAGGTCTTATGTATAATGTTCCGATGAAAATCCTGAAAGCAGAAGCTGAGGAAAAAGGGGGGGGGGGGGGGAATTGTTTAGTACAAAATAACAATTTTGAAACAAATCAACGGATGCAAATTTGATGTGGCCAATATGTTAACCGCATGTCCGAACCATGTCCATACGAAATTTCATAACAATCGGTGTAGTGAATTTTAGCGTGAAAGAGCAACAGATATACCGACCGACCATAACATATTTATATATACTAGTAGGATATAATGCTTTCTTCTTTGCTACTGTCTGGAAAAATGGGAGTTCCTTCTGGGGAGGGGGACAGGGAATTTGATGAAAATGTTGGCACACCTGGGCTACCAACATTGTTTGATACATACGTCGATCTTACCATTATTCTAATCTATTCGATCCCTTGTTGGAAAAGAAATAGAATAAAATAAGCTACGCCTAATTACAATATAGTTTTAATAGCATGCCAATTGAAATAAAATACAAGAAATTCCTAAATGTTTGGTGATGAAGAATAAACAACTGACAATCGAGCAGCGCAGCGAAATACTTGACCTCAATCTTTGCGGTTTGAAAACAGTTCATATTTCATGACAACGTAAACGTATTGTGCCATGTCTTTGTCTTGACGTTTGTTCTACCAGCACTGGTGGTCACGCATTCTACGGCGTCACGCTCGTGATATACTTAAATGCTGGTGACAGATGTATGAAGGCTAGAATCTCGGCTGTGGTAAGGGAGGGGAGGGGGGGGCGTTTTCCATCCTATATCCCCGCTAATGCTAGTTAAGACCCTTTAAAACTACCCTAATTTCTTTTATTCCTAAAATAAGTCGCCATATAACCCGCATCGAGGGTCGAATGCATCAAGGCGTCACTCTTGTAGTAAACTTGACTGCCGATGATGGGGGGAGAGCGGGGTTCGATTCCGGTCGAGTATATTTAAGGTGGTTTTCCCACTCTCCCCCTAAGCAAATGTGGCCGAACTTCCTTTAAATTCAACCCTCCTCATTATTAACACATTAGCGTAGTTAGTACATATGGCTACATCCTGAACAGGTAGTGATACGCGGTGTTAAAAAAAATCCAGTGTTGAGAGAAAACAAATATTAATTATTAAAATGTTCTTAAGGGGAATGGGGCATCGGATTTTTTTCTTAAAATGGCTAATTATAACTTTATTTTAGTTTCAAAAATTAAGTTCATTACTTTTATATTTTTTAAACGCGGTGCTAAAAAAAAGTCGCCAACAACTAATATTTATTATTTTACTCCGAGTCTTACTAGCCGTTTGGGATATATGTATTTGATTAAGACAGGGATGAGGAAGGTAGTATTTTGAGGAAACGTGCTCGTATTCGCATGGAGGTAGAGCGTGAAACCATTTAGTAAAAAAAGATTATACATATCCGAGCGAGTCTCAATCCCCGACCTTCATCTCACCGGCAAACCAGACATGATAAGACTCTCTTCTTTCCCGCATGTCCTCCGAAGTGTGTTAATCCTATACAGTCCAATTTTCACAGGAAGGATTTTACCTGACAGCTAGGGAAGCTATTAGGTCTGCTTTCACGTATTGATACGTCAAGTCCGTGATCTGCAACTGTCACTTTATAGAGATACTATCATTATATATAAAATAACACAAATAATAAAGTAAAATGCTATCGTTGTTGACCACAAAAAATATATATGTGTTTTATAAAATGGTCTTCTTATGAAAATTGGACTGTAGTAAGCTAGTTAATAGTGAATACAGCTCCAATTGATAATAAATAATGAAAATATGCAACTACGTAATAAGTATCTTGTAGTACAATATCTATGTATGAATTAGCTATTATTACTCCCGTTAATCCTCCAGTAGTGAATAAGAAGATAAATCCTATTGCTCATAGACACAAAGCACAATATGTTAGTCGTGGTCTATAAATAGTTTTAAGTCAACCAAATACTCTAATTCTAGTAGGAAGCGCAATAACTATTGTAGCTGAAGTAAAATAAGCTCGTGTTTCAACTATCAACATTTGTTCCTACTGTAAATATGTGATGTGCTCATACAACAAATCCTAGGAACCTTAGAACGGACAAACGGATCTCATATATGTGGCTGTCCGTTTAAATATGGCGACCACGTACGTGGTTTATCAGATGTTCAAATAATGTTCTTGCCAAATTATGTTAAAATTGGTCTAATAATTTGGCAGTTATCGTGAAACAAACAGACGCAATGCCAAACGGTCTATTTAAAACGGGACCTTCGCTACGCTTGTTAAAAATTAAATGTAGTTCCTGCAAAATCTTTGACTACCTTTTCCTCCTTGTGTTAAAAAAAATTCTTTTACACTCAACGCTAAATAGTTAAAAATAAAAGTATCCAAGTGTTCACGCGAGACTAATGTGACATAGAGCTGTCTTACTCTCCATCCAGTGGCAGTTATCACATGTGTGGATTCGCGGGGACCCTTCCCTTTTACCCTTTCAAACACACACTATTGTCCTGATTCCCAGGCTTATAGTCTCTAAGAACATGTGTCATAAACATATCGTCTGGTTTTTTTATCATCGTCCCTCAGAACGCCAGAGAGAAACGAGCAAAAAAAAAAAACATAATTAACGTACAAACAAATTTTTTATAATGTATTTAAACAAACATGGGGCGTGTAATTCTGCTGGTGAAATATTTCCACACCATACCACCATGTCGCTTACGACGTGCGAGGTTATGGGTATTTTACTGGTTGTTTGTTGGTTGGTACTACTGTGCGTTGGTCTGGATTATGGCGGTACAGATTGTCAAATCCGCTTGTTATATCTTAGAATTATATTAGCTTATTCAGCTTGTGTTTGTCTGTGGGACGGACTGTTATTGATGCGTTTCTTAAAATTATTTAATACCTGGCTAACATGACTTACGCCAATTACCAATAAAACAAAAGCATTCATTCGATACCCGCGTGGTCTAACGTGCTACTCTCGTGTTAGACTAGACTGCCGAAGACGGGGAGGAGATTGGGGTTCGATCCCGTTCGAGTGCATTGAGGCGGGTTTTTACTTAATGGTCTTCCACTCTCCCACCACGCAAATTTGGGTGCGTTTTCTCTCAAACCTTTCTAATCCCTAATCCAATCGTATAATTAGAACATAGGCGTATAGCTCGAACGGGTAGTAAGACACGGTGCTAAATAAAAACATTCTATGAATATTTTTATAATACTGAGTACACGAAAATCAAACCTTGTAGCTTTGACTGTGCGGGGTTAAGAAGGAGCTACTGGCAACATCGAATATCCGGCGTTGCCAAATCTTTCTAATGTTTAAGGGGAGATAAACCACGAGCAAAGAGAGAAAAAAAGATAAATGGCAACGCTGTTTTCACAATATTATTATAAAGCATGCAGTTGCCCCAGATATAATACTCGGTGTATTTACGCACCTGGAAAAGAAGGGAAATTGAGAAAAGTCAAGGGGATTTAAAAACACGTACACATTGTGTCATCCGGGGTTGTGGTTATCCGGGCCTGACCGATGTCAATTCGACACGTTTGCTCCGAGTTTTCAAGTGGCCATATAACAAACCTATATCTCTCTCACTCTTTGTTTGTATTCCAGACCCGACAGCCAATCGTAAATTCAATCAAACTTTCATCCGTCTGAAAGGCTTCCCTCCACCTGTCTTGCTGGTTACTTTGCACAAACATCCGGTCCAATCTACTTCTCTTTCTCTCCCTCTGCTGGGATTGAACCGGGTGTCCGTCAATCCGGATTGAATTGGTAGAAGAAACGTCACGTGATACAGACGGTAGCACATCCAGTGAAATAGAATTCCTGTTCGGAAAATATACTTTCTACTGAGCATTGGGGCTGTTGATATAATAATCTTCGTATACATGCTAGCATTTTGAGTAGGCCTGGTTTTTTTTATGTACTAAGTGAATTTATAGTATGTAGATACGTAAGGGTGCCGCCTCGGTATGCGAGAAATTACCACGCAGACATTTAGCTGTAACCCAATATTTAATTCTACGATGCGTTATCTCAAAATATGGTTCGCGCCAAAATAAAGTTGATATATTCCAACATGGTTCCTTAAAAACCCTATAGTTTTAGTTTTTATTAATAGACACAAAATGTGGGAAAATGTAACATTAGTTCACTTTGAACGACTTGGTAATCATATTAACGGATCTACGAGACCAGGCTTGATAAAAAAGGGCTGTAGATTTAGCCTTCCTCTAACAAATACAGTAATTGTTAAGATATTTGATAACTAGCAGCGAGCTTTCCTTTTTACCGCGACATAAGAAGTTTCGTAGTTTTCTTTCCCCTCGGTGACCTCGCGGTCTAGGGGTAAGGTGTTGGACTTCTGTGCTGGGACTCCGGGGTTCAATCCTCGGTCCCGGCACAGATTTATCTGATTTCCAAACCCTTCCTTCACCCTCTAACAAGACGTGTATTAATCACAACTTGTGAATGTGAGGAATGCCAGGCCTCACCAGTGGTTCGGATCCCATGTTAAACTGTAGGTCCTCCATTTCATCTCGCAATCACCCTACCAGTACACATTAGCGTAAGTGCATATAACCCAAATGGGTAGTAAGAAGCGGTGCTAATAAAGAAATTTATGTCAACACTTGGACGGGTGAATGTTTCAATTTTGAGTTCCAAGGAGCTGGGGCAACTTTGTTCTGGTGTTCTCCGAACCTTCTGGTATAGCTCCAGTTAATTTCCCCGGCAACCGGTGCTCCGACAACGATCCTACTCCTGCCTGTGTATCGAGGGAAGTCTAGGTCCAGGGGTAGCAGCAACTAAGTAATATTCCCCGTAACATTAACGGAGTCTCCGTGGTTAACAGGGTAGGGTGTTGGAGGGTTGGGGGCAAGCCTGCCTGCCCCTGACAGCGCCTACACCCGCCGCGCGTGCAACGTTATGGACCTGTAATTACGAGGGGACGGTGATTTATGGACACAAACCATCCCTTTCACTTCACTCCTTGTCACTTCCACCACTTTCACTTTCCACCCCCCAGCTTTACCTATTTTCTGGACGCTGTCGAGTGTTGTCCTTAAGGAGAGCGTCTTAACTCAAATGTTTGAACGCACGTGGAGATGGGAAATTTTAACACCAATTTTGAATTTTTACATCTTAAGTTGTTTTGGCGATTTTTATTTTTTCATTTGGTGACATTTTTTTAATTTACTACTTTTATATTTATCCTTTTTTCTGTACAAAATCTCCTTTTTGTAATCAACTATTTTACTACTCCATTTCTTAACTATTGTCATTAGATATTTCAATTAGTATAAAAGTGATCCAGAACAAGGGGATGAATCCTGGATAGTTCAGTAGTAAATCATTGGTGTGCTAAGTCAAAGAGTTTCTGGTTCATTTCCCACGTCCATATGACATTTTTCAACTAAATGAACACTAACATCATTCCATTTCAAGTGCTATGTCTTTCTACGGGTCCGTTGCCTTGTCCAAATCGGATCCTCCTGTATATCCCATCAGCAGCTTTTTTTTTTTTTAGATCCAAAAACTTCATCTTGTGTCCTTGTCTGAGGTCATTAAATCAGATTCCTTAAGGTGCGTAATACTCCGTAAGAGCTCGACTTCACACTAACAGATTGCACTGACTTCCTTAGTCCTTATCACTCCGTAGAAGTTGACTCAACTTTAACTTTCTAAGTACTAGTCGATACGGACTGCTAAAGACTACCAATAATAACAAATTAGGCGTGCGCGCACATCGAAATGAAAGCCCCGATGGTATTGTCACAGCAACTACACTAACTAGCTCCTGTTTTAAATATATTATTTGTGACTGCTCTTAACCTACCTTTCTAATGGTGGCCTATCCTGGACGTTTTATCGAAATATGTTATTTAGTTACTTGTGTTAATAATCGTTCACCTGTGATATTGTCTGCCTCACAGATGTCGTCTGCTTGCGCCTAGCTCTAGACAATTTCCTTTCGAAGAGTTTAATTGGACGTTGCTTCAACGTTCTCATTGTTGGCACCGTCACGTGATTACGGATATGGATACGGACTGTATAGACGCGATTTCCATTCCTAATAGGGCCCCTACACGATTCAGTCAGACTGTCATTATTAAATAAAGTAATAATTATACTGACAGTCTGATTGATCGTTTAGGGGTAGTACTGATGGACTGATGACCGGACTGACTAAAATACTGATGTGATCAGATTTTTGATCACGTCAGTGTCGGTCCATCAGTCTGCAAGTGGTGGAAGAGACTGACAGTAGTACTGACTGTTTGCGTGAGCTCGTCAGTATTTTCTTCACTCTCGATAGCAAACATAGACTGCCACGCCTTTTTATTATCATCCATGCTGTTGCACGCAGGAACTGAGACTGATACAAATAATGATACGAATACTGACCTTATACTGTCTCGTTGTAAATACTGATGCGTACTGACAGTCTGACTGATCATGTAGGGGCCTACAAGAATTAAGGACTATAAGGAAGCGGAGCTTACGGACTGTGTAGAGGGACTTAAGGCTGTTCTCCCTGTGCTTCGTTCGTGACTCAGTAGGTTAGGGTTCCCGTAGGAGAGAGAGCGGCGGGATCCTCGATCTAAGAATATTCCGGCCCGTACCAGGGTTGGGGGAGGGTGGGGGGAGAGGGGCGTTATGGCTCCACGTGGCAGGATGCACACTTCGCCGCTTCACGCACTTCGCCCGAAACTACCACCAATCATTCTGGGTAGACACTCGCTCGAAACGGCATCGGCCGTCTTGGTTTGAAGCGTCGCACTTGGTTGCTGTTTCACAGGTGATGAAGGGGGTTCGAATCCTGGCTGAGGCCACTGGAGAGATTGTTTCCCACATGCAATTAATTTATATAATTAATACATTTATGTTTGCACTGAATATACTCACAGTTTTACTCTTTAAGTGTGAGAAAAGGAACTCAAAAGAGAATGATGGAAAAGCAGTATGTAGGAAAAAGACAGCAAGGAGGACTAAGAAAAAGATGAAAAGAGAAGGTAGCAGCAAGTGTGCGAGTGAGAGGAAAAGAATACTAGCAAATAAAGTAGGAAGATGGAGGTATTTTAATCAAATGACCAGCCCAAGGTTGGGAGTGGTTGATGATAATGGTAGATTAGGGAAAGGAAGATAAATTTTAGAGAAAGTGCACCTGAATTCACTTATTGAGAGCTGGGAAAAAATTTAAGGTGCTTGAACAGTCTATCTTAAATTCCTAAACACAAGAAACCAAGTTGGTCTATAACGTTCCTGGGTGCAGCTGTCCGTTAATAGGAGAATAAACAGGGGAGGAGAAAAATACAAATAACACAATTTGTATTGTGACCCTTCTATTAAATGACATCATTCTATTCCCAAAGATCCATTCTACGCTCCTATAACAGTGTGTTGTGACCCTCCTATTAAATGACATCATTCTATTCCCAAAGATCCATTCTACGCTCCTATACCAGTGTGTTGTGACCCTCCTATTAAATGACATCATTCTATTCACAAAGATCCATTCTACGCTCCTATAACAGTGTGTTGTGACCCTCCTATTAAATGACATCATTCTATTCCCAAAGATCCATTCTACGCTCCTATACCAGTGTGTTGTGACCCTCCTATTAAATGACATCATTCTATTCACAAAGATCCATTCTACGCTCTTATACCAGTGTGTTGTGACCCTCCTATTAAATGACATCATTCTATTCCCAAAGATCCATTCTACGCTCCTATACCAGTGTGTTGTGACCCTCCTATTAAATGACATCATTCTATTCACAAAGATCCATTCTACGCTCCTATAACAGTGTGTTGTGACCCTCCTATTAAATGACATCATTCTGTTCACAAAGATCCATTCTACGCTCCTATAACAGTGTGTTGTGACCCTCCTATTAAATTACATCATTCTATTCCCAAAGATCCATTCTACGCTCCTATACCAGCGTGTTGTGACTATTAAATGACATCATTCTATTCACAAAGATCCATTCTACGCTCTTATACCATGTCTTTGATATTAAATGACATACATTCTATTAAAAGACCCATTCTACCTCTATACAGTGGTGTGTGACCCTATCTATTAACAAGAACATCATTCTTATTCACAAAGATCCATTCGAGGCGATCCATATACCATGTGTGTTGTGACTCTATTAAATGACATCATTCTATTCACAAAGACCCATTCTACGCTCCTATACCATTTGTGACTTTTTAATGATCATTATTCAAAGCATTCCGCTCCTTACATGTTGGACTATTATGACATCATTCTATTCACAAAGACCATTCTACGCTCCTATACCAGTGTGTTGTGACCCCCTATTAAATGACATCATTCTATTCACAAAGATCCCATTCTCACGCTCCTATACCAGTGGTGTTGTGACCCCCTATTAAATGACATCATTCTATTCACAAAGAGTCCATTCTACGCTCCTATACATGTGTGTGACCCCATTAAATGACTCTCTTCACAAGACCATTCTACGCTCCTATAAACAGTTTTGTGACTCATTAAATGACATCTATTCCACAAGATCCATTCTACCTCATAAACTATTCACAAAGATCCATTCTACGCTCCTATACCAGTGTGTTGTGACTATTAAATGACATAATTATATTCACAAAGATCCATTCTACCTCCTATAACAGTTACCTTTCGTTTCCCGAATATTTAGCTCTTAATGAGCAACAGAAATATGTGTATTGTTGTACTTTTCAAAGTGGAAATGTCAACTTTTAAACTATGTTTACGAGTCTATATATGTATAGCGTCATAGAACATAGTTTTGTGTTTATTTTAGTTAACAGCAAGCTCGTGGGCTGTTAAAGGTTGTGGTAATATTCAACCTAAGAGCAACATCTAATTGGCAATATATCAACTACCTAGGCAGCCCCCTTAACAAATACATCTTGGTACACTCACCGGGATTCTAAACCCAGTCCGTCTCGTCAGTGACAAACGAGACAAGACCCATGACGGCCACGACAGGCGCGGAGTGCTAGTAAGACGTTCCGTTACTCCTGGCTTTGCTAGGTACACACTGCTACGTGTCTTGTTCTATCGACCGTACTTCACAGCTTGGATAGCGCCTTGAGCTTTCTGCCCCGCAGCCCGCACTACAGCCGTGCTGTAGAGGTTGCTCACACTCGTCATATAATGACAGTCGGCAGCGTTTTGATCTGTACTAGCTGACAAGTGTCGAAGCTATTTCATACCATGGTTTTGGTATGACGACCGTTATAAATGCCTTATTTCGTACCAGAATCCTATTTTTTTAAAAGTGTTTTTGTAGGATAAAAGGCCTTGTATATCATCAGACTTGCTACTACCTGTTTTAAAAGGCTGTTTATCCTATCGAAATACTGCCGTACAGTAGGATTATGGTACGTAATAAGGCCTTCTAGAACGGGACTCCTACCAAAATTGGTTTTGATCAAATTTTAACGTGTATTTGTTTATTTTAAACATTTATTTGTTATTTTCACACTAGAATAAATCCTCTTCGGTGGCCGCATGGTATATGAGGTGTCACTCTCGCATAACTGAGTGCCATAACGGAGAATGGTACTACCCTCGGTGGCGTAGTGGCTAACGCGCTAGTCGTGTGACCGACTGCCGAGGACGGGAATGAGTTCGAATCGGTCGGTAACTGGGTGTTTTCCTAATGTTCACCTCCTCACGCAATGCGGTTCACTTCTCTATTCACTTCCAATTCTACATAGCGTAATGTACTTAGTATACCAGGTAGTAGAGCGTGTAAATAAAAAAAATATAATTGAGGTATTGAATCCCGCTAATATTTGGTGTTTATCCTAATGTACTCTCCATTCACGCCAATGCGGGTACATTTTCTCTTAATTCAACCTTCCTCATCCCTAACCGAACAGAGTATAACGAGCGAATAACTAAAATGGGTAGTAATATATGTTGCACAAAAACATGAGAGCTTTAATTTACTTACTATTTAATCTCTGCCTTGTGGGTGAGGAGGGCAGATTGGAGGAAGTGCACCCGAGCTAGCCTGAAAAGAGGCTAGAGAAAAATACAGTAAGATTCTGGTGCAGGAAATTACCCCCTCCAGTAGCCTATGCATGGTCAGGATCCTAAACCAGATTTTTAGGAAGCTTTAACGAGAGTTGTCGCGGCTCTGAGAGATCAACGTAAATAGTGATAAATATAGATCCGGCCTTATTCTAACGGATAAAGTCACTTTTTAACAAGTTTATAAAATAATAGTCTGAGATATTTGAGAATTGTTTTAGTGGTTTGGAAGCTTCAGAGCTGTTATTATCATAAGAAATACAGTTGTGTGAGGATATTTCACTTCATCACCCTTAACGACATTGCCTACTTGGGGAATTGAAGATATTTTGATAAACGAGTTGCAACTTAACCCAACTCACCTAAGCAGTCTAAGCATTGTTACACTTAAGCTATGGCTACACAGGGCAGCACCGCACCGCACCGCTATTAATTACGAAGAATAAAGTTTTAAGTTAGCTAATAATTAAGAAGAATGTTTGTTGTTCAATAAGTTGTTCTATATAATATTGTTTATCTTGTACGTAATGTTGGGAACATTGACTACAACATCCCACGTGATACGGCTGTGAAAGAAATGCCTAGTTTTACCATGAAAACAAAGTTCGGAAGCTCCCGAACATTCTATTTCCGGTGATAGGTGGCTACACGGTCCGCATCGCACCGCAAAAGTGCGGAGAAATGCTCTCTCGACGATTCGTCCGCGCCGGTGCCGTGCGGTGTGGACACATGTAGTCACTTGCATTTAAAAACATGGATAGCATTCCACCGGGAAAATGCGGTGCGGCTCCGTGTAGCCGGTCCTTTAGAAGCCAATGTACGAAATAGAAAGAGAGGAAAGAAAATTAGCAGTTTACCGAGCAAGGGCTCTTGTTTGTCTGCTGATAACACTTTCCCCTCTTTACTCTGAAGAGTTTTACAGTCACTACTCGTGCCTGGTAAACATTGACTTACATTACAAAATTACCTTTTTATTGTGTCCTACTCTAGATAGACTTTTGCTACCACGGACTTTTTTTTAATCTACATCCTGATAGAATGATTCCTACTGAAAATGTCCGTGAATAAACCAAATAACCTGAGCTGTAGACGATTTATAAAAAAGCTTTTACAAAAAAAGCCACTTCAAGATAAAAAATAATTTTGCGACAATGTACTGAAGGACTATTTTTAGAGTTATTCAGATATTTACGGTTTTTGTTTCAATTTTATATCTTTAAAAACTCGCCGAATAGATCGTTAATACATTAACATGGGAAATCCTATCTTGACCTATTGTGACGTCACTGGTAGGCAATGTCCTCCAGGGAGCCGCTTCGGTAATCTAGAAATGGCCGCGTTGACGTTCAACTCTAACGCAATATTTAATTTTACGATGGTTATTCAAAATATAGTTTGCGCCAAAATAAATTAGAAATAATACAACAGGGTTCTTTTTACTCAGCCCTAAATTTGAGTTTTATTAATAGAAATAAATGTGTTTAAATGTGACATTAGTTCATTTTCAACTACTTTTTAATCAGATTTACAGAACTATAAAACTAGTCTTGATGAAAAAGGGCTCTAGATTTAGCCTTCCTTTAACAAATACAGTAATTGTTAAGATATTTAAGAAATAGCAGCGAGCTTTCCTCTTTACCTTGAGATAATAAGTTTCGTAATTTTCTTTCTCCTCTTCTTATTGACATGACTAAGAGTGTCCATAGATGAAGGGTGAAAGGGAATATAATCTTAGAATAGAGAACTAGTTCCAGGAAACGACACAGACCATTGTATTTGAAGCCTGTGGCCTGACAGCGATTGATACCTTCTCGCCGACGAGTGGAGATATGTGCTAGATCTCTGGTAGCAGTTGACGAGATATTAGTGCGGTTAGTGGAGACGGCAGGTCATTGGTCTCAGACAGTCCTTCGGCGCTAAGTAATCTCCATAATTAGCTGTGAGTGTCCCGTTGGGAGACTGACGTGGGCTCGCGACCCACCTACTGAAATACACTGCTCTAAATACCACGGGACGTGAGTGGTACGGGGATCCCAGGAGCTGGAAACATCAATAGCGTTTATTTAAATAAACCAAACCAAATTTATACGACACTTTTTAAAAAAATATAATAAATCATTCTCCTTTCATAGTGATTACTTGTTTCCTTACTAAATATTTCTTACTCAACGATTTGATCATAATCAGAGTTCATTCTATCTAGAGTACTATATTGTATTAATCTCTTTGTAAGAGTATCAAAGTTCATTCTCATCGGGAGTACCATACTATATTAATATGTTTGTATCATAATCAGAGTTCATTTTATATAGAATACCATATTATATTAATCTGCTGTAGCAGTAAAAGGCCGGTAATGCCTGGCTCGTGTTAACACCGTGTTACCGCGTGATATCACGCTAACCTCCCAAATAACCAAACAGAGGACACGCTCTCCCTGGATGTATTCAACCCGGCACGACATCAGTAACGGCCGGGAACCATTCTACCCCTCGCAAGGCCGCAACTTTCTCCACAGCTCTTTTTAGAATACTTTGAATAGCAACGATATGGTCCGTGTTTTTTGATGTGTGTTTTAAGAAGTGTACTTAGGAATAGAATCAATGCTATCTTATGTGCTAGTTCACATTACATTATTTCGCGTGTGAATAGCAGTTATTTAAGACATTGGTGTAATAATAATAATAATAATAATAATAATAATAATAATAATAATAATAATAATAATATAATAATAATAATAATAATAATAATAATAATAATAATAATAATGACTCTATTTGAGCGAAGTTGGAACCAGCGCCTTTTCTTACAACTAACCTACTTAATAATAAAGAACGAACCTCTTATGTTTATGTACTAAAAACTAGTTAATAATAATAATAATAATAATAATAATAATAATAATAATAATAAAATACTGCCCACATACATAAGTGTACATTTACTAACATAATAAAATAAAATAAACAAGGAAAGTAGAACTAAACAAAGAAGAGAGGTAGGGGGGGAAATGAACCAGACCCTGTTTTTTAATATTTTGTAATTCTACACGGAAAGTGGTTATTTACTCAATAAGGAGGTAATTCACATCAAATGGAATTCTTTTTTACTTTCTCTCTATCTTACAGGTAGAGAAAGTATTGTGATCGTCAAAAAAATCGAACTCGAGATTTTGATGAATTTTGACGTTTCATGACTTCCTGAATCCGAAAAAGTGGTTTTTGAATTTCCGTCTGTCTGTCTGTCTGTCTGTACCTCCAACTAGAGCCTAAACTATTTTACCGATTGAGCTGAAACTTGATATCTAGGGTTTTCATAGGGTTGCCCCGAGGGGTTTTTGGAATTGGATATCTACCCCTAAAATTAAGGGTAGTTTACTGAAGGGAAAAAAGAGAAAAAGTCGATTTTCTCAAAATCGGCTCTAACGATTTTGATTAAATTTCATTTATGAACATTAATAAATATTCCAAACAAAATGGCTACTCTCAATATTTCGGCAAAATCGCTTTAAGGGCTCCGGTCTGATGCGTAAATTAACATTTTTTATAATAGCTCCGAAACTATTTGAGATATGAAATTACTTAGCATTACAAATATGTATATATATTTATAATACAAATATTTTATTCGAAACATATTTTTATAAAATCAATAACTTTCAATCTATACGCAATTATATATATATTTTTTAACTTTTTGGACATTAAAGCTTAAGTATTGCGACCGTAAGAAAAACTAACCTGAAATGTTGATGGATGTCGACGTCTCATGACCCCCCGAACCCTTAAAAATAGTATTTGCAATGCCGTCTGTCTGTGTGTCTTATAAAACTTAAAATCAAGGGTAGTTTACTGAAGGGCGAAAAGAGAAAAATTTGGTTTTCTCAAAATCTGCTTAAACGATTTTGATTAAAATTCGTATCTAGGCGTTGATTAAGATTATAAATAAACTGGCTATTTTCATTTTCCTATGAAAATGATTTTTAGGGTACATTACAGAAGCGTTAATTTCCGTATCTCCACAACTATTGGAGAAACTAAACAACTTATCATTGCAAAATTGTAGGACTATTAGAAATAAAAAAACTTTTATTTGACATATATTTTTATAAAAGCAGCAGTTTCTGAGATATTTGCAAATATATTAATATAATTTTGTGAGCTTTAGTTGTAAACATATACTACTTAAGTCTTAACGCAATAATTCTCCAATGCCATAGAGTAATTAAATATAAGTATCTAAAAAAGTCTGTTATTTTTCCTTAAATCTCTTAGGAGAAATGTTTGCATAGCAATGATCTATCTTCATTTTAGACTCAATAGTCAATATTTACATTTTTTATTGGTCAAAATGTATAAATGAATAATTAAATATCAATGCGATGACTTGAAGATCTGCAACACCTTATAAAATGTTAATATTTTAACCAGAAATCGAAATTTTAATACGAAGTGTTGACCCTTGTGGAAGACATTAAACTGTTTGAAATGCTCTTAGGTGGACAAAGATGCGCCTCTTTTCTCATTGATTATATATCATTATATATTATTTTATGCGTGTTCTTATGTGGAGTGGTGATGATACAATGTACATTATTCCGTTCAGAAATCTTACGAGTTTATAGAAAGAGAGAGAAAGTCTGTGCGGTGTGCCGTACCATTTATTTGGTTTTGTGGATGTTTCTTGTATTTGAACTAACTTTAATTAATAATATATCCATTGTTAGTAATTATAATGATTTAATAGTTGGGTCCGGGGTTCAATCCTCGGTCACGGCACAGATTTATCTGATTGCCAAACCCTTCCTTCACCTCTGAAAAGACGTGTATTAATCACAACTTGTGAATGTGAGGAATGCCAGGCCTCCACCGTGGTTCGGATTCCACGATAAACTGTAGCTCCTCCATTTCATCTCACAATCACCCTACCATTACACATTAGCGTAAGTGCGTATAACCCGAACGGGTAATAAGACGCGGTGCTAATAATAATAATAATAATTTAATAGTTACATTAAACCTCTTCGGTGGCCACATGGTCTAACGCGCTACTCTCGCAGTTGATTAGACTGCCGATGACCGGGGGGGGGGGAGAGAGATTGAGGTTTGACTCTCGGTCATGTGTGCTGAGGGAGGTTTTTCCAAAATAGCTTTACACTTTCCCCCCACGCTAATGCGGGCACACTTCATTTAAATATAATCTCCCTAATCTATTAGTGTAATTAGTACATGAGCGTGTAACCCGAACGGATAACAAGACGCGGGGATAAAAAATGTATCAATAAATTACTTGACATTCTTATAGTTCCGTTACGTTTAAATTATGGTGAGTCTACAGCCCGAGGGTTGGTCCTGATGCGTTTCCCAGCAAACGGCTGGCAAGTGTCACCCACCCGCACTATCTGGGAGAAAGTTAATGTACTAGGGAAGCTTAGAAGATGGAAAATTTTCTTCTAGGTTACGGATGTAACATAAAGCCGATCCGACCCCCCCCCCCTCCCCGAGTCGCCAATGGCTGTGGTATCAATGATAGCTAATTTTCAGCTGATTATTTCCACACGTCCATTACAGAATATGTCTTAAGGCAGCCGCCTCGGTAAGCGAGAAAGTATCAATCGCTGTCAGGCCACACGGCTTAAAATACAATGGTATGTGTCGTTTAGTGGAACTACTTCTCTATTCTGTCTAAACTTATATTCCCTTTCACCTTTAACCTACAACCATCCTTTGTCATGTCAATAAGAAATAAGAGGAAATAAAATTAATATAAGTGAAACTTAATTATTATTTCACGGTAAAGAGGAAAGCTCGCTGCTAGTTGTCAAACATCTTAACAATTAAATGTATTTGTTAAAGGAAGGCTAAATCTAGAGGCCTTTTTCATCAAGACTCTGTTGGAATATCTTGACGTGAACCATATTTTGAAATAACGTATCGTAGAATTAAATATTGCGTTAATAGCTGAATGTCTGCACGGCAATTTCTCGCTTACCGAGGCGGCCCACTTAAACTCGGAACTCTCTTTCTCTCTCTCTCTCCCACCCCTTCTCTTTCTCTCTCCTCCTACACTAATTTTATATATATGTTAATAAGGTCCAGATAATATTAATAATATATCTTGATAATATTGGTGTTCACTCCACACACATTAGACACAAATGCACAGGAGGATTTTTTGAAATGGTTTACACACTACCTCCACGCAATTGCTGGTACATTTTTTTTAGACTCTACCTTTATCCACTATTCCTCACCTGTGTAAATACACGGACAACTGGACTGAATGTGAATGAGATGTGAAAAGTGGATAAAGTTAGTGAAATGACTTAACTGTATTCATACGCCAAGCCATGTTTTTTGCTGAAGTTCTGTAAAAAAAAATTGGGCATTTTTTTTTACAGCTGTAACATAATTCAGTGATCTTGTCTTACCACCCGCTTTGGATATAGGAGATGGAAGGAGACGTGTAGAAGTTATAGGAAGTGCACCCTCGTTTGCGTAGAAGGACTGCTGAAACCATTTGAGAGAGAAATAAAACCTCGAGACACACTGCCGGGATTTGAACCCTGACCCTCTGTCAATACCAGAAAAGAACGAGACTGACGGTTTTGTCCATCATTCCGGGCAAATGTTTTACTTTTTGGGGGCGGAAGGGAATCACGCCAAGGAAAGTAATTTTGCTGTTTTTATAAAGATTTTCTTTCTTTAAAAAAATACTGCTTCATTAGACACGTTTGGTTTGATTTTCTTTTCGTAGTAATCCTAAAAGTTCTCTCTTTTTATATTTACTTTATATTTTTTATGACCACGTCTCTTTAACCGACAAAAAATAAATAGGTACAATAAGGAGAGCTGGGGAAAGAATAAATACGTGAAAGTTGAAAAATGAAAACCTGGAAAATTCAGTGAGTTTAGTAATAGAAGTTATGTAGCCACCACCCGCTAGTTTAAATGCACTAACATCCTCCGTGTGTGTCAGGGAAAGGGGGAGGGGATCATAAGAGTCGTGAGTTGATGATTGTTACCTCGTGTTTAGAAAGTGCATGCTAAACGTTACACATTAATAATAATAACTATTAGTATCGAGGGAAAGAGGAGCTTAGGAAGAAGGATTCAAATACTAGATGACTTGAAGGAAAAAAGAAAATTCTGGGAGCTGAAGGAGGCAGAGGACAGGGCGCATTGGCGGTCTAAGTTCACTGGCAAAAGGAATGGACCTGCCGTAACACAGAACAAATAATAATGAATTATTATTATTATTATTATTATTATTATCACCGCGTCTTACTACCCGTTCGTTTTGTACGCACTTACGGTATATAATGATATGGTGATTGTGAGATGAAATGGAGGACCTACAGTTTAGCGTGGGATCCGAACCACGGTGGAGGCCTGGCATTCCTCACATTCACAAGTTGTGATTAATGCACGTATTGTCAGAGGTGAAGGAAGGGTTTGGCGATCAGATAAATATGTGCCGGGACCGAGGATTGAACCCCGGACCACTCGCACGGAAGTCTAACACCTTACCCCTAGACCACCAGGTCACCCCAGTAACAAATAAATTAAAAAAATAAAATAATGATAACCTAATAAACATCATGATTACTATTTATATTATGATTTATGATGACTATTTTGATTTTCACTTTCTCTCTATCTTACAGGTAGAGAAAGTATTGTGATCGTCAAAAAAATCGAACTCGAGATTTTGATGAATTTTGACGTTTCATGACTTCCTGAATCCGAAAAAGTGGTTTTTGAATTTCCGTCTGTCTGTCATTCTGTCTGTCTGTCTGTCTGTCTGTACCTCCAACTAGAGCCTAAACTATTTTACCGATTGAGCTGAAACTTGATATCTAGGGTTTTGATAGGGTTGCCCCGAGGGATTTTTGGAATTGGATATCTACCCCTAAAATTAAGGGTAGTTTACTGAAGGGAAAAAAGAGAAAAAGTCGATTTTCTCAAAATCGGCTCTAACGATTTTGATTAAATTTCATTTATGAACATTAATAAATATTCCAAACAAAATGGCTACTCTCAATATTTCGGCAAAATCGCTTTAAGGGCTCCGGTCTGATGCGTAAATTAACATTTTTTATAATAGCTCCGAAACTATTTGAGATATGAAATTACTTAGCATTACAAATATGTATATATATTTATAATACAAATATTTTACTCGAAACATATTTTTATAAAATCAATAACTTTCAATATACGCAATTATATATATATATTTAGCTTTTTGGACATTAAAGCTTAAGTATTGCGACCGTAAGAAAAACTAACCTGAAATGTTGATGGATGTCGACGTCTCATGACCCCCCGAACCCTAAAAAATAGTCTTTGCAATGCCGCCTGTCTGTGTGTCTATTAAAACTTAAATTAAGGGTAGTTTACTGAAGGGCAAAAAGAGAAAAAGTCGATTTTCTCAAAATCGGCTCTAACGATTTTGATTAAATTTCATTAATAAACATTAATAAATATTCCAAACAAAATGGCTACCCTCAATATTTCGGCAAAATGGCTTTAAGGGCTCCGGTCTGATGCGTCAATTAACATTTTTTTAAATAGCTCCGAAACTATTTGAGATATGAAATTACTTAGCATTACAAATATGTATATATATTTATAATACAGATATTTTATCCGAAACATATTTTTATAAAATCAATAACTTTCAATCTATACGCAATTATATGAATTTTTTTTAACTTTTTGGACATTTAAGTTTAAGTATTGCGACCGTAAAAAAAAACTAACCTGAAATGTTGATGGATGTCGACGTCTCATGACCCCCCGAACCCTAAAAAATAGTCTTTGCAATGCCGCCTGTCTGTGTGTCTATAAAAACTTAAAATTAAGGGTAGTTTACTGAAGGGCGAAAAGAGAAAAATTTGGTTTTCTCAAAATCTGCTTAAACGATTTTGATTAAAATTCGTATCTAGGCGTTGATTAAGATTATAAATAAACTGGCTATTTTCATTTTCCTATGAAAATGATTTTTAGGGTACATTACAGAAGCGTTAATTTCCGTATCTCCACAACTATTGGAGAAACTAAACAACTTATCATTGCAAAATTGTAGGACTATTAGAAATAAAAAACTTTTATTTGACATATATTTTTATAAAAACAGCAGTTTCTTAGATATTTGCAAATATTAATACAAAATTGTGAGCTTTAGTTGTAAACATATACTACTTAAGTCTTAACGCAATAATTCTCCAATGCCATAGAGTAATTAAATATAAGTATCTAAAAAAGTATGTTATTTTTCCTTAAATCTCTTAGGAGAAATGTTTGCATAGCAATGATCTATCTCCATTTTAGACTCAATAGTCAATATTTACATTTTTTATTGGTCAAAATGTATAAATGAATAATTAAATATCAATGCGATGACTTGAAGATCTGCAACACCTTATAAAATGTTAAAATTTTAACCAGAAATCGAAATTTTAATACGAAGTGTTGACCCTTGTGGAAGACATTAAACTGTTTGAAATGCTCTTAGGTGGACAAAGATGAGCCTCTTTTCTCATTGATTATATATCATTGTATATTATTTTATGCGTGTTCTTGTGTGGAGTGGTGATGATACAATGTACATTATTCCGTTCAGAAATCTTACGAGTTTATAGAAAGAGAGAGAAAGTCTGTGCGGTGTGCCGTACCATTTATTTCTTAATAGTAAAAATAACCATTTGCACGATCATAAATCTTAATCAAAATAATCATAAAAATCGTAATAATATCACCCGATTCAGTGTCCGAATGGTCTAAGGTGTACATTCACTCTCGTGTTAAAACTGGCCTGGTGATGACGGGGAGATTGAGGTTCGAATCTCGGTCAGGTGAACTGAGGGGGTGTTTTCCCTCTAAGGTTTCCCACTCTCCTTCCACGCGAATGCGGGTAGATTACCTCTAAAATACTTCCTTCCTCATCCCTACTTCATTAGAGTAATTATCACATATGAGTAAAACATGAACGGGTAGTAAGACGCGGTGATATTATTATTGTTATTATTACTATTTAGCACCGCGTATTACTACCCGTTCGGGTCATACATACGCTTAAGCACTAATTACGCTAAATGATTTAGGAATTGAGAAGGTTGAATTTAGGGGAAGTGAACCCGCATTTTCGTGGAGGGAGAGTGGAAAACCATTTAGGAAAACCGCCCCCCCCCCCCCCCCCCCCAGTTAACCGACTGAGTTTTAAACCTCGATCTCCCCATCCTCGGCAGTCTAGCTCAACATGAAACTAGCGCGTTAGATATCTACGCCACCTAGGCGGGTTATAATAATAATCTTAAAATAATATTAATTAATGATATTATTTATAAATTATAATATTGTTAACCTTGTAAATATCGGTCTTGTAGCCCCAGCGACTGTATTGTAAAACCTGGCGTGGCCGGCCGCCCTCGTGTTTGTCCTACCCATGGAAGGGGGGCGGGGCTTAGTCCCCTCACGTGACCCACTGCGCCAAACACACAACACACACACACACACACACACACACACACTCAACACGAGGCTCAGTCAGTCTGGGGGTCTTTCTCTGGTAGGGACCCACAAGTTCGCGGCTCTTTTGTCTGCTCCGCTTCTTCTGGACAGTCGGTTGGTGTCGATACTATCGGCGAATATATCGATCATTGATCGACGATCGTGCCTCGCGGCGAGGAGACGATACAGAAGTGTGCCAGTAGTAGTATAACCCCCCTCGTGCGTGTGCGAATCAGTGGAGTGATATCGTTATATTTTGCAATATTGTGTATGTGTGTATAAATATTTTGTTCTCCACGTTTTACTTTCCGTCAGGGCTATACTTATGTAGTTACACTAATGGAGTAGTGATGAGGAAGGTAGAATTTAGTGATAGTGTACCCTGTATTTGCGTTGGAGGGAGAAGGTAAATTATTGAGGGTAAAAAAAAAATAACACCCTCGCTACACCGTGTCAGGATTCGAACCTCGACCTTCCACGCCGCTGGCAAAATTCAGACTGGATGAGCTTGACGTTCGTTCCGCCTGCCTCACCAGTGTGGGTAAAATACCAACATTAAACGTGTGTGTGTGAGTCAACAGTTTTTCATATGCTTAAAACTAAATTTAAAAAATATATATTTAAAATGTTATTTTTCTCATTCCAAATAGGCAACCTACCCTTTTTCACTGGGGGATATTTTTGGGCTCATGTTGTGATCGTGTGAGATTCCTCTCCTGACTTTTTTTACAGTGTTAAATTTGTCCACGTGGTCAACCTGGGGTTTGTCCATCGGAGTGAACCCAAGTATTTTTATTTTCTTTAAGGGTTTTCTCCCACTCCTCGCAAATGCGGATATATTTATTCTCAATAGTACCTTCTTCCATACCTCGTTAGTGTAATTAAGTAGGGGTAGCCCGTATGGGTAGTAGGGTGCATTGGTAACTTTATGATTTAAATTGTGTGAAAAAAAAAAGTGCTGGAGATATTTTAAACATAAAATGCTTGTTTTCCTTAAAGCCGAATATCACGAGGCCGCTTTCAAGATCGCCAACAATAGAAATGAACCGAAATTACCCGAGATGCAACACGGCATAGCCTCCCCCCCGAGGTCGGTCTAAGGTCGGGTAATCTGCTTCTCTTCGGAAGTTTGAACTCTCGACGATAGCTGATAAGAGAAAGAAGTGGGCTGTGTTTGTAGTAGCCCCACCACCACCACCATACCACCACCACCACCTCTTCATCTGTCTGGTGGAATACCTTGTAAAAAAATAAATAAAGAGAGAAAACATAAAAAGAACCAACTGTCTTCGCGGTAGGACTTCAAATAAACATCTCCTCCCTTTCTTGGTGTTGTAAATGGCTCGTGGAAAGGCTGGTTTATCTTAATCTCATCGAAATAATACCATTTACAACCCCCGCTTCCCTCCCTGCGACCATTTTCATCGTTCGAGATAAGTGTTGTGTTCCACAAGTCGAGGGACATTTCTCGTTTCCGACTGAGACGTTGGTAGGAAAGTGTTTGTGTGGTTGTGTGGATCGTTTCATTTGTGTTTTATCAACAATCATTGCTAATGTAATGACTCCTTATTGTAGGTCGTGTTTTTTTCAAATGGGAGTCAAGTGAACCAACCTTCACCGGTTTTTTTTTAGAAACGAGGTTTAAAGAAACGTGAAGTTTTTTTAAATATATAAAAAAGGAGAGACAGGTGAAATCGTATTGGAAAGCCATGGCTACCTGCTTCGGCCCGCCTCCGCTGCCCCCCAACAAAAGGTCCCCCCTCCTAACACCCAAGACCGATGGGGGTGGCGCGTCGTTGGTAAACAAGCAACGCCCCGACGCCATCTCTGGCCTCCAAGGGGGCGGTAGCGGAGCTCGGAAGGGCAAGAAACTGTCGTCGACGTACCACAGCTTCAAAGATCCCGAGGAGGAAGACGAGATCGTGGTTCTGGCGTTGGAGGACTTGGAGGTGGCGTCCCTCACGCCCGAGGGTCGGGGGCGGCGTCAGATGGCGACCAACTCGTTGAGCCGCCGTGCCACGGCCACCCCCGGGGCGCCGCCACCGCTCTCACTGCTGAAACGGAGCCGGTCCGATGGTAACTTGTCCACCCGGGGGCGGGAGGGTCAGGGGGCAGCACCGCCTCCAGGGACCATCAGCAAGTGCCTCAAGGCTCTCAGCAGCAGCTGGAAGAACCTTCTTCAACGTAAGTCATAAGATTAACATCGCGACAGTAGTTTTATAACTCGTACAGGTGGTCACGTTGACACAGTCGTCAAGTCTCGTCTGTCTCGCTGGTGTTGACAAGTTCTGGGTCAGAATCCAGGCCTTGTGTACTGGGGGTATTTTTAATAAATGGTTTCCAGCGCCATCTCCACGCGAATGCGTCTCCTCTAAATTCTACCTTTCTAGTGTCTGCCTGAGGGTGGCTTGGTGGAGACACACGAATGAGCGTGGAGAGAGAATGGAAAAATATCTCTACATTGCATCCGGCTGGGATTAAAACCCCAACGACAATGCAATGCGAGTCTCTTTTTTTTCTGTCCCTACGTCTTACTACTACTCTAATGGTTGGGGATGAAGACGGTAGAATTTAGAGCAAGCTAACTTGCGTTTTCGTGGATGTGGAGTGAAAAACCATTGAGGGGGGGGGAAACACTCCTAGTACACCCAACAGGGATTCGAACCCTGATCTCCCCTTCATCGCCAGGCCAGTCTAGGGTGAGGGCGACGCGACCATTGATTCCACAGGGTGGCCCCTCTAATCTTCCCCGCCACACGATGGGAAACTAAAAACTTACGCACACATTCCTCGTATTTTACGTAACTCATTTCATATTAATAAAAGAAAAAATATGTTTAGTCGGCTAGTAAAGGAAAAAATAACACATTTCTAAGCAAATTGTGAGTAGTGAATATTTTTTAAATGATAAGAAAATCCAAATAAAATATTTGATTCGCGGACCTTAAGTTAGGATAGGAACCTTTGCCCTAGACCTCACGTCCACCGCCACGGATAATAATCAAAATCAGGGCTGGCCTCCACCTTCCCCCCTCCCCCCAAAACCCGAATATATTGTGGTGCTGCCTGATGGAGCTCTGACACGGCAGGGGGGAAGGGGGAGAGGGCCTCGTCAACAAAAGGGACTTGTGTCCCCCGCCCAAAGCAACTTCCCGCCAAGTTGCGTGTTGGCGTTGTAAAAACCACCCCTCTCTTTTACAGACCGTCCGCTCTGAGGGTTTCTTAAGGGTCCCGGTTCGGTAAGCGAGAAATCGCCGCGCAGACGTTCAGCTCTGACACAATATTTAATTCTACGATTCATTATTTCAAAATATGGTTCACATCAAAATAAAGCTGAAAGATTCCAACAGGGCTCTTTTTACTTAATAACCCTATTGAGTTTTATTAACAGAAATTTGTTTAAATATAACATTAGCTCATTTTCAACGACTTTTTAATCATATTCACGGAGCTATGAAACCAGGCTTGGTGAAAAAGGGCTGTAGATTTAGCCTTCCTCTAACAAATACAGTAATTGTTAAGATATTTGAGGACTAGCAGCGAGCTTTTCTCTGTTAGCTATGGATACACGGAGCCGACCCGCACCGCACCGCACCTAAAGTGAGTTTATTTACAATAACATCACGTAGGATTTTTAACTAATTCACTTTATTAAACCAAGCATAAGATTATTATTAGACTACTATTAGCACCACGCCTCACTACCTGTTCGGGTTATACGCACATAAGATCATTGTAACTAAAAAAAGAACAATTTTTATATTCTTTATAGACTGAGTTCTATTACAAAATAAGTTTGTATTTTTATTTTTACTTGCATAGGTTTTCACCTATGTTCATAAAATTAAGTTAGCTATTAATTACGAAGAATAAAGTTTAAGTTAGCTAATAATTAAGAAGAATGTTTGTTGTTCAATAAGTTGTTCTATATAATATTGTTTATCTTGTACGTAATGTTGGAAACAATTACTACAGCGTCACACGTGACACGGCTGTGAAAGAAATGCCTAGTTTTACCACGAAAACAAAGTTCGGAAGCTCCCGAACATTTTATTTCCGGTGGTAGGTGGCTACACGGTCCGCACCGCACCGCAAAAGTGCGGAGCAATGCTCTCTCGACGATTCGTCCGCGCCGCTGTGGTGCTGTGCTGTGCGGCTCCTTGTAGCTGGTCCTTTACCTTGAGATAAGAAGCTTCATAGTTTTCTTATGGCTTTCTCTCCCCTCTTATTGACATGACGGATGTTTGTAGGTGAAGGGGGAAAGGGTAGACAGGCTAAAGTAGTTCTTAAAAAACGACAAAGTCCATTGTATTTTTAAGTCGTGTGTGGCTGACAGCGATTGATACTTTCTCGCTGACCGAGGCGGCCGCCTTAGCAAACATTCTCACGCGCTCTAATGCCCGCACTTACTAGTAGTTTGCGAGGTTACAACACCCCAACGTGGTATGCACGCGTAGTAAGGAGCTAGTCTCACCTTGTCTGGTTTCCCCTGACACCAGGGGTCGAATCCCAGGTTCATGCCCATCTCATGTACTGGTTTGTCCCCTCGTGTACTTGTTGGTGGAAAAGTCGCTAACGATTCAAAATCGTAAGAGATTTTTTTTTCTGTTCAGTACACGAAATGGGGCAAACAAAAATAATGTTTACTTAATAATAACGCCTGAATATTTGAGTGCATGCACCGAATCCCAGTCGGGTGTACCGAGGGGAGATTATTCCTTTAAAATATTTCCCCCTCTCTTCTTATACGAGTAAATGCGGGTACATATAAATTAAATATATCTTCTTCAACCCTACCTGGTTAGCATAGTTGAAATGCATATATCCTGGGGAGAGGACGGGTAGTAATGTGAGGTGAAAAAGAATAAAACCACTTTGGAGGAGGGAGAACGTTTTATCCTGATCTCACAAGTTATTGTTGGTTGATCCCACACAAGATATTGTTAGGACACTTCTCAGAAACCAGTCGACATCTCTTTCCAAAACAATTACCCCCATAAGCTCTTTACTCTAGTGAAAGTGTCCATGTTCATTTTGTCTACCTGTAAGGCAGCAAGCTTACTTTGCTTTGTTCCATAGAGGTTTAGCTCAGCGTTTTTCAAACTGTGCTCCTCCATAGTTATATTTCAGACTCCATGAGGCCATTTTAAAACTGCCACTTACCTCAAAATCCGGAGGAAAAAAAACCCACCAAAAAACTGGGAGTGTTTTGTGTCTGCAAAAAAACGGGCAAGCCCAGGAAATTTAGTAGTAAGAAAATAGAAGTAACCCTGTTTTTTTTTCACACTAAAAAGTAGCGTCAGTAATTATGACTGCCATTCTACCCTCTCCTCCCTACCCCCCAAATTTGAATAAAATACATTTGTCAAAGGCGCTATCAGAACATGTGATGCTTTCCATTTGTTTTATACTTTTATGCCTGTAAAATTTAACTGTCGTTATTGAATGTTCATAATATTAGTGTAGAATATGCTATGGTTGGGGAACCTCTGGTATATCTTATAAAATCTAGTAGCCTGGTATACTCCGTCAAAGTGTGACTGCTACAGACTACATTTCAGGTGTCTCGTGGTCTTTTGGTTGTTGGAGGCCATTTTCACTTAATTTCACTTAATTTGTAATAGGGCTCCCTCATTACCAACTTAATACGAATGATATTACCTTAACCAGGAATTAATTCTACAAGTCTTATCAAATAAATTTACCCTTATCAAATACCTATGAAGTGTAACAAAACCCGCTATGGTGGTCGAGCGGTCTAAGACGTCATTCTCGCAATAGACTGGACTGCTGATGATGGGGAGATCGGGTTCGATTCCGATCGGGTGTACTGACGGTGGTTTTTAATAAATTGTGTGCCACTCTCCTTGCAAACGTGGGTACACTTCCTCTAAATTTAACCTTACTCATCCCTAACCCACTATCCTAATTAGTACATAAGCGTATAACCCGAATGGTTAGTAAGACTTGGTGATAAAATAAATAACAAAACTATAGCAAACCCGAATTTTCATTTTTCTGAATAAAACAGTTAGACTGTTACTGGAACTAAGAGGGTCCCATTTTCTCTGATTTCTTAGGGGAGACGTGTCTCCTCCCTTACCACCCCTCCTCTAACAACGCTCTTGTCCCCCCCTCTCCCCCCCAGATATGTGAGATAGTTTCTGAGAAAAGTGTATCCTACCTACATTAACATGTGAAGAGAATGTAAATGTTTTCACATAATGATTAAAAAGGTAGCCGCTGGCCATTTAAGGCAATTTAAACGTGACCTTGAGATAATTACAGCAACTTTAATTTTGGCTTTAATAGCCCACTTTGTGCCTGTGTGTGGTATATTTAAGGAGAGAGAGATAGAGAGAGAATCCTACTTTCATGTTCTCTCAAACTGAGAGATTTTTGAAATTTCTTGTTATTTTCTTGACCATTCTTCTTGGTATGAACTTTTGTGTGGGAAGGGATTGGGGGGGGGGGAGTTTATTAAGGTTTTAAGCATATAATTATACACTTGTTAAAATTGTACAGTAAAATATTGATGATCGGATGACTTTTAAGTTTAGGTAACTGGGCCGTAGAGTGAAACGCGATAAAAAAAAACCCAAGGAAACTTCAAGAATTGAACTAAAGATGATCTATTAAGTTTTTTTTAGTGTCCAAACAGGTCCTCAGTCGTGGATGTACTATAGCTTGTATTGACAGAGGGAGGAACCTTCAGTAGTTCTTGTTGGTCTCAAGTTACAAGATAAGATGGCACGAAGCGCGTAACCCTCCAACTCGGTGAGCGTGCCGTAAAGTGGCATGGGACAAGTCGGTGGCAATCCCCTGGTCGTCAGACGAAGGCGCGACACTACCAACATGGATGTCAGATGGAAGCTCTGTCTATTTTCTTGGAAACTTTCTCCACCTTTTTAAATGTAACGAACGCACTCGAGATATCCTAAGTTTTAAAGTTTCCACCTCAGTTTAATTTCTCCCGAGGACGTTAACACCAGAAACATTATCAAATGAGTTACAATAAAGCAATAACAGAGATTACAGTTCTCTTATCACACTCACGTGTAGACTACAGCGCTTGGTGGTTGAATTTATCACTATCGTCGGGTCTGCCAGAGACCAGATTTGTTAATACTTCATTACTATAAATACAGCCTTCACTAATAAATCCACTTCTCCTTGGATTCCGTCATCCGACATTTTTACTGGAGAATGATCAGCACTAGTCACGTGTTGTATGACGATCGCGATCATCATGACTGTATGGATGTTCGAAGAAGACAATTGATTGTTTCTTGAATACAACCCAAAGACGAGGAATGTGTGGTACTACCTGGAAAAAACTACCTTGGGTTGAATTCTTGGTGATCACCCACCACCATCTTGGATCCCGGTATTTCCGACCTTGGGCGTATTCAAGAGAGTGGGCGCCCGCCAATCAGGAGCCTGTGGTTCGAATACCTCAAGGGTTTAGGAAACGCTTGATTTCACACGTGGTTTTGAAAGTATGGTTGGGACGAATAAATCCTATTTTCCTAGAAGCGTACTCTCAAAAGCTAGTCACCCCTCCCTCCCCCCTTATAAACATACATCTACACTAGAGTAAGTAGGCACGTGGCCAGAATTCCAAACACATATACTCGGTTTCACTGCAAATAGGGAGATATGGGTACACTTCCTCTAAATTTAATCTTACTCATCTCTGACACGTTAACGTAATATATAATACTACATATTCGTATGATACAAACGGACAGTAAGAAGCGGTGACCAAAAAGAGAAGGGATCGTTTCATTAAAGTTAAAATGTTTCGAATAGAATATTTTAAAATTAAAATGTTTCGAATTGAATATACTATAGTTAAAATATTTCATATCAAATCAGACTAAAATATTTTACAATTAAATGTTATCAAATTCAAATCTAATACGAAGCGAGATTTATTTTTTAATCCAGTCTAATAAAACAAGGTCAATAAACGGTGTTCAAATAATGAATATAGTTTTAAATATTACGAGATTTGCAAGTTTCTAACGTCAAGTCAGAATAATGGATCTATGATAGGCTCTTTAAAATAAGGTTTTAGTTATTAAAATGTTTGTCTTTCAAGATTTGAATTTTGAATTAAATTCCATTTGATATGAATATTTCAAATATATTTTGATTGGGAATTTTGAATCTAGTAAGAATCCTAACAAGATTAGGATTTGAAATTTAGAAACTTAGCACAGCCTTAAAATATAGGCCTACTCTCTCTCTCTTTTTCTCTCTCTCTCACACACACCAGACTATTAGACACTCGCAGTTGAAATCAGCGGTCATTAAACTACTGAATTAAGCTGTTAGTCTGTAAATATTTATACAAAAGTGTTTAGACATCCGCGTTGTATTTGCATAAGCATGTTTGCCATCATCGTTTCCTTTTTTTTTTATTCTCCTTTCTCTCCTTTCTCCCCCCCTCCCCCCATCCCATCAACCTCACTGCAAAGCGTACAATACTAATGAAGCCAACTGTTAATAAAAAGACAAATAGGACGCGCCAGGATCTCTAGAAGAAAAAAAATACAGATACGACGTTACAAGAGCTCACGGCATCACCATTTTAAGAGGCTACTGCATCACAATTTCAAGAGGCTACTGCATCACAATTTCAAGAGGCTACTGCATCACAATTTCAAGAGGCTATTGCATCACAATTTCAAGAGGTACTGCATCACAATTTCAAGAGGCTACTGCATCACAATTTCAAGAGGTACTGCATCACAATTTCAAGAGGCTACTGCATCACAATTTCAAGAGGCTACTGCATCACAATTTCAAGAGGCTACTGCATCACAATTTCAAGAGGCTACTGCATCACAATTTCAAGAGGCTACTGCATCACAATTTCAAGAGGTACTGCATCACAATTTCAAGAGGTACTGCATCACAATTTCAAGAGGCTACTGCATCACAATTTCAAGAGGTACTGCATCACAATTTCAAGAGGTACTGCATCACAATTTTAAGAGGCTACTGCATCACAATTTCAAGAGGCTACTGCATCACAATTTCAAGAGGCTACTGCATCACAATTTCAAGAGGCTACTGCATCACAATTTCAAGAGGCTACTGCATCACAATTTCAAGAGGCTACTGCATCACAGTTTTAAGAGGCTACTGCATCACAGTTTCAAGAGGCTACTGCATCACAGTTTTAAGAGGCTACTGCGTCACAGTTTTAAGAGGCTACTGCGTCACAATTTTAAGAGCCCGCTGCGTCACAATTTTAAGAGTTCACTGCGTCACATACGATTTTGGAAGACTTATTTATTGTGAACAAGAAGGGATCTTTTTCTAACAATCATGAAACGATCGCTTAAAGTAACTCTAGTTGGTCTGCTACTTATCCAAAACGGATTTTTGTTTTGTTTTTATTCAATCTTTTGTGCTCCATTTGCTCTCACGCCGGTATGTGGTCTAAAGCGTCGGTCTCACGCTCTACCTGATTTCTGGTGATTACGGCATGAGGTCGGGTTTTGAATCTTGGACTGGGCGCACTAGCGGGTGGTTTTCCAACAGTACTATTTTATTCCCTCATCCAAGCTAATGCGGGTGCTCTTCCTCATCCCTAACCCTAAAACTAAACCACCGTGGTGTCAAACGTAATAATAAAAAAAAATTACAAGGGGGTTTGATTAAAATGGGGAAGGGATGGTTAAACATGAATTATTTGACGATGTATGGAAATTAATATTCGACGTTCAGTAAAGTTTGTTTTATTACACCACGTCCTACCACCCGTCCGGGCTATCTGTATATTTGCAATAATGTGATAGGGAGGAGGGAGGTAGATTAGATAGATTATAAAAAAGTAAAAAATTGCGTTCTCATTTGTTTTTATGGAGAGTTAAAAAAAATCCCACTTAGCTGTAAAACACCCTCATTACACCCCACTGGGATTATAACCAGAACCACCCCAACACCGACAAACTGAACCAGGTGAGACTGACGCCTTTGCCAACGTGCCCACTGGGGCTTTTCCTGCAAAAGGTCCTAAAGATGATGAACCTCACACCCCAAACAAACTCGCTGGTACTAAGGCATTTTACATTCTGGGTAGCGCAGCAATTAACCGATCCACTCGGATCTGATTCATTTTGTACCCACTTTGGGGGGGGGGGGGAGGGTCGAGTGGTCACTCTTGCGATATAGACTGGATTGCCAATGACTGGAAGGTCAGGGTTTGAATTCCGTTTGGGTGCAATGAGACTTTTTTCCCTAAATAGTGTTTAACTCTCCCTCCACACAAATACGGATACACTTCCTTTTTATTCAACCCTCCTCACCCCTAACACATCAGCGTAATTTATTACCAATACGGATAACCCGAATGGGTAGTAAGACGCGGTGCTATTGGCTACAGGACCTCGAGTTGGAGATGATAGCTTTACGGTGAATATTTTCATCTCATTGAATCCTAGTGGAAGGGGATGTTTTATAATATTGAAGTACCAACATATCTGGTCTAAAGCAGACCGGCCGTTAGTGACACGTTCAACCACCAAGCGCTGTAGTTTATACGTGATTGTGAGAAGAGAAATGTTATCTCTGTTATTGCTATATTGTAACTCATTTGATAATGTTTCTGCTGTTAACGTCCTTGGAAAAAATTAAACTGAAGAACTTTAAAACTTGAAGCGATCTCGAGTGTGTCCATTTTATTTAATTAACTAAAAATTAATTTAGAAATCAACCTCAGTGGTCTTGGGGTAAAGTGCCCGTCTTAAGATCCGATGTTTGTGGGTTCAAACCCAGCCGACGTCAACTGATCTTTCTTGAATGATAAAAATTCCGTAGCAAAACTTCCTTCGAAGGGGAAGTGAAGCCGTCGGTCGCATCTCTAAGAACCCTGGAAGGTATGTGAGAATAACTTTCCCGGTAAAAAAAATAGGTAGACACTTTCCCTCTCACTCATAGAAAATCTCGTGTGCTGATATAATCAAACGGTTGAGAAAGTGCACGTTAAATACCTCAATTAAATGAAAACAAATCAGAAAAAACAATATAAAGGTATAATTTTCCATCTCACTTCTTTCTCTGCCAATATTCGGCCTCATTAGGCTCTTAGCTCTCAGCCAGCGGGTTGGTTATAGAGGGTTTATACCTCCTTGCAACTGTGTGTACATCTGAACACGATGAATGGAGGGAAGTGCAAGTTGTAGTTGGGAACACGAGTTAACTCACTGTGATTAATTGATTCGTACATTACCTGTTGTCAGCAGGGGAGCTAGTTACAACACTGATCACTTATCTGCGTGCTAATTACGACCGTCCTGCCCCTGGACGCGCGCAACACACGCGACACGTGCAAATTACGTTTTAAGTGTGGAGGCCAAACTTGGACGCAATGGCATCATTTTAGATCAGCAAGAATTTGTTTTAAAATAATTTTAATTTAAATTATTTGGGGTATCTACGTGCAGTTTCTAAACCCGCTAATTATATCAACACACATTAATGTCTATGAGCGAGAGCGAAAGAGCTACCGATTTTGACGTGAAGTTATTTTCACATACCTTTCAGATTGTTTTTTTTAAATCTCACAATTGACACGGAACTGATAGCTTTACTTTCCCTCTGAAGGAAGTTGTGCTACGGATAGAAAAATCCATCGACCCCGGTTGGGTTTGAACCCAAGAACATCGAGTCCTGAGACAAACACTTTACCTCAAGACCACCTAGGTCGAATCTTTAAAATAAAATATGATAAGACACAATCTTAAATTTAAGGGTGTGCAGAAGATTACTATTTTAATCGAAGGTGGGGGACTGGGTAGACACAGGGGTATTTCCTCCCTGGAAACAATAGGCCTACCCCTCCACCCTTGAAATAATTTCGCCCCTTTCTAAATTTACTTCCCTCCATTTCGATTTCTCGAATATGAAGCTAAAAGATGACCTTGCATCAAACCTCAAATAGCTTATAAAAACATCCACTTTTAAAATATGTCCGGGAAGTACCGCTTCAAATAGTTTTTAGATGCATTTTATTACTAAGAAAAAAAAATTAATAAACGAAGACTGTTGCCACTAGTTTCTAGAGACCCACGCTCTTGGAAAACTAGGAGAACTGTTAAAACACAGGGAATTTTGCAAAATCTAATAAAAATATCGGAATATTGGTTAATTTGGGACATTTAACTGAAAGATAAATTAGTAGGTCTTTGAGTTGACGAATAAGAAAACTGAAAAATTAAGCACGATGTTTCAAAATGTCTTATTACCCCTTAAACAAGGGTTGTGAAGCGACAGAAGATTTATTTCCCCATAAATCTTAAATCATCTTATTTTAAAACACGCGTCACTTGACTTCAAACTAGTGACTAGTCATTTATTACTCTTTTTCTTCAATCTAGGCTCTCTGGAAAAATGGGAATTCCTTCTATAAAAAATCTGTAAAAAACAGGAAATTTGATATAAAGAAAATAATAGCATTTCTAAGAGCCCCAATCCTTGGGCAAATATTTTGGTTGACGGGCAACATTGAGAATTTAAGTTTAAGAATGGGCTACCAAATAACTTACGATTTTTCGGTGGACACAATTTAATATATATAAAAAAAGAAAATTATATAGACAACATAAAAAGGTAAGACAGAATAAAAAATAAGCAAGTGATTCTCCAGTAAAAACAGAACATAATGAGACGAATGCATTATTTGTTCATACCTTTCATCATGTATTTAATGCCAGTTGTAAATTCAGTAGTTTAGATTCTTAAAACTGCTTGTAAATGTTCATCGGTGTGTTGAGTATAAATCGTAGCTCTTTATGCTTCCATAATAATAAAAAATTTAATTCTTTTATTTTTATCACGGTTTTTTCTCCCGTAGATATACAGTTATAGCTTGCAGGCCCAATAAACATAAGTGACTGGCCAAATACGGCCCGTGGACTGTGATTTGCCAAGCCTGTTATAGATGCATTTAATTTTAAAAAATTGGCTGAAAGAGGATCATTCCAAATAATAGTTTCTAGGGACATCCAATTTTAAAATATTGTCAAAATATGGTTCCCGAGCCCCCTTTTTTGCCTTGGAGTTGAGCCCCCCCCCCTTTTTTTTTTTTTTTGCTTCCCTCCTTACACATCTAATGTTTCGCCACCACTGGTTTGAATAAACCACTACACCCAATATCACCTCCGAGGGAAGTGCAAATCTTATGGAGAAAAGCTTTATATTCACTCTCTTTCAGTTGATTGTTGCCAGATATCCTCTCTCTCTGTTAACTGTTGCCAAATCTCCTCTTTCTCTCTGTTAACTGTTGCCAAATCTCCTCTCTCTATTAACTGTTGCCAGATATACTCTCTTTGTTAACTGTTGTCAAATATCCTCGCTCTCTACTAACTGTTGCCAAATCTCCTCTCTCTCTGCTAACTGTTGACAAATCTCCTCTCTCTCTCTGTTAACTGTTGCCATATATCCTCGCTTTCAGTTACGTCAGAAGTTGGTGTGCCGAGGTAAGAAGGAACTAATGGCAACATCTATGAGCCAGCGTTGCAAAGTTTGTCTTATATTTGAGGTAAGATGACTACACGAGAACAAGAGAATAACGAGAATGACGTTGTTTCCCAACAGCAACCACACAGTTCCTTCAGAGATGATATCCAGTGTGGAGGAAATACCTCATGACTGAAAGCGCTAACAGAAATGAAACTAAGAAATCTCGCTTCTCCCTTAAAGATGTTCCTCGTCAATTAATTCCCGTTGAGCAGATCCTCTCGCTTGATGCAATCTCGCTCCCAGAAGACAAGGCGACATTATTGTTGTCTGCTCGATAACCATCTTCTTGGCGGAGAACCGTGGATTTTGAAGGGGGCGGGGGGAGGGACCGGAAACTCAAATCTCGTGTCCGCATTTGAGCGAATGTTCCCCCCCTCCCCCAGAGAGTGGCTTCTAGTTCACCCGACCAAAGGCCGCGCTCAGTAGGTGACTGGTGCCCGTCCTTTTTGGTCAAATGCCACTATGTGCATGGCACGTTGCATTTAATGAAGCAATATTTTATTTATTTTAACAAAAAAAGTTTTTTTGTCATAAAAAACTGCAAAAATACGACCTTATCTCGCGTTTCCTTACATGCCACCTTAACGCATATATATATATATATATATATATATATATATATATATATATATAATATATAACCAGGAGCGGATCCAGATTATTTTCATACAGGTGACATAATTAAAAATAACATAGTTACTTACAATGTTAGAGTTCTGTCCAAAGCCATTTAATAGTTTCTCATTCATATTTGATCTTACGTTTGATATAAACCGTGCTCATCATCCCCAATTTTTTAAAATCAGATAATTTTCATAAACTATTTGGAGCGGCCCTCTTTCGACAATTTTTTGAAAAATGGTTCATTCTAGAAGCTAAGAGTAGTCTTCACCTTGATTTTTTTAAATTAGATTCTTTTATTAGCCTTTTAAGAGTTCCTCAACTAGAAATTTTTGAAATTTGGATGCCCCTCGAAGCTATTTAGAGTGATACTTTTTTTTTTTGCGATAGTTAGATCTATAGAAGATAATCTTTAAAGTTGTCTTCCAGCGACAAAATTTTGAAAATTGAATTCTTTCAGAAACTTCAGATTTTGGAACTGTCCTCCCCAATACATTTTTGATATTTGGATGACCTTGGAAGCTATTTAGAACTTTCCTCCCCTGACTTTTTCTGCCAGTTAGATGCCTCTAGTCTAGAAGTTATTTGAAGCGGTCTTCTCTGGCAAATTTTTGACAATAGAATGCATCTGGAAGTCATTTGGTGTTTAATTTAAGACCATGTTTCAGCTTCATATTCGATAATAACATAGGATTTAAATATATCTGGGGGGATTTGCTCCAGGGAGGTGCAAATTATTTCCAGGGGAGCAAAGTTCCCCATAGTTCCGTCGCTCCTCCTGTCCACACATACTCTGTATTCGGTATTCGTGAATAAACTGCTCTCAGGCGATTATTAGTCTTCTTTAATGTGTGGTAGTCAGTCTACCGTCTCTTTGCATAACAATGCTCGTTACTCGTTATGCACGACAAATATTCGTACATGAAACGAACATTTTTTCCACACTTGCGTGTCTCATATCGATCATTAAATAAACGTGGATTAATAACAAACGTGTGGACCCGGCTTAAGAGGTGTTTGCGCGTAAAAAGATTAAAAATTATATAAAATGTATCTATGTTGTATTTTCTTCCTAAAATTTGAACTTTCTTTTTTTTTATTAATTTTCTAACTTTCACAGGGGGTCAACTGACCCTTTGACCCCCCTGAATTCACGCCTGATATATATATATATATATATAAATATGTGTGTGTGTACGCGTGCGTGCGTGCGTGTGTTGCAACGCCGCACGGACCTTCTCCTTCCTTTATTCAAACTCTACATAAAGCTCGTAAGATTTGTGAAACGAAATAATAGACATGGAATAAAGAGCATCAAAACTCCACCAAAGAGCGTAGATGAAAATAATATACAATGGCTGTAATTGGATTCTCTACTTACGCGCAGGGCTGTGGAGTCAGGATGTCACAGCCTTCGACTCCAACTCCTTCATAAAAGGCTTAAAATATATTAATTAATAAAAACAAATTTACTGCAGTAAAATGCTCCAATACAGATTACTTCATCGGAATCTTCTTTGGCGTTGTACATGTATATTTAAACAAACTCGTCAATCCAAACTTCAAATATTGATCTTAAACAATAATAATAATAATAAGTGTATACAATGTAGTTATAATATTATAAGATTTATTTTAAAGCCAGAGTCAGAGTAGGTAGGTTTTCACCGATTCTTGACTCCTCTGCGCTGTGGTTATGCGTTGTCGCCTTGATTGGTAATCACGTGACCCAAGTGTACGAATTGTCACCAAGGATGCCAATGCACCCCTCACAGTCCAAGGACGGAAGCAATACGCCGTCTACACGTCCTTAGTGCGGTGTTTGACTGCCAACTGGTTAATTATTCTCTTTTCCTTTGATAGAACTCAGAACTTTATGTTGCCCGCATTTTTACTACACGGGGGGAGGGTTGCTAAAGCAGACACGCTTTATAATTTTAAATCGTTGGTTATTTTAAAAAAAAATTGATTATTCTATCTTCGCCTACCATTTAGACTACAATCACCAAAAGTAGAAAATTGTTGGCTTGCTCTAATTTTCGTAAAAAAATAGGAAAACAATTGGCCTAAACAGTCCGACCGACACCCTTAGCTAAGTCGGTAGCGTGTCTGTCTTCTGAGCTGAGGGTCACGGGTTCGATTCCCGGGATAGCCAAAAAGTGTGTCATTGGTGAAATATGGGTTTCCCTCTTTCACAGTGATAAATTAACGGCTGAGGGCTGGGTGTTGTGTCTGTTCTGGATTTAAATTAGTGTATAAGTCGTGTGCTGATATAATCTGTTGGTTCAGAAAGTGCACATTAAATACCTCAAATAAATGGAGGGTGGGAAGGAGATGAAAATGTCGGTCCACTCAATAAAATGGTGCTGATATTAACCGCCGTAGGATATTTAATTTCATTAGCTCTGAGAGAAGACGCTTAACATTAGTTTCTAAGATCATTTTTATAATAGCACTGCGGTCTTAGATGTTAGAATTGGTTGATGCACTCTTCGAAAGGAAGTGCGTGCGGAGTGTGAATTCGTCAAGGATCCTTCTAAGGATCCTCGAGACTATTCGGATACAGCCTTAGTCAGAAACACCATCGCGGTCTATCAAAGAGCCTAGAAATCAACTCTCGATTTCAGAGACCTCAATTAAATATATGAATATTGCTCAGGAACTATTAGATTTATAAAAATATATTTCAAATACATTTATTTTTATTTTAAATAGTCCTATAACTTTGCCATAGCAAACTATTTTAAGGTGGGGATATAGGAGGACGCAAGAAAAGTCCAGTGTTTTTGCAGTTTTTATTGTAAAACTTTTTTTTGTCCAAAATAAATCAAATATTGCTCCATCAGCAACGTTTAGTTTAATTTTCTTAACATGGTGATATCAACAGTTGTTGAATATCTCTCAAGGAGGTCCTGGAATTTAATGACAATTTTTTCTCTCTTCATTTAAAAAGTTTCTCGCCTAATGTTGCTATCCTCATGACATATATTCAACAACTGTTGATATCATCATGTTAAGAAAATTAAACTAAACGTTGTTACTGGAGCAATACTTTATTTATTTTGGCCAAATAAGTTTTGCTATAAAAACTTCAAAAAGTAAACCTGACTTTTTCTCGCCCCACCCCGCTACATCCTCAGCTTAAATAGTTTCGGAGATGTCCTGTGTTTGTAAATTATGCCCCACTCTCAAATAATTTTACCGGAAAAATGAGATGCGTCATTTTGTTCGTAATATTAAAAACACTGCGCCTAGATACTAATTTTAATAATGATCGTTGCTCTCTATTTCGATAAAATAAATTTTTACTTTTTTTTTCCATTAAGTAAAATACCCTTAATTTTACGGTCGGGTCGATGATTCTTAAACAATCTTTAAGGTACCTTTTGAAAACCCTTGATACCAATTTTTAGCCAGATCGGCTATAGTCCCAGTGACAGACGGTATTTTGAAGAAAAAAAAAAACCTTTTCGGTTTTAGGGTGTCACGAAACGTCGAAATCTCTCCAAAATCTGGAGTTAAATTTATTTTTGACTATCACAAAACTTATTTTGTAGAAGCTGCGAGAAAATAAAAAGCAAGCTGGTCTCCTCATAGCTCGCGCACTCTAGTGATTTGAAATCAATTAAGGTGCGGCAGAAGGGAGCGCAATTATTTTTACAGTTTTTATAGAATATTAATTTTTTTGGCAAAAATAAAGAAAATATTTCTCCAGTAGCAACGTAGAGTTTAGTTTTCTGCATATGCTAATATCAACAGATCTTGAATATCTGTAAGGGCTGTCCTGGAATTTTGTCAAAACTTTTTAAATAAAGATAAAAAGTTTTGACAACATTCCGGTACACCCTTGAGAGGTATTCAAGATCTGTTGATATTAGCATGTGCATAAAACTAAACTCTACGTTGCTATTGGAGAAATATTTGATTTAGTTTGACAAAAAAAAGTAATGCTATAAAAACTGTAAAATTAATCGCACTCCCTTCTGCCGCACCCATATAATTTCACACTCTTTTTTAAAAAAATACTGTAGGTAGTATACTATTGACTTCACCAAGACAATCAACATTTCTGTCCTGTGTTTAATTTGTCGGGTTTAGCAAGAGCGCATCATGCAATACACATTTTAAAGAGAGTAGTATAAAAAGATAAGACGGCATCCGTCAGAAAGGTCAGACATCATCTGTTTTGACAGCTGTGCTCTAGATCATCATTAGACGGACATTTCTTTCAGCGAGTTTTCCAACATGGCGGAAGCTTACACTTTATCGCTATGGTCACATCCTTCCACATCAAGCCAGGCGAAATGTAATTAAAATATATAGCCAATCACACACACACACTGTCGTCAGTACAAGTTATCATATACACTATTTTATCAGTGAACTCTTTTAAAGGAAATCCACCGGAATTCGTAAGGAGAAGTTCAGCTGGGTGGGAGTCAACCCTCATACATGTTTTAAGCTGGTTCATAAATACTTGCTTTCAGCTTGTTCATAAATGCATACTCTCATTTTGTTTATAAATACATGCTCTCAGCTTGTTCATAAATACATGCTTTCAGTTTTTATCATGATTAGTTTGAGGATGTTCAAACTGCGGTGTGTATATAATATATATTATATTAGTATGTGTGTGTGTTTGGGGGGGAGGATACTAGATAAATCACATCGTTATCATCAACGATAATATTTCATGTGGTTTAACCGGAATGTTGCCAGAGGACAAAGTTTGCCAGCGACCATACCATATGTGTTTTAACCGGAATGTTGCCAGAGGACAAAGTTCTGCCAGCGACCATACCATATGTTTTTAACAGGAATGTTGCCAGAGAAACAAAGTTCTCAGTCCAGTTGGACATACATGTATGTGTTTTAACCGGAATGTTGCCAGAGAAACAAAGTTCTGCCAGTGACCATACCATGTGTGTTTTAACGGAATGTTTAAAAAAGGAACCATACATGGTTTCTGTCCAGAACAATCTCATGACCATATATGTTTTTTAACCGGAATGTTGCCAGAGGGCTCGCAATGGACTTGCGTGTTCGAGAATATTCTGTAGTGGAGTTTTTTGCTCACCCTGTGAACTTGAAATCGCTCAATTATAGTTTTATTTCCTCGGCATGGACCAGGGTTGGACTACGTAATGATGAGAAGTTATAAAAAAAAACAAGACAGATATTCAGCGGCCGGACAAAAGGGCATAAGTGGAGACTTGTCATTGCTATTCTCAACATTATTTTTTAAAGCAATTTTTATTGGCTAAAATAAATACTCAAGACATTCAAATGCGATGCGGGGTTAAGGGGTTAGAAGGGTTGACCAAGTCTAAAGAACGTTGGTTTGATTACGGGCGGAGCTGATGAAAATATGTATTATCCGAGCGAAGGTCCTATTTTAACTCGGCTTTTGACATTTCATCTGTTTTGTCTCTTCCCGCGATTACTACCAATGCATGGACCAATTTTAATGAAATATTGCAGTCACATTAGTTGAAATAGGAGAACAGGACATTTTTGTTGTCGTTATAAATTTTAACATTATTGCGAGATGGACGTCATAAACCACGTTATCAACGGCTTTATCTTAATATTTTATACTTTAAAATTAAATTTGATTTGTTTTCTGTTTAACTTGATCACCAAGGAAAACTATCAACTTTAAATAGAAGGAGAAACTATATGGAAATATTTCAAAGAAAAATCTTTAACGATAAAAACAGGAGGGGGAGAGGGCAAAGAGATCTATCCAAGGTTTAGTTCGCTTGTAAGTCGTGTATTAATATAATCTATATTAATAAATGCACGTTAAATATCACTACGAATAGGCTATATAATCGAGATTAGGGGGTCAAAACAATCCCCTTTTCAACCTGAATTACTTGTAGTGGGAGTTCGGCTAACTCTCGACTAAACTATATATACATATATATGGTCCTTTAATCCAAGATGAACTTCTTTTGGTTTCAAAAAAGCGTGAGGATGCTTTATTCGTGCACTTAGGCCCTTTTAGCAGTTAAAGAATTATCATCTGAAAGCCATTATTCCATCCTTAGCAATGAAAGAGTTGAAATGACAATATTACAGGGCGCCATACCTCGTCTGAAACACATCCTTCAAATTAATTATCATTCCTCAAGTCCTTAACTACAGGACATGAACCCTGGTCCCTAACGACACAACAGATCATTCTTTACTCTAATCACAAGTGACCGGGCGCGTTACGAAACAAAATCAACAACGACCAAAGTCCATTAACTTCGTGTGAGGTGGAAGGAAAGTCCGTAATTTTGTAGTTTTTTTAATTTAAAAAAACCCTTTGCTCAAAATAAAAATAAAGTTAGTTCAGTTGATAAGTTTTGTTTGATTTTCTATAAATGATGAGATCGCATCATTTCATGAATGTTTGTCTCGTGTGCCAAAAGGACATTTGACAAGACTTCTTCTCTTCATTTAAAACTGTTTCCCATAAAATGCCGATATATGCTCCTGACGACAGATATTCAAGAACTTTCAAGACTATGCGTATAGAATTAATCCCAAACATTTCTATCTACTCAAGCAACATTTTATTTATTTTGGCCCAAGAAGCAATTTGTTATGGAAAACTATAAAATACAGAGCTAAACTCGCGTTACTACAAGAGCACATCTTGATATAATTAACATCCCCGAGCTGAGCTCAGTAGTTACTGTTTGTGTTTTTTTTAAATGCGTCATTGGATCATTAATGTCAGAAGCAGTGTTTCTTCCACCTAGACGATGATTAAACATGGCTGGTTGATGGTTGGTAATGTCTTGATAGTGAAACTGACTTGTCGATGGTTGGTAATGTAACGTGCAACTCGTGTCTATAGACAATGTTCCACGATTGTCTATGGTAAATAGGGGATCAAAAGGGCTGTTCTGCAACTTCCTATAGACTAAAATCTCAGGTCTATAGTCTCCCATCCGAGATGGGAACTGAGTCAAATTGCGCACTTCGTAGTGTGGACCTGTGACGAACAAAAACCATTTAGTCTTAGTCAGCTTGCCAACCTTGAGAGAACTGTATGGTTTCTCTAAATCTCGTTTCCATTTTTTGATATTTTGCTTCCCAACCATATGAAGCAATCCTTCGAAGTCGAGGTAGTGTATAAACGAGTTAAAATTCTACAACCTGAACCATCTCGTTAAGTTTCAATCTTTCTAGGAGATTGATCCCCAATTAGGGCCATCAGAAAAAAGGTTCCCGTCCACCAACGTTTTCTTTTGATCTTTTTTTGGTGATCATTTAGTATGATTACCGCACAAGCAGCGATGCCACAGGCAGCAACGTCGTTCATGGTGTTGCGGAGACTAATTGAAGTTACGGACGTGTGACCAAAGTCGATATAGACCAACTTGAAATCTGTTTGCGATTGTCTATAGACAAATCCCGATCTCTCTATAGACAGTCGCTTGATGTTTGTCTATGAGGGTGGACAAGCCTTTAGAGATATTCGCGCGAAGCTTTTCAGCTCATTTCAAGGACGTCGTCCACGCGAATGAACGCACTTCTACATCAAAGTAGATTATTATAACATAGACCCAGCCTTCCTCAGACTAATGCGTCATTTTATTCCCTTTTTAGATTCTCTCCCGCCCATTTCACCCCTCCCTCTTGTAACAGCATTACGTGCTTACGACTACCCCTCTGTTGTCCGTTACCATTTAGGTACCAAAGACAATTTGTTATTTGAAATGTTGCTTAAGATAGTTGTACGTTTGAAAGTTTTAAAGTACGCCATCTTGTAGGATCGGTGAATATTAAAACTGGTAGTTTTGTAAGCAGAAGACCTCGTACCCTCCATTAAAAAAAATGCTAGGTACTAAATCCATGCAATTAATGGAAAGTAGAGATAAAGTTTTTTCGGTGAAAATGTCAGATGATGGAATCCCAGGGTAAGAGGATGTAAATTATTCTTTTAAGGTTCTAATTATAATATTAAAGTATCAACATATCTGTCTACAGCAGACCCGACGTTAGTGACACATTCAACCACCAAGCGCTGTAGTCTATACGTGAGTGTGATAAGAGAACTGTAATCTCTGTTATCGCTTTATTGTAACTCATTTGATAATGTTTCTGGTGTTAACGTAACTGAGGATAAGTTGATGTAAATCTTTTCCCGGAAAATAGGGTAAGATGTCTGCAACTCGCATGTCTGGATGTGGGGGTTTGTCGCGAAACTTGGCAGAGTATTCTGTCGGGTGCTTTGTCATACGTCTTGCTCGGGTAGGGGGGAAGGGGGGGTCTAGTGTGGGCCGACAGGGGGCGGAGGACCCGCAGTACTCCGCGATATTTGCCTCTTCCGTCTGCTCACACTTGCATCAGACAGACTGTACCACTGGTGGGTGTCCAGGACTGTCGGCTCTTCGTGGGCAGACAAGAGGATGGACCTTCGCCCGCTCGCGTGACCTCGACCCCAGGTGGGGTGAGGCGAAGGATAGCGTGGTTAAATATGCCCCGAATCGGTGGACACGCGGGCCATGGCGTCAACCTCGTCTGGTCTGGTTTGCCAGATGACGGGGAGGTTCATATCCATCACGAGTGTGTTGAAGTTTTTACCGGAATAATTTCCCACTCTCTCTTTCTGTACGGAAAATGCGGTGTATATAATTTTTACTCTACCTTCCTCCTCCTTACTAAAAATAATATATATATATTTTTTTTAGCACCGCGTCTTACTATCCGTTTGAGTTTTACGTTTATGTACTAATTACGCTAATGGTTTTAGGGATTGGGAAGGTTATATTTAGAGGCATTGCGTGGAAGGAGAGTGGAAAACCATTTAAAATTCTCCATCTGACCGATATTCAAGCCTTGATCTACCAGTTATCGTCAGTCTAGTCTACCGTGGGGGTAGCGCCTTAGGCCACGTGGCCACCGAGGCGGGTATATGTGATAGTTAAGTAATATAATGTGTCATGGATGAGTAAGGTTGTATTTATAAGAAGTGTGTCCGAATTTTCTTGGCGGGAGAGTGGAAACACTGTTTAAGGAACAAACGCCCTCTGTACTTCCTACCATGATTCGAACCCCGATCCCCAACGTCATCGTCAGTCCAGTTTATTGCGAGGATGACGCTATTTGGATTATTCGACCACCGAGGTAGCGAGGGAAAAAACAACCAAATGAAGACCTCTCGATTCAGGTACAGGAACCGGTAGGGCTTACTTTGTGATGAGTCAAGGGAACGTAATAGCTCTAACTAAGACGTGTACTCATGGCCACGTGGTCTAGGGTGTCAAGCTTGCAATAGACCTGGAGGGGAGAGGGGGTTCCACACTTTTAATTCTTCTTTCTCCTCTTTATCCTCGCCAAATCTGGTGGATTTCCTCAAAGTTATCTTCTCAATCCTCACCCTTGGATTAAGTCGTCAAAGACTCTCGGTCACAGAGAACATACCCTGAACCCTCAGCCTCCAGGGAGGGCGTGGGAGAGCTCGAGTCCTTCGACACGGGTATCGCTAGGTGCCGTCAAGGGTCTCTCTAGAGAGAGGACACAAATATCCTTCTCGAGTCCATCAGCCAGCTTCCACAAAGCTAGTTTCAGGTAGCGACCCAACCCCCTCTTCCCATAACATACCTCACAGAGAGCTTACGCAGACTGCACACTACTATTACGATCAATGGTTCCTTTATAATGAACATGTTAAAAGTGAGTCGTTTAACAATTGCATATTTGGAAGTGCTTTTTATCACTGAGCATTGACACTAGCGAACCCCAGTGTTGATGGACTCAACCTCAGAAACTATTGATTGTATTGTAATATATTTCAAACTGTAGAATTTTTGTATTTAACCCTAGTAAATATTTACAACAATAAACTATTTCATATCTCAAATAGCTGGGGAGATATCAAAATTAGACATTTCTGCATAAGTATTTATTTAGCACCGCGTCTTACTACCCGTTCGGGTTATACGCTTAAGTACTAATTACACTAATGGATTAGGAATTGGGGAGGTTGAATTTAGAGGAAGTGAACCCACATTTGCGTGGAGGGAGAGTGGAAAACCATTTAGGAAAAACCACCCCCAGTTCACCCGACCGAGATTCGAACCTCGATCTCCCCGTCCTCGAAGGTCTGGCTCAACACGACTGACGCGTTAGCCGACTACGCCACCGAGGCGGGTTCTGCATAAGTAAAGTACCCTCAAAGTCATTTTCACGGAAAAATTAAAATAGCCATTTTGTTAGTAATATTTGACAATGTCCAGGTACAAAATGTATTCATAATCGTTAGAGCGGATTTTGAGAAAATCGATTTTTTCTCTTTTTGTCCTAAAGTAAACTACCCTTAATTCTAGGGCTAGATTAATTCAAAAAACTCCGTGGGGGAAGCTAATGAAAAACCCCAGACACCAAGTTCTAGCCCAATCAGTAAAATAGTTTCGGTTCTAGCCCGAGGTACAGACAGACGGACGTCATCGCAAAAACAACTTTTTCAGTTTCAAGGGGTCATGAAACGTCGGCATTTATCAAAATATCGAGTTTGATTTATTTATTTTTTTACGATCACAATATTTATCTCTTCAAGCTGTATAGAGCAAGTAAAAATAATATAACTGTGGATATAACAAGATCTAGTCCTTAGCCCGCGTGATTAGTTGGTCTGTCCTAAGCGTTAACCCGGGTGCTAATGACTTACAGACATTCACAGCTTTGTTTGGATCCCCGCACACTGGTCTTCACTTGTCACGGGGAAATTAATTACGTGCTCCATATTTTATAGTCTCAATAAATCGTGGTCTTCCGTTTGGCCGAGTCACTTATTGCCGGGGTTATGGCTTATTTACTGCCGGACGCGACTTGGGATCCCTATTAGCGATGCAGGGGTTCACTGCGAATTTATTGCGAACGCTCTTTAAAACCAGAGCACTTCGCTTCGTATCTACAGTTCTGAAGCAAAAAGACGCCATCGACTCGAATACTTTATTTTTGTTTGTGTCCTCTCCATGCTCTCAGCAATTAATTATTACACTGATCAGGAAGATAGTATTTTATGGAGCTAGAATAGTTTGAGCAGAAACTCCTAAACGCTAGAAACCAAGAGGTTGTTTAACGTCACTGGGGGGAGCTGCCAGTAGGAGGACAAACAGGGGAGGAGGAAAATAAAGCTGTCAATACAATTTGTGTTGTGACCCTCCTATTAAATGACATCATTCTATTCACAAAGATCCAGTCTACGCTCCTATAGCAGTGTGTTGTGACCCTCCTATTAAATGACATCATTCTATTCACAAAGATCCATTCTACGCTCCTATAACAATGTGTTGTGACCCTCCTATTAAATGACATAATTCTATTCACAAAGATCCATTCTACGCTCCTATACCAGTGTGTTGTGACCCTCCTATTAAATGACATCATTCTATTCCCAAAGATCCATTCTACGCTCCTATAACAGTGTGTTGTGACCCTCCTATTAAATGGCATCATTCTATTCCCAAAGATCCATTCTACGCTCCTATAGCAGTGTGTTGTGACCCTCCTATTAAATGACATCATTCTATTAACAAAGATCCATTCTACGCTCCTATAACAGTGTGTTGTGACCCTCCTATTAAATGACATCATTCTATTCACAAAGATCCATTCTACGCTCCTATAACAGTGTGTTGTGACCCTCCTATTAAATGGCATCATTCTATTAACAAAGATCCATTCTTCGCTCCTATAACAGTGTGTTGTGACCCTCCTATTAAATGACATCATTCTATTAACAAAGATCCATTCTACGCTCCTATACCAGTGTGTTGTGACCCTCCTATTAAATGACATCATTCTATTCACAAAGATCCATTCTACGCTCCTATACCAGTGTGTTGTGACTATTAAATGACATCATTCTATTCCCAAAGATCCATTCTACGCTCCTATACCAGTGTGTTGTGACTATTAAATGACATCATTCTATTCACAAAGATCCATTCTACGCTCCTATACCAGTGTGTTGTGAATATTAAATGACATCATTCTATTCACAAAGATCCATTCTACGCTCCTATACCAGTGTGTTGTGAATATTAAATGACATCATTCTATTCACAAAGATCCATTCTACGCTCCTATAACAGTGTGTTATGACCCTCCTATTAAATGACATCATTCTATTCACAAAGATCCATTCTTCGCTCCTATACCAGCTAGCTTTTGTTTCTGGATTTTTCAAATTAGAAAATGTCAACTTTTAAACTATGTTTACAAGTCTATATATAATATATATATATATATATATATAAATATATTATGTTTAGTGTCATAAAACGTAGTTTTTGTTCGTTCCAGTAAAAATCAAACTGGTGGACTGTGAAAGTTTTTGTCGATATTTAACCTAAGCGTAACATATAATTGGCAATATCTTAGCTACCTAGGCTAGGTTGCCTAGCTGTGACGTCACAGCAAATCAAGATACGATACCATGTAAATGCATTTCGGTTTTATTTAATTAGTTTTAGAAATAAAACATTTAAACAAAAATTATACATTTCTAAATAACTTTTTAAAAAATAGTATTAATTTGTCACAAAATAATTTGTTGGGTATTGAATTAGTTTTTTTTTTTGTAAACGTATTTTTTATAAATCTTTTTCAACTCGGGCTCTTTTGTTTATTCACGGAAATGGTCAGTAGGAATCTTCCTGCCAGGAGGTAAATTAAAAAATTCTGTGGATGCAAATGTCTATCTAGATTAGGAAACAAGGAAAAGGTAGTTTTGAAATGCGAGTCAATTCAGTCCAGGCGCAAACAGTATAGTGAATAAACTCGTCATAGGAATAGGGGAAGTGCTATCGGCATATAGGCAAAGACGCCTTGTAGGTTAAACTGCTCGTCCCCTCTCCCCCCTCTATCATTCTATCTAGTAAATTGACTTCTAAGTGTGATATTGCTTAGAATTCATAAGTGTGTCAAATTAAGATGCAACCCGTTCCGAAAAATAGCTTCGAAATCAGCAAACAGGCAACGCGGTTAAGTTGCAATACTGGATATCATCTCTGAGGGAACTGAATGCTTACTATTGCGCAACAGCGTTGTCATTCTCTTCTTTTCTTGTGGTCATTGATCCTCCCTTAAATATAAGACAAATTTTACAACGCTGGCTTATCGATGTTGCCAGTAGTTCCTTCGTACCCCAAACTCACCAACCTCCGATATAACTGAGAGAGAGGAGATTTGACAACATTTAACCGATAAAGGGCGAAGATAAAGCTTTTCTGCATAAGACGTGCTTTTTCCCCGGAGGTGATACTGGATTGTAGCTTGTTGACCGCTACTCGCTTGGTGCTAAGACGGTCACGCTTCGCGGATTAAAGAACAACTGCTTCCCAGTCATCTGCAGGAGGCCATCGTCGCCCACCATCCACCAACCCACTGCCTCCTGTCCTGAGTGTGTGTGTGGTGTGTGTGTGTACCATATGGTTGACTCATGTGGGCTCTTTAACATATTCACATCCGAGACAAGTGTTCGTCATTGGAAACGTCATCTAACAAACAAGTTGACTTGTAGGACAACACTTGGTATAAACCGGTTCTAGGTTGAGTTTACTTGGATATTTAAATTTATCTTCCAAGGCTCGCAATTAAAAATAAATTATAACAAAAAAAATAGGCCTACAGTTGTCTTTTGGTCAATACTTTTCAGCGTGAGGGCTATTTTAATAACTTGATTCAAGGCTTAGGGAGGAAGAGGGTTTAGTTAATAGGAATTGCACCTGCATTTGCGTGAAGATAAAATTAAAAAATCTCAGTGCACCCAATATTCTAACCTCGATATTCCCCCGCAGGTATCTCTGTATTCAGACTAATGCCTCATACTGCATAACCACCTTTGCGTGTGTGTTTTTAGAAGAAAGCCTTTCGACAAAATGTTTAGATCATTGAATCCCAAGGATGTATTAGTCAATGGTTTGATCATAATATTGAAGTATTAACATATTATCTGGTCCGCAGCAAACCCGACGTTAGTGACACTGTCGTTAAAGTGGTATGGAAGGAATTGCCAAGCCAAGGTAAGTGTTTTTGCAATTTTTATAACAAATATTTTTCCAGTTGAAACATAAGCGTGTAATTTCTTCACATGGTGATATCAACAGTGATTGAATATCTGTCAAGGGTGTCCTATAATTTATTTAACTACAGCTTTTTCTCTTCATTTAAAAAGTTTCTCATCTAACGCCGCTATGCTCATGACAGATATTCAACAACTGTTAATATCACCATGGGAAGAAAATTAAATTCTGTGTTTAATGGAACAATTATTTATTTTGCCAAAAAAATTAAATTGTATTTTTATTAAAACTGCAAAAATACCTTTTCTCGCGTCCCCGTTTGACCACTTTGTCCTTATTTGATTCTCGATTCTCGGGGAAAAAAAAGGCTCTTCCTGACCCAAGCTCGGGTTTTAGGTCAAGTCTATCGTCCCTTAAACACAAGTGTTTGTCAATATGTTTGAAACATTTCTTTTGTGACAACTAAAGTAGTAACTGTGTTTGTAAAGGTGTGAGTCTCGGCTTGTCAGACTGATCAGGAATGTCACCTACAGGACTTGTAAGGGACCCTTGTCACATTACCAGGTAGTTTGGCTTCGTCCTTGTGCCCTATTTGGTCCAATTCAAGGTTCGGGGGGGGGGGGGGGCTGGTCAAGTGTTGCTGACCTGTGTTGGTTCAAGGGGTGGTTTGTAAGTTTATGGTTTATCTGAGGGGTGGGTGCAGTACACTCTCTTTTAGCCAAATTATTCTTGTAAAATACTAGCGGTTTTCGGTATGTACATTGTACAATATTATCGTATGGGTAGCGCATTAGTTTACAAAAACGTTACTCTCATCTGAGGGTATTCTGTTTAAATGTCAAGCTCACTCAGACTTTTAATTTCTTAACTTTTGTGGGAGTGTAGTGAAGGGGACGTGATGAAAAAAAAATATGCATTTTGGGCAATTCTTATTGCAAAATCTTCTTTGGCCAAAACACATCAAATTGCTCCGATTGAATCATAGATTTTAATTTTCTTGACATGGTATAATCTCAATAGCCCTTGTTGAATTATCTGTCATGACTCATTAGCATAGCAGTATGATGATAAAATCTATGAATGAACATAAAAAGTTGTCATTGAATTCTAGGACACCTTTGGCAGATATTCATCGATAATTGTTTAAATCACCGTGTGTAGAAAATTGAATTCGGTTTCTACTGGAGTAGTATTTTATTTATTTTGGACAAAAAAAGTTTTGCAATAAAACTGGGATAACACTGACTTTTTATCACTTTCCCAACATCCCAACCTTAACTGTGCGTAAATTAACCCACTCAAACAGTAATTAAATACGTATTCCTAGTGAGACTGTAACTAGACTGGAGAGGGTTGTGTTGGGAGGAGGTAGCTATTACTTCTCAAGCAGATATTTTTTAATTATTTTTTTTAAAAATTAGCAGAATGCAAGAGTTGAGTGGTTCAAGGCTTTTAATTATATATTTGTTTGTTTCCATTTCTAAAATGTGTGCTTTAGTTAGTCGTGTGCATTCATTTTTAGGTAATCTTACATCTGGGCCCTGTCCATCACCCTCATTATAAATATCACTACAGAACTAATATTTTATAGACACTGTTAAATAACACGAATATAATAAACATAAGGTGTAACCTAATATGTACCATTTAATTTATAAGCTATCATAAGTGATTTTAGAATAACTGTCACCGGAAATGCCAAGGGAAAAAAAGTCAATGAAATCGTTAGAGCCGATTTTGATAAAATCAATTATTTTTTTATTTTCACTCTTGAGTAAACTACTCTTAACTTTATGGTTGGATGGTTAATTCTTAAAACACTTCCGGGTAGCCGTGTGAAGATCATAGCTAACCAGTTTGAGCCTGATCGGTATTATGGTTTCGTCTCTAGGCCGAGATGCACACAAACGGCATTGAAAAAACACATTATTTATAGTCCAAGGGGTCAGGAAACGTCGACATTCAGCAAAATATTCGAATTGAATAAAGTAAAAATACAATATTATTGATGTATATAAACAGTGACGACTGCAGATCACATTACTTTAAAAATAGATCTGATAGCTTGCCTCGGTGTCAAATAAGACCCTTTCGATGGAAATGGGACTATATCGGCCCGACAGATCAATCTGCCCTGTCGGCTCCAGGGGAAGTCACCCTCGTCATGGGGAAATGAACAGCCGTCAGAAAGGGGTCCACATCTGAAGCCGTAAAGACGATGATTTACGTCCCTAAGCCCTTAGTCGGCTTCTGGACGGACTATAACCCGGTTATTACGCGAGCCCGGTTAACTGCGATATAACTTCTCAAGCGCTCTCACTGCTATGTACTCTACCCCTGGGTTTACAGACAACAGCGCGTTATCAAGTTATTTGAGGTGTCTAACTTGCACTTTCCGAACCGACTGATTATATCAACACACGACTTACGAACTACCTCAGATCTAGAACAGACACAACAACCAGCTCCCCAGGCCGTTAATTCATCACTGTGAAAGGGTAAACCCACAGTTCACCAATGATAATGTTTTCGACCATGCCAGGAATCGAATCCAGGACTCTTAACTCAGTAGACAGACACGCTACCGACTGAGTCAAAGTATTGGGCCAAGTGCATTCTAAGGTGGGAGTCAGAAAATATTTTATCCAAACAATTTTTCGAAAACGAAGAGCTAAACATAGTTATTTATTCAAGAAAACCACAAAATTGCCTTTTATTAATCATAATCGAACCCCGAACTTTTCCCCCCTTCCATACCGGCCAAATATTCGATATGAGACTGAACTGCCGATGACGGAAAGATCGGGGGTTCAGATCCTGCTAGGTTCTACGAGAGAGTGGTTTTCCCTAAATGGTTTTCCACTCTCCTTCTTCGCAAGTGCCCGTACACTTCCTCTAAATTCAACCTTACTCATATCTATCACATTAGTGTCATGCATATGCGATCCACCCTAATGTCTTGTAAGACATGCTGCTAAATAATAATAATAATTCGCTTCGGTAGCCGAATGGTCTAAGGTGTTAGTCTCGTGTTAGACTGATCTGCTGATGATGGGGAGGTTGGGGTTCGAATCCCGCTAGGGTCTACAGAGTGTAGTTTTTCATAAACCGTTTCCCACTACCCTCCCATACAAATGCGGGTAGATTACTTTTAAAATACTTCCTTCCTCATCCTTACCCCATTAAGTAATTATCATATATGCGTATAACCTGAACAGGTAGTAAGACGAGGTGATAATAATAATAATAATAATAATAATAATACTTGTCAGGCGCACTATCCACGGAAGCTGCTATGTATAACCATGAGTTAGACAAGGTCACAACACCATACACTTTGTTTATATTGTTTATGGCACATATTTTGATTTAAATTTTAAAATTAAGTTAATCAGTGACCACGCGTCATGCATGATCCATCATCCTCTTGCTGTGACCTTGGCAGCGCTCTCTCTCTCTCTCTCTCGGGTTGGAGGAAACTTTTACAATATACATTGATATTGTTTTCGCGTTCTACTTTGAAAACATTTTATTTTATTAATAACGTTATTTTATAGCAGGACCTTCACTGTGGTCCGTGGTCAGAGTGCTTGTCTGCAGATCCAGAGTGCCCGGGTTCGAACCCCGGTGCCTCAAGAGTTATCTGTAAGCCAGGGGATCTGGAACGAAGTCATCTCAGCCTCGCGAGGACAAATGAGTCGATACTTGAATAAAGTATTAGCGGCTCCGGTCTAGAAAACTGAGATTATCGGCCGGCGTGTCCGTTGTTCTGATCACGTGACACCCTCTATCAGCAAAAGTTGACAATATCTTCGTCAACAGACGTCGTCTGCTCTGTCGGTGTAGCTCGCTGGTGTGTTGACGCGGTGTTATTTTATAGCAGAGTGGTCACAGTCAGGGAAAATGTGTAAAACTGGGAAAAGTCAGTGAAACTGCCGGTAAATTAAAGAAAATGTCTGGAAATTTGGCTGTCGGTCAGGGGAAAATGGTATAGTTGGCTTTAGAAGAAACAAAAAAAAAAGTCTTAGTTGCATCTTATTTAAAAATAATTTTTATTATATTCCTTTTTTCCCCCTAAGATTTGAAAGTGCATTTATAAAATAGATATCTATAACAAGTTGAGTATTTGGATTATTTTCTTTTAACATTTTTATAAATGTCTATATGGGTTGAATGAAGTAAAGGAGATTTGGATTTTTGGTACAGAGAAAAGTAAGGGAATTTTATTTTAGAGATTTTGTGGCAATCCTGTATAAGTACTGATGATCTAAATCAGAAGTTAAACTACAGATCCGCATGGCTAAGTGAAAGTAGCTATATAGTAACTATTTCTAGCTGTCAGGAGAAGAGAACTGTAATCTCTGTTATTGCTTTATTGTAACTCATTTGGTAATGTTTCTGGAGTTAACGTCCTCGGGAGAAATTAAACTGAGGTGGACACTTTAAAACTTGGGATATCTTGAGTGCGTTCGTTACATTTAAAAAGTTGATAACCAACACAATGCATGCAGTTCCCTCACAGTTTGTACCCGAGTATAGTTCATGTATCCAACACTTTGCATGCAGTTCCCTCTCAGGTTGTACCCGAGTATAGGTAATGTAGCCAACACATTGTATGCAATTCTTTCACAGGTTGTAGCTGAGTATAGTTCATGTAAACTAATACAATGCATGCAGTTCTCTCGCAGGTTGCAGCCGAGTGTATTCATTCATTGACGCCAAGAAAGGTTCTACCTTGCAAGAATTAGTCTCATATTAATAACGAAGGTCTCTATGTAAATCAGTTTGATCATTTTGATGCCCTTGAAGTAATCGTCGGATTATACAGAGAACATGGATGTTAAAGAGCTTTTTTAAATGTCGGACATTACCTGATTTCTAAACGTGACAAAACACGATCGTCCAGCGTAAGAAATGATAAGGTAGACTGGTGAGCCTGACAAACGGGAGAAAATCACGGAATGGGCTTAGGTTTGAGTTTACACGTGTCGTCTAGAGATGTTTATGATTATTTCATAGTTATTACGTGCGTGGGTTGTTTACCGACTTAAACTATTAAGTTCCCGCACCTATGGACACGCAGACTAAGTGTCGGGCTCTTTTGTAATTTTATTTAAAGTTTTTCAGCCATTATGTAAATAAAACTATGTCTCTTTTATTTTTAAGATTACACTCACTTTCGCCCTTCACCTACAACCACACTTTTTCATGTCAATAAGAAAGAGGGGAAATAAAACTACGAAAATTCTTATCTCACTGTAAAGAGGAACCCGCCTCGGTGGCGTGGTTGGCTAACGCGCTAGTCGTGTTGAGCTCGACCGCCGAGGAAGGGGAGATCGAGGTTAGAATCTCGGTCGGATGAACTGGGGGTGGTTTTTCCTAAGTGGTTTTCCACTCTCCCTCCACGCAAATGTGAGTTCACTTCCTTAAATTCAACCCTCCCAATTCCCAATCTATTAGCGTAATTAGTACTTAAGCGTATAACCCGAACGGGTAGTAAGACGCGGTGTTAAATATTATTATTGTAAAGAGGAAAGTTCGTTGCTAGTTCTCGAATATCAACAAGTTACTGTATTTGTTAGAGGAAGTTTGAATCTAGGGCCCTTTTTTTCATCAAGTCTAGTCTCATAGCTCAGCAAATATGATTTAAAAGTCGTTGAAATGAGCCAAAGTCACATTTTCACACATTATGTTTCTATTCACAAGACTCAAAATATAAGGTTGTTATGGAAAAAGAACCATGTTGGAATCTTTCAACTTGTTTTTTTTTTTTTTTTGCGTGAACTATATTTTGAAATAACGCATCGTAGAATTAAATATTGCGTTAGAGCTGAACGTCTGTGTGGCGATTTCTCTCTTACCGAGGCGGCCCCCTTAAAACACTTTTCAATAAGTTGTTGACGGTCTATACGAGAGCGCATATTATTCTCGACAACACGTCAAAAACTAGACTAGACTTATTTGGCAAGTCCTTCCCACTAAACCCCTTGGCCTTTCGTTAACATCATTAGAGATACAGTTGTGTTTTTCTGTCAACAACTTTACATAATATAAATTAGCATTTAAAAAAAATATTTTAATACTCTTAGCGTCCCGGCACTGGCAGTTTGCCATTATGCGTCTTTTGAACTTTGGAATCGCGTCAAGGGTTTAGTTGGATTTATTTTGGCTGTATAAACAACAACAAAAATAGGACCTGCATTAGTATATTTATGTACCCTTAAATTGAACAAGGAAAAAAAAAAGATATTAAAGAAAAAAAATAACTAATTTAACTTTTTCAGATACACAAAGTAGGTGTAGCCTCTAATGGAACTTTTGTGTAGCTCTGATTTCTTTTACATTTACTTATATACAGGATGGCCACAGTAAAGGAAAATGTGAAGAACCTAAATATGAAACAATGTTAAAAAAATGACACATTTTACTCAAACATGGTTTTTAATTAAATGTATACCCATTCACTTTTGAGTGTAGTATTATAAACAAAAAATCTTCTTGACAAAAACATTAGTATTTTTTTATTTTTGAGTCGGGGAAAATACGAGTTTTTTTTATCTTCAAGATGTGTAGCCCCCCTATTTATTTTATTTTATTTATTTATTTAGCACCGCGTCTTACTACCCTTTCGGTTTATACGCATAAGTACTAATTACACTAATGATTAGGAATTGGGAAGGTTGAATTTAGAGGAAGTGAACCCGCATTTGTGTGGAGGGAGAGTGGAAAACCATCTAGGAAAAACCACCCAGTTCACCCAACCGAGATTCGAACTTCGATCTCCCCGTCCTCGGTGGTCTAGCTCAACACGACTGGCGCGTTAGCCAACTACGCTACCGAGGCGGTAGCCCCTATTATATTTAGGCCTAAGCTTTTTTTTTTACACTAGAACGTCCGCCACTCTGCTAAAAACGGCATAGTCTAAAACAGTGAATTAAAACCTTTTTCAACTCACAGCACTCTGGACAGTGAACAAGGCACTGCAACTTATCAAGGCACACCATAACTTTTTAAGGAATGATTTTACTTCTAAAAAAAAACTAAAACTAAAATTGTGTTTAGAAGTTCAAAAGCTAGAATTATTATAATAATTGTGTTATTTAAAAATATGTTGATCCTGGATATTAAAAAGATTTAATTTTACTCTTACTCTTCAAACCTTTTCCTAGATTATTTTTTTAAAAAAATCCTGAGCTTCCGCGGCACACTTGCCGACCTTTGTGCCACAGCACATTGATGACCCTTAGTGGCACACCTGTTAGCTCATAGTGCTGTCAACTCTTAGTGGCACACCTGCCGACCCTTAGTGCCACAGCACACCTGATGACCCTTAGGGGAACACCTACTGACCCTTAGTGGCACACCGGTTGAAAAACACTTCTAAGGGCTAAGGATGTGTGAAATAGTTTTAGAAAATAGGTACCTTAATGAGCTTAGATGGTAAAACACTCCCAGTATATCCAAATGGGAGTCGAACATAGACCTCCGTTACAGATGATCCAATCGGTTGCGAGCCTACTTCCTTAGACCGTGTGAGCCGCAGTGCAGTCATATAATTGTCGTATCGTTCATGCTTGTGCTGTTTTAAAGGAATGTTAGTGCAAGGCGTGTAGTTTATTTATCTGTTTTTTGCTGTTGTGTAGCGTCGAGCAAGGTCGCAAGCACCAAGCATTCAATCCCGCGCACTGTGTGACAGAGAGAGAGAGAGATCTCCAACAGCTTCTTGTGGTCCAGCCATGGAGGATAGGCTACTGGAGACGAATCACGGAGGTTATACACTGAAACACGCCGGGAGGTTCAAACCTGAGTTTTACCATCTTCGGGTGGTCGCTTGGTCTCAGGCGTCACTCGTCTGGGAGATCGGGGCTTCGAATCCAAGTTGGACGGGTTTACTGATGCTGGTATTCACTAAATGGTTACCAAGCTCCACGCAAATGCGGGTATATGTCTTCAATGACTTTCCCTACCTACTCCCTAAATGATATATATGCAGGTAGCCGGGCGGGTGAAAGATTTCAGGAAAAATAAAACTACATTTTTTTTTTCCGAAAAAAAAACCGGAAAATTATAACTATCTTTTCCAAGAAAGTTTAATTTTGTTCAAGGACGTTAACACCAGAAACATTATCAAATGAGTTACAATAAAGTAATAACAGAGATTACAGTTCTCTTCTCACACTCACATATAGACTACAGCACTTGGTGGTTGAATGTGTTACTAACGTCGGGTCTGCTGTAGACCAGATAAATGTTAATATTTCAATAATATAATCAGTTCCTTTACGAATATGTGTCTTGGGATTCTATCGTCTGAAATATTTCCAGACAAATGTTCATTTTTAATTGTCATTATTTGTTTGGAGTTTATTTTCATTTGAGCTCATATATTTCCTAACTACCTCCCCTCCTTCACCCCATCCCCGTGACCAACTTAGTATGTCGCAAGACGCCACTGCGAGAAATGTCTTATCTATCTAGTGATACAACGGAGTGGTCTCCTCTCCTATAATATATCCTCCAAGAGGTCCAGTGTAAAGAGCAGTGAGGGAGCTGTGTGGTATTTCCGGTGAATGACTGGACCGACATTTTTCTCTCCTCTGCTCTTCTCTTCCGGTAAGTCCAATCAAGCGCCTGACAAGCCAGCACTTTGCGATTCTCAGAAACAAGGAGGGGGGAGGGAGGGGGTGCTTGCGTTGATTCCATACAATACAAATAAAACAACTCTTCGTTGTAGAGATGGGCTAAACAGTGATTTTACGATATCAGTGACTAAAGTGACTGTGATTTAAAAATATGGTGATTTATACCAGTGATTTTACACTGTGACTGGCACTCACAGTGTCTTGATGGACCGATATTTTTTCACTTTCATAGTTTGTTGCAACCACGGTCAAAGCTAGTATTTAGCTGCTGTCCGATTAGACGAGTACAATCGAGTATCGAGTATTTCTTAGTTACCTCAGTTTTAGCTTATGTGGTGACTGACTGACAGCTCACAGCTGACTTCTGACGGCTTTGAAAGCTACAGACAAATTATGTATCCCTACGCCGAGCATATGATCTGCAAAACATGTCTTTAGCAGTTGGGCACTTTGACAGTCAAAATTTAGGTATAACTAAATGTTGACTGTCAGAAGTCAGCTGTGAACTGTCAGTCAACACCACATAAGCTAAAACTGAGGTATACCTACCGGGTATTTACTCGATTAGTCCCATGACAATTGGTTGGAACATTGGAAGGAAAACTAATTACTCGGGTGTTGCGGCTGTGCAATGGAATTCGATACTTAAAGGCCTAACATAAACTTTCCTGTCGGCATGACATTGACATTTGTTGAATACAGCTGGCTAATATACATTTCATTACAATTGACACACAGCTGACTAATATACTTCAATACAAAAGTATGCGTTATAAGATGTTTCTACAATTGGAAAAAAAAAAGCAAAAAAAGTACTAATATTTTATAGGTAAATGTTATGTAATTTGGCAAAATTAGTGGTCTAACAAACATTATGTTAACTTGATTGGCTTAGAAAATGTTGTTGGAATGCAGGTCATATATTGTATTATTGTAGTGTTCTAACAGACCGCGAAGCGAGTATTTACTCGATTGTCTAAAAGAAACAATAATAGCTAGCTCCGTAGCTCGAGTAACTGTTGCCATCTGATGCGAGTATCTCCGATCATTGATATCTCAATCCCGATACTTTTGAGATCGAGTCACTGACAGTAACGGTGATCAAATGGTATCGGTCAGTGATTTATCGCCCCCTCTCTTCTTCATTGCAAGGCCACAGAATACTGCAGCACGAGACTTCCTCACTCCCTCTACCTCCTCTTTACAGAACACCATGTCGTAGAGCGACCGCCGTCTGTTGTGCGGAGATAGTACCACCTTCTGCGGATATAGGGCGTCATGTGGCCAGCACAACGAACCCGCTGGTGGCAATTTAGTCTCAGTTTTCTAGACCGGAGCTGCTATTTATTTATTCATGTAGCTCCTCATTTGTCCTCATGAGACTGAGTTGACCTCATTCCAGACACACTGCTTCACAGAATATCTGGAAGCGCCGGTGATAGAACCCGAGACCTTCGTTTCTAAAGTCTGGAATTCTAACCACTTGGCCACAAATGCGGTCCCCCCTTTTACAGTAGCCTTTTTTTTTAAATCATTGAATTCGACACAAGTCCGACACCTTATCTCAGTCGGTAGCGTGTCCGTCTACTGAACTAGGGGTCACGGGTTCGATTCCTGGCATGGTATGACAATACTGTCGGTCAAATTTTTGTTTCAGCTTCCACAGTGATAAATATAACGGCCTGGGGGCTGGCTGGTGTGTCTGTTCTAGATTTAAGTGGGTCTATTTTATAAGTAGTGTGCTGATATCAGTCGGTTTAGAAAGTGCACGTCAAATACCTCAGATAAAATAACCATTCAATACAAATTTTGGTGACGTATTTGGCTATTAATTAGGTTTGAGGAGAGTTTAGAGGAAGTGCACTTGTATTAAGTGTGGAGGGAGAGTGGAAAACCATTCAGTTAAAACCACCCTCACTACACCTGATCGGGATCCGAACCGCGTTCTCCCCGTCATTGGCAATCCAGTTTATTGCAAGAGTAACTAAGGTCTTACACCCCGCGACCACTGATGCGGGTTTATAAACTCTTTTTAATTTCTAGTGAAATGAAACATCCCCGTCACTTTGCTGTGTTGATATTATTTTCATGACCTTTTTATATTTACTGAGAAATAAACAGCTTGTTTGTGTAGACTTGAAATATACATTCGTTTTAAATGTTTACCAAACTTTTACTAAACACTTTTACTGTGGAATCGATGTTATAACCTTGATTTAAATAATATTCTTGATACAGAAAAACCCCTTTTCAGTAACTAATATATATGTTTTTGTAGTCGTTCTCATATAGGGTACAGGATTTTTTTTAAATAAACATTTTTTATTTAATTTATTGCATATGCTTTTTGTTTATACAAATACTTAGTTATATATACCAAGAAAGAAAGTTACTATTGTTTTAATATTTTTCCATGAGCATGAGCTGCTTTTTAAGAAGGAACCTAATACCTACTAAATTATGATACCCTCCCCTCTTCTCTTTAAGCCTCGTTTATTTTCCATACACAACAGGTTGGCTTATTTGAGAGTTTGTGCGCATGCGCTATAGATTCGAGTCACTGTATTCAGATTAGTTCAACATCGTGGTTTACTGAGTTTTTTGGTCATGGAGTTTGGAGTGGAACGGAGCGAACACAACTAATCGATATTATTTAAATTGAAAAAAATGACACCTGGACACGGAAATTGAACCTGAGACATTTGGCTAGTAGCCAATGCTTGATAGTTCACTGGTTAGAACATTGTCCAAAGGTCCCGGGTTCGATTCCCGTATCCAGGTGTCATTTTTAGATGCGGCACAGTTAACAAATATAATAGCTTGACTATTTGATCCACAACCGAGTTGTATCAAAAGTATTCTGTTGTTTGGAACGTTACCTCGGCCGATCACAAGAATCCAAATAATCAAAAGACGCACTTACTCAATAACTAAGGTTTTTGAACCCAACACAGTTTTTTAAGTTATTTTTCTGCAAGAGTATACTTCCTTCCAACACATTAAATGAAGAAATGGCAAGTAATACGTCGTTTTCCGCGGCCAGAAATGTGTAGGCTGATCAAAAACTAAAGCAGGGCCCAACAAGTTGGCATAAATAAACCCGGCTTACTTTTTCCCATATGTTTGCTGCAACTTGTTACATAAAAAACAAGGCTTAAGGGTCATTCAATGACCTTGACTTACGCGTCCTTGGAAGAACAAGCATTCGACAATAAGTGAGTTCCCAGCAGTTAAACAATTTTGTACCCACTTTGTTTATGCACCAATTTTCTTACGAATTAGCATATCTGATAGCTAGGAAAAGTTACAGGGATCTACTTTAACGTATGCATACGTCAAGCCATGTGATCTGTGGATGTCACTTTTTGATAGATGGTTGTAATACTAGTAATATAATAAAATATATCAATGCCGACTGTAAAAATAATGTTTGTATTTTTTTAAAGGGTCCGGGGTTCAATCCTCGGTCCCGGCACAGATCTATCTCATTGCCAAACCCTTCCTTCACCTCTGACAAGACGTGTATTAATCACAACTTGTGAGTGTGTGGAATGCCAGGCCTCCACCGTGGTTCGGATCCCACGTTAAACTGTAGGTCCTCCATTTCATCTCACAATCACCCTACCATCACACATTAGCGTAAGTGCGTATAACCCAAACGGGTAGTAAGACGAGGTAATATAATAATAATAATAATAATAATAATAATCATATATTTTTAAAAAGTGCTTCGAATATCCATTCATAAGAAAATCAAGGTGTGCTGTTTCGTATGAGTGCCTGAGCATATGTGACGTATGTGGGAGGACCAGACTACCTCATGTGAACCTGGAAGGGAGAAGTATCATCATATTATTTCTCTATTGAGTCCTGTGTTTTTTTCTTCACGAGGCTGAACGACGAAAACATTTATGGTAAGCAATACATTTGAAAAATAAAAAATGGGAAACAAAACGAGAAAATCTATTTTCTTTTTTTTTACGCACTTAATAAATACCTTAATTTAGGCTGTATGGATAGTTCCAAGTAAATTACCCTTAATTTAGGTTGTATGGATAGTTCCAAGTAAATTACCCTTAATTTTGGGCTGTATGGATAGTTCCAAGTAAATTACCCTTAATTTAGGGTTGTATGATAGTTCCAAGTAAATTACCCTTAATTTTGGGGTTTATGGATAGTTCCAAGTAAATTACCCTTAATTGTAGGGTTGTATGGATAGTTCCAAGTAAATTACCTAATTTTAGGGTTTATAGATAGTTCCAAGTAAATTGCCCTTAATTTTAGGGTTGTATGATAGTTCCAAGTAAATTACCCTTAATTTTAGGGTTGTATGGATAGTTTCAAGTAAGTTACCCTTAATTTTAGGGTTTATGGATAGTTTCAAGTAAGTTACCCTAATTTTAGGGTTGTATGGATAGTTCCAATAAACGCTTTCGGGTAACCTTATGAAAACCCTAAACTATACCCTGATTTTGGTTGTAAGAACCGTAGAAAAAATTCAAACATATTTCTTTGTGGCCAACGTTGATAACCTTTTACTATATTATTCGTGTTATTTTATAGGTATTTATAAAATCTATCAAAAATGACAGCTGCAGATGACATGACTTGATGTATGAATATATTTAAATTGTTTTATTAACTTTATTAACTAACTTGTACCATTTTTCCTACCAAAATCATACTAAAGCAAGTTTAGCCCAATCAGTCAAATGTTTCAACTCCAGACCAAGATGCATTGGACAGACAGACGGACAGATATACTCCATCGATAAAACCATTGTCCGGTCCAGGGGCCATGAAACATTGACATCCATCCGAATATAGAATTCCCCCTTTTTTTATTTACTTTCTCTGAGGGTTTCTCCGAGAGTACAAATTTGGAATTGAAGTCGGAATCGTTGTTTTTTTCAAAGTGAAGTCTACTTAATTTTGAAAAATATATATCTATATTTAAAGTTTTTGAATTCCTGCACAGCATATAATGTACATTCAAAACTCCACTAAATGTCTTACTACCCGTCTACCACCCTGTTGTCACATAGCTCGTTCATTTACCGAGACAAACAAAAGCGGATCGGGGCTGCGCATTCGTGAATCGACCCCGGAGTATCGTCCTGGGCATATACTATTAAATGTTTAATTTCCCACGAGAGGAGGAACGTATTTCAAGGAAGATTTGTAACCCCCTACCCCCTCTCTTTTTATGTGTGGGGCGAGAGGGTGATGGTTTGGATGGGGGGGGGGGGATTTACAATTATTTAAATTAAACTCACCACGGTGATATCCCGAGCGTTTTACTTTACACTTGCTTTGTTCATGAGCTAAACGTGACTCTAATGATAAGATTGTGTGTGTGTGTGTGTGTGTGTGTGTGTGTGTGTATGTGTATTAAACACACATCTGTCTCATAGCACTTGTTTGTATATAAATACCTCGTTTTTTTTTAAAAAACGAATACACAGAGCACTATTGCTATATTGAAACGTCTTCATTGTATTTGAAATAATTGCAAATTAATTGATATATTTTATTATTTAAATAATTTTAAATGTTAGTTTTTTAAAAGGAAGGTAATTTCACGTCTTAAAAACCGGCAAACTGGAGGACACACACACACACATACATACACACACATACACATACACACATGTATGGTATCATTAAGGTAGAACACGCGGGAAAAGTAAAGTGTTTTTTGCAGTTTTTATAGCAAATTTTTTTTTGTCAAAATAAATAAAATATTACTCTAGTAGAAACAAAAAGTTTTAGTTCCCTTCACCCGGTGATATCAACATTTGTTGAATATATCTGTCATGATCATAGCTGCATTAGATGAGGAACTTTTTAAATGAAGATAAAAAAGTTGTCATTAAATTCTAGGACACCCTTGACAGAAATTCAACCAATATCGAGTTCATCATGTGAAGAAAATTAAACTGCGTGTTTCTTATTAAGCAATATCTGATTTAATTTGACCAAACAAATGTTTTTCCATAAAAACTACAAAAAACACTTTACTTTTCTAACGTTCCCTTTCACTCCATCTTAAACACTTCCGGCGTTTGTAATATATCTTCCGCCTACTACTTTTTGAGGCCTGTTAATGGAGTTTATTTAATATAGGCCTACAGTATCTTTCGTCCATGCTTAGATCTCTTGAGTAGATTCCCGATCATACCTATCAAAACTGTCGTCTTTACTAGGGGCTCCAAACAATTAAAATAGTAGTCTAAAATATAAAGAATAATAACATGATTTTTGTCCCTGCATCTTAGTACCCCTTTATATTATACAAATTATTCGCATATATTAATTACTTTGATGAAATAGGACCGAGGAAGGTATAATTTTACAGGAAATGTACCCGAATTTTCGTGAAGGGAAAGTGAGGGAACAATTTAGAGATAAACACCCTCAATACACCCGACCGGGATTTTAACCCCCAATATTCCAATCATCGGCAGTCCAGTCTACTGTGAGAGTGTGAATCCCATATGAATACACGTCAGTGGGGAAAACCCGCACAAAATGACCTGAAGTTAGGTTATAGGGTCAAAGGTCATAGTGATCTCAGGCCATGAGCCTCCTACCGTCCCATATCAACGTCACACAGTCCCTTGTATGCCTCGTTGTCACACAGTCCCCTGTCTACCACGTTGTCACATAGCTCGTCCATCTCCCGGAACAGACAACAGCGAGTCAAGCAACGTCACACAGTCCCTTGTCTGCCTCATTGTCACACAGTCCCTTGTCTGCCTCGTTGTCACATAGCTCGTTCATCTCCCGGAACAGACAGTAGCGAGTCAAGCAACGTCACACAGTCTCTTGCCTGCCTCATTGTCACACAGTCCCTTGTCTGCCTCATTGTCACACAGTCCCTTGTCTGCCTCGTTGTCACATAGCTCGTTCATCTCCCGGAACAGGCAGCAGCGAGTCAAGCAACGTCACACAGTCCCTTGTCTGCCTCGTTGTTACATAGCTCGTTCATCTCCAGGAACAGACAACAGCGAGTCAAGCAACGTCACACAGTCCCTTGTCTGCCTTGTTGTCACATAGCTCGTTCATCTCTCGGAACAAACAGCAGCGAGTCAAGCAACGTCACACAGTCCCTTGTCTACCTCGTTGTTACATAGCTCGTTCATCTCCCGGAACAGACAGCAGCGAGTCTTGCCGTGCCATTGTTCAGAGACCGGAGGATATGAAGTGTATTGTGGTAGGATGTTATTGGAGGTGTTGAGGTCAACTACTGTGTCGTGTTTACCACGGCTCTCGGTCACATGACCAGCTCGGCAGCTCAATTATTGGGACATTTAAAAACCTCGTCTCAAGTACAGCACTCCGCTCACCAGCTACATTTCAAAGCAAAACACACAAACTGCGGTATTTCTAGTTTGTACCTGACGCGTAGGAAATGTTCTCAAGAGTCAAGATTTATATTTGTTAAGTTTTATTTTGAAAATCACAACACATTTATAGCATTATCATGCTCTATTTTACATTTTATTGAACCCAAGTATTTTACACCATATGTTTACAGGTCAGGAAATAATTAAAAAAGTCTTAAAATATTTATTTATTCTTTTGATGTATTTAACGTGCACTTTTTAAACCGATTGATCATATCAGCACATGGCTTATGAACTAACTTGAATCAAGAACAAACACAACACTCCAGCCCCCTGCCATTAATTTATCACTGTGAAAGGGGGAAGTCCACATTTCACCAATGATAAATTTTTCGGCCGTGCCAGAAATCGAACCCGAGACCTCTAACTTAGCAGATAGACACGCTATCGACTGAGCTAAGGTGTCGGACTTTACTCAACTCAAGACCGTTCCTTCGCCTCAGGGCCATTTCATATTCATTTAAGACTATGATATTTTCTGAAAATTCTGAAAAAATAATAGATCTGAATTGTCCTCTTGACTATTGTGATTTGACTGGACTGAACTTGACTAGATTGGACTGTTGTGATTTGACTGGACTGAACTTGACTAGATTGGACCGTTGTGATTTGACTGGACTGAACTTGACTAGATTGGACTGTTGTGATTGGACTGGACTGAACTGATTAGTTTGTACTGTTGTGATTTGACTGGACTGAACTTGACTAGTTTGGACTGTTGTGATTTGACTGGACTGAACTTGACTATTTGGACTGTTGATTTGACTGGACTGAACTTGACTAGTATTGGACTGTTGTGATTGACTGGACTGAACTGACTAGATGACTTGTGATGAACTGACTGAACTTGACTAGATGACTGTTGTGATTTGACTGGACTGAACTTGACACGGTTGGACTAGGTTGGTGTGCATTTATCCTTGGCTGTGCTAATCACCCCCTCTCCCCGCCTGTACAGCCCAACACTTGTCTCCGACCCGTGTGCTGGCTGTGCGGTAGTGTGACACCTACACACCTGCAGCGTGTACCTGTTAGCGCCCACCACCTGACCTCGCTCAGGCGCCAATATCACCATCAGCATCACTTCCCACGCTCGCTTGAGCCCAGATGATCGAACTTCGTCCCGGTTAAAAAACATTGTGTCTCTTAACATTTTTAAAACAAGTTTTCCATAAAAACAATTTAAAAAAAAGTCGTCCAATAGTTGGATTATATTTTTATCTCGGATACCCGGTATCGGTGGTCGCGGGGCTTAGAGCGCCAATTTTTTAAATATTCATTTTAGCACCGTCTTACTGTCCATTCAGGTTATACGCATATGTACTAATTACCCTAAAGAGCTAGGTATGAGTAAAGTTTCATTTAGAGAACGTGTACCCGCATTTGCATGGAGGAAGAGTGGAAAACTGTTTTGGAAAAATCTTTCAATACACCCGACCGAGATTCGAACCCCGATCTCCCCGTCATCGGCAGGCTGATCTAATACGAGAGTGACGCCATATACCGCGTGGCCACCGAAGCATAGAGCGCCATTGAATTAAGTTTCTTGTACCAGGGAAAATGAGGTTCGAAAATCTTGTGAGGGGGTAAAGGGAGGGGAAAGTTTTTTTCATGTGGGATTTATCATTTGTCAAATTTGGGTTTAAATATTTCCATAAATTGTAAATCAACGGTATTAGGGATGATTGTTGTGCTGATATATATTTTTTAAAACGACGCGCCTAGGTACCCGTGCGGGCTCTACGCATTTTTTGTCCGCACTATAAACGTACGGATGAGGAAGGTAGAATTTAAACAAAATGCACCCGCACTTGCATGGAAGGAAAGTAAAGGGACTTTAAAGTAAAACAAACACGCTTAATGCTCCAGCCAGGATCTGCACCCTGCCCCCCCCCCCCAGTAAACAGCAAACTAGACTGGACGAGAGTCATACGTTTAGTCCTCGGGTCCATTTAAAATTAAATTTGGTTATCATTTAAAATCCGCTGCTAGCAACCAGCCTCACTTGGTTTAGAGCTAACGAAAATAATACGCCTTCAATTAATATAATAAAGCGATATTAGAGAGGTACTCTTAAAATAAACCCTTACATGTCACCGCTACTCCCTCCTGGTTAACTGTCAGATGACAGTTGATACCCGCATGGAATCTTTAGAATCGTGTTTCTTTGATGACAGCGATAACCTATCCTCGGGTAGCTGAGCGAAGACGCAACTAGGCCTAGTTGTTTGTTACGGGAAAGATTTTAACAGTCTTATCCGCTGTCACATAACTCGTTCATCTCCCGGAACAAATAGCAGCGAGTCAAGCAACGTCACACAGTCCCTTGCTGCCTCGTTGTCACATAACTCATTCATCTCCGGAACAAATAGCAGCGAGTCAAGCAACGTCACAAAGTCCCTTGTCTGCCTCGTCACAAAGCTCGTTTATCTCCCGGAACGACAGCAGCGAGTCAAACAACGTCACACAGTCCCTTGTCTGCCTCGTTGTCACATAACTCATTCATTTCCCGGAACAATAGCAGCGAGTCAAGCAACGTCACACAGTCCTTGTCTGCCTCGTTGTCACATAGATCGTTCATCTCCCGGAACAGACAACAGCGAGTCAAGCAACGTCACACAGTCCCTTGTCTGCCTCGTTGTCATATAGCTCCTTCATCTCCAGGAACAAATAGCAGCGAGTCGAGCAACGTCACACAGTTCCTTGTCTACCTCGTGTCACATAGCTCGTTCATCTCCCGGAACGACAGCAGCGAGTCAAACAACGTCTCACAGTCCCTTGTCTGCCTCGTTGTCACATAGTCGTTCATCTCCGGAACAGACAACAGCGAGTCAAGCAACGTCCACAGTCCCTTGTCTGCCTCGTTGTCATAAGCTCCTTCATCTCCAGGAACAATAGCAGCGAGTCAAGCAACGTCCACAGTCCCTTGTCTGCCTCGTTGTCAATAACTCATTCATCTCCCGGAACAAATAGCAGCGAGTCAAGCAACGTCACACAGTCCTCTGTCTGCCTCGTTGTCATATAGTTCTTCTCCCAGGAACAAATAGCAGCGAGTCAAGCAACGTCACACAGTCCCTTGTCTGCCTCGTTGTCATATAGCTCCTTCATCTCCAGGAACAAATAGCAGCGAGTCAAGCAACGTCACACAGTTCCTTGTCTACCTCGCTGTCACATAGATCGTTTATCTCCAGGAACAGACAGCAGCGAGTCAAGCAACGTCTCACAGTCCCTTGTCTGCCTCGTTGTCACACAGCTCGTTCATCTCCTGGAACAGACAGCAGCGAGTCAAGCAACGTCTCACAGTCCCTTGTCTGCCTCGTTGTCACACAGCTCGTTCATCTCCTGGAACAGACAGCAGCGAGTCAAGCAACGTCACACAGTCCCTTGCCTGCCTCGTTGTCAAATAGCTCGCCCGTGAATTCGATGGCAATTGCCGGCATTCTGAAGCAGATTGCACGACATCTGCTCAGTGAGTGCAACTGGATCGCTCGACCTGCTAGATGTGCGCATCACTTGGTTTTTTTTATCAGTTCACGCCCTGTAAACACGTGATTTTCCCTGAAGCTGGACGTATGAGTGCACTTTTTGATGGTTTCGGGAATTTTCTGATACTTTGGTTGTTTTCAAAGTGATTTTTATGTATAAAATGATTGAAGTTCAGAAAGAGAGGTAGGAGGGAAAGAGGGACGTGATTTTGCAAAATAATTTCTCAAAACATCGTTTTTTGAAAGAACTTCAACAAAGTATACCGTTCTTTTCCATGCTCACACGTCACAATGGTCAACCTTGAATTGATGGAAACAAGTGGAGGAAAAGATCGGTTTATAAACCATTGGGCTTGTATACTCATTCACGGTAGAAGTAACTCTCTGAAAGGTCTTTTTTCCATACCAATACCTACTATATAATAGATTTTGTTAGGGAAAAAGGCTTTCAGAAAACAATTCAGTTTGAACATGACTTTATGTCGCCTAGTGAATGGGGGGCTTTAGACTGGACAGCTGCAGTTCTAGAAGACCTTAGTTCCACTCCAGGCTTTCTTCAAACAAGTTAGATATGTTTGATATGTTCATCAATCTATCCATATCGCGTTTGTGTGATTAGCCTCACGTTGGAGTTGAATGGCAGTGGGACTATGGGGATGGGGCAGGGGAAACATGCAGCCCCCCCTTCCTGGAAAGAATTTGTCACCCCCCTGGAGTAATATTTTCCACCCTTTGTAGATGTATCTTAATCCCATCTGACATTTTCGAGTTTGAAGCTGAAGGATGGCCCATGCTTTAAACTCCAAATATCCACTGTAGAGCTCTATAAGGCCCACTTGTCTCCCAGTCATTCAGTCCCAGGACCAGGCTGCTCTAGGGCTCTATAAGGCCCACTTGTCTCCTCGCCACTCAGTCCCAGGACCATGCTGCTCTAGAGCTCTATAAGGCCTACTTGTCCCCGAGTCACTGTATATGCCGCCAGTTTACTATCGGATCCAGTTGTTTCTTAAAGAGCTCTCCCCCTTTGGACCCCCATTCCAGGTCGTAACCCCCGGGCTTAACTGCCCTCTCACGCCCTTTACGAGCAGGTCTTACTCTTAGAAGCCCCGGATATTCAACCTGGATTATCCGTGCTCTCTTGCACCGGTTACAGCCTCGTTCTTTTTATCGTGCTCTGTATGCAGGTCGGCCATTTCATTCCTTAAAGCGCGTTAAGGGGGGGGAGCTTCGTCCTTGAATTTGATAAAGAATAAATCTGGCACTCAACATCGTTATAGGAGAGCTTTCTTAGAAACGAAATTATGTCGGAAAATATCATTCGGGAGGGGGCTTAGAAATCTGCAAAGGGTAGAAACATTTGGAAATTTAATACACTCTTTGGTGGTCGAATAGTGTAAGGCATTATTATTTATTTAGCACCGCGTCTTATTATACGTTCGGGTTATACGCTTATGTACTAATTACGCTAATGGTTTTAGGAATTAGGAACGTTATATTTAAATGAAGTGTACCCACGTTTGCGTGGAAGGAGAGTGGAAAACCATTTTGGAAAAACCACCTTCAGTTCACCCGATTTAAATTAGAACCTCGATCTCCCCGTCATCGGCAGTCCAGTCTACTGCAAGAGTAGCGCCTTAGACCACGTGGACACCGAAGCGGATCTAAGGTATTATTCACAAACTCATGGCCCGCGAGAGTGGGAAACCATTTAGATAAAACCATCCTCGGCCCGATCTCCCCTCATAAGCAGACCAGTGCATTGCTTCATATATGGATTTTCAATTTTTTAAATAAAAAAATTATTTATTTATTTTACGGTCCTAAGAGTGTCCCGTTTGGACAAATTATTGGGGGGGAGGGGGTTTGCCTTGCCCCACTCCCCCTTTATCCCTCCGCTAACGAGGATCATGGTCTTAACTTCACTCTACATCCCGCAATTTATTTGGTAGAAATTTGCATGTGACTATTTACTTTCTCATCTAAAGAGAAAGTATTGTAATATTTACAATTCTTGTCCTCTCATTGATGAATCTTTACGTTTTATGTGTTCCTGAACCCCCAAAAAAGGGGGTGTTTACAATTATGTCTGTCCCTATGTCTATCTGCCTGTGCGTCTGTTTATCCCTATGTTTGTCTGCCCCTGTGTCTGTATGTCCATATATCTGTCTGTCCATGGACACAGGCAGATATGAAACGGCTATATGGATTTTGTTCAGAGTTTATAGTTAGATCTTATGTGTCTATAATTTGGGATATGTTTTTGAATTTTGAACCTAGTCCTTAAATTAAGGGTACGTAGTTTACTGATGATCAACATTTTTTATTTAAATATTTTTTTTAAATGTCTAAAACGATGATGCTGAAAACTAGTATCCGGATATTATTTTACTTGATAAATAATAATGTGTTTATTTTTTTTAAAATAAGTTATCTTAGGGTTAGTTTACTTATGATAAAACTGTGATTTCAAATTTGTGGATCCTCATGACCACGTTAACAAAATCAACAAACATTGCAGACGAAACTTAAGAGCTATTTTTGTCATTTGTATTAATGTCATCTCAATCATGTCTTTTTTTTTATATAAATTATGAAATAAATAACGTAAAACCACACCGGTGTAAAGACTTGATTCTCGAGGCAGACAGATGACAGACGGACAGCAAGTCATGTATAGGTGAAGGGGGAGGAAAAGGGCTGAACACGAACAGACGAAGAACAGCCCTCGAGGCCACGTGGGGTTGAAGTTGGTGGAGGAGCGACAAGAACTATGTACCAAGTGTCTCCTCGAGGCCACTCGACTGGGAAACAAAAGAGAAGCGTCACTCTACAAACCACCCCAACAAACAAACACACAAACTTGAGCGGGAGGGGCGAGACACCCCTAAAGTCTAGGGGATTGAAGATTTGCTGCTTAGCGTAGCGCTATGACCGTAGAAAAGGGATAAGTATAGAAACGACACTCTAATGTTGGCAAGTAGAAACACATCGCTAACGCTCGCGTCGTTAGTGCCGCGAACTAAAAGATTCGAAGCGGGAAGTTACACTTAGAACACAACGCATTTTCTATAGCGGAATGTTAATTAATCAATTCTTATACCAAAATCATTCAAATTTAACTAATACTTTCCTTTATAAATAAACCACGTTGTAAAATGTAAAATATTGCTAAACTCCTTCTTTAAAATAAACGAAAAATTGCCAACAAAACAGAAATGGCGAGTTTTACATAGACTTCTCACTTGCTTTTCTAGGGACTTTCTCTGTGACGTCATTGCAAGCTGCTCCTAGCGATAGAGCCCCAATCTAGTTTACGGATCATCCAATCTATAAGGGTGCCCACCCCATGGTTAGTTTGTTACTTCAAAATATGTTGCATGGATGGAAAGGAGGTGAAGGGTATCAACATGTCAAAAAAAAAATACAAGCCTAAGGTCCAGGGTTCTATTCCCGTTTTCAGGTGTCATTTTTTCAATTTAAATAATATTATATTTGGATGCGGCTACAACTGTAATCAAATATAATAGCTTGGATATTTAATCCTCCTATAAGATTTTTTTAAACTTTAATTTAAAGTTATAAAAACTTAAAATAAATCATGAAAAAAAGGAAATTAGCTAATTTTTAAGGACGTTTCACGTGAAATATCTCATAGTAAATGGTTAGAAACAGATTCCTCTAACAGGGTAACAACAGGACATTGTGAGATCATTTAGGAGGGTTATAATTCTATGCGGATTGTTTGCCCCGCGATCGAGCACTAATTAAAGCGTACGGATTGTAATCGTGATAATGCCTTGTGATTGAACACTATCAGTAACGATATTAAATAAACAAGACTTTTGATGTTGCACACGACTGGTTAAGATGATTACACCTTCGGTACGAAGATATATGAAATGATACCATTTTCATTGAACTACAGATTATTTTTCTGTGTACTCTATGTATTTAAGTTAGTGGCACTCTGCGTGTTCATACGCACAGTGGCTTATATATGACCTACCCCTTGGACCCCCTTGTCGTCAGTGTCAAAACCAACCAATAGAAAGACTCCTATGAATACGAATTTGTGAAGTCTGGCTTCCTATTGGGTGTAGGGAGCCAACGTCATAATATATTTTCAATACTACGGAGTTGATAAAAAAAAATTTTTTAAAGCGTTTTACATTGACATTATTTCTGAAAACGCGTGATTTTCCATGGATGAAGTTTTAAAAGGATAATTTACTTATAGCACTTTAAAGAAAATTACACTTCATCCATGACTTCTTGAATATTTTAGAGGGGTCCAAAACAATATCATTACATAGTTTTAGTGGATTTAAAGCTTCAGAACTGTCATCCCCATAAGAAACATTTCCCTTCCTTTAGACGGTGTCCTTAAGAGGGGTAAAAACAGATCATAGACTCTCTTTATCTAAACACGGACAAAGGATGTATTGAAGTCCCGGTAAATTGATTGTTGGCAGCTCTTTAGAACCAGCGACCGGTGGGAACACGGTTTAAACTTAAATACGGAGAGTTCAGGCTTCGAATCCCGTATGGGTACATTGAGGATGTTTTTCCCACTAGACGGCTCCACGCTCTCCCTTCGTGCAAATTCAGGGTATGCTCTCTTAAATTTCTTATCCCTACCGTGATAAACAAGTACCCCAGACGGGTAGTAAGACAAGGAGCACCAAAAACAAACCCGACCTTGTCTAAAACCTCTTTTTTTTTTAATTACTACTCTTGAGCCTTTCTTTGCCATGGACCTATAATTATGTATATTTGAAAGAATGGGAGGGGGAGGGGTTGGAGAGCTTTCTTTAGCTTCCAGTCTCAAATATTTCCCTCCCTCCCTCTAAATATATCCAATTATTTGTTGTTGAATCTTACCCCCCCTCCCCCTTCCCCCCGTATAGCATTAAACTCCCATCCACTCCTTACAAACCCCTCCTTTGATTCATTGCTTGTTTCTATCTTTGTTTTCGTCTTGTCAAGTGATTCCTTCCTTTCCCTCTTTTCTTTCACTCGACAGTGGTATGAAGAGGGGGGGGGGTTGTGTCTCCGGGATAACAACCGACTAAGGCTAGGTCAGGTGTCGGAGTGGCCGCACTCGGGGGAAATGTTAAGAGAATCTAAAATGGCCTGGAAATGAGGGAAATTTAAAACTGTCAGGGATTTTCAGAATTGGTCAGGAAAAATTGTACATTTAACTTACTAGGGAAAGTAAGTTGTTGTTTTTTATCATCGCGTCTTACTACCTGTTCAGATTATACGCACATATTATAATTACTCTAATGAGGTAGGGTTGAGGATCGAAGCATTTTATAATCTACCAGCATTTGCCTGGAAGGAGGGTGGAAAATCTTTTAGTGAAAACCACCCTCAGTAGACCTGACTGGGATTCTAGTCCCGATCTCCAATCATGAGCAGGTCAGTCTAACACGAGAGTGACGCCTTAGACCATTCGGCCACTTAAGCGGATTGTAAACATATTTATTACATCTTATTAGTATCTGTAAAGGGTGTTCTGGAATTTAATGACAACTTTTTCTCTTCATTTAAAAAGTTTTATCATCTAAAGCCGCAATGCTTATGACAGATATTCAACAGCTGTTGATATCACCGTGTGCAGAAAATTAAACTCTTTGCTTCTACTGGAGAAATGTTTTATTTGTTTTGGCCAAAAAAAGTTTTGCCATAAAAACTGCAAAAACACTGTCCTTTTCTCGCGTCCCTTCCATCCCACTTTGAGCAAACAATTTTTGGTGATTTTTTGAAATATATTTACTGTTTGTATAAGAAAGCTTTATAAATTACATTATATTTTTAGTAAAAACTTCACAATAATTTAAGAAAAACTTGCTTTGTAACCATAATAATAGATACTTTACTATCAAGATATAAAGATGTTAGGTTACGCCGTCTCTCACATTTAAATAGCTAAAAAAAATGACATATTGAAATGATAATAGAACCCGGGGTTTATCCCCCGCTCAGGGTAATTCTTAAATCATAACAAAATGAATAGTAATGGCCTTGAGCACGAGACTTATCAGTGGTAGCTCAATGGGCACGCCAAGTCTAGAGACCCAGGGTTCGATTCTCCGTGTCATGCTCTAAGGCGTCACTCTATTGTTATACTAGACGGGTGATGTTAGGATGGGTCGGGGGTTCGAGTGTATTGAGGGTAGTTTATCCTAAATGATTTTCCACTCTACCTCCACGAAAATGCGGGTACACCTACTCTAAATTTAAATATGAAACAATATGTTTTGGAAACCGGGGAGGGGGTCGAGGGGCGGGAAGAGGTCGACTCTTTGGAAAGAAGTGAATAAAACATCTCTAGCCACAGGTTGACCAACACTGGCCTACACTTGAGAAAAATGTTGGTTAGGAAAGGTTTTATTTTTACCTTCTTTTGTTTTTACAATGTCTTGTTTCGCGCTGTGTGTTATTTTACGGAGGTGTTTGCGTCTTACTTTATTGGCCGTTCCTCGCTGGAGGTATCAAATAAATCCGAACTCGATGTGTTTTATATGTGGTGCGCCCTAAAACACCGGCTCCTCTCCCCTGCCACCGTCCTTAGGAGTGAGTGGATACGAGGTGCAGACGAAAAGGGGTGTAACATACCCTACAGGCGTGTCAAACTCTAGGCAGCTGTGATATTTGCCAATGTGATGTTGCACTTAGGTTAAATATTGATAACAGTTTTAACAGTCCACGAGTTTGTTGTTTACTGGAATTAACATAAAACTATGTTCTATGACCCTATAAATAATAGACTTGTAAACATAGTTTAAAAGTTGACATTTCCCCAGTGAAAAGAACAACAATTCACATATTTATGTTGATCATTAAGAGCTAAATGTCGGTATAATGGATCTTTGTGAATAAAATTATGTAATTTAATGGGTGGGGTCACAACACAGATTGCATTGTCATTTGTATTTTTCTCCTCCCTGTTTGTTCTCCTACTGCCGGGTAGCTCTTACCAGGAATGTTATAAACCCACTTGGTTTCTGGGTGTGAGTGAAAATAAATGGGCACTGCTGACTCGACTAGGAGGAATTATAAACACGTGGATTGGACACTGCTGACTCGACTAGGAGGAATTATAAACACGTGGATTGGGCACTGCTGAATCCACTAGGAGGAATTATAAACACGTGGATTGGACACTGCTGACTCGACTAGGAGGAATTATAAACACGTGGATTGGACACTGCTGACTCGACTAAGAGGAATTATAAACACGTGGATTGGGCACTTTATAGTAGAACTTCATTTCAAAATAAATACAATAAATTGCCAGCAGACAACAGTTCAGTGTAAGCCATCCAGCTGAACTTTATTTACTCCATACAGTATGGCTGAGGTAATATTAGTAGGTGGTAGTAGCAAGGCTAGGTTAACATTGCCCAATATACCTTGGAGGTTTTGGGCCAAAGGCAGTGCCTAGTCAACCTAAGACAAAGCACCCCACCATAACCATCTCTTGTCACTTATGCGGATGCTGATCTGAGCTTATAACCTTGTTGCAACCCTCATGCCTTGTCGAGTGGCCCAACCCACTGCTGTATATTACACTTGAGGTTTGCAGCTAACTACAGAGCAGACTTCTCAGGGCTGTGAAGAGTTGGGGAGGCTAGGAGGGGCAGAAAACATACGTATCTCACAGCGCCCCTCCACAGGTCGCTTCAAACCAGAGATGGGATAAATCCGTTGTCAGGGAACGTTGCTATGGATTTAAGAAGATCGTATTATGGAGCCGGATCACTTTCACAGAAACGCCAGTACTTTTTTAGACACCGCGTCTCATACCAACTAATTACGCAAGTGAAAAGGAACGCTGAATTTAAAGCAGTTTTACCCACATTCGCGTGGAGGGAGAGTGTTAAAAAATTTGGGTGGAAAAATACCCTTGGTACACCCTACCAGGATTCGAACCCCGTCATCGGCAATCCATTCTTGCGATAATGAAGCCTTATACCATTCGGCTATCGAATCGGGTAATTCTTTTGCCAGCAATAAAAGAAAATCCAGCATTTTTTGAACCTTAAGGTGGGGTGGGAGGGGACGCGAGAAAAGTTAAGTATTTTTTTACCGTTTTTATTGCAAATATTTTTTTTCGATCAAAACAAATCAAATTCACAGTACAAACGATTAGTTTAATTTTCTTCACACGGTGATATCAACAGTTGTTGAATATCTGTCAAAGGTGTCCTGAAATTTAATGACCAAGTTTTATCTCCATTTGAATAAATATTGAATATCGTAACAGAATTTTTAATATTATTATTACTACTCACTTTCTATAGTTTAAAAATAGCTCTGGATGGGCTATAAAGTAATATTCTATAACCTCCCATTTTCTTTCAAGATGGCCGCCATGTATAATCTACAGTATATTTAAGAGACTTTCAAAGCTGGTCTGATAAAATCCGTAAGTAGATCTGTAGCCACCACCCTTAAGAAAATGGCAGATTTAAATCGTAATTATTATCTTATATGTTAAACTGGACGTTCAATTAAGTCCATGCGACATTTCAGCACAATTATTGTTGTAGTGAATTTTACTTGAAAGAGTAACATACATTATCTCATTTTTAAACACCATTAGTCAACTTCGGTGGTATTGAGGTAAAGTGCTCGCCTCAGGAGCCGATGTTCATGAGTTCAAACCCAACTGGGGTTGACGGATTTTCTCGAGCGATAAAAATCCGCAGAACTTCCTTCGGAGGAGAAGTAAAGCTGTCGGTCCCATGTCCATTGTGGCGTGTAAAAGAATCCTGGGAGGTATGTGAAAATACCTTTCCCGGCAAAATTGGTAGGCCTTTTTCGCTCTCGTTCATAGAAATTCTCGTGTGTGCTGATATAATCAGTCGGTTTAGAAAGTGCACGTTAAATACCTCATATATCTAGTACATTAGAGTCGCGACTATCCGCCCTAAAGTGGCCGGATAGCGGAAAATTCTGATAATATGGATATGGAATAGTAGTATAAATAGTAAGTGTGCGCTTGCCTTTTTTTTTAATTTTCACAGAACATTTAACTTTGTTTTAATATAATCTGTCCATTTTCTGATTGCGATGTAAAATAGGAATACAGTGCTTGTAGGGGAACGGTAAGAACTAAACGAGAAATACATTTTTAAAGTATTTATAATACAGTAGGTCTACTTTATTTTGGAACTGGAACATCGGCTACAAAGCAAGAACAAGTGAAAATAGAGCGTCAAACGGATTGTGTTTTATTATTATTAATTATTACTATTATTAACACCGCGTCTTACTACCCGTTCGGATTGGACGCACCTACGCTAATTTGTAATGGTATGGTGATTGTGAGATGAAATGGAGGACTTAGAGTTTAACGTGGGATCCGAACCACGGTGGTCTGGCATTCCACACATTCACAAGCTGTGATTAATACACGTCTTGTCAGAGGTGGAGGAAGGGTTTGATAAATCTGTGCCAGGACCGAGGATTGAACCTGTGACCCCCAGCACAGAAATCTGACACCTTACCCCTAGACCGTCAGGTCACCCATTACATTATAAATTCAGTAAAAGTTTTATAGTGGATAGGTACCGGTTTGTTTGTTTTAAAACGCTCTTGTTAACACCGAGAACTGGACCGGATAATACGGAGGACCGGATAATCGCCAATCCAGTGCATATATACTGAGTAGGATAGCAACTGATGTAATTGCAAATTGAAAACAGTCCTCTGGTGTTTAAAAAGGCTCGTTAATGGCGAACGAATAATTCATGAAGTAGACTATGAATACAACCACAACTCTTTTTGAACGCTTAGTCGCAGCTATTAGGCACTCACATATACAAACATATACAACATTTAACCAGATTCTAGTCACGTTGTCCTGCAACATGGCATGACTACACATTTCATGACGTGTGATGCATTTCAGCGGCGTTGCCAACAGATCGTCTACTAATCTACCCGCCATTTTTACACCCATCACACTGTTTCCAGCCTGTGGACTGGATCGGTCTTTTTCATTCAAGCCATATATTTTCCACTACCGGCTTGCAAGGTCTGTCGTAGCTTCATATGCCTTATAATATATCTTAAGACTAGGACAGGCACAACATCCAATCCCCGGCCGCTAATTTATCACTGCGAAAGGGTAGACCCATGATTTTATCATTGATAAATTTTCGGCCATGCTAGAAATCGAACTCGGGACCCTTTGTTCAATAGGTAAACACGCTACCGACTGAACTAAGTTTTAGGACAAACATAATTTATAATAATTATTTATATAAGTGTAGGCCTACATATTATAAAATAATTAAATACAAATAGTATTTAATGCTAAATACTGTTTTACACACACACACACACACACACATATATATATATATATATATATATATATATATATATATATATATATATATAGTATACAGAGGATTATGGTTAATCGGGTCAGCTGCTTATTTGGAACAACATTTGAAACATAGCATAAATTTATCCTGAATTTTATCTTGTTAATTGTTCCAAAACCATCAAGTCCCGATATATCCCAATCAACCACAATCCACTGTATTATATTGTTCCTTGGGATTGATAAAAAGGATAGGGCTGCGTTGCACGATGGCCAACCAAAAGGTCCGCGGCCCGCACAAGCTAGCATCTAGCAGGTAAAACTACCAAGTTGACAACACTGTCCAGACCCCACTTCGGTGGCCGCATGGTCTAACGCGCTACTCTCGCAGTAGACTAGACTACCGTTGATGGGGAGAGACCGAGGGTCGAATCTCGATCGGGTGAGCTAAGGCGGTTTTTTACAAAATTGTTTTCCATTCTCCCTCCACGCAAATGTGGGAAAACTTCCTATAAATATAACCTTCATCGTCCCTGAAACCATTGGCGTAATTAGTATATAAGCGCATAGCCCGAACGGGTAGTAAGACGCAGTACTAAAAAAAAACTCCTGCCCAAAGTTAACCGTGAGACCACCACCAAGAAGCGAAGGTGGTACGGGGGGGGGGGGGGGGGGGGTAGTGACATGATATTCAAAATCCCAAAATATTGTATGTGCAGGGCTTAGGTTTTTGGACGAGCTGCAGTGGATCTGTCATCTTCGAGACAAAAAAACAACAAAACCTTCTTGCAACAAATGTACAGTGCTGACAATCTCTCTTATGTAATTGTCAGTGGCACGACATAGGATGACGTCACACAGGAAATTACGTGGAGCTCTTCTCGTCATTTCATTTGGTACAGTCACAGTTGATAAAATATTGTCCCAGGGACTGCGTCCTACAACCGTCCGGTATGATAATGTGATAGAGATGATAAAGGTTGCATTTAGAGAAAGAGTACCCGCATTTGCTTGGAGTGAGAGTGGAAAATAATTTGGGGGGGAAAAAACCTCAATGCACCCGACCGGGATTCGAAACCCGATCTCCTCGTTATCGTCAACCCAGTCTATTGAGATGGTAACGCCTTAGACCGTTATACTACCGGTTATTTTATGACTAACCAGCCGTGTTCCCCATCGGTGGACACGTGGTCTAATCGTCAAGCTCGCTTAGTCAGGTGGCGGAGGTCGGGGTTAGAAATCCGCCTGGGTGTACTAAGGGTTTTTCCCTTCTAAATGGTTTTCCAATCTCCCTCCACGCAAATGTGAGTACCCTTCCTATAAATGCAACCTTCCTCATCCCTAACACTTTAACGAAGGCCTAATTAGTACATTTGCACATAGCTCGAATAGGTAATAAGAAGCGGTGGGGAAAAGAAATGAAGAAAAAACCAACATTGTTACATCGGACTAGGATTAGAACCCCGACCTCCCAGTCCCGGGGAAAACCAGCTGATTAGATGACCCTGAAGTTGAGACCAAGTGCCCCACCACCACCTGTGCAGATCTTTCCTTTTTTAAATAATAAGAGCCCTTTTATGCAGGTGTTTTGTGCCGCGCGACACACGGCGGCAAAAGCCGTCGCGTTTTATAAGTAACTGGGAATAAATGAGTCCTTTTATGCTCTGCCGTCCAAAAAACTTGCCGTCGCGTTTTGTAAAACATGCCGTCGTGTTTTACAAAACGCCAGCGGCAAAAGCCGCCCGAAATAATCTAAGTACATGGCATCTTATGGGTCCATTTATGCAAACGCGCCGCTTGTCTGCTCTCCGTTGTCTGGACATCAGAGCTGTCAACCCTTGGCTAGTAAATAATATTTGTCCAGTTGCCTGGAGGTTTACAAATAGGATTATTTTGTCATTTGAATAAGTGATATTTTTATAATTTTTATTAAAAAATAATGATTTGTATACTGAACGTTTTAAAGATGAAATTAAGAAAAATAAAGTAATTTGAAATTAATTATCGGAGAAGTACAAAACCAGCAATATAAAGAAACGTCACTGGATAGAAAGAAGTGTGTTATGTGTTTTTCCATTCAAAAATAGTTTAAAAAAAATTGTTTCTGTCATCTTTTAGTTTTTTTTTTCAGGTTACGAAATGCTTCATCTTCATAGCTTGCAAAGTTGATGGGACGAACATCCAATTTTCTTTCCCTTTTTTAAATGTAAGGTGACAATACGCCAAATAGATGACGCGTGGATACATCTTACACTCCCCAACACAAAGGCAATGGCAGCACTGATACGATTTATCCTCCCCTACTACTATTTTTTATCGACGGGCGGCAAATGCCGCGTGCATAAAATGAACCTACAAAACGCGACGGCTTTTGCCGCCGTGTGTCGCGCGGCACAAAACGCGTGCATAAAAGGGCTCTAAGACACATTTTGGCTAGTCCGTGGCTTAAGGCTGAAACAAAACACGTCCGGTTTATTGTCTTCTCTGTTGCGGGATTTAATCCCGCCCCGGTTAACCGACTGATTCCCTTCCTTGTACTACCGAACTATTAGATCTGAGTCCTGTCATTAAGAGGGTTGAAAAAATGTGGGAGGGTTGTATCTCCAGGACATTTGTATGCCAAGTGGCGGATAGCACAAGGACTAGCTGCAAGGTACGCCGCTTTTAATTGCTCTTTTTAAAATCATTTGCAAGAGCGGTTGGCAGGGAGATTACTGTTGAGTCAAGATATCTTGGGGACAAGAAAAAATCATCATTCTGTTACCTAGTCTGGTTGTCTGGTTTGAAGGCGATGGGACTCGGATTTCGGCCACATTTACTGATAAGGTTTCCCTGAACGGTTTCCACATTTTCCCTCCACGCAACTGCGGGTGTATTTGCGCCAAAACGAGACCTTCCTCATCCTTATCCCGTAAGTGCGTATTTTATGTGGACCACCCCAATGGGAAGGAAGACGCGGTAAAACTCTCACACACTCACACACACACACACACACACACACACACACACACACACACACACACACACCATAGTTAAAACTGGTAAGGTTAAGGTTAAAGTCTCGGCTGACTGCACCTGAAGTATTTTTCCCCTTCTCTCTCCACGCTAATGCCGGTGGACTTTACCTTTAAAACCCTAATTCATCCCGTTCTCTTTGATTAGCATTTACTAGCCACGGTTTTAAACGACTAGCCACGGTTTTAAACGACTAGCCTCGGTTTGAAACGACTAGCCAAGGTTTTAAACGACTAGCCAAGGTTTTAAACGACTAGCCAAGGTTTTAAACGACTAGCCAAGGTTTTAAACGACTAGCCTCGGTTTGAAACGCAATAGTTATTTTACCAAGTCAGTAAGACGTTCTCCCTCACTTGTCAGCCTTCAATATTTTTATTTCATTTTCCTAACATTGGTTACTATCAACGTGTGACCTTCAAACTAACTACTACATAACCTTAGGGCAGCTACAGACCGTGCATTAGAAGAATCAAATATTGCGTGACCTGAAGACTTCCCCTCGGACCAGCCTTCACTGCGCCATCAGTACAGCGCTGTAATAGCGTCACTTTGCCGTGGCTGGAAACAGAACCAAGAGAGAAGATATCGACTCTTCTTGGGATCGATAAATCGTACCGCCAGCGACTTAATTACCCCCTTTTCATTCCTCTCTTCTGTTAATTGTCGTATGAGAGAACGGGGAGAAAGGTTATTAATCATTCCATGTCTACGACCCTTTGCTGAATGAACAAAGTGATTCATCCGAGATTCCGCCGTGACTTGTGGTCATTGGTGGATCAGTCTTAGGTTCGTATCTCGTGAGGGAATACCTTGGTTAAATATCTTGCAATGGTGTGATACAGAGCACAGCTATCCGCATGGTAACACCAATGAATTGAAGGATCCCCTGGATAGCACGTAACTTTAGGTATAAAACACCATCCTCACCCCCTGGATAGTCCGTAGCTTTAGGTAGATAGCAGTACCCAACCTCTGGATAGCGCGTAGCTTTAGGTAGATAGCAGTACCCACCCCCTGGATAGCGCGTAGCTTTAGGTAGATAGCAGTACCCACCCCCTGGATAGCGCGTAGCTTTAGGTAGATAGCAGTACCCACCCTCTGGATAGCACGTAGCTTTAGGTAGATAGCAGTACCCACCCCCTGGATAGCGCGTAGCTTTAGGTAGATAGCAGTACCCACCCCCTGGATAGCACGTAGCTTTAGGTAGATAGCAGTACCCACCCCCTGGATAGCACGTAGCTTTAGGTAGATAGCAGTACCCACCCCCTGGATAGCGCGTAGCTTTAGGTAGATAGCAGTACCCACCCCTGGATAGCACGTAGCTTTAGGTAGATAGCAGTACCCACCCCTGGATAGCGCGTAGCTTTAGGTAGATAGCAGTACCCAACCTCTGGACTAGCGCAGATATGCTTTTAGGTAGTCATACCCAGACAGTAGCTTTAATAGAGTCCACCCCCTGGATAGCGCGTAGCTTTAGGTAGATAGCAGTACCCACCCCCTGGATAGCGCGTAGCTTTAGGTAGATAGTAGTACCCACCCCTGGATAGCACTGCTTTAGGTAGATGCATACCCACTGATTAGGTAGTAGATAGCAGTACCCACCCTCTGATAGCACGTAGCTTCGCATCCATCATATTACGGTGATATGAAGTCTTCATAAGGAAAAAGCAAAGAAAGCATTTTAAAAGATTAAAAACAAATGCAATCCCATATTCCAATTTTGCTACGCAGAAATGTGTTTGTATACATTTTTTTCTTCTTTAAACAGACAAGTAGCTAAATAGAGTCCTAGAAAATGCATAGTCCTAATTATCTTCTTAATATATATAATTCTTCTGTACGTGTGTATGTCACTGAACTCCTCCTAAACGGCTGGACCGATTTTGATGAAATTTTTTGTGTGTGTTTTGAGTGGGTCCGTGGATGGTTTAACAAATGGACCCGGTAGGTGGCGTTGCAATCGGGTTCTAGGAATATTTTTTTATTTTTTAGGGAATTGGGGGGGGGGGGGTGTATCTTTTTTTTAAGATTTTTTGCATATCAGAACATGTAACCTCAAAAAAAAAATTCAATACAGCTGATATTTGTGGATCTGTGGGCGAAATGCCAAAAATGAAAAGATGTTTTATTTTGTATGTTGTCTTGACAAACACTGAATTTGTAATATTTGTGTAACTCACTAATTGGAGTTCATTTTGAATTTGTAATTGTGATGATCACATAGTATTTGTTTTACTATCGAAATAAATTATGCCACCCAAACGAAAAGCCAACGTTCGAGCAGGACAACGTCTGTCGGGTCCGCTAATATTCATATAAAATATGTATACATTTCTTAAAGCTAGATTTAATGTTTAAAAAAATTATCTTATTCAGATTGTGTTGGAGGACTTTACCCTGAGGTAGTACTCCCCCCTCCCCCCTTTTTTTTTCTAAAATATATGGGTACAGCCCTAGCTATATTTATATGGCCCAGAACACAATACCCTGGGGCACATGGATGCATGGAACTCTATTTAGTAACTTTTATGGACTGTCGTTTGAGGTTCTTCCAATCTATTTATTACTTTTTCTCAACACCTCGGGTAAAGAAAGTATTGTGATCGTAAAAAATATCGAACTCTTGATTTTGATAAATGTCGACGTCATAGTCGACGTGATTTTGATAAATGTATTTACTTTTTTAATTCAGGTCTTTGAAAATTAATTTGATTCTTATATTCTTTGGTGGACAAAGATGTTTATCTTTTCTCAATTTTTCTTTAACAGTGTTCCTAGTTCCTAATGCCATAGAGTAAGTAGCAGTGTATATTTTTTCATTTATAATCTTTGGTGTAGTGTTTCTACAACAATGTATAGACCTACTATTTCGTTTCACAAATCTTACGAGTTTCTAGTGAATGGATATTTTAAGTTAAAAGCGGAAGAAAGTCTGTGCGGTGCACCGTACCATTTATTTTAATACTTAGTGTCAAAATAGCAACAACATAAAATTAAAACATATAAAAAATCAGGAGAAGGGATCATTCTAATTGTTTTTAATGTAATTCTTTCCGATGTTGTTTGTTTCCCTCGTGTTGTGTTTATGGGCTGCGCCATAACTGGAACGAGGTTTATTCAGTCTTTCCTTTTTTTTATTGGATTTCTCGTGTGTGATTTGTTTGCGGTATTATTTCTGTCAGGACTCTTTCGATTGCTCGGGATGTTTTATGTAGAAAACGGGGGTCGGGGGGAATGTAGATGTGTTGATTTTTGTTTCATGGTTCCTGGGAGACAGGCGTTCAAATCCCAGACGGGTATGTACTGAGGTGTTTTGACTTCATTGGGTTTTTTATTTTCTCTCCACGCGTTGAGTATAATTGTTTTGTGGGAACCTCTCCACCCCATACACACATATCTTTTTGTATTATTATGGAGAATTCAGGGTTTGAAATCCAAACAGGGTGTATTGTTGTGTTTTTCTACTAGAGGGTCTTCCACTATTCCTCTTCGCAGATGCTGGTACACTTTTCATATTTTACCCTCCGCCTTCCTACATAATTAATACAGATTCGTGGATAATCCGAATGGGGAGTAAAGCTTGATTGACACGTTCGTCGGAAATTGAGAGAATAATCTGGCTCGACTGTCGATATGTTGACCCACAATGCATTGCAACACAAACTTAAAACAGCCGGCTATCAACATATTTAATTATCCAGTTGATAAACACCATTAAAGATCGTGAACTGTGTAATTATATTGTAGACTTTTTTCCCCTTTCATATTATTCCAATCAAAAGTTCCCGCCCTTGACATATTTCAAGTTATTGGACAATTTTATAATATTGAATTTAATGAATACTTGTGTGTTAAAATCTTCTCTACTGATTTAATAAACCTGGGCGGTCCATTTTATTTTTTATACTGTTGACAAGTCTGCGACACTGTCGAAAAGTTTTAGCTTTTGCTAACCCCTCTTCCTGGTAAAATGTCCTCAAGGCACTCCTCGTGGTTGTTTTTTTTTGTTTGGTTTTTTCTCTCGTTTCATAAGCTGATGAGATAGGGTGCAATCTAATGAAACTGGAAGATTCTAGATGCTTTCTTGTCTGACTATAATCACTCGGCCTGCAATCCCGCTGTAGGGGAGGTCCGCGGCGCGCTAACATACAAATTTCAAGCTGTCGCGTATTGATAACTTTTCGTTCCGAGTGTTAAATACCGTGTAATCAATCGTCTTGTCATTTTATTATAATAAATCCAACATAATTATAGACCTGTTATTTTCATGATTAGGTGGACCTAGTGTTCAAGTTAGGTAAAGTTACAGATACATTCAATTATTTAAATCCATGGCGACGAGAGGTCACATTTTGATCCCTTAATAGGATCCTTTTTTTTTTAGGAGGTATGGATAGAGATGAAAATGTTCTGCAGTGGCGGCTTGCGGTGGAGGGATTAAATTGTAGAGGTGGGGCACCTGGAGCCTCTTGTACTTAGTAATCTAGTGTGTTAAGAGATGAATAAGGTTATAAGAATGGGGGGGGGGGGGAGCACGGTGCAGGGGTAGGGGTAGACAGAAAGCACGGAGGATAGGGGGGGGGGGGAGACAAATGTTGGGGCAATTTTAGAATTATTTTAATTAACTGATTGATGATAAAGTAAAGTCTCGATAAGCAACTAGTTAAGAGATTGGTGAACCCCAACCTGAGTGACACATTCGGCCACCAAGCGCTATAGTCGATACGTGTGTGTTATAACTATTAGCTGTTATTAGAACTCGATTGTTGATGTTTCTGGTGTTAGCGCCCTTACGAGAAAATTAATCTTAAGTACAAACTTGACATTTGGGACATCTATATCTCGATTACATTAGTTCCATTTAATCAGTTGGAAAAGGGAAAATTTTCCGTCTCACATCTCTATGTATGGCATACACTTGTTAAAATTATGAAGTTGTTTTTTTCCAGACGAATGACTAAAAGAAGGTGAGATACCCCTGAAATCACTTTTTCCCAAGATAATCTCTGCGGTTTAAGTTAATTCACTTTATCGCCATTTTAAATGTGCGGTGAGCCGGAAGTGCTTCGCTGCCATCTTCCCTGATAGAGTTCGTGCTTTTTATTGTATTTACATGGCGGACCGGGCTATAAACACTTTTAACATTTAAGTACTAAGTTTATTTACACGCGCTTAACGCACACTTGGGCTCATAAATGCCTCAGATAGCACCTTTAGTGTTTTTTTCTAGAGTACAGTCATACCCGAAAATAGTGGCCGAGTCTTCAGTGTAATTCTTACTATTTTAGGGGGGATAACTAGTCTTACTGAACTCTTATAGCACAAATAGTTATTAAATATTTGATATAAGAAGGTAGGTGTGGGAGGCTAACAAAAGAGGAAATGCAACCACATTTGCAGTAGATGAATGATCTGGAAAATCAAAATCATTTGTAATTACCGCGATCAGATTCGAAACCCACGGTAACAGGCAAACCATTCAAGATGAGCCTACATCTTTGTCAGCGTGCCCACCGGTGAGGTTAGCTACATTCCACTTTTTCATAGAAATGTTCTTATCTTACAGCTATAAAAAGTTACTAGATCTAATTTCACGCGCTCATACGTCAAGTATTGCGATCTACAGCAGCTGTCACTTTTGATATATATTATCAATACCTATAAAATAATAATAATAATATAATGAAATGTTATCACTGTTGACCTTAAAAAAGTTTGTATTTAAGCTGATAGAAACCTAAGGGGGGGAGGGGGACTTTCTCGTAAAGGATCTGATAATATTGAAGTATCAACATAACTGGTCTACAGCAGACCCGATGTTAGTGACACATTCAACCACCAAGCGCTGTAGTCTATACGTGAGTGTGAGAAGAGAACTGTAATCTCTGTTATTACTTTATTGTAACTCATTTGATTATGTTTCCAGTGTTAACGTCCTCGGGAGAAAATTAAACTGAGGTGAAAACTTTAAAACTAGGAACATTTCGAGTGCATTAGTTACGTTTAAATAGGTGGTGAAAATTTTCCTTGAAAAAAATTTAAAAATAAAAATTCCCTGATATCTCTACTCTGGACTTGCATCACACAACCAACGAATGCAATACCACCCATATACTTCCGTGGCAGCTCGCGTGCGGAAGGGTATCCATCTAGCTCCGGTATCCGTAAACATCCGCAGGATTGTAGTTAGGGGAACCCACCCCGCCCCCCCCCTCCCCTTGCCGGGCAGTTGTCTCACGTAAATCCGCTTTGCAAGTAATGATAGCCTACCCCGAGCCTCTTGATTTATGCACCCGCGAATAATTCCCCCCCGGGGCCCCCCAATCGATAGTTTCCCCAATTTCCTGTTCTCTCTTCTCTCCCGTTCCGTCATTTCGGGACCCGCCCTCCCCCCCCCCCCCTCTTCGTTTACGGTCATTCCAAGAGTCTCCGCGTGATCTACCGGGTGTTTCAACAGTCACCTCCCCCCTTCCCCCCGTGTTGGATATTTGTATCGCAAGGAAGTAGGAGCCTATAGGCAGGATGGTGGTCGCCGCCATTCGATTAACCGGAGTAACAAGATTGAGGTGATTAGGCTTCAGAGCCCTCACACAAATGCGGGCATATTTTATCTCTGTATTTCCTTCCTCATCCCTAATCCATTAGCACAGTCAAGAATAGTAAGTTATATCTTATAATATTTAGAAACAAGTCTATTCTAAAAATATACCAAAACACCTTTTTATTTTTAAGTGACTAAATATCTGTAAACCCCGCTTCTGGTGGTCTTAAAAATGGCGGTCACTGTCGCCATAAACAGGACTGTGAAGATGGGGTTTGAATCCCGGTAAGTTTTCCACCCTCCTTACATGCAAATGCAGGTACACTTTTTCTTAAATTCAACCTTCCCCATCCCTGACCCATAAGCGTAATTAATACTGAACATATGCTGTACAGTTCGAACGGGTAGTAAGACGCGCTGACAAAGAACACTGTTAAATGTACCGCTCCCTCCTAGCGGGTTGAGTGGTGAACCACACTCCTAGAGACCCTGAGTTTGGCTCCGGGAGGAGCAGTGGACATTTTATATTTACTATTTTGCAAACGGGTTCGTCCTGCTCTCCACAGTAAATATTTACGAGCTATATCTGTAATATTAGAGTACTGTTTTAGGTTAAGTTACATTGTAAGACTTGCTAGACCAGTAAATATGTAGGCTACTGATATAAATCACCCTTCTCATCCTGTTCATGTAGGCTACTGGTGTAAATCACCCTCCTCACCCTGTTCATGTAGGCTACTGGTGTAAATCACCCTCCTCACCCTGTTCATGTAGACTACTGGTGTAAATCACCCTCCTCACCCTGTTCATGTAGGCTACTGGTGTAAATCACCCTCCTCACCCTGTTCATGTAGACTACTGGTGTAAATCACCCTCCTCACCCTGTTCATGTAGGCTACTTGTATAAATCACCCTCCTCACCCTGTTCATGTAGACTACTGGTGTAAATCACCCTCCTCACCCTGTTCATGTAGGCTACTTGTATAAATCACCCTCCTCACCCTGTTCATGTAGACTACTGGTGTAAATCACCCTCCTCACCCTGTTCATGTAGGCTACTTGTATAAATCACCCTCCTCACCCTGTTCATGTAGACTACTGGTGTAAATCACCCTCCTCACCCTGTTCATGTAGGCTACTGGTGTAAATCACCCTCCTCACCCTGTTCATGTAGGCTACTTGTATAAATCAGCCTCCTTACCCTGTTCATGTAGGCTACTGATATAAATCACCCTTCTCATCCTGTTCATGAAGGCTAACTAGTGTAAATCACCCTCCTCACCCTGTTAATGTAGACTACTGGTGTAAATCACCCTCCTCACCCTGTTCATGTAGGCTACTGGTGTAAATCACCCTCCTCACCCTGTTCATGTAGACTACTGGTGTAAATCACCCTCCTCACCCTGTTCATGTAGGCTACTTGTATAAATCACCCTCCTCACCCTGTTCATGTAGGCTACTTGTATAAATCACCCTCCTTACCCTGTTCATGTAGGCTACTTGTATAAATCACCCTCCTTACCCTGTTCATGTAGGCTACTGGTGTAAATCACCCTCCTCACCCTGTTCATGTAGGCTACTGGTGTAAATCACCCTCCTCACCCTGTTCATGTAGACTACTGGTGTAAATCACCCTCCTCACCCTGTTCATGTAGGCTACTGGTGTAAATCACCCTCCTCACCCTGTTCATGTAGACTACTGGTGTAAATCACCCTCCTCACCCTGTTCATGTAGGCTACTTGTATAAATCACCCTCCTCACCCTGTTCATGTAGGCTACTTGTATAAATCACCCTCCTTACCCTGTTCATGTAGGCTACTTGTATAAATCACCCTCCTTACCCTGTTCATGTAGGCTACTGGTGTAAATCACCCTCCTCACCCTGTTCATGTAGGCTACTGGTGTAAATCACCCTCCTCACCCTGTTCATGTAGACTACTGGTGTAAATCACCCTCCTCACCCTGTTCATGTAGGCTACTGGTGTAAATCACCCTCCTCCCCCTGTTCATGTAGGCTACTGATATAAATCACCCTTCTCACCCTGTTCATGAAGGCTAACTAGTGTAAATCACCCTCCTCACCCTGTTCATGTAGGCTACTTGTATAAATCACCCTCCTTACCCTGTTCATGTAGGCTACTGATATAAATCACCCTTCTCATCCTGTTCATGAAGGCTAACTAGTGTAAATCACCCTCCTCACCCTGTTCATGTAGACTACTGGTGTAAATCACCCTCCTCACCCTGTTCATGTAGGCTACTGGTGTAAATCACCCTCCTCACCCTGTTCATGTAGACTACTGGTGTAAATCACCCTCCTCACCCTGTTCATGTAGGCTACTTGTATAAATCACCCTCCTCACCCTGTTCATGTAGACTACTGGTGTAAATCACCCTCCTCACCCTGTTCATGTAGGCTACTTGTATAAATCACCCTCTTCACCCTGTTCATGTAGACTACTGGTGTAAATCACCCTCCTCACCCTGTTCATGTAGGCTACTTGTATAAATCACCCTCCTCACCCTGTTCATGTAGGCTACTTGTATAAATCACCCTCCTCACCCTGTTCATGTAGACTACTGGTGTAAATCACCTTCCTCACCCTGTTCATGTAGGCTACTGGTGTAAATCACCCTCCTCACCCTGTTCATGTAGGCTACTTGTATAAATCACCCTCCTTACCCTGTTCATGTAGACTACTGGTGTAAATCACCCTCCTCACCCTGTTCATGTAGGCTACTGGTGTAAATCACCCTCCTCACCCTGTTCATGTAGGCTACTTGTATAAATCACCCTCCTTACCCTGTTCATGTAGACTACTGGTGTAAATCACCCTCCTCACCCTGTTCATGTAGGCTACTGGTGTAAATCACCCTCCTCACCCTGTTCATGTAGGCTACTGGTGTAAAACACCCTCCTCACACTGTTCATATAGGCTACTTGTATAAATCACCCTCCTCACCCTGTTCATGTAGACTACTGGTGTAAATCACCCTCCTCACCCTGTTCATGTAGGCTACTGGTGTAAATCACCCTCCTCACCCTGTTCATGTAGGCTACTTGTATAAATCACCCTCCTTACCCTGTTCATGTAGACTACTGGTGTAAATCACCCTCCTCACCCTGTTCATGTAGGCTACTGGTGTAAATCACCCTCCTCCCCTGTTCATGTAGACTACTGGTGTAAATCACCCTCCTCACCCTGTTCATGTAGGCTACTTGTATAAATCACCCTCCTCACCCTGTTCATGTAGACTACTGGTGTAAATCACCCTCCTCACCCTGTTCATGTAGGCTACTTGTATAAATCACCCTCCTCACCCTGTTCATGTAGACTACTGGTGTAAATCACCCTCCTCACCCTGTTCATGTAGGCTACTTGTATAAATCACCCTCCTCACCCTGTTCATGTAGGCTACTTGTATAAATCACCCTCCTCACCCTGTTCATGTAGGCTACTTGTATAAATCACCCTCCTCACCCTGTTCATGTAGGCTACTTGTATAAATCACCCTCCTCACCCTGTTCATGTAGGCTACTTGTATAAATCACCCTCCTCACCCTGTTCATGTAGGCTACTGGTGTAAATCACCCTCCTCACCCTGTTCATGTAGACTACTGGTGTAAATCACCCTCCTCAACCTGTTCATGTAGGCTACTTATATAAATCACCCTCCTCACCCTGTTCATGAAGGCTACTGATATAAATCACCCTTCTCACCCTGTTCATGTAGGCTACTTATATAAATCACCCTCCTCACCCTGTTCATGAAGGCTACTGATATAAATCACCCTCCTTACCCTGTTCATGTAGGCTACTGGTGTAAATCACCCTCCTCACCCTGTTCATGTAGGCTACTTGTATAAATCACCCTCCTCACCCTGTTCAGGTAGGCTACTGGTGTAAATCACCCTCCTCACCCTGTTCATGTAGGCTACTGGTGTAAATCACCCTCCTCACCCTGTTCATGTAGGCTACTGGTGTAAATCACCCTCCTCACCCTGTTCATGTAGGCTACTAGTGTAAATCACCCTCCTCACCCTGTTCTTTTGATGGCCATATTGACGCGTGCTGTTGTTGTTTCCAGTGGGAGGCATGAGCCGTCCCGCCCCCCTTGTCAAGAAGGTGCCGCCCCCAGCGGTCCCGGAGGTGTTCCGACACTCTGGTAGCAGTTTCGGCTCGGCGGGGTACAGCAGTAGTGGCGAGGACGGGTGTTTCTTGGGGACCGTGGAGCCTCACCCCGTCAGAGGTACGTATCTCCTTGTCTTACTACCCATCCAATCATAGAAAAGAGAGGGGAGGGCAGAGCATAGGGGAAATGGAACCGTTTTATATCTGCGCGGGGTGAGAGTGAAAAAACTAAGCGGCACACTGAGATCTATTTTCTCTCGTTCCTCTAGCCCAGTATCTTGGAGGTATATATCCTTGTTGCACCAAACACCAGGCCAGTATCTTGGAGGTAGCTATCTCCTTGTTGCACCAAACACCAGGCCAGTATCTTGGAGGTAGCTAGCTCATTGTTGCACCAAACACCAGGCCAGTATCTTGGAGGTAGCTATCTCCTTGTTGCACCAAACACCAGGCCAGTATCTTGGAGGTATATATCTCCTTGTTGCACCAAACACCAGGCCAGTATCTGAGAGGTAGCTAGCTATCTTCTTATTGCACCAAACACCAGGCCAGTATCTGATAGGTAGCTTATCTTCTTATTGCACCAAACACCAGGCCAGTATCTGATAGGTAGCTTATCTTCTTATTGCACCAAACACCAGGCCAGTATCTGATAGGTAGCTTATCTTCTTATTGCACCAAACACCAGGCCAGTATCTGAGAGGTATATATCTCCTTGTTGCATCAAACACATGCCAGTATCTTGAAGGTAGATATCTCCTTGTTGCACCAAACACATGCCAGTATCTTGAAGGTATATATCTCCTTGTTGCACCAAACACCAGGCCAGTATCTGAGAGGTAGCTAGCTATCTTCTTATTGCAACAAACACCAGGCCAGTATCTTGGAGGTATATACCCTTGTTGCATCAAACACATGCCAGTATCTTGAAGGTAGATATCTCCTTGTTGCACCAAACACATGCCAGTATCTTGAAGGTATATATCTCCTTGTTGCACCAAACACCAGGCCAGTATCTGAGAGGTAGCTAGCTATCTTCTTATTGCAACAAACACCAGGCCAGTATCTTGGAGGTATATACCCTTGTTGCATCAAACACATGCCAGTATCTTGAAGGTAGATATCTCCTTGTTGCACCAAACACCAGACCAGTATCTGAGAGGTATATATCTCCTTGTTGCACCAAACCCCAGGCTAGTGATCATCCCTGCCACGTATCAATGTTTCGCATTATCTGTGCTCCGAGATTTTATTGGCCCTATAAACGTGAGCTCGGCGACAAGATGGCGGTTTATTTCCGGGCGACAAACAAGTGAACATCAACTTTCTCCACTCCTGACCCTCGTCCTGAACCTTTATACTCTATCTTGCCAGGACCGACTATCAACGTAGCAACAGTAAGAAGGACAGTAAGGACAGTAGCTGTAACTTGCGATCTGCAGCTATCACTATCAAGACTGTTAAAATAATTCCAATAATTTAGGTTTTGTGGTGTTCAGCACCGTGCCTTACTACCCGTTCAGGTTAAACGCATTTGGACTAATTACATTAATGCTCTAGGGCTGAAGAAAGCTGAATTTAGAGAAAGTGAGCCCATATTTGCGTGGAGGGGGCGTTAAAAAGCATTAAAAAGTACTCTTGGCACACGCTACCGGGCTTCAAATCCCGATTTACCCGTCAATAGCAAGATTGATGCCTTAGGGCTTAGACTAGTGGTTCTCAATTTTGTTCCCCTCACGGTACAATATTATTTGTCGTGAGTATTCTATAAACACTGAGTGTGCAAGTTGGCGGCACTACGGGAAACTCAGATTGGAACACTGTTTGTCCTTTACTCTACCACACATGCACAGACTTCTCTCAGTCAAACACTGTCCTCTACTCAACCACGCATGCACAGAGATACTTCTCTCAGTCAAACACTGTCCTCTACTCAACCACGCATGCGCAGAGAGACTTCTCTCAGTCAAACACTGTCCTCTACTCAACCACGCATGCGCAGAGATACTTCTCTCAGTCAAACACTGTCCTCTACTCAACCACGCATGTGCAGAGATACTTCTCTCAGTCAAACACTGTCCTCTACTCAACCACGCATGCGCAGAGATACTTCTCTCAGTCAAACACTGTCCTCTACTCAACCACGCATGCGCAGAGATACTTCTCTCAGTCAAACACTGTCCTCTACTCAACCACGCATGTGCAGAGATACTTCTCTCAGTCAAACACTGTCCTCTACTCAACCACGCATGCGCAGAGATACTTCTCTCAGTCAAACACTGTCCTCTACTCAACCACGCATGCGCAGAGATACTTCTCTCAGTCAAACACTGTCCTCTACTCAACCACGCATGTGCAGAGATACTTCTCTCAGTCAAACACTGTCCTCTACTCAACCACGCATGCGCAGAGAGACTTCTCTCAGTCAAACACTGTCCTCTACTCAACCACGCATGCGCAGAGATACTTCTCTCAGTCAAACACTGTCCTCTACTCAACCACGCATGCGCAGAGAGACTTCTCTCAGTCAAACACTGTCCTCTACTCAACCACGCATGCGCAGAGATACTTCTCTCAGTCAAACACTGTCCTCTACTCAACCACGCATGTGCAGAGATACTTCTCTCAGTCAAACACTGTTTGTCCTCTATTCTACCGAGAATCGTACTTTTGTGAAAGAAACGACCATCTCAAGTTTTTCATTAATTACTCAACTCTTTGATTGTAAGCCACTAAATTAACTGGAAATTAAAGAGACCTATATTAAAGCTTTCGAAAAAACTTATCATATTTATTTAAAAAATAATAATATTGAATGAAACTACTTTTATTATATTTACCTGCCGATGACGGGGAGATCGCGGTTCGAATCTCGGTCGGGTGTACTGAGGAAGGTTTTTCCAACATGGCTTCCCACTCTCTCCACGCATATGTGGGTACACATCCTCTTAATATAACCTTCATAATCCCTTAAATCATTACCGTAGTTAGTACATAAGCGTATAACCCAAATGGGTAGTAAGACACAAAATGTGTATGCTGTCAACAATATTATTATTATTATTATTATTATCATCATCATCATCACCGCGTCTTACTACCCGTTCGGGCTATACGCACTTACGCTAATATGTAATGGTAGGGTGATTGTGAGATGAAATGGAGGACCTACAGTTTAACGTGGAATCCGAACAACGGTGGAGGCCTGGCATTCCACACATTTACAAGTTGTGTTAAATACACGTCTTATCAGAGGTGAATCAATCAGATAAATATGTGCTGGGACCGAGGATTGAACCCCGGACCCCCAACACAGAAGTTTGACACCTTACCCCTAGACCACCAGGTCACCCTGTCAACAATAGAATAGCGTCCAGAATTAACGGCACACTTAATGACTTAAGCGACACACTTGTTAGAGAAGCACTGCCTCAGACCGTGTGACCTCCGAAGTGGACTAAAAGACTCTATTGTAGGTTTCTTTGGCTGTGAAAGTGTCTCTCGCTAAATCAGTCACGTGATGTTTATTTCTTGTAATCCCCGAGACCCAGTGGTACCAACTGAAACTTGTTGATTATAGTTTTATGAGTAGTCAGCCCTGCTCTTCTTTGTTTAATCCAATCAAAACGTCCGTGTTGTTCTTGTTGCGTTCTCTAGTTCAACAGGAGCAAACTCGTCTTTCCGATGATCAGATTAGCTCTGAAGACTCTTTGCAACTTGAATAATTCTGTTGCAAAAGTTGGAAGCCTCGTGTACTTATTCGGATTCGTTAGTTAATTGGTTTACACCCCCTTCTTTTTGGGTAGGTATGAATCTTGATTTACAGGAATAATAGGCTCCCCCCACCCCCTTCCTCAGCTCTCGCCTTATCTGGGAGCATTTGAAGCTAAAAATTACATTAAAAGTTTACTTTATTAAATAAAACACACAAAAACATAATTCGCCAGTCTCCCATATCAATTTATTTCTCGTTCTGCTTCTTTTTACCCTTCGTCCGGGCTTTACTTGTTTTAATTGCACTAGTGGGATATAGGAGAGGACAGAAGTATAGAATTGAAGATAAATGTACCCGAATTTGCGTGGAGGAAACAGTGGGATAGACCATTTAAGGTGGGAGGTGAAAAAAAAACCACCCTCGAATTTACCTGCCCCCTGGATTTGAAACCCTGACCTCCACCGTCACCGGCCCAACCAGACTAGATGAGATTTACTTGACTCTTAGTCCGCACGTCGACCGATGTGGATTCATCAAGTTTAGATGTTTGTGTTCGATATTGTAGTTAGAGTTAACTGAAAATGTTAAAATGGTAAAAACCTTAAGTAACAGTTGTTGGAAAACCCGCCTCGGTGGCGTAGTTGGCTAACGCGCTAGTCGTGTTGAGCTCGACCGCCGAGGACGGGGAGATCGAGGTTCGAATCTCGGTCGGGTGAACTGGGGGTGGTTTTTCCTAAATGGTTTTCCTTTCTCCCTCCACGCAAATGCGGGTTCACTTCCTCTAAATTCAACCTTCCCAATTCCTAACCCATTAGAGTAATTAGTACTTAAGCGTATAACCCGAACGGGTAGTAAGACGCGGTGCTAAATAAAAAGTTGTTGGAAAGGCACTGTGGGGTGGTTTTATTAACACGATCCATCGCTGTGTTTTTCCCCAACCTCTTTACACGCTATTGTGGGTACATTTCATCTAATTATTCTTCTCGTATTTAAGCCTTTGGATTAAGCCTTTAAATAACTCTTGAGCTACTCACTTCGGTGGTCAAATGGTCTAAGGCATCACTCTCGTGTTAAACTAGACTGCCGATATCAGGGAGATCGGGGTTCGAATCTCTGTCAGGTGTACTGAGGGTGGTGCTTTCTAAATAGTTTCCCACTATACTTTCACGCAAATGTGGGTATATTAGTTCTAAAATGCTTCCCTTCACCTCTACCCCCATTAAAGTAGTTATATACAGTATGTATGTAGTTATAAAAAACTGTACAAATAAAAGAATGAGGGTGAACCTCTATTTCACTCGTGTACGCCCGGCCGGGATTCGAACCTGCGAACGTCACGTCACGTCACCATCAAACCAGACAAGATGAAACTGACGCCTCTCCGCGTGGCCACCGGTTTGACCATGAAGTTATGTTTTATATGTTCACCAGCTGTATTACCCCAATTTTCTTATGAACAAACATATCTGACAGCTAGAAAAAGCTACTGACTCTAATTTAATGTATTCATACGTAAAGTGATGTGATGTGCAGCGGTCACTTTTGATAAATATCATCAATATCTATGAAATAGCGCTATTAATATAGTAAAATGTTATCAATGTGGACAGCAAAAAAAGTTTGTATTTTATAAAAACGTGGTCCAAATGTCCTTTCGTAAGAAAATCAAGGTATAGAAATGTTCGTCCCAGACAAGAATATATCGATACAGATACAACAATAGATTACGGATAATGAGTTGTAATTAACACCCACAGACCACATCTGAACCAGTAATTAACTTAAAACGAGGTACACACGCGGTTTGAACGAAATGGGAATAACTGAATACTTGACGTCTGCGTGCGCGGGTGGCTTGAGAGGATGGAAGGACGAGGGTCGTGGTTACAAACCCGGCTATAGTCTATTGATAATATATTGAGACGCAACGTATCGATCGACCAGACCTGAACGTTAAAACATAGTTGTCTACACTCGCCTGGGTTCGGGTAAACTCGCCTGTGTTCGGGAAAGCTCGTCCGTGTTTGGGTAAACTCACCTTTGTTAATTCGCTTGTGTTCGGGTAAACTCGCCTGTGTTCGGGAAAGCTCGTCCTTGTTTGGGTAAACTCACCTGTGTGAGGTTAAACTAGTCTTTATTTGTCCTAAGATTCACTCATCAGACCTTTTTATCTGGAAATTGATTCCTATGTATGCCCCTCTAAAGAATATATCTGGGTGTGCCACTGCAAGGTTATGTATGATGCTATCCTTGTGTTTAGAAACTACCCACTCAAATATCCAAACGAAAAATACGCTATGACTCTATTTGGGCTTCTTTTTTTTAAACCGGACTGTACACGCGTAAACGTGTGTGATAAATCACATGTGGAAACAAAACTCCCTTGTGTGTGGCGTTAAAAACCTGTTGTACAGCGCCGAGGATGGCCCATAATTCATTGCGGGTGTAAGATCTCTTCCCCCTCCCTTCCTAGCCCTCCAGTTCTCGTTACACTAATAAATACAGAGATCTATTTTTAATTACTGTCGGGGTTCTCGCACGTAGAGATGGACCGTGTGTATCGGGATCTCGGGAGAGATGAACATTTTTAGGTAAAATATTCACTCGATTGAATCCCAGGGGAAGGGAATGTGTTCGTTAAGGGTCTGATTATTATATTGAAGTATTAACATAACTGGTCTACATCAGACCCATGTCAGTGACTCATTCAAGCACCAAGCGCTTCTAAGTCCTCAAAGTATTTCAACATAACCCCCTGGAAGTCCTCAGCCAGTATTCCAAAAGAACCCCCTTGAAGTCCTCAGCTAATATTCCAAAAGAATCCCCTGGAAGTCCTCAGCCAGTATTCCAACGATCCCTAGAAATTCTTAGCAAGTATTCCACACAATCCCCAAGGTTTGCTCAGCAGGGCAACAATCTTTACAGTTAAACTCCTTAATGATCTTGACTGCGAAAGGACCTATTTTCTTCCTTTTATTATAAATGTAACCAACCAATGGGTTTTTTTCACCCTAGGACGATAAATTAAAAAGACAGGGGTTCCCCCGATTATTCTCCGCCTCTTTGAGTTGAAAAAAAAAATACGTGCGTTCTTTAATTCAAATGGCGGTGAGAATTTATAGTCTTTGAGCTGGTCTTGGCCGGGTCTAGAAAGCCTTGCTTTTCTGGGGACCTGAAGCAATTTGTCTATTGCTTGTCCGCTCTTCCTTCTCAAGTGTAGTTCCGATTTTCCCCACCTCAGCGCGCCGCTCAACACACATATATTTTCTTGCAAGTTTTGTGTTCTTTCTTTTTTTGCTTCCTAGATTTCGTATTTAATGTAAAGGGTGGGTAGAGCACTGCGGAAATCATCTTTCAATTTGCTCCACGTAACAAATGCTCGCTCACGCGCGAGTCTAGAAATGGTATTTTAGTTAGATAATTTGTTTTAACTCTACCGTAACTTGAGGTGGGAAATGAAATTTACACCGCTCGTCCTTGTACTGGTCAGTACCTCTACAGGTCTCTAGTTCGATCACTGTTGGTGACACCTATAATATATTTTGTACTTGTTCAACAATAAGAGGATGTGACTATAAAACTGAACCCGGAGATGAGGAAATTGATGAAGTAACATTTGGAAAGCTTTGAGATGTGGTGCTTTAGGAGAATATAGAGGATAAAGTGGACAGATCGGGTGACTAATAAACAAGTTCTAAGAAGGATGAATGAAAATACTGGATGGGTCACATTATGAGAAGAAACGTCTTATTGAGTGACGTTATAGATGGCAAGGTTTTAGGGAGGAGGCACCAAGAAGACAACAAAAACAATATGGTTGACCTCAAACCAGGAAAGAAGATGAAATACCAGAATAAGACTAGGTTTGGACAAGGCAACGGGCCTATCAAAGGACAGAACACCCAATAATAATAACTTACTGTGTTGCATTACTAAAACCGGTAACGTTTTAAAAAAAGAACATTCAATACAAGAGCTGTAAATGGATTAATCTAAGTGGTGGGGACGAGAAGGGTATATTAAGATGGAATGCACCCGAATTAACAAAGAGAGAGGGTGGGAAACTACATTGAAAGGAGTATTTTGAAAGGGACCTCCGGTCTTAGATTCAAACCCGGTTCACTACTTAAGTTGAGGTGGAAGAGAAAGCTAGCTAATTCAGGCCAGTATTTTTGGAATTTTTTTTTTGACAAAATAAATAAACTCTTGCTTTAGTAGATGCAGTCTACACGAAGAAATCTCATCACTTCTTGAATATTTGTCCTGGAAATTGAAGAGCAATGTTTTAAATTAAGATAAAAAAATCCTGGTTAAATTACGCAATGCTCCTAACAAATATTTAGGAACTGTTGAGAAGACCACTTCGTGACGTCGTCCTCACCTCATACTACCCCCACCTCTAATAAAATAATAACCCACCTTGGTGGTCAAATCCTCTAATTCGTCACTCTCGCAATAGACCGACCTGCTGATGACGGGAAGATCGGGGTTAGAATCCTGGTCGGGTGTACATAAGTGTTTTTCTAAGTGGTTTTTCACGTTCTCCACGTGAATGTGGGTACACTTCCTCTAAAATGCAAACATCAATCATACCTAGCACATTAGCGTAATTAGTACATACGCGTACAATCCGAACGGGTAGTAAGAGCAGGTGCTTAAAAAAATCCAAAGTGACGGCTAATGCTCACATGACTCGACGTATGAATACGTAAAATTAGAGATAGTAAGTAACTTTTCTAGGCCCTTCCTATGAAAATTGAACTATACTGTATTAACTCACGCCGAGCTCTAGGTAAAAACGTTATCCACGATCGCGATTGGAAACGAAACCGTTTGAGAAACTCGTGGACTGCGCATGAGCGAGCGACACGTGGCAGAGCACCCCTCCACTGACTCGTTCGATATCAAGACTACATAAGAGCCACCGACCACGGTCGAACCCATTCCCTTCACTGCTGTACTACGGCGTAGGCCTTATGGCGGCGGTACTTAGAGAAAAGCTCACACCTTGCCACCGAGAGGTTTTTTATTTTCCGTCGCGCAAAACTGTTAAAAACTTTAATCGCCCATTTCTCCTTCATGTCAATCCGCTTAAGGCTATTTAAGCTTCTCAATTAATTTATGGGTGTCAGTTGAAAGAATAATTTATGGTATTTTAGACACTTGAATAAAAAAAGAGGGACGCAATTATTAAGAGAATGGCTCAAAACATTACTTTAACTTTTCTGTCGTATAAAGAAGCCTGACTTATTTGTACATTTGAACATTAATCCGTCGTACTTATGCCGGGATCACGATCAACTTAACGTTAACATGAAGTTAGCTTAAAGTAACTTAACGTAAAGGATCTTCTCGTGTGTTTAAATGGAAGCGATCACGATGCAGTTAACTTAACGTAAGAGATGTCCTGGGAGGTCTTTTACTTTAAGTGAACGTTACTTGAAGCGTATCACGTGATCTAGTCAGCCAATCATTATGAGAGTGACGTCAACAGTGCTATTTAGTAATTCATTTGTTGGTATTATGAACAATGTTTTCTCTTTTGCGTGATTTCTAGTGATCAAACATTGAAACAAAAGAAATAAACCAAAATAGGAAAGCTAAATTTATCAAAAAAGTTTTGTAATAGATATTTATTACATAGATTGAAAATTGTAAACATTCACAGATCATCACTGTACAACTAGTACAAATCACAGATCATACTTTAGAATGAAGATGTTTGGCTCGAGTTGTTACGTTAAGTTGCGTGAATCGTGATCACACATACGTTAAGTTATTTAGTAATTCATTTTGGCTTTTAAGATCAAGGTTTATTTTTTAGCTTTAGTTCTAGTAATCGGACATTTAATTAAATTAAGCGCTAGTATAGTATCACTATAGAACGTTATAGAACAGACTTAATTCAAATATTGTAAAGAAGTTAAAACCACAAAGCTTTTATTATATAAAATGGTATAGTGTATTGCTTTCAAAACAGATCATTGTTACTAAAATATAAATCAACTAACATAATCATGATTGTAAAAGCATTAAAATCTGCCCAAAAGAGTTTAATAATAAATATCTATAATATCGGTAGAAAATAGTAAACATTCACAGAGCATAAACACTAACACAAATAGTTCAAATCACAGATCAAAACACATACTCTAAAATGGATATGTTTGGTTCGAGTTGTTACGTTAAGTTACGTGAATCGTGATCACACATCTGTTTTCTTAAACTAAGTTAACCTTAAGTGAACGTTACGTTAAGTTAAAGTTAAGTCGATCGTGATCCCGGCATTAATCAAGTAAGGATATTTTTTATACCTGGTTTTATAGCCGAGTGAGTGTAATACCAGCCAGAAGGTTGAACTTGGTACCTGCTTGGCGGCGCCAGCGATGGCTATAAAATATATTATAGGTTGCTACAGGGGTGAAGTGTATTCAGCGTTTGAGTGTTGGTAACTGACATCAGTTAAACTCTCACGTATCCATACGCCAAACCATATGATCTGCAAGACCGATATTTGAGCTGCCGTCACATTTGGCGGCCAAAACTTTCACAAAGAACCATTTGTTTTTAATTAATTTTTTATTTAAACCGTTTTTACATTATTGAAACCCAAGCCTATTAAAATAATGTGTTCTTTCTTTTGTGGAAGTTGATTCTCTTATTCACTTAAGAATGCTCTACAAACGATAGCTTCTAAAAGGCTGAGCTCTTTACATAAATAAATATAGCGAATTAAACTAAATGAGAAACATTCTATTTCGAAACTAATATTTTGTTTGATCCTTTCTCTAAATTTTAAAAATACATTTATTTGATAATTTATGGAGGTCATTTATAACAAGATAAAATTAATGTGAATATAGTACTTTTTAATTTATTATTTCATTCACTATAATATCTCTTGTTGCCAACACCGCTAAACAAAAAATAAGTGTTATAGTTTTATTATATTTTTCTTTCATTTAGTTAGTAAAAAGCCATTAGAACAATAACTCATAGGGAAGTATAAAAATAAGCTATTATTAACACTTTTGATTGATAATATAGTTTTACCAAGAAAATAATTACTTTTACATTTGTAAACATTGATGACTTTCAAACAATGTTTGCAATAAATAATCTTATTCTAGCTGTAAGCTACCACCCATTCTACCGTAGACAGTGCCACCACTAAGGGCCCGGGGGAAAATCATTTTGTCGGGCCCCTGTACACTTTTCATAGATTATTGCATCTTGTTATGTAAATAGCAAAACTAGTACATAATTTTTAACAACGATTTTAAGAAAATTATTCCAGAAGCTTCTCCCAAGACAAATTAAAAAAGAAGCCATTACCAGCCATTTATGCACGATAGTTTTTCAGAAATACAACGGACATTTGCAACATTTCAATAGCATTAATGGCGTAACGTTTTAATTTTTTGTGTATGGCTCATCCACTCAAGTTTAAATAATGGTAATTAGTGTACTTTCTTTAAATTTCGTATTATATTGCACTTTTCTTCCGTTTCGCTAAAAGTTTATGTTTTCGTTCAACATGAGAAGGAAAAGCCTCGAAGCCCAGCCGGGCCCCCCTGGTACCTGGGCCCCGGGATTTTGCCCCCTCTACCCCCCTCCCCCCGTTCTGACCGTAGAAAGAGTAAGCCTATAAGTACATGGCGCATAAGAGAGTAAAAAGTTTCAAGTATCCGGGCAGTATTGTAGAGGAGAGTGTATGGAACAGAAGAAAAATAAGAGGAAGGCAATCAGAAGTGTGAGAAGCCTGGTTTGGAGCAGGGATGGACCAGTCAAGTGTAAGGGAGTGATCTACAAGGTCTATCATCTACCAATATTGACGTACGCTGCAGAAACGTGGGTAATGAAGGAACAGGATAGAAGCAGGATAGGTGGGACACAATATGACAGGAGGAGAAGTGAGAGAGTAAGAGGAATAGTAAAGGAAGAGTTAGCCCAGGACAGGATAGAGAAGGCAAGACTAAGATGGTATGGCCATGTGAGGAGAATGGAGAAGGAAGTGAGAGAGTAAGAGGAATAGTAAAGTAAGATCCAGGACAGAACAGGATAGAGAAGGCAATACTAAGGTGGTATGGCCATGTGAGGAGAATGGAGAGGGAAATGATAGAGTAAGAGGAATAGTAGAGTAAGAGCCAGTTCAGGACAGGATAGAGAAGGCACTACTAAGATGGTATGGCCATGTGAGGAGAATGGAGAAGGAAGTGAGAGAGTAAGAGGAATAGTAAAGGAAGAGCCAGTCCAGGACAGGAGAGAGAAGGCACGACTAAGATGGTATGGCCATGTGAGAAGAATGGAGAAGGAAATGAGAGAGTAAGAGGAATAGTAAAGGAAGAGCCAGTTCAGGACAGGATAGAGAAGGCAAGACTAAGGTGGTATGGCCATGTGAGGAGAATGGAGAGGGAAGTGAGAGAGTAAGAGGAATAGTAAAGGAAGAGCCAGTCCAGGACAGAATAGAGAAGGCAAGACTAAGGTGGTATGGCCATGTGAGGAGAATGGAGAAGGAAGTGAGAGAGTAAGAGGAATAGTAAAGGAAGAGCCAGTCCAGGACAGGAGAGAGAAGGCACGACTAAGATGGTATGGCCATGTGAGAAGAATGAAGAAGGAAGTGAGAGAGTAAGAGGAATAGTAAAGGAAGAGTTAGCCCAGGACAGGAGAGAGAAGGCACGACTAAGGTGGTATGGCCATTTGAGGAGAATGGAGAAGGAAGTGAGAGAGTAAGAGGAATAGTAAAGGAAGAGCCAGTCCAGGACAGGATAGAGAAGGCACTACTAAGATGGTATGGCCATGTGAGGAGAATGGAGAAGGAAGTGAGAGAGTAAGAGGAATAGTAAAGGAAGAGTTAGCCCAGGACAGGAGAGAGAAGGCAAGACTAAGATGGTATGGCCATGTGAGGAGAATGGAGAAGGAAGTGAGAGAGTAAGAGGAATAGTAAAGGAAGAGCCAGTCCAGGACAGGAGAGAGAAGGCACGACTAAGATGGTATGGCCATGTGAGAAGAATGGAGAAGGAAATGAGAGAGTAAGAGGAATAGTAAAGGAAGAGCCAGTTCAGGACAGGATAGAGAAGGCAAGACTAAGGTGGTATGGCCATGTGAGGAGAATGGAGAAGGAAGTGAGAGAGGAAGAGGAATAGTAAAGGAAGAGCCAGTCCAGGACAGGATAGAGAAGGCAAGACTAAGGTGGTATGGCCATGTGAGGAGAATGGAGAAGGAAGTGAGAGAGTAAGAGGAATAGTAAAGGAAGAGTTAGCCCAGGACAGGAGAGAGAAGGCACGACTAAGGTGGTATGGCCATTTGAGGAGAATGGAGAAGGAAGTGAGAGAGTAAGAGGAATAGTAAAGGAAGAGCCAGTCCAGGACAGGAGAGAGAAGGCAAGACTAAGGTGGTATGGCCATGTGAGGAGAATGGAGAAGGAAGTGAGAGAGTAAGAGGAATAGTAAAGGAAGAGCCAGTCCAGGACAGGATAGAGAAGGCAAGACTAAGGTGGTATGGCCATGTGAGGAGAATGGAGAAGGAAATGAGAGAGTAAGAGGAATAGTAGAGTAAGAGCCAGTCCAGGACAGGATAGAGAAGGCAAGACTAAGGTGGTATGGCCATGTGAGGAGAATGGAGAGGGAAATGAGAGAGTAAGAGGAATAGTAGAGTAAGAGCCAGTCCAGGACAGGATAGAGAAGGCAAGACTAAGGTGGTATGGCCATGTGAGGAGAATAGAGAGGGAAAGGATGACCAGGAGGATGTTGGATATGGAGGGGGGGGGGAAGACCAAGAGACAGCAGATGGCTGAAGGAAGTAAGGAGGAGTGTGAAAGAGAGATGAGAGGACTGGTTCAAGGTGGAGGGAGAGAGGTGGTGGAAGGAAAGGAGGCCTATGTTCCAAACAAACCCATCCAGATGCTCATGATGATGATAACTCTTGTCTCCTTAATTCGAATTTTCTCTGATCCGAACAAGCTTCTATCAGTTCCGATTAACGAGGTTGTTATTGTATCTATTTTTGTTGTTGGTAAATGTAATGGTGTGATATTGGTACCCTTGTGTTTCAGATGGCTGTGACCACACCGAGGTGTATTCCATGGCGGGGAAATCCCCTGGCGGGCAGTTCTCTTACCCGGCCTTCACCTTCCCAGGACCTCAGGTGAGACAGTCAACGTGCGTCTGCGCAGGGATTTGGACCAACCACAAATACAATAACGTGCGCTATAAGTTGTGTCTGCCCTCAGGCTAGAGGTGAACATTTGCCGGTAAAAAATGTCAGATGATTAAATCCCAAGGGAAGGGGCTATTATTCCTAAAAGATACGAATGAATATATATTTAGCACCATGCCTTACTGCTACCCGTTCGGTTTATAGCCTACGCACATGTACTAATATGCTAATGTGTTGAGGATTAGAAAGGTTAAATTAAGAGAAAATGTACCCTCATTTACTTAAAAGCAGAGTGTAAAATATTTTTTGAAAAACCACCCTTAGTACACCCGACATGGTTTATAGAACCTCACTCTCCCGTTATTAGCAGTCCAGGCTATTGCCTGGATCACGCCTTGGACCATTTGACCACTTGAGTGGGTTGATTGTTATTTTGAAGTATATCTTATAACATAACTGGTCAACAGCAGACCTGACGTTAATGACACGTTCAACCACCAAACGCTGTAGTCTACAGTTCTCTTCTCACACTCACGTATAATCTCTGTTCGTTACCTCGAGTGCACTCTTTACGTTTAAATAGGTGGAAAATGTTCCGTTTCACAACTTATTTAAAGGCCAGACTTGATATTGAACGGGAGGATATATATATATATTACAAACGTGGTTCCTGGCAACAATCCACGATCCACCACTGTGGTATGTGTGTATGTGTGTCATGCAGTGCTGTTTGTCCCAGGGGGTGCAGTACACCCAGATGATGCTTGCCGGGAAAGGATCCACCTATTACCACCACCAACTGTCGCTGCAAGAGGACCAGGGTATCGACATGACACAGGTAAATACTCGGCTACAGTTTGTATCGGGGATAGTACCTTTCATATAGACCAGGGGGGTTTTCAACCTTTCTACTGTTACAGAACCACCCGTGGATTACTCATTATGTCCCCATACCCCCTTCGCCAGACTGTCGGAATAATCATCACCACCAGGGATATTAGTTATCAGAATGACTTCAACATATATCAATATTTTGTTTCACCCATATATATATATATAGTAAGGAACAGAACAGCTTTTTATATTATTATATTATTATTATTGGGGGGATTTTGATATCCAGGTTAGGTTGCTTTATGTAAAGAATATTAGCCGCTCTGGTGGCACAGAATATTACCCAGAATACAACACAGGACGTTGTCCACATATGGTACCCGCAATGAGAAGATGTGATGATATTTGTTATGATTTTGTAGAGCTGGGGTGAGACTTAACTTAACTTAACTTAACTTAAGCCTAATTAACTAAACCCTGGTGACCATTGGGATCATTCCCCTAAAGCAAAAAATACCTAAGGTACCAACCGGGAATCGAACCCATGACTGTTAGACTCGTAACCAGGTGCATTGACCACTATACCATCGTGCCAGTTATATAATAGTTGAAAGAAAGTTATAAGTGTTTTATCATTATATTTTTATAGAACAAAGGTAAATCACAAATACACAATCTGTATTGAAGGGTGATATTTTATTATAATCTAACAACAGCTATTTTCTTAAATTGTTCAGAAATAAGAGTCCCATACCCCGGGCACCCATTAGTTGGTTAACATACCCTCAAGGGGGTACGGAACCCCCCCCCCCCCCGGGTTAAGAACCCATATAAATATATCATTCCTGTACAGCAGGAAATTTCCATCTACCCATATTTAATTCACAAAGTCCCAATTTTCAGTTCCCCTGCCCCCCCAAAGTAGGGATGGACATCGAAAGAAAAACATTGATGTTGCCATTGATACCTTAACATTGATAGGGGGAAAACATCGATAGTTTTTTCAAGTCACTTTTTTTTTATCAATAAAACAGGTGTTTTTAAGTTGTCATTTTTTTTTATATATAAATTAAGTAACTGTATCTGAGGTACATTTATATTCAATAAATTAAAAACTTCAATTCAAAATGCAAACAAATTATGTTCATAAAATAATGCATACATATCAAATTTAAAAAAAAACTATTCAGAAAATAGCCATTACTTGATATTGTCTCTTAAATAATATTATAATGACCACAATCTCCGTTATTTACTGTAAAAACCCTCATTTGTTGGTCAATGATTTTCAACAATCAATTTTCTTTAGCACCATCCAAGACACACACGTCATCGTTCAGCAAACATCAATGGCGTGAACATTGAACCGTCAACATTGATGGTTGAAAATCATCACCTAATAAACATCGAACATCGATGTTTGATGTCCATTCCTACCCCAAAGACCCACTCTTGATATAAAATCACATTAAATTATTTTAAAAACGAAGAAAAAGTTCCCAAAATATTAAAATTAGCCTTCATTTAACAAGTTACTTATTTTTAACTCGATGTTATATACTTTTTACTAATTTAATTACACTAATAGTATGATGAGGGTAACATTTTGAAGGAATATACTAATACTTTTTGTGAAGGGAGGAAACTATTTGGGGGGGAGGGGGGGTCTGGAAGACATCCATCCATAGTACATTCAGCTGGAAATCGAACCTTGGCCTCTTTGTCAGTTGTAAAATCAAGACTAAATGAGCTTGATGTTTAGTTTGTTTGTGCACTGTTGCAGGTGGTCATGTGCTGTTTGCACACACATGTATATATTTATATAAATGTATTTATTTTCTAAGAGGATTAGAAACAGGGTAACTCATTGTTAAAGTATTGGTAACGTAATGGTGACAAAATGGACACAGTAATCAAACCCAGAACCTTTTTCTTAACACATCAATGCCCTATCACCGAGCTACCCAGGTTCAAATTCTCATTTATGTTTGTATCTATATTAATGATAAATATACATATTTTGACTTTGCAATTAAAACAGTGTTAGAGTGTGCCCCTGTTAATGTGGTCCCGTGTCTCTTCCACAGAGCCCCGGTCGAGACAGCCCCGGATCCTCAGGCTCTGGTTCAGGTTCCGGGTCGGGTTCCCGGCACAGTACGGCGAGCCTGGACAGCGGCCGGGCCTCCGGGTACCACCTGTTGGGCCCTACGAGGGGCAGCAGTAGCGGCATGTCGTCCAGTCCCCGGTGCTCTCTATCTAGTTCCTCTCTGGGGTCCAGTGACCATGGAGCGGTGAGGGCAGAGCGTCTACTACAGCAGGGAGTACCGGTGAGCGTGATAGTGATCAACATTGCAATCAGAGTCGACACGGCTCGGCTTTGTGTGTCCATGGTCTAACCTAGGTTTGCTACCTCACATACAATTTCTAGGCCTACAGTAAGGAAATATCTCGGCTACCTAGGCAGCCACCTTAGTAATACGAGCTACTCTTGATAATAGATAGTACTATCAAAGTTTAGAAATGGCTGTAAATCTTGAAACAAGTTTCATACCCATATTTTTTATATACTAACGAATTATTTTTTTCCCTCCTCAAAGTAATAAAAGTGTGGTCAAAGCAGCTGTTGTTAATTTACAGCGTTGTAAAACTGGTCCAGATGGAGGGAGTTGCATCAGGGGGGGGAGGGGGGGGGGTCAATGGCGCTGAGAGAAGGAGCTTGAACAAAATGTCCAACCAGAGTTTTATTGTTGCTGCAAGGATTTGTGATCCACACATTTGTTAGGCCGGGTTTATATTAACGCATAACTAATAGCGAACAGTGCATAAACATAGTGTGCAAGAAGTTGAAACATACATTACTTTCAATGATAGGGCTCATAATCAAAACTTATTGACATAGTAGATACACAATGTATTTAGTTAACATAACCTTAACTTTTTACGCATAATCCATGAGTTGAGCATGACCTTTGAACTTGATATGTATCAGGCAATGAGAATGCAGGGATAGCGCCAAACCATTTAAAGGCAAGTATACATAACAGTCAGAAAATATATTATGTTCATATTTGAAATTACTTGTGGTAGCCATACTTGTTGGCTATTAAGATGGGGTGCTAGTGAGCGTGAGTTTAGGGCAGTATTTTCGAAGTTTTTATAGCATAAACATTTATTTGGCCAAAATAAATCAAATATTTCTTCTATAGAATCATAAAGTTTAGTTTTCCGCACATGCTAATCTCAACAGTTCTTTAATATCTGTCAAGGGTGTCCTGGAATTTAGTGACAACTTTTTCTCTGCATTTAAAAAGTTTGTCACCAAATGCCGCTATGCTCATGAGAGATATTCAAGAACTCTTGAGATTAGCATGTGCAGAAAGCTAAACTCTATGTTTCTATAGAAGAAATATTTGATCTATTTTTGCCAAAAAATGTTTATGCTATAAAAACTCAAAATTAATGCACTAAACTGGCGCTCACTAGCACCCCACCTTAATGAGTTTTATTTGTCGCAGCATCATTTACTACATTGTAGGTATGATTGCAAAATAAAGGGGAAATATTACATTAGTTTAATTTTATTTTTTTAAATATACACAGTTCTAAGAAAGTTTGTTTTTCGAGTGAACCCTTAAAGTGAAGTGTTTTTAAATATCTTATTTAATGGTAACTAAGGTTTGGCAAATTCCTATGAATAAAAATCCATCGATTTGTGTAAGATTTTAATAGCTGCGTTTCACTATAAGCAATTATATTTTTCTTATTACTCTACACTACACTAAGCTATGTGTTGATACATATATATATATAAACCAAGCCTTACTCACAATTAGGCGCAGTCTACAGTCATCTGTCACACTCGTAATCTCATCTGTCTACAATAGCACACACAAGCGCAGTCTCATGTCAGAAACGCTTGTCGGAAGGAGATGAACATTACAGATCTCTAGCGTTTTTGTAGTTCAGGACCACGTCTAAGAGGGGGGAGGGGGGAGAATTGGGGATAATTTACCCAGGCCTCACATTTCAGGGAGCCACATTTCCCCCAAAAATTATTAAATTCAATTGCAGTTATTATTCTAAATTTCGCATCAAATAGTGTACAGTTAATTAACAGCAATGAGTATTTGCTTAGTGATAGGAATCCATTCCAGATTCATGAAAACCCTTACTGTATGTCATTTATATTTACGTTATTCGAGTAATGTGCTGCAGTACAGTAGAATACATCACCATTGTGCTACCGCTGTCAGTCTACATAAAACTAACATTACAATTGAGCAAAGAGGAATTTACTTTTGTTAACTTAATTGGATTGATTGTTTGCATTTTTAATAAAGTACAGTCATTTAATGGGTTGATCAACATTCCATAGAATATGAAAAATTATTAAGTGACATAAGTACCGAGTACATATCAAAATATTATGACAGTTTATTACTAAAATTGAAAAACAGCCTCACGACTCACATTTTCTTAAAATGGCCCTAATGTAGTTAAAGTAGCCCCATGGCTTCTTTGGTGCTGACTGACAGTTCACAGCTGACTTCTGACAGTCAACATTTAGGTATATACCTAAATTTTGACTGTCAGAAGTGACAGCTGCTAAACACATGTTTTTTGCAGATAATATGGTTCGGCGTAGGGATACATAATTTGGTCTAGTAGCATTTCAAAGCCATCAGCGGTGAGCTGTCAATCAGCACCAAAGAAGTAATCAACTAAAGAAATGAGTTATTTGGTCAAGAATATAAGTTTGTGAAAATATATTTTAAAGGTTATTGCATTTGTAGGAACGAACAAAATATGTCTTCCTGGTTATCTCGTAGGCGAGGTTCGTGTTGAGTTAGGGCTAGGTTATGTGAGTTACATCAGGATTGAGCGCATAGAAAAATCAAGAAAGTAGCATCGAGAGTGAATAGAACACGGGTTCCTGGCTTATTGAAGAAAATGTCTTCAGTGCTATTGAAGAAAAAAAAAGTATTGCATTTAAAATTATTTATTAAGTGTAATAATTTAATAATCTTTTTCATATATTAATTTGATTCCATTTAACTCATGTTTGTAAACTTTAATATAACTTATAATGATGGAATCATTTTGGTTGAAATTACTTTTACCGGCATTTTACTTTGGACACATTTTTTCTGAGTATTAAAAAAACATAGTATGTCTTGCGAGTGCTACTTACGTCCAACAAGCGGTTGAGTGCGGGGTTTGACAGATCGTATGAGCCATTACTCGCAATTACAGATCATAGGCAAGTTTTATTTGCTGTCACATTTTGTGATTCATTGTTTTGAGAGCTCTTGCCTGGTACTGTGGTGTGTCCGAGGGGCAATGAAGGTCGACTACAAACAAGTGGTCCCTGGCTCTACTCCAGGGAGTGCCTCTTTAATTTATTACTTATTTCATGTTTCATTTTATCACCAGACCATTATATAGCTTCTGGCCCTAAGACTGGGCGTTGAGTGTTAGGTGTGCTGTCCTAGGTTAAGTGAATTTACAAGTCGTGTAGTGTTGTAAAGTTGGGTTCATCATCAAACAGGTTGTCTGCCAGTCATTAAATTAGCATTGAGAGTTTTTGTGAGCCAAGTTCATTGTGCAGAGTTTTTAAAAAAAATAACCTTTTCTCAAAATTAGCTTACAAGACAGAAAATAAAATGAGTAAGCAAAAATGCAAGAGTGGAGAACTATTTAGTTGTATGAAGGATGTGAGTGATCAACCTCTTGGTCTCGTGGAGTATCAAGTATGTGAGTGACCGACCTCTTGGTCTCGTGGAGTATCAAGTATGTGAGTGACCGACCTCTTGGTCTAGTGGAGTATCAAGGACACGAGTGATCGACCTCTTGGTCTAGTGGAGTATCAAGGACGTGAGTGACCAATCTCTTGGTCTAGTGGAGTATCAAGGACACGAGTGATCGACCTCTTGGTCTAGTGGAGTATCAAGTATGTGAGTGACCGACCTCTTGGTCTCGTGGAGTATCAAGTATGTGAGTGACCGACCTCTTGGTCTAGTGGAGTATCAAGGACACGAGTGATCGACCTCTTGGTCTAGTGGAGTATCAAGGACGTGAGTGACCGATCTCTTGGTCTAGTGGAGTATCAAGGACACGAGTGATCGACCTCTTGGTCTAGTGAAGTATCAAGTATGTGAGTGACCGACCTCTTGGTCTCGTGGAGTATCAAGTATGTGAGTGACCAACCTCTTGGTCTAGTGGAGTATCAAGGACGTGAGTGACCGATCTCTTGGTCTAGTGGAGTATCAAGGACATGAGTGATCGACCTCTTGGTCTAGTGGAGTATCAATTACATGAGTGACCGACCTCTTGGTCTAGTGGAGTATCAAGGACATGAGTGACCAACCTCTTGGTCTAGTGGAGTATCAAGGACGTGAGCGACCGACCTCTTGGTCTAGTAGAGTATCAAGTACATGAGTGACCGACCTCTTGGTCTAGTGGAGTATCAAGGACGTGAGCGACCGACCTTTTGGTCTAGTAGAGTATCAAGGACGTGAGTGACCGACCTCTTGTTCTAGTGGAGTATCAAGGACATGAGTGACCAACCTCTTGGTCTAGTGGAGTATCAAGTACGTTAGTGACCGATCTCTTGGTCTCGTGGAGTATCAAGTATGTGAGTGACCGACCTCTTGGTCTAGTAGAGTATCAAGGACGTGAGAGACCGACCTCTTGGTCTAGTAGAGTATCAAGGACGTGAGCGACCGACCTCTTGGTCTATTAGAGTATCAAGGACGTGAGTGACCGACCTCTTGTTCTAGTGGAGTATCAAGGACATGAGTGACCGACCTCTTGTTCTAGTGGAGTATCAATTACATGAGTGACCGACCTCTTGTTCTAGTGGAGTATCAATTACATGAGTGACCGACCTCTTGGTCTAGTGGAGTATCAAGTATGTGAGTGACCGACCTCTTGGTCTAGTGGAGTATCAAGGACGTGAGTGACCGATCTCTTGGTCTAGTGGAGTATCAAGGTCGTGAGCGACCGACCTCTTGGTCTAGTAGAGTATCAAGGACATGAGTGACCGACCTCTTGGTCTAGTGGAGTATCAAGGACATGAGTGACCAACCTCTTGGTCTAGTGGAGTATCAAGTACGTTAGTGACCGATCTCTTGGTCTAGTGGTCAGTGCCCCTGGCCACCAATATAGAGGTCCTGGGTTTGATTCCCGGCGGTAACATAGATCTTTTCCCCGGAAGAGAACCATAGTCAGGTTTAAGATTTCCATTGGCTCCACACCTTCATAATCACTATCTTCACATCATCTCATTGGGGGTACGAGGTGTAGACAACCTCCAAGGTGATGCCCACAAAGCAGTTAAAATTCTACGGTTGGAAAAAAAAAGATGTGACTGAGATTTCTTTCTTCCTCTCCCTCTTTCTTTTGATTTTTTTTTGTAATGAATATTTATTAGTAAATTTGAAAAATTACACCCCTGAACACACAGGAACCGAACCCAGACGCTTTGCCTTAGCAAGGCAATGCTCTAGCGCTTAGCTATCTAGGAATCCGCTCGTGGTTCACGATCATTCTTCACTCATAGTTTAAGGCAGAGTCTGTGATGGACGTGTGGAAACACTCAGCTAACAATGAGCTATCATTGATGCCACAGTCACCAGTGACTTGAGGGGAGGGGGGGTGTGGAACTGGCCACGAAAGGTAACTGTTATAGGAGCATAGAATGAATATTTGTGAATAGAATGTCATTTAATAAGGTGAGATGGGGGTCATAACACATTGTATCACCATTTGTATTATTTCTCCTTCCTGTTTGTTCTCCTACTACCAGACAACTTCACTCTGAAACGTTATTAACTCACTGGGTTTGTGGTGTTTAGTAATTTCTCATCGACTATTTGAGCCCCTTGATCCCTTTTTGTATGGACTTCCTTGCATAATTTAGGGTGGGTCCCAATCACATAGACAGGGGATACTTAGGGGGATCACTCTTTGATATATTATCCTGGCCAATGTTTGCGGGCTGTTTTTTTTTACACGTGAAAGTGGTTTTGGATGATTAGGTGTTGGGTGGGGCAGCTGGCGCCTGCCATCTTCTTAAATGATAGCTTTAAAGAGCTAGTTTGATCCGCCAAACACACATGTTCAGATTGCTTTGGAAAATCAATGTTTCTCGCTGCACTATCGTTTTAATTAGCGCTTTATTTAAAATTAATAAGAATGTGTGAAGCAGCATTCAAGCAACATATCATTTGACAGGGTTAGGGCCGGTCTTATAACTACCGTATAAATATTGCTATCGGGAGGTTAAAGTTAGCGACCAGATAAAGGTTATCAGCCTCTTTAATATGTACGCGTATACTGAATTTATCTGCCGGATAGCTACCTGTAGGGTAAATAGATTTTTATGCAGAAAACGCAAGTTTGGTACTGTTTTTACTGGTGTGCGCATGCGTATAAGCCCTGCTGCTACTGCTACTACCTGGTAAGTGGCTACACCACTCAACATTTGTTAAATAATGGTGGCTAAACGAGTGCGAGGAAACATATGGCGTCACATGGGCGCAGGAGGTAGGTTGTCTTGCAAGTACTAATTTCGATGTCTGCCAAAATGTGGGCACTCGTTTGGTACAACGTTTACAAAATTTCATTTATTGTTCTCACACTTAAATAATTTGGTCTTATATAGCTATAACTCTACTCTCCAGGTGTTGTACTACTTTACCATGTCCGGATTACCTCTGGGAGACTTTGGTTCAAATCCAGAAGCGAGGTCTTAATAATTATTCTATAATTACTAAAACTGCATTCACATTCACTACACAAAACTACTCGAGTCGTGGGATCTGAAATTTTTCAGAAACTTTTTTGTTGTTGTTGTTGTTTTGAAAATGTTCTTAAATGCTCTAAAATTCCCTCCCATAAGGTTAAATTCCTGAAATTTTCTCTCAGGGAGGGGGCAGGGGGCGGGTGCCACCCCCACTCCCACCCCGGCAAATGGGACTCCAATCTTCCTCCCCTCTCATTTTTAAAACACACACATGGCCCCCCCTTGTTTATGTATATTTGTATGGTTGCGTGTGTGTTTGCATGTGTGGGCTGGCAGAATATGTGTGTGTTATACATGTATGTATATGAGTTCATTTGTAAGCTTGCAAAATATGTGTGTGTAATGATGTGTGAGTATCCATCTTTGTTTACCAATAAATTTTCCCAAACATCTGGTAAGAGCTAGGACCCAAGACCGGTCTCCCCCATCCCCCCACCATTCCCCTTTATTTCACTCCCAAACGGCAACTTGTGTAGGAAGCCGACCAGGTCCTTTTACGTCACCTGAAGACTTCTTGCTCCCTAGTCGATAAACTGGCTCAGTTCCACCACACACACACACACACACTCCTGAGGACACACAAGCTCACATATGTGAGTATGTTTCAGTTAGGGATGTGACTGTGACCTCAACAGGCATGTCTAAATTACAACCTGTGGACCTTGTGATGAACTAACACACAATGCGGCCCTGTTCTTATTACTTTCTCTCTATCTTACAGGTAGAGAAAGTATTGTGATCGTCAAAAAAATCGAAGTCGAGATTTTGATGAATTTTGACGTTTCATGACTTCCTGAATCCGAAAAAGTGGTTTTTGAATTTCCGTCTGTCTGTCTGTCTGTCTGTCTGTCTGTCTGTCTGTACCTCCAACTAGAGCCTAAACTATTTTACCGATTGAGCTGAAACTTGATATCTTGGGTTTTCATAGGGTTGCCCCGAGGGGTTTTTGGAATTGGACATCTACCCCTAAAATTAAGGGTAGTTTACTGAAGGGAAAAAACAGAAAAAGTCGATTTTCTCAAAATCGGCTCTAACGATTTTGATTAAATTTCATTTATGAACATTAATAAATATTCCAAACAAAATGGCTACCCTCAATATTTCGGCAAAATCGCTTTAAGGGCTCCGGTCTGATGCGTAAATTAACATTTTTTATAATAGCTCCGAAACTATTTGAGATATGAAATTACTTAGCATTACAAATATGTATATATATTTATAATACAAATATTTTATTCGAAACATATTTTTATAAAATCAATAATTTTTAATCTATACGCAATTATATATATATTTTTAGCTTTTTGGACATTAAAGCTTAAGTATTGCGATCGTAAAAAAAACTAAACTGAAATGTTGATGGATTTCGACGTCTCATGACCCCCCGAACCCTAAAAAATAGTCTTTGCAATGCCGTCTGTCTGTGTGTCTATTAAAACTTAAAATTAAGGGTAGTTTACTGAAGGGCAAAAATAGAAAAAGTCGATTTTCTCAAAATCGGCTTTAACGATTTTGATTAAATTTAATTTATGAACATTAATAAATATTCCAAACAAAATGGCTACCCTCAATATTTCGGCAAAATCGCTTTAAGGGCTCCGGTCTGATGCGTCAATTAACATTTTTTTAAATAGCTCCGAAACTATTTGAGATATGAAATTACTTAGCATTACAAATATGTATATATATTTATAATACAGATATTTTATCCGAAACATATTTTTATAAAATCAATAACTTTCAATCTATACGCAATTATATGAATTTTTTTAACTTTTTGGACATTAAAGTTTAAGTATTGCGACCGTAAAAAAAAAACTAACCTGAAATGTTGATGGATGTCGACGTCTCATGACCCCCCGAACCCTAAAAAATAGTCTTTGCAATGCCGTCTGTCTGTGTGTCTATAAAAACTTATAATTAATGGTAGTTTACTGAAGGGCGAAAAGAGAAAAATTTGGTTTTCTCAAAATCTACTCAAACGATTTTGATTAAAATTCGTATCTAGGCATTGATTAAGATTATAAATAAACTGGCTATTTTCATTTTCCTATGAAAATGATTTTTAGGGTACTTTACAGAAGCGTTAATTTCCGTATCTCCACAACTATTGGAGAAACTAAACAACTTATCATTGCAAAATTGTAGGACTATCAGAAATAAAAAAAATTTATTTGACATATATTTTTATAAAAGCAGCAGTTTCTGAGATATTTTCAAATATATTAATACAATTTTGTGAGCTTTAGTTGTAAACATATACTACTTAAGTCTTAACGCAATAATTCTCCAATGCCATAGAGTAATTAAATATAAGTATCTAAAAAAGTATGTTATTTTTCCTTAAATCTCTTAGGAGAAATGTTTGCATAGCAATGATCTATCTCCATTTTAGACTCAATAGTCAATATTTACATTTTTTATTGGTCAAAATGTATAAATGAATAATTAAATATCAATGCGATGACTTGAAGATCTGCAACACCTTATAAAATGTTAAAATTTTAACCAGAAATCGAAATTTTAATACGAAGTGTTGACCCTTGTGGAAGACATTAAACTGTTTGAAATGCTCTTAGGTGGACAAAGATGCGCCTCTTTTCTCATTGATTCTATATCATTGTATATTATTTTATGTGTGTTCTTATGTGGAGTGGTGATGATACAATGTACATTATTACGTTCAGAAATCTTACGAGTTTATAGAAAGAGAGAGAAAGTCTGTGCGGTGTGCCGTACCATTTATTTTTATAAATGTTGTAGGAATAGTAAATTTGGAAACTTTACATAATTTAGCAAAATATGGCATGGGAGGTTCATGTACCGAATGTATACTCTTTCTTCGACATAACTCATTTAAAACAAAAATGTTGAATTTGCGCACCAAATAATTACAATGTTTGTCAACACATACATAAGTGTGTTAAAAGTTCTCACATGAAAAGGAACCAAGAGGTTTATGTCTTGAAGAAACACGTTTGAAAGCCATTATGAAAGTGACATCGGCACACGATTTAAAGCTTGATAATCACATCAAAGGTTCTGAATGAAATAATAAGTCAGGATTTGTTTTACTTAAGAAAATAACTACTGAATTGCCATTTTTCAATTTGGTCCCTATGTTCAGACAAGTTAGACATGCCTGCTCAACAAGTATATATAGATCCCTGGTTTGTTTCTCACCCGGTGCGACGGAACCGATATAACTGTCAGAGATGGGAAGAAAACAATGCATAGTTAAATACCCTTGCAGTAGTGTGGCTAGTTAGTCATTTTATTTAAAACGTTATGAATGAAAATACTATAATTTCAAGTGCTTGACACAACTTAATTACTCAATACTTCGTGGCATTAGGAACTAAAAAGTTCATCGTCACACTTACAACTTAATTACTCAATACTTCGTGGCATTAGGAACTAGAAAGTTCATTGTCACACTTACAAAATTACATCACCTATCCTTATCTTGGGCTAGTTCTAACCAGTCCATCTCATTACACCCTATCCCTATCTTGAGCTATTAATATCCAGTCCATCTCATTACACCCTATCCCGAGCTAGTAATATCCAGTCAATCTCATTACACCTTATCTCTATCTTGAGCTAGTTATATCCAGTCCACCTCATTACACCCTATCCCTATCTTGAGCTAGTTATATCCAGTCCACCTCATTACACCCTATCCCTATCTTGAGCTAGTTATATCCAGTCCACCTCATTACACCCTATCTCTTTCAGATCCATTCTAATGTTATCCTCCCATCCACGTGTAAGTCTTCCCAAAGGTATTTTCCCATTGGGCCTACCAGTCATTAGATACCCTGAACAGCGAGATTTGACCATCCTACCCTGACAAAACAATTTTTACTCTTTAGCTCCTGGGAAAACACTTGTGTATATCACACCTAGACATGACACAGAGTGAGAATGTTTTCTAAGCAGGCTGTGGGGTCAGAGTAGGAAACAATTTTGGTCTGGTTTGGAGTCGGTAAAAATGTACTGACTCCAGATTCAAAATAGTAGAACAATCTATGGTAAATATTATTTTAATTGAATACTTTTTATTTTTTAGGACCAATATTTGTAATTTTGTATGATACATATATTTAACTATACATTTACAATGCCAAAGAAGCTTCCCATGAAGTAATTTGTATTGGAGAATTTTACTGTTGTAAATTTGTAATTATTAATTAATATGCTTTAGCCATTTACAAAGGAGGATTCGGACAGTTGAAAAATAGAGGAGTTGGAGTTGAAGGCTTGTCACACTGACTTGCAGCCATGTTCCTAACCCGCCCCAGGGCCAAAAAGTTAGGCTCTAATCAGTTTATTGGAGAAACTCCTGATGATACTATTCTTTGTTTACAGGACCAAGATGTCCTCCATGCGTGGTTGATGGACCTTCATTTTGAGGAGTATTTCCCGTTGTTTGCATCGGCCGGCTATGACATGCCCACTATCTGTCGAATGACGCCAGAGGTTAGTTACCAAACTACCTGGTGCTCCGCCTCTTCAAGAGTGTGCTGCACATGCACACACACACACACACACACAATAAATATTAGTTATATACATAAAAAAAATTAAAAAACAAACGATAAAAACTTGGAAAATTAACATAAGAAAATTGCAGACTTCAATCTGTTTATTCACTTAAATTACATTATGTTGATAAAAAATTAATTATCTTAGTTTGTCATAGTTTATCTTGACATAATAAGAAAATTCTTCAGGTTCACTGATTGCGTTAAAAATTTAGTCTCTTAGATCTTGGTTGGTGGTCAGTGAATCTTCTATTTTACTATGCGTCAATAACGCTAGCGTTATTTGACATTAGTGATATATGTTATATGGGGTGATGTAATAAAGATCAAGTTAGTTTTTAAATGAGTACAAACTCAAAAAAATTAACAATTGGCTTTGAATTATCCTAATCTTTTTGTGGGTTCAAATTAACCAATTTTTCAAATCAACCCACGTCAAATTATCTAGATCCTACTATGCATTTATTTGTAAAGTACATATTTTATTGAGTTGTATGCATTCATTACTATTTTTTATTCATATTTTCGGGTATTTTTTAATTTTTGTAAGTTTGAAGCTATTTTTTTTAAATTCTTTGTGTAATCTTATAGGTAATTTATTGTCAATTGTTAGGTATCATAGTCCGGATCTCGTTAAGGATTAAACTTGGATTATTTTGTAGTTTTTTAAAAACTCCTTTAATCTTATATTATTTCTAATTATTACCGGGGTGTGAGACACCCCTCCAAGTGCGCCTACCACTCATGTTGGGGAAAAGCTTGAGAGTTGGTAATTTTGGTGCAGAGTCGAGTTCTTGAGTTGGAAAACTCTAGGACTAGGACTCTGTACTACAGTACTTTCGATTATGAAAGTTCCTTACCTCAGACCTGTACAGACAATTTAAAATCTCCCAACTATCTATCCTTACTCTTAAAAAGTTCCTAACTTCATAACTCGTCTAACATTTAAAGGAGATACCTTATGTAGTAGATTGTATAAACAGCTTATTTCATCTAAGTTGGATGGTAGCGCTGTAGTCACTGCCTATTAGTTTTAAGGCTACTACTAGCCTACCATACACCAATAGCCTCAAGGATGTTAGGTAATGTTTTAAGTTGATCACTTGATAAAGCCTGGAGTTTTTACGAGCCAAGACTTGTTAGTTTTCCTGCATGAAATGTTGGTGAATGTCAAAACAAATAACACTTGTAACTTGAAAAATCCATCATTACCAATAACTATAAAAAATACAGTTTCCAGAAACTCGATTCAAGGCCTAATTATCACCTCAAATTTTACAATTTTCCTATGGGAGGAGTACCCCTTACCCAATTTTTAACTGACCCTTAGATGTTCTCCGCACTGCCCTATTAACCCTGGTCATCTGGGAATTTTTTTAACTTCAGAACGCCTAGAGTTGGGATACTGACTGTCCCATTCTTAGCCCTCTGCAAAAATACATTTTGTGCGACACTTCTGATTTTTATATTAATAAGTTTAATCCCAATTATTAATAATGATGGTGCATTCACTTTGTGATATTTTAATTATTCCAAAGATAATTATAACCCAATCGAATCAGAATTTACAACAATTACTACTCTGCAATGTATTTCTACTATTCCTCGTATCTGCTGCTATATTATGTTGCCACATTTCCCAAATAATGGGGTTCAAATGAGCAAAGTTGCCTTTAATTTTAAAATGATTTAGATTAGAAAATTGTAAATGGGCATTATTTTGAAAATTATCAGTCGATCGCATAAGAAAACTACTTTTTCATTAAAAGTCAATATTTGAATCTTCTAAGCTCGCAAATATATCAAGTACAGGTTGAAACTCTCTAGTCCGGCACCTTTTGGACCTGACAAGTGCCGGAATTTGACTCTTACAAACACTCTGCTCCTTATGCCATAGCACTACACACTTATTACTATGTCTTACAAGGTAGAATAAAGCTTAAAACAGGAAATAATACACCACCTTCTCACAACTCTTGGTTTTCTGGGACATTAAGGGCTAAAATACAGCCAGAATACAAGCCAAAACCATAATGTATAATCAAAAGGGTGACCTGGCGGTCTAGGGGTAAGGTGTCAGACTTCTGTGCTGAGGGTCCGGGGTTCAATCCTCGGTCCCGGCACAGATTTATCTGATTGCCAAACCCTTCCTTCACCTCTGACAAGATGTGTATTAATCACAACTTGTGAATGTGTGGAGTGCCAGGCCTCCACCGTGGTTCGGATTCCACGTTAGACTGTAGGTCCTCCATTTTCATCTCACCACCACCCTACCATTGCACATTAGCGTAAGTGCGTATAACCCGAACAGGTAGTAAGACGCGGTGCTAATAATAATAATATAATCAAAACACTAGGCTGTAAGTGTAAACAACTTTGGCACCTTTGTAAATAGCACCGTTGGCTTGAATTCAAACTATTGGTGGCACATTCAAAAGTGCCGAACCACAGAATGTGGGACTAAAGAGTTTCAACCGGTACTTTCAAATAATATTAGAGTGTGACGAAAATAACCTTCATCTGTCATAATCGGTAACGTTACAGTAAAATGAAATAGGTGGTAAGGAAATGTACATTTTAATTATTCTATATTGTTTTCTAGAAAGGCTAGGACATAAGTAATTGAGGAAATATTAAATATAAGATGTATACATAAAAAATAAATCAAAAGTAGAGTGTAGAATTGAAGGATGATCATAGGACCTTTGATAGGTTTACAAGTTGGTCAAGCTCCAGCTCTAGAGTACAACTATTGTATTCAATTGTATGTTGTATGACTGCAGGACTTGACGGCTATCGGCATCAAGAAACCCAATCACCGCAAGAAACTCAAGGCAGAGATTGCTCAGCTGAACATTTGTGATGGACTTCCAGACTACATTCCTGTGAGTAGTTGCCCCAACATTGCTTGAAGCCTGCCCCCAAACTTATGGAAGGGGGGATTAATAAATATTATATTAGAGCTTAAAAGATGTACCTAATATACAAGTTAGTAGCCTAGCTCATAATAAAGGGTGTTGGGCTAAAATGAGCAATGTCCTTTTTTTTTTAAATTGGCAAAATTGAGCTGGTTATGCCATTTAGTAGCTCTATCTGAGTACTATCAGATAAATATTTAAGGTGGGAGCATAGGACACGCGAGAAAAAGTTGGTGTGTTGATATCAAGATGTGAAGAAAATTAAACTCTCTGTTTGTAATGGAACAATATTTAATTTTTCTTGACCAAAAAATGTTTTGCTATAAAAACTGCTTAGACACTGCCCCAACATCAAGGCTGGGAGAAAATACGCCTTGTCCTTCTTTGAATAGTAGAGATTTTAAAGTGGACGTGTTGATGTAGAGACTGGAATGGAGCACGCTTTAAAATTCAATATTTTACACTAAGTGGACTTCCTTGTTTCCTCCTCATTCCTTCCACCCCACCCTAATCCCCCACCCCTCTACATCCTTCCTTCAAATATTGTATAATCAAGTTTCATTTATTTTTAACGTCATATTGATTGCATTATTAGATACAGATTCCTACATATGAACTAAATATACTTACACATTTATTTATTTTGTTTACTAATAATATCCTTATTTTTACTGAGCCTAGCAAATTCCCTTTCCCTTCAACCCCTCTTACTGTGTCTTATTCCATGTCTGAACTATTACACATTTAATTACACTAATAGACTAGGAATGAAGAAGGTAAAATGTATAAGACACAAATACACATTTGTGGAAAGGGATAGTGTGTAACCATAGAGCGAGAAAAAATGCCCTCAATACATCCGGCATAGATTTGAACCGGGATCTCCTAATCACCGGCAACACATACTAGATGAGCTTGATGTTTAGTTTGCGTTCCCACCTAAGTGGGTTATTATTTTTACCAGAGAAAATTAATTCCCTTGTTTATCGGTTCTTGGCCAGTAGTTGGTTGTTGAGAAAGGGTGTTATGTGTGCCTTGCAGGGGTCCTTGGAGGAATGGTTACGTCTCCTGAGATTGGAGGAGTATGGTCCCGCGCTGGTCCAGCAGGGGTACCACATGGTGGAGGACGTGACTCAACTGACCTGGGAGGACCTAGAGGACATCGGTATCGTCAAGTTGGGGCACCAGAAGAAGATCATGCTGGCCATCAAGAGGGTGAAGGACGTCCGGGCGGGCAAGAGGTTCCCTATCAACATCCAGCATGCGGACGTCATCGTCTCGCAGGTAGGAGGGGGGGAATCCCTCCCCTCGCGGCTCAGTGTCCTTGTTCTAGTGCAGATACTCGAGTTGTTGCCAACATTACACAACTATTGGAGGGACGTTTCAGTTTAATGTCGATAACTTGCAGTGTGTTTTAGACTTTAGGAGGCTGTCTTAGGTAACTGTGATACTGCCAATCAGATGTTGCGCTTGGATTAAATATTTAACAAAAGCTAGTATCATTTAATAGGAGGGTCACAACACACTGATATAGGAGCGTAGAATGGATCTTTGTGATTAGTGCTATAAACCCATTTACTTTCTAGCTTTTAGGATTATGATCAACTAATCTAGCCCTTTAAATATATTTTTTTTTTACTATTATTGTTTTCACAAGCTTAAAAACAGTGCTATTACATGAGGGTATTCATAACCCATAGCCTCCATTCCCTGCTATTTCATGGGAATCCCCACAGGGGTTTCAACCAAAGCGTTTCGGTCATCGCCTAAAGCGCAACACTTCACCAATACTTCATGGTGGAGCTAACACATAGTTGACGAAACAAAAATTAATAGGAGCACACAAATAACACTAAACTACTCTTTATACATGTTGCCCTATTTTCAAAAATAATATTTTTGACTAATGGCATGACCCTAAGGTTTTTTTTTACATTAATATGATATTTTTTTAATACACTTAGTTCAATAAGTGTGTTAACACTTAAATTGACTCCACTTTTAACAAATTTAACAAGACTGACCAATTTTGTATATTAAAAATAAATTTGCTAAATGTAGTTCAATTAAGGGAATTTGATCCTTTGGGCAGTTTGTCACATATCACTATGTGATACACATTAATTAAAACTCAGAGTATAGGCTGATTATGAAAAATACCATTAAAAACAACTTTTTAATGGTATATGATTTCTATTATTGTAAAGGAAAGATAACTTCGTTTTTATTAACATCATCAATCTAAAATAAACAAATTTTTATTCAACTTTACAAGTCTTTATTTTGTTTTTTCCAAGACCACCAAGTTTATCAGATAGTTGTGTTTTGTTTGGCTTTTCTCGAGTTGTTTCATGTCGGAGCACAATTATGTCATGACGATGGAAATACACCCACGCCTCTGATCTACAATACTCACACCCAGTGTAAATTATTTTACAAATGTATCATCATCATCATCATCATCATCATCATGGAACCCCTCCACCTTTCCGGGTAGGGTGTTTGCAAACGAGCTCTCTCCAACGCTGTCCAATAAAATATCTCCTTCCATCACTCTTCTCCAGATCTCTCCTTTCTTCTTTACATCTTCCTTACAACCGGTCTACGTGTCTTCCCCCCTCCCCTTTTCCTATACTTTTAAATAAATGCTTGTATATTGCGAAAAAAAAATTCCAATTTAATTAAAGAGTGAAGATCAACACACAAATTACAAATCATTGTGATTACGGCACAGTCTATATGGTTGAGACCCCATTTCAATTAATTTAAAGGTGTTTAAAAATTACACCTAGACACAGGAATCGAACCCAGGACCTTTGGCTTGGTGTGCCAATGCTCTATGACTTAGTTATCCAGGGTTTGTCCCATGCTCACGTTCATTATTAACTCTTAGTTTAAGGCCAAGTCTGTGATGAACGTGGAGAAAATCGTCAGCTGCTTATGAGCAACCCATAGTATCACGCAGGCCCGTCACAAAGGGGAGACGATTGTAACATGGTACTGGGCCCGATATCTAGATTCACAATTTTTTTTTTTAATGTACAAACCTAAGTTGAGCAGTGGAAGAGGAACAAAAGGGAGAGGGGGCAATCCTCCCCAAGACATAATTTGTCTCCCTCCTTGACTGGAATAAACTCCTCCCTCATCTTGAATAAACTTGCCCTTCCTCTAGATTTATTTAATTCTTCTTTGATATTCTTGAATATGAAGCTGAAAGATGGCCCTACACCAAACTCCAAATATTTTCTAGAAGAATCTAGTTTCCAAACATTTTCGTGAAAGGACCATTAAAAATAGCTTCTAGAGATATACAATTTTCAAAGATTTGCCGAAGGAGGGCATTTTCGATAGCTTGTAAGAGCATCCAAATTTCCAAATTTGTATGGAGGAAAACTACTCCAAATACCTTTTAAAGCGACCTAATCAAAAATAACACTGAGATTCACTTAAAATAACTTGTAGAAACCCCAATTTCAAAAATTGTTTATTGGGGAAGACCACTACAAATAGTTTATAGAAGAGCCTTAATTTACATTTAAAAAAAATCCACATGGGGGCCGTTCTCAATGTTTTCTAGATATTTTATGGGGAAAGGTACCCAGGCCCAGCTTTGGCTTGGGGATCAAAACCCCTTTAAACAAATAAGGTTCTGTGACCACTGAAGTTAAGTAGTACAAAGAGGGGTGGAGGGGAGTGCTCTTTGCCCCTGGTACCGGGACTGGTATCACAAGCTATCAGATACCACAGTCATCTGCAACTCGAGTAGGCTGTCTATATTCATTGATACTCATGAGCACCAAATCATACTAGAAAAAAATGTACATATTTTTTCCTTTAAAAATAAAGAAATCTTGGCCATTGATGAATTAGAAATTGGAGGGGTAGTTGGCCGCTCGCGGTATGAAATACATCTCTTAGTAATTTATATTAAGATCACATGAAATGTAAGAGAGAATAGGAACATGGAGGCCTTGGGAAGCATGTTATCTGTCATGAGGAGAAACAGGAGTACATGAGATAGTAGAGGAAGCAAGGCTGAGATGGTATGTACATGTAATGAGGAAAGTTACATTAATAATCTCAAGTAGAATGATGGAGTTGAAGTTTGAAGGAAAAGAAACTAGTCCGACACCTCATCTCAGTCATTAGCGTGTCTGCCTACTGAGCTAAAGGTCCTGGGTTCGATTCCCGGCATGGCCAAAAATTTATCATTGATGAAAATATGGTTTTACCCTTTCACATTGATAAATTAACGTCCAGGGACTGGATGTTGTCTCTGTCTTAGCCTTAAGTTCTATTAAAAGGCATATGAAGCTACGACAGCTCTAGCAAGCCGGTAGTGGAAAATATATGGCTTGAATAAAAAACTGACCACAGGCTGGAAACAGTAATGGATGTAAAGTAAAGGAAAGAGAACGAAAGGGAGTCCAAGAAAGAGATGGGAGGAGCAAATAACAGAAAGTGTGAAAGTGAGAATAGAATAATGGAAGCAATTAAAAGAAGAAGAATTGTGGAAGGATAGAGGAAGATGGCTCGGCATTTTACTAAACTGACTCAGCCATAGGTTGGAAACATATGATGATGATGATGATGATGAAGAATTATATTCTGGGAAATGTTAGGTTATTTATAATTAATATTAAAAAAAAATCACTTAAGTTTTACTAATATAGAAACCTTCATGCTAAATGATACATACACATTATATTTATTTAATGAAAAAATGTGCATCTTAAAAGCCCTTCATTGGTGTTTTATCCTGAATTTAAAAAAAAGCGCCGTAGTGCCGTTGGACCTGTATTACATCACTGCTTCTAACTAACCATAAGTTCCTCTTGCGAAACAATCAAAGGTGTATTTCCATGTGTAACCGTCATGACATAGCTCTACCCTCCCAACCCTTCACCACGCATGTTTGTTATGAGTGTTATTTTCTGTCCCCGACCCACCCCCCACGAAGGGGAGGAACGAACACCTTGGATGTTGTGCCTTGCCTGGTTTGTGAACCACTGTTTGCCAACTGTCTGCGCATTGTTTACCCCCACTCACAAATAACCCCTTGATTGATTATTGGTACCAGGAGTTGCTCTCGTTCGCTAGTCAACTGTCACCCCTTAATAGTTTCAAAATAGTGCAAAGGTTTCTGTCTGGTCAGCTTCCTTCTGTGTTTTATTTCCAACCCTAAAGTGTAGGGGTGGCTAAGTAAGTTTACTGCCCCCCACAACTCTTATGGTAAAAATACAGTAAAACCTCTTATGATCCAAAATAATCGGGATCAAGGCTTGTTCAGATTAGCAACAATTCGGATTAAGCGGGAGAATACAGGGAGACATCATATTTCACAAATTTTAAATCACAATTAATGATTATTGTAAAAATTCATTATTTAACTTATTTACTACACATAATTATAGTTTCACATTACAGCATATTTTTTTAGAGTACTATAATTATTTTTAGTTAACACATTTTATTGACCACAGCTTGTAAATATTTAGCATTTTTCATCAGATATCACTGTTTCTTAAAATTTTCTTTTATTGAGCTTGTTAAGCAATAAAATATATTTCATTTGGGTTTTTATTTCTCCCATTTTTACGAAAATTGTGTTAGGATTATCTGGAATTTAGAATTATAGGGATTTCACTGTAATTAATAAAATAAAATCACCAATGTCCATGTATGACTCGCCAGGTAATTAGGGAAAAAATAAACAAATTTTGATAAACTTTTAAACAAATAAAGATGAATATGATTTGAGGTTCAATCAACAAATGAAATGACACAAAGAAAACTCTCCTATAATTATTATATTGAACACTTTTCACCATTTTTTTTATCAAATTTAAATTTTGAGTAATTTTGGTGGGAAAGGGCTGTCCGTTTATTTACACTAGTGGGGTGTGGTTAAGGAAGATAAGTCGGAAAACCTTACCTCACTTGGTAGTGTCTGTTTATTGAGCTAAGGGTAGTGGATTTGAAGGAAATATATCCGCACTTGTTTTGAAGAATAGGAAATTATTGGATAAAACCACCCTTGATAATCCTACCGAGATTCAAACCTTGATCTCCTGGTTACCATCAGTTCAGTCTATGGTGAGTGAAACACTTTAGGCCATTGACCACTGCTATGTGTAGTAAAAAAAGAAAAGAATTTACAACACAAATAAAATAGTAAAAATAGTACATTTTAATAAACCAACTCATTCTCGAGTGAAAATTTGGCTAAAATCCGTTTCTTGACTTGTCATGAAAGACTTACTCGAACACTTTTTGTTTTCAGGGCTTATAAAACATATCCCACTGGACAACACTGTGATTCTTTATTCTCTCGCCAACAAATGCTGATGTAGATCTTTTGCCTGTATTTGAAGCTATTAAAAATATATTTATATAATGTGGCAGTTGACTAGACAACCCTTGCCCTCTAAAAGTTTGTTCTGACCTTGAAAACTCCCAGCAATTGATTGCAATCAAATACTGTTTTGAGGTTTGTCTCATAATTATTTATTTTGGTCATTTTTATGCATGGATTTTATAGAGGTCGTTTGCATCAGACTGTGTAGGACAAGTGAAGAAGTTTAATCAACAACCGCGCTTTATTCACAAGTTGGAGCTCTGGTAATAATGTTTTAATTTATTGTTGATAAAATTAGATCTGGTTATACATATTAGGATAAATTTTAGGAGTGGGACTCTAGGAACGGTATGCAAGAACGTTAGTGATTGCTTAGTGGACCGATAGTGTGGGCCTGAGCACACTTATCGCTCTACCTTTTAACCTATGAGGACGCAAACAAACCCACGATAGTGTCCATTAAGTATCCACTTATTCAAGTTCTTACATACAGCCCTAAAATTCTCTAGTTCCTGGAATCCTTAGGAATATTTAAGATTTGAGGATTCAAGGAAATTTCAGATTCAAGACTCAAATAAAAAAATAAAAATCAGGTGAAATTGTTTTAGTGCCCTAATACTGCTTATGAGTGATTCAGAACCAATTATAATTATAAGTATGAACTAATAACCAGACCCCAGACCAGTAATTTAACACTTAACTGAATGTATGAATGTTATAATGAATGGATTATAAGAAATAATGCTAACATTTAGTTACTATTTGTATTTTCTATTATTCTATTATATTTATATATTTCCTCTTATGTTCATAAATTTTCCAATATTCAGATTCGAATTCGAGATTTGGATTTGTAAAATAGTGGATTCAACCCAGCTCAATTTTATTTTAGAAATAAATCAAAACAAATTTGGTGTGAATCTGAATTATTATTTTATCTACAAATGTGGAATTCTAGTTATAGTAAACCTGCTATGTGCAAGATGTTAGTTTTCCTCCACTAACATATTTAATAGAATTTTACTAGGTCAGGGGCTGGAAACTTGTTGATCTCGCGGCAATTTTCAATCGATCTTCGAGTCTTCTAAATATACAAATATATCAAGTACTTTCAAATAATATTTGAGTGAGACCAAAATAAACTAGAGTGGTCATAGTAGGTAATGTCATAAGAAAATTAAATAGTTTAATATGAAAAATGTACATTTTAGTTTTTGTTAAAGATTTTTATAGAAGGTGGGGACATAAGTATTGTAGGAAATATTGAATTTAAGGAACATAATTGTATAAGATGTATAGACCAAACAAGCAAAAACAGAATGTAGAAATATTGGGCTATGGTGGGACCTTTGATAAGTTTATTTATTGGATCGTGGCCAAAAAGGTTTTCAACCTGTGATGAGGAATATTATAACTAAGAGGAAATTCACCCACATTCGCATGACGGGAGAGAGAGGAAACCATTTAGGAAAAAAAACCGCCCTTGTCACCAGACTAAGATATGTTAAAGATTTAGTCCACATATCTAAAGATGTCGATCCTTTAATTTATATATAATATATGTGAATCAGTGAATGTATGGACGTTATCAGGACAGGGTTCTCTTAACGTGGAAGAGGTCTTAAAAAAAAATAGATAAAAAAAAGTCTTGAGATGTGGATTTACACAAAGTTACAAAATGTCTGAACAGATTGTGTTTACAAGAAAATAAGTTGATTTAAGTAATTTTGTTGCCATGTATAGCGATCATTAGGTATTAACTAGCACCTATAAACAGGTTATACCCTCATTTTGGCAGCACGCCTGTTCTTAAAGGCTTATTACTTACCAGAATCCTACTGTAAAGTAATATTTGACTGAAATAAAGAAAGACCTTATAGAATGGGCGTCTGACCAAAATGAGGGCACACTATCCTTACAATTCACTTGGCACTAAAATAATATATTATATACCACTGATTGTGAAGTTAATACTTTATGTGCATAATCTTGTGTTTAAATTGACAAAGACAGGAAGCTTGACTTATATTTTTTAGTTTCAAGTAGAAGAACTTTTTTTTATAAAATAATTTGAACCAACTCGCATATTATGTTTTTTTAACAAACTTCTTCATCATTGTTCTATTATAAAATGTATTGTTCTGATTGAAAAAAAAAAAAGACTTGAGCAATAAAACAAATAAGTTTATAGTTTGTTTTTCCCTCCTCGAGTTTTTATATATATATTTTTTGTTTAGTTTTTTTTTTTTTTTTTGCATGTGGCTGTTTTTCTCTCTTTTTCATCATCCTCCGTCCCTTTCTGAAGGAGATGGGCGGCTGCCTGAACTCGCCTGACGACAGCTACCCTCGGAACGTACACACGACGCTCCACGCGTTCCACCAGCCGTGGGAGGTGGAGACCTCATTCGCCCACCACCACCATCATCACTTTAGTTCCAACAACGCACCACTTGTAGCACCACCACAGTACTTCCAACCCATGTTCTGTCCAGACATTGTCCCTATAAAGGTAGAATATTCTGTCTCTTCATTGGCTTCATCTTTCTTGGTTTTTGGTTTATTGCGACCTCCTCCCTCTCCCCCCTCCCCGCTATATTCCCCCCCCCCCCCCCACACCCTCTGATGACCCTTCATAGTCTTACTACTGTAGACGGTGGCAGTGATAGCACCCATTGTCAGGGGTGGCCCAAGATATATTTTGCACACAAGTGAGATGGATTTTTATCCCCCCCCCCCCCCATAATAACATTGAGATAGTAGGAAAATATGAAAATAATCTCCAAACCTAATGTATCCTGGGCATGATGATTATACGAAAACAATTAGGATGGCAAAGGAAATTATAAAAACATGTTTTGAAAACAAATATTCTCTTCTTTATTTTTTATTATAGCAAGCACTTTGATATAATGAACGGTTTATGAGATAATTGCAAAAAACAGTTTTAGGCTGCTATTTTTCCAAGGTGGTGGATGTAAGATAATTTTTCTGGGTGGCTACATTAGGTGAGGAGTTCGAGCTTTGGGGATTATTTTCATAATATGGCCAGGTTACGTTAGGTTAGGTTAGGTTAGGTTAGGTTAGGTTGGTGCTCTGTTTAGCTCCCCACTCAATCTGGCGCCCCAGGCGGCCACCCGGTTTGCCTGGCCCTTAAGCCACCTGGTTTGCCTGGCCCTTAAGCCACCCATTGTTCCCTCAAAGTATTGTTTTTATGTCACCGCGTCTTACTACCCGTTCGGGTTGTACACATATTTAATAATCACACTAATGTTTTAGGAGTGAGGAGGGTTGAATATTTAGAAAAAGTTTACCGATGTTTGAGTGAAGGGTGAGCAGAAAACCATCTAGTAAAAACCACCCTCCTAATTACACATGAACAGGATTAGAACACCTATCACCCTATCCTAGGTAGTCCAATCTATTGTGAGCGTGATGCCTTAGACCATTTAACCACCAAAGCAGGTCTAAAAGTGTTAAATGTCTGAATTGGGTGAAATAATATTTGGTAATAGTATACTCCTCTTCACAGGGGTGCATTTCATATGTATTAAATATAGTTTAAAAAAACTTATAGACGTGGGAATTGACGACAACCCATCATAGCAGTCCCAACTCGGCTTGCGCGAGATATGGGAGTTAAAGGGAAAAGACTAGACCAAGATATGTCAGAAATGTGTGCAGTGCATTCGTATTTGAATGATAACTCGAAATTTTCTGCGGTGACGACGGGGGACAAAGCGACAAAGTACAGTATGTCCTTATTATGACAGAATAAAGATTTGTGCACAGTGCTTAGCTGTGAGGATATTCTAATATGGTCAAAAAAAAAGGCCTTTTCAATGCAGTTTTTATCTAAATCTCATTTAATATTTCAACAACATTCAGTATTAGTAACATCTATTAACTCTTTATCTCCGTTACCCACTAGGTGGCGTAGTTGGCTAACGCGCTAGTCGTGTTGAGCTCGACCGCCAAGGACGAGGAGATCGGGGTTCGAATCTCGGTCGGGTGAACTGGGGGTGGTTTTCCCTAAATGGTTTTCCACTCTCCCTCCACGCAAATGCGGGCTCACTTCCTCTGAATTCAACCCTCCCAATTCCTAATCCATTAGCGTAATTAGTACTTAAGCGTATAACCCGAACGGGTAGTAGGACGCGGTGCAATAATAATAATAATAATAATAATAATAATAATAATAATAATAATAATAATAATAATAATAATAATAAAATAATAATAATAATAATAATAATAATAATAATAATAATAATAATAATAATTATAATATATTAATTATTATTATTAATATTATTATTATTATTATTATTATTATTATTATTATATTATTATTATTATTATTATTATTATTATTATTATTATTATTATTATATTATTATTATTAATCTCCGTTAATGTTTAATCAGAAATGATCCACGTGCATTAGTGTTGGTGTAAATTTACGATTTTGAGCCTACTGTGTCACAGAGTTGGTGATGCACTCTCTTAACCCAGGACTTTTATACTTTACTTGCCAATGCTCTACCACTGAGCTATCAAGAAAACTAACCCAGAGTCAACTATGGCGGTGTTTTTAATGGCTTGGAGCAATTTATTGCTTGCCGAAGTGTCCCCCTTGGACCATGTTATCACTGGCGCGGATAAACCTCAAATCAAAAATGTTTTACACACTTAATGAATGGCTCGTTTTGTCCCTTTCTCAACTTAGTTTCACCTTTAAATTACCTTCCAACCTAATTTAGCTGGATATTTATTCCTACTCTAATACTTATTTTATTTGTAGGTAATTTCGAGTGCGCTTTGACCTATTTACACGTTCCTTTATCCATATTTATAAAACTAAACAAATATTTGATTTGTGTCCCTGTTTTTTAAGCTCTTTTGTAATTGTCAATATTTGTGCTGTCTTCAGATTCCTCTCGACATGTTTTCATGTTTCTACTTCATTGCTTGGGAGGAAATGTTTGGCTGCTGTATGTAATCATTTGAGTAGCTTGATTTTTGTCCTGATCATCTCAGTATTGTTATTTGATTATGTATTTTATCTACTTCTATTTATATTCCTTGATTTATCTAACTTTTCCTTCATATAATTCTTTATTTTCACACTCTCTTGTGGTGTCTATCTGTACAAATATTTCTGTGTGAACCAAACCATTATTTTTTTCCTCACATTATGATATATATTGCATACAGGGGTGTAGTCACATGTGGCAGTGCCAAAGCTCTTCATTTATGGTGTTTGGGGGAGAGGGGGGATGCAAACAAAATTAGAACAAACGCACGCTTGCTCCCATCTGTCTTCCATTATCATTATGGTCCAAAAAGTCATCTCTCTATTGTAACTATCATTAATTTAATAAACGTTCAATTACCGGTACTATTAATTGAAAAGACAAGTTCTATCCATCCACATTTAAAGACAAACAATTATAATTTCCAGTGAAAATTATATTTTATGCCGACAATCCTGCTCCACTACACCCCTGATAGCATGTATATATATATATAAGAGCTTTTAGAGGCATATATTTAAAGACCAATAATCATAATATAACATTTGAGTTATTTTATTGGTATTGATAATATATTAAAAAAGTTATGGCTGCAGATCACATGACTTGAAGTATGAATACATGAAAGCAGATTGTCTAGCTGTCAAATAAAGCTCTTCTCTGGAAATTGGACTATTTAGAGTAACTTTTCAGTCAGAAGCTTGCTATACTGTATTCAGATAATTTATTAGATTTCCTTTATACCTTAAAACATAGTTATCAGAAGTAGATGTTTTCATTTGGGCGATGTCAGATATTGGTTGCTGATAGATTAAGTATTATTTTATAATGACAATATAAATCTCCAATTGCTAAGACTAAATATTCTTTAGCAAATATTTATTCTTGTTATAAGCAACTATCATAGTGTTTGTTACCTTTTGTATTTATTTGCCAAATGCTACAATAAGTCATCTACAAATATTTATTGGAGGTATAGGACTTTTTTTCTAAATTGGAAGAACAAGTATCTTAATACTATGAAAAAGTTTAAATTAGTTTATTTTGAATTAAGGCTAGAAAGTATTTATAGGTTTCAGTTGATGCAGGGACAAATTTGTCTTTAGGCTAACGCTGAAATTTAAGCACTTTACTAAAGGAGAATATAAATAATATTTATATTATCATAGATAAAATATAGAGCAAGAGTTATGCTTCACTTATCGGGATGTCGTTTAGAGAATTGTGACGAATAAAAAGCTAGAACATAATTTATGAATCCAATTAAGTAGTGTAAGACCAAACTAAACACACTTTGAGTGAACTGTAAACTTTGTAAATACAGTAGAGTCTCGGAAACACGACCTAATATGGACCGAGATGATGTTGAGATATTGAAATGTCGAATTTTATGAATGAACTTTCATAAGATGCATGTTTAATATACAAAGATGAATCACATTACAGTATCGAATATTATAGGTACAGTTGTACTGTACTATAGTATTGTACGGTACAGTAACAGTAATATACGTACAGTACAGTACTGTATATATAATATTGTATTGATTCAAATAATACTTTACTGAATTGGAAAACTAACAAACACATCACTTGTAGAAACACCACAACATGACTGTTCCAATCGAGTTACACAAATGAAATGAGAGGTTATACAGTTGAATGACCTTGGATTGTGATGATTGACACCAACATCTATGTGCACGTGCGCATGTCAAGTTACACGGAATGTCGAGTTTCCGAGACTCTACTGTAATTACTATTTAATTTCTAAGTTTATTTCCACATCTTTACATTTCCAACTCTCTTATTATCCTCAGGAACATTTTATTCATATGTAGTGGTTTTTAAATGTGAATATGAATTTGCCTTTGCTTTGATGTCCTTTCTCTCTTATTTCTTCTTTATATGTAGAGTTTGACCGCTAATCTCAAAATCTACCTATAATTCCAGAATGATTGCCTCCACCCACCCCCTTCCCCACCCACACTATTTTTTTTTTCTGAACCCTTAGTATCATCCCCACATTCAACATTTGATATGCATTAAGTATTTTTTAATGTTTCTCTTTTCTTAAATAACTGAAAGAAATAGATAAAGAATGTTTACCTCATCTTGCCTAACCTTGAATTGTTTCGTAAATGTAACCAATTTATTTATAAACCCATAAAGTTAGTAAGGAAAATTATGTGTATAAACTGTCAAATTAAAGAATAATTTCCAGCTGTTTTATGTTATGCAAAAATTAAATTTGTTAACAAAACTTATTTTTCCATATTACTGTTAAGACTGTCTCAGTCAATGAGAAAGTATCGATCACTGTCGGGCCACACGGCTTAAAATACAATGGTTTGTGTATTTTTATGGAACTACTTCTCTATTCTCTCTAAGCTTATACTCCCTTTTGCTGTTCACAAACAATCACCCTCTTTCATGTCAATAAGAAAGAGGGAAAGAAATCTGCCAAACTTCTTATTACTTGGTTGGTTAGAGTAAGGCTAAATCTAAAGTCCTTTTTCATCAAACCTAGTCTTATAGCTCTGTAAATATGACTAAACAGTCATTGAAAATTAGCAAATGTCGCATTTTTTCTATCAATAAAACTCAAAATAAAGGAATTTTAAGGAAAAAGAGCCCTGTTGAAATCTTTCGACTTTATTTGGGCATGAGGCATGTTTTGAAATAATGCATCAGAGCTGAACATCTGTGCAGCAATTTCTCGATTAACAAGGTGGCCCCTGTAAGGAACGAAGTTTAATACAAAATTTCACAAAGGACTTTTTTTGAGTTGTGTTGATTATTTTACGTAATGCCCTTTTCGCTTATACCGCAGCCAAGGACATCACGCATTACCAATATTTAACACTTTTAGATTAAATTTTTGTTATTTCAATATCTTGGCAGAAACTTTATGCAAGCAATCAATATTATTAGTGATTTTAGGATAACCATTAAAGTTTAAATTGCAAAATGGTCGATCAGAGAATTTTTACAGATATCCTATTTTTTATTTAACCCTTTCAGTGCCATGCCTATTTCATTATTTTTGTAAGGTTGTAAAGGAAAAACTGCCAAACTGTTATTAATCATGTGATTTTTTAGATCGTTATGTACCGTTCTATAATAATATAAAATAAATAAATTTTAAATAAAAAGTTCTATCTTTTAAATTAATAAAAAAAAGATAAAATTATTTTTATTTTTATTTCAAAGTAAGGCTAAGTCATACATATATAAAAAAACATGATTTTTAATAGGATTATCTAATAGTGCATTAGTTGCAGGGAGGGGGGGAACTACAGGAATTTGTATTTTACATCTTAGGCTAGAAAATCTTGAGCCATTTCTGCCTACAATATCTTAAACCAATTAAATAACAGCTAATGACAGTTGATTGATGTTGCCAACCTTTTATAAAATAGTAGAGGGGAGTGTCCTCTTTCTAATAACATTTTACACTCCTACCCTATCTATCTGTTAACGCTAGAACTAGCACAAATCTGGAAAGCCAACCTCATTGGCTCCAGCACTTTTAACGATAGAAGGCCAAACGAATCAGATTGACTCTTGGCACTAAAAGCGTTGAATAAATAATGACTTTTTTTTTGTCGAAATAAAATAAGATGAGAAATTAACAAACTCTTCTAAGATAAAGGGCAAGAAATAAATTAAATTTTTTTTTATAAAAAAAATTTGCAAGATCAAATACCCATAGCTAATAAGACTATTAGATAGCACTATACATTAAATTGAACAACATCCTTGTTTAAAATTCCTAGACCTTTATTTTCCCAGTCCAAACTCCCTGACTTGTCTAATTATTCAGACGTAGCAGCCACTCTTGATATATCTATCGTCTATATTCTTTCTGTCCTTCTTTCTAAGTGCTTTGACTCAAATTGATGAATCACCTGTGTTCACAAAGTAAGATGATGGGCAGTGTACAACACAAGGGAGGGTGGACGGGGGTGCTGTTTTAGTTGTTAAATCACGGCTTGTAGTCGATCTTTGTTTTGACGGCAGGTTTTGGTTGCATGGCTGTCGTCAAAACCCCGCTATACCCCCTCAAACTCATGTTTAATGTTAGCTGAAACCACCATTGCATGTCTTTGTTACTAGCATGCTCAATTAATATAATCAACACTAGAATAATTTGATTTTAATACATTTACTTTTTTACTAAAATACTTTCTGCCTGAAATGTAAACATGTTTTAAAATACACTTAGGTAAAAAAAACCTTATAATTCATTGAAATTTAAACTCTGATTAGTAAACTGAGAATGATGGAGTTTAAGAATATATTTGACCTTTTTTTTTTTTTGTCAAATTGTACCAGATCAACTTAATTGTGAGTCAAGTTTTGTGTTTAGAATCTTTTCAAAACATTATCATTCTAAATTTACTCGTTTTATTGAGTTGTAAAATAGTTAAAAACTATAGTTACAAAATTTACTCTACACTGTGCAGTATAGTATATACTGTTGATATGATAATAGTATCTTGTAAACTGGTTAAATATTAGCTTATGATAATTTTTACACCTTGTCTGAGCAATAGCGTGTCTTATATACTGAGCAAAGGATCCCAGGTTCAATTCCCAAAATTTATCTTTGGTGAAATATGGGTTTCCCCGTTCACGGTGATGAATCAATGACCGGGAGGGGTGGGCGGGTGCTGGATGTTGTGTCTGTTTTAGATTTAAGTTAGTTTATAAGCCATGTGCTTAGATGGTCAGTTGGTTCAGAAAATGCATGTTAATACCTTGACAAAAAAAAAAATTCACAATGCAAGATAAGTACAATTTAACTATAAAATAATTGGAAGAAAGGAGATGAAAGACCAAAAATAAACATAACTGAACTAACTATATACAAACAACTCTCAAGAACAAACACACAACACCCAGTCCCCCTCCCCACTTCCCTTCTACAGCCGATAACTCATCCCTGTGAAAGGGGTAAGCCCACATTTCACCTATGATACATTTTTAAGCCATGCCAGGAATTGAACCCGGTACCTTTAGCTCTGTAGACACACGCTATTGGCTGAGCTAATTATCAGACTCCACTGGTTTATCGACTAACTAACCACGTACTTATTGCTTTTATAGAAACAATCAGGTTGACTCAATTAGTAGAGCAATGAAGAGTTAAACTTGAAGTTCCAGAACTTATTTTTATAATAAACATATCATCTCTCCCTTAAATCATAGAGGTTTTATTCCCCTACAGATTCGAGGGGGTCGTGGGAAGTCCCTGGAGAGCTTGGAAGATGGCAGCGTGGAGAGGACACACCACACGTTTAGCGCGGAGAACACCCAGACCTTCTACTACCAGCATCAAGTTGGAGGGTGGCGACCACGCAGCTACGACGACGGAGACATCACGCCAACCAACGAGGCCGTAGCTCTGCATGAGGGTGGAGGGACCCTACCCAGGCCCCGAGGACTCGTACGGCCCAGACCTGTGGCAAAGATCATCGCCAAGACCCGGCAAGACTTTGCCGTCCAGGAGTTTGAGAAACCCCCTGCGCCGGCCATCAACTACTGTGGGACATACAAGTCCTTGCCACGGGAAATGATAGATATCAGTAAATACAACCTGGAGAATTACTCTTACCGAGGGGATATGCCCCCACCACAGAAGGGGAACGAGTCACCGAGATGCACACCAAAGAAACGCCCACCGTCGCCCCCGAAGAGACAATCGTCCCGCGGGGAGGCCGACGTAGTCATAGACTGCAGCGGTCCAATACCTACGGCCTCGGACGGCCGAAACATGAGCACAGTGACGGTGGACCTCCACTCTTCCGCCCCTTCCCCCTCCTGCCGCTCCCCTCTTACCCATCGAGCGATGCGTTGGACTCAGGGGATGACCTGCCCCTCCCTCCGCCCCCAGCACCTTCCTCCCCACCTCTCAGAGAGAAATTTGATGGTCTTTCGTCCCCCTCTCTCCCCCTGTTCTGACCAGGTCATGGGGGGTGGGGTCTGCCAGTGCCGGGGACCTCCAGTCCGCGTCGGCCGTGGAGCAGGAGCTTATTGCCAGCCTTGCCCTACAGCAAAGCAGGAACGGCTCTGATGCTAGTTTCAAGGTTAGTCACCCTTTCATTCTATGAGTCTCAGCTTCAATTCTAGGCAACGTTGGATAGAATGAGCTCCCTTTTACAAAGTGGTAAATTAATTACCACAAAACCAGTTTATTTCAAATCTTTAAATCTTCAAAATTCAAATCCTTAAATATATTAAAGATTACTGGATCTGCAGAAATTTCATATTTGAGACTAAAATACATACATAAATATAATATAATTAATTATTATAAATATATTTTCAAATTTCATTATCTTTTTCACAGTTATGTTTGCTTGTGATTAAACCAAAATTTTGAACAAATTTAACATTCAGAGCCCAGAGCATTAATTTACCACTTAGATAAATGTGAATTCACATTTAATAAAATAATGGTAGGGTTTAATTACCCACTATTCCTATTTTCTAGAGAAATTAAAGAAATAATGTGAACCTCTTGCACTTAATGTGTTTTCTTAAAAAAAAAAAAAAAAATACTCATCTCAACTATGGAGTCGATAACGCTGAGCGTTCAACTCTTGACTCCTTCAGAAATGGCTAATGTATACAAATTAGTAATTAGTAATAAAAAATTTACTACAGTAAAATGCTCAAATACAGATTACTTCATGGGAAGCTTTTTCGACATTTTGAATTATATTTGAATAATTTTTTCAATAAAAATTACAAATATTGATTCTAAATAGTAAAAGATGTATAAAATTAAAATGATATATTTACCATAATATATTGCTATAATATTATAAGTTTATTTTAACGCCAGAGTCTGGGAGAAGTGCCATTTTTACCGATTCTGACTTCACCTCCACCCATTCCTGACTACAGCCCTGATCATAAGTTTAAAAGCTTAGTTGCATGATTAAAATATCTCATACTGTGTAAATCTGGATTGTTTTACATGTTTATAAGACGATGTTGTTAAAGTTTAGTCAAGAACATAAATTATTGTTTGTAATGTCTGTAGCTACAAAATACTAAAAAATTTAGCGTTAAGGGATTCATACATAATGTGTAATGCTGTTTTCTAAATAGGCCTAAATAATAGTTTCTCCTGTTTTTATCCAATATTTAAAGTTAATGCATAATAGATAAAGGTAGTCCTGAAATAATTACTTATTGTTTAGGAATAGACATTTCAAATGGCTACCACTTTATTGGTTTAATATTTGCAGTTGTTTTATTTTCTCATTTTAATGATTTTGATACCTGCTTCAGTGGTTGAATGGTCTAAGGTGTCACTCTCCTGTTAGGCTGGCCTTCTGAAAACGGGGAGATCGGGGTTCAAATCCCGATCAGGTCAACTGAGTTTTTTTTTTTCCTAAATGATTTCCCACTTTCCCTCCACGCAAATGTAGGTAGATTAACTTTAAAATGCTTCCTTTCTCTTCCCTACTCCATTAGAGTAATTATCACAATTGCATATAGCCCGAACAGGTAATAATAATTATTATTTTGAAAAAAAACAAATCTAAATGGAGTAATATTTTTAATACATTTGTCATCAAATTGTTATTACTTTTTACCAATAAATTAAAATTGTGGGTGATTTATCAATGAGGAATAAGAAAAGCGATTAAGAATAAATGCGTCACAACTTTCCTAGAGGGAGGGTATAAAACACACCCTCCATTGTACTGAATCAAGACTCAAATTTGGGGTGGTTTCCTCCAGGGACAGTCAAGACATTCTGGGTATCAAATTGTTATCCACAAATAAAAGAGTTTTTTTAAAGGGTGAAAAGCATAGTGTGATAAATTTAGTTTGGATAACATCTGTCTGTTGTGTTTGTAGTCGAGTTCCAGCACAGAGTCGGATTCGCTGCCGTTCGCTAATGAGAACGCCGGCACCATCAAGCAGAGAACCGCCCGACCGCATCCCACCCTCTCCACAATGGACTACCCCCAAACAGGTGCGACCTCTCTACCACCGTCAGGGTTACGAGGTTACACGCTTTATGAAATCAGTTTTCTTTAGTACAAAAACAATCATGTTATTTTTGGTGAGGGAAGGATATCTGCACCTTTTTTGTTTTGGACCAATAGCTCCTTATGTATGAATTTTCAGGATGTGGAACACATGGGAGCACATGATAAATTTATAAATCACTTTATGAGATATACAGTAGTACCGCCATATCATCTGGTTCAGTACCCGCGCTTAATAAATATAAACAGAAGAAATATAAACAGGTCATAAGTTTCAAACAGCGCGCCGAGCGAGTATGTCCTAAATTCATCTTCCTTTGTCCCCATACTCATGCTTCCATGTAGAACTTGCCTCCCTTCTGCGTCTAACGTTCTCACTGCTTACATTAGTTGCCGCATTATGGCAGTGTTTGTGTTGAGAAAGCCCTTATTTACCTTAATAGTGGCCCCCAAAGTGTAACAGAAGTGATGCTGGTAGTGCTTCTGAGCCTAAGAAAAGCCGTAATGTCCTTTCCAATAGTGAGAAAGTGAAAACTCTGGTACCTACAATAGGCTTAGATATGTTTTAACAAATAACATTTTGTTCGGTGTCATCCATAGTTAGCCGTGGCTGGTCTTGGAACGTATTATTAGCAGATATGGGGGCACTACCGATGTAAAGAGAATAGAAAGTAGCACCACTTAGGGGAATTTGACTATATCGTTGCTTACATCATTCAGTATATAGCAGCTATATTTTAATATGAACACAGCCAAACATGTATATTTTAAAAATAATTAGAGTAATGACATTAATTGGACATTGGTGTGTATTTTAAAAGTTTTAAAATGTGACCTGATTTTTAACAACTTAATTTGTCTTCCATACTTGGGTCAACTGACCCATTATTGGAAAGCTTAGAAATGGTTTCAGATTCCTGCAGCCATTCAGCGACGCTTTTGTATTGGTAACCGTGCATGGTGCCTACAATCAGGAGAACATGGGAAGCCAGGGGAATCTTTTGATGTTAAAGAAAATCACACATTGACAAGGAATTTAATTAAATTAGAAGAAAGAGAATTTAAATACCAGTCTGAAAAAAACCCATTAATTTTGAACTTAAACGCCAAAAATAAAAGGGATAGATTTTGTTTCTACTGTGCTAACAACATATGTTGGTTGCCTAGATATTGTATTATAACGAAAGATGGTTGATTATTCAGTGTTTGTTTTATAGGATACAACTATATTATATGTAGTTTATATTGACTGTATTTAGAGGTTAATTTCACAGTTGCTGTTTTTTAAATGTTCTAATATTGAGTAAATGTTTATTGTTATTCAGAGTTTGTGCCTCCGCTGCGACCTCAGCATTCTGCCACTGATCTCGCGTCTAGTCAGAAAGCACTCAGAGAGAGGTATGGTCAAAGTGACAAACTTAAAACACATTTCACAGTTAATAATTTCCTTATGCCTCAAAAATTATATATAAATAAAACAGTTTATAAACTCCTTACAGTGATAGAAAACCTAATTTTTGATGAATAAAAAATGCTTTTGTCAGCTAAAAATGGTAAAAAAAAAACCACTCAAACTCAAGTAATATGGTGCTATGAATGTAAAATGGTGGCTAAATTTCTTATTCTTAAATTTTAGGAAAAATAGCACTAAATGACTGTATTAAACTAAACATTGGAAGGAGGATAGAAGGGCAAGGTGTACACACTTGTCAGAAAACTGTAGGACTCATAGTTCACAACTAAAACACAACAAAACACAAAATTATGTCATTTTTGTTGTACATTAGTCCCATTCTTCAACAGGAGAGATTTAAACTCTGAACTTTGAGGCCTTTTCTGGTAAGTGTGTAGGCATTGCCCTTCTATCCACCTTTCAATGTTTAATTTCACTCTTAAATTTCAATTATTTTCGTTTGGTCAAAATATGACTGTCTTAAAAGCCAGATAAAAACTTTACTTATTCTTTACATTGAAAAATGAGCTACATATGAGCAATCAACTAAGATTTCGAGATATCAGATAACACAGCCATCTTAGACTCAAATGTTTGTAACTACGAAAAGTGCGATTCACATGTATGTGTAATCTTATTAATTAAACAAGCCTAAATAATAGTTTCCCCATTTTTACTTTCTCGCCCCCCTCGGGTAGAGAAAGTATTTATTCCAGTAGAACTCTGTTAATTGTGCTAGCTATCCCTCATAATCTATACTTTAATTTAGACTTTTGCTCTATACCAAATAAACTGTGTAAGAAACAAGCATTACACGGTGCCCGAGAGTCTTTATGTTAAAGTGTGCCATCTCCATCTTAGAATGTTACACGAGCGAAGGAATTCACTGCTTATCTTAATTTTCTCCTCAGGGCTGCTGGACAGGAGCCTGCCGATGTACTGAATGATATCGGCAACATGCTCGCCAACCTTACCGACGAGCTTGACGCCATGTTGGAGGAGGAGAAACGACAAGGACTCAATCAGTGAACTTAACCTAACGAAGCAAGTGTAAACCAAATAGGTTGAGAAAAGATATAGACGAACAGACCTACACCACTGGAACGCCAACTTGATAGTCTTACAAAATAAGTTATGCCAATTCAATATAAAAAAAAGCTTAGTATGTTTTTGCAAAGCTTCAAAAATATTGAAAATAGTTCCTAATAAATCAGTTTGAAGGGAAACAATTTCAAGCAAAGCACCTTGGTAGAGTTAAACTTTTTTTTTATCAAAATTCCTATAGACCTGGAAAGTCGATAAGCTTTAGGGTGTTTTTTTTTAAGTTGATAATCCTCCCTACCAATGATGGCATTAAAATGAAAGTAAGAATAATGACTGTATGTTGTGCAGAATTTTTTATATTATCATTATCATAAATAGCCTGTAAATATGGTTTTAAAAAGAGTTGTTCTGTAACCAAAAGAAAATGATATTTGATTTCTTGTGGGAGCTTGCCTTTTTTTAACACGGACAAATAACTCTGGCTCTTTAAGAGGAGAATTTAATTCACCCTTAAAAATGTTAAGACACATAGATTATCAATATTAGACCTGTTGCACGAATCATATTTAAAGTTGGCGGCTTTGGTTCAGATCTTTTGGCTTTGCGCGCTAGGATTATTATTGTATGCAGAGTCATTCTTCACATATTGGTGTGCGTATGTGGAACATAAATCTTTCAAGCTTCATGTGGAGGTTGACATTTTTGTTTTTTAATAAATCTGAATACTAAACAAAAATTTACACTATGTGAAAATTATCTAGTTGGTGTAAAAACCGAAAGAGCTGTTTGTTAAATAAATGTTGTAAAAAAAATATGTAAAAATTCCTGTTACAGTCATGCATTTCTGTAATGCAATTAGTTGGGTGCCATTTTATAAGTTTATACATAAATTAATCTTTTTTACTTTAAACATGAGTAATTTGGATGTTGTCATAACTGTATTACTCTTAGGGGTAGTTTTAACATGTGAACTTTACAAATAAAATTGACTTTTTAAGAATCAATGTAATAGCAGGCATGTTGTTAAGAAAAACTTGAAGACTGATGAAAGAAATGAAAGCTGAGCCTGTTTCATGGTCAAAAGATTGATAAAAGTATATTGTCTCGTGTGACCTGAATGTTTTAAATTAAGGCTCCAGAATTGTCGAGCAGAAATCACTAAATGCCAGAAACCAAATGGGTTTATAACGTTCTTGGGTAGAGTTGTCCAATAGTAGGAGAACAAGTAGAGGAGGAGAAAAATACAATTGACAATACAATGTGTTGTGACCCCCTATTAAATGACATAATTCATTCCCAAAGATCCATTCTACGCTCCTATACCAGTGTATTGTGACCCTCCTTTTAAATGACATCATTCTATTCACAAAGATCCATTCTACGCTCGTATAACAGTGTGTTGTGACCCTCTTATTAAATGACATCATTCTATTCACAAAGATCCATTCTACGCTCCTATACCAGTGTGTTGTGACTATTAAATGACATCATTCTATTCACAAAGATCCATTCTACGCTCCTATACCAGTGTGTTGTGACCCCTATTAAATGCCATCATTCTATTCACAAAGATCCATTCTACGCTCCTATAGCAGTGTGTTGTGACCCTCCTATTAAATGACATCATTCTATTCACAAAGATCCATTCTACGCTCCATTAACAGTGTGTTGTGAGCCTCCTATTAAATAACATCATTCTATTCACAAAGATCCATTCTACGCTCCTATACCAGTGTGTTGTGACTATTAAATGACATCATTCTATTCACAAAGATCCATTCTACGCTCCATTAACAGTGTGTTGTGAGCCTCCTATTAAATAACATCATTCTATTCACAAAGATCCATTCTACGCTCCTATACCAGTGTGTTGTGACCCTATTAAATGCATCATTCTATTCACAAAGATCCATCTACGTCCTATGCAGTGTGTTGTGACCTCTATTAAATGACATCATTCTATTCACAAAGATCCATTCTACGCTCCATTAACAGTGTGTTGTGAGCCTCCTATTAAATAACATCATTCTATTCACAAAGATCCATTCTACGCTCCTATACCAGTGTGTTGTGACTATTAAATGACATCATTCTATTCACAAAGATCCATTTACGCTCCTATACCAGTGTGTTGTGACCTATTAAATGGCATCATTCTATTCACAAAGATCCATTCTACGCTCCTATACCAGTGTGTTGTGACCCTCTATTAAATGACACCATTCTATTCACAAAGATCCATTATACGCTCCTATACAGTGTGTTGTGACCCTCCTATTAAATGACATCATTCTATTCACAAAGATCCATTCTACGCTCCTATACCAGTGTGTTGTGACCCTCCTATTAAATGACATCATTCTATTCACAAAGATCCATTCTACGCTCCTATACCCGTTGTTGTGACCCTCCTATTAAATGACATCATTCTATTCACAAAGATCCATTCTACGCTCCTATAACAGTGTGTTGTGACCCTCCTATTAAATGACATCATTCTATTCCCAAAGATCCATTCAATACTTCTATAACAGCTACCTTTTGTTTCCTGGGCATTTATCTCAGAGTGGAAAATGTCAACTTTTAAACTATGTTTACAAGTCTAGAGGGTCATAGAATGTAGTTTTGTTTTCATTCCAATAAACAACAAACTCGTGTACTGTTAAAGGTTTTGTCAGTTTTTAACCTAAGCACAACATCTGATTGGCAATATCTCGGCAACCTAGGCAGCCCCCTTTAAGTTATTCATGATGTTAGCAGAGTCCTGTAGCGGAGAGTTGTTGAGCAATAAAAGTGTCAAGTTCAATTAAAACAGCAAGATTCAGAGTAGGATAATTTTTCATTTATGTCGCTTATTAATTTCTTTTCCGTTTCAGTTTAATATTGGTAAATATTAGATGGACTCGACATTACCTTTGGGTTCTAGTTATATAACTCAAACATGGCTGTATTAAGAGCTTTATTTTTACACATGTAGTTTTTTTTTCCCCCCGAATAAATCACAGTAAACAAATAACATATTTGTAATGTTAGGTTAGATAAATGGAAAAGAATTGAAATTGTAAGTGTTGAAGAATCGTAATATTTCTCTTTGATATGAATATTAATATGTTAAAATTAAATACTTTTATACTTAATTAAGTCATTTAAAACAAATAAACATGGGTGCTGGTATATTCTCTATCTTTATCTATCATAAATGCTCTTTATTGTTCTTTTTTATCTGATTGTTTCATTGTAGAGTAATAATTTGATAGAGCAAAATATCAGAACTGCCCCCTCCCTCCTTTTTCCTATAGAGAACAGCTGTTCGGGGAGCGGGGGGAATGCGCCCACATCCCTATGGTTTGTAGCTTATTTAAATATACAATATTAGAAAGACACAAGATTGAAAGATACTGTATCGGCCAAAATTAACTTCTTCCCTGAGATTTATATTTATTTCAGTCTGGTACACACAACCCTTTAGCCAGATGAAGTATTGTGTGCGTGCATGCATGCATGCATGCGTTTCCTCCAATGAGCCTATTCGCAGGAACTGGACCCATGAGAGGTTGACGTTATTTCCCCCCAACAGATACGAGAAGACAAGCCTGAGTGTTCCATCACTCATAGATTATCACAAAGTACAGATTAATGTGACCACTCCTCCCCAAAACCAGGATTATGTTCCTGATTTGTTAAATAAAATAAATTCAATTAAAAATTGATAATTATGTCTTACTTAATCTTACATTATTCATGCTATCATCACTCATATCCAACAATATTTCTTAACTTGCTGTATAGCAATGTAATGTTTTGATCATGAATCAGGCTTTTGTGGTGTTTTTTTTTTCCTTCTTTTAATTGGTTGAAATGACTTAGATATTAATGGCTTGACAAGGGAGCATTGTTACCATATTCAAGAGAGTACAGTATTGCGACCATTGAGGAATTAGGTTTTGGTTTCTAAATTTTACCTTATGCATTTCCTCATTTAATTATGGCTGATGTTTTAATATTTAATACAGCTCAATCTACTTTTTTAAGTTCTGTGTTCTAAGATATAAATCTCATTTGAAAATAGTTTTAGTTTAGTAAAAGGCGTGTGCAGAGTCTAACCGAATATTATGAAATATTCTCGAGGCCGAATCAAAGTTTGAGTATTCAAAAATTATTAATGTAAGGGGAAATACATTGCATAGTTATTTAACTGTAGGTATTAAATTGTTATATTTGGAAGAAGGTACAGAAAGATGGATTGAAACATATAAAGGGAGAAGATCACAATAATATGGCTTTTACAATGAAAAGAAGAACACAGTTCATACTTTAAGCTGCTTCAAACGACACACAGATTCTGACCGGGTTGGTATAAGGCCTGATCATGTGCGTCAGTTTATATCTCAGCACTAGATCTAAATATTTAAGTATATTGTGTTGGGACATGTTTCCTAACAATGATTAGACAGGGTTTGATTTAAATTAAATATAACATAAAGTAATAATCACAAATTGAATATTAGGATTAATTTATTCTGCACTTTAGTTATGAATTAATTAATATAAATAGTTGAGTTGGAGTTACAAGTTCATCTATACTCTTTGACTGCGAGTGTGTGTAACACACGTCCACTCTGTTTACTGGTGTTACAGCGAGTGTTTAACACACATCTACTCTCTTTGCTGGTGTTATCACGAGTGTGATTTCATTGGTTGCCACGAATGCTTCTTGCAACTCTCGCTGCGTTCCCCTTGGACGGTTTCTCTTCTTAGAAAGAAATCAGCCCAAGTCGCTTCCATTGTCACTTAAAAAACAGCACCTCGGGTAGGGAAGATCTTTTACAATTTGTCCCGTTCTTTACTGCTAGTTTTAAAGATCGTAAATACCAAAAAACAATATGTATTGTAACCTTATTTTAGAAAGTGGGACCAAGTTATGCTTCAGTACATCTTTCACTAAAACTCATAAATCTTGCTAAAGTTAACACAAAATAAATGTTATGCTTTATGCTACCACTGGTCGAAGAGGTAATGGCTGCCTCTTGAAGAAATCCATGGCTACCACCCCCTGACCTAGGTTTCATCCTACTCACCTGGAGGGAGCGTGAAACACATGCGCACACGGCGCAACTTCTCTTTTAAATGTTTCTAGCAACCTTTCTGTATCTTTTTCCAAATACAACAAAATACCTCATAAAATGAAAAGAGGTTTTCCTTATAGAGATATATTAGATATATTTTAAGTATTAAATATAATTTATTAAATGTTGTAGTTTAATTATTATTGTGTTTGTTATCATATATTTTTAACAAATAAAATCAAGACATTTGGTATTTTGAATTAATTTAAAGTGGATTTAGCTGTGTTAGAATTAGAAAAAAAATAATTCAACAAAGAGTAACAAAGACTTGGAGGGTACAATTTAATGGATATTGCTTTTTAATTTATGTTTCTCAAATCTAATACTAGTAGTTTTTTTTAATCAATGTAGATTATTACTTTGTTTTTGATTCTCCAAATATATATGCAAGGTTTTGCCTTTTTTTTTTTACTGACGTATCAATAACTGCAGCGAATACAGGTAATGCTGATGATATGTGTGTGTATGTGTAATGCACATTAATTAATGTGGTATCTATGCAGAACATGTTGTCTAGTTAAAGATACATCTTTTTGTGTTTTATTAATATAAGGAATTAATTGGTTTTTTGCTTGTGTTTAATTAATAAGTATCTAAAGTTAAAATTAGCTTCCTTTTTTAATTATTTATATAAATAAATATTTGATTGAAAATTTTTATTTCACAAGATGGCAAATAATATTCAACTGTTAGCATATATTAGTTAAATCACAAGCATTTGTTTCACATAAAATTAATATTCAGCACTACTCTCCTGACACAAATGCTTGTAAATGTAAAAAGAAATAATCGTCCATCTTTAATTGGCCAGTTGTTTATTTTTATCGTAAATTGTTTGTTCACACAACACAAATCTATCTCTCAAATGATATTGTGAATTGCTTAAGTATTTTATAAACTGCATTTAACTGGGGTTATTCTTTGAAATATATATAAAGATCTCTTAATGTTTGTTCAAAGTGGAAATTAGTTAACAGGGCCATTTTAGCATGTGTCGTCAATATTTCTTGAAATAGTTTGTTATTTATTACAAAACAGTTTAAAAAAAGCAAATCAAACAGTTCGCTTTAAAGATAATATAAGATTCAATTTTGTAAGAAAAATAAATGTAATCTTGATATCTTTCTTACCATAGCAAAAGACTGAGCTCATATTATATTTATAGTCACTTTATTAACAGTTTAATATTATACTTTCGTGAATTTAGTCACTTTTTGGAATCTGTTTCAAATTAATCTTTAGTCAAATAAAATGTGTGCTTAAACATAAGCGCTGCAACTTTAGAGGAAGGGAAAGCGGGGTAGGGGAGGGGGGTACGTGGCTACCTCATATTCTCTTCAAGGGGGAGATGAAGGGGGCAGGGTTTAGGGAAAACTTGTGCTACGATGGACACATATTATTATGTGTTTTCTGTTCAACCTAACCAAATCTGGACATAACGGTATTCTGGGCCCCGACCCTAAACAATAAACGTTCCTGCAACTATGCCCTTAAGATAACTTCATGTTTAGCTTCGATAAGTCATAAAAATTGCGCAAGATACCCATATATTGTTTTACTATATCCACACTTAAATTACAATAATTGAATCTGTTTTTAAAGTTGGTTGTGATGGAGAACACATTTTCAGGTGATTATTTCTAAGGGTGTACTAGTCAGCATCTTTCACTTTTGAGTCGAGCTTCGTTTGAGAATGAGTAAAGAGCTGAATTATTTATAGTGCAATGATTTAAATAATAGATCCATGTGTAAAATGTAAAAACAAATTTCATTTTTCAAGGATTATACATTTTTGGTGAAAATTACTGATTACACACATTTGGAATTTCATCTAAATTTAATTTAGTTATAAAAGTTATTTTTTATTCAGACAAAAGGAAAGATCAAGGTACTTTGTTCACTAAGAAATAAGATCCTCAATCAAATTAATTGAACTTTAAGTTTTTTATTGAAAAAAAATCTTAAAATTTTGGAATACCTACTTGAATTTGTTGAGCTTCAAAAAGAAAAAGAAAAATATATTTTTTCATTCAAACAACAACTTGAAATCAACTTTTTGTATACTTGCACTCTCTTAGCTATTTATAATCAACCTAGACATATATCTTACTAAAAGAAGAAAATTTATAGTTTTAATTACTACCGGTACTTAGGTACTCAATAAATCAGATTTAGTTTCAGAGTTGTTGTATTTTGGCGAGTGGATAAGACATGGAAAACATTCCTATTTTTGCCATATTCCTTCTCTAAAGAGGTCATAATCTGTGTGTGAGGTAAATTATATAATATTATTTTTTAAAGTTAAGAAAAAATTGTGGGAAAAGTGTGCTTTGTGTAATGTCAATAAAAAAAATGTAAAATTGTGTAGATTTTTGTACAGAATAAGATAGTAAAAGAAATAAAATTAGTGTATAGTTGCATAGATCGAAAGATTATATATGTAAATTATGTGTAAATACATAGTTGGGTAGCGTAGACTTCCATGAAATGAAGATGAAGTAACGTTTGAAACGGAATATGAAGCTGCCACACATGAACTTTTCCAATTTATCATCAAACTGATGGTATTTATAATGCATGAAGGGAACAACTCCACTTAACCTCTTCAACTGTAAGGGGAAGATATAGCAAACATTTGTCTATGTTCACCTGTAATAGTTTGTAAGAAGAAAACTTGAAAATGTATATAAATATTAAACTATTGATCTGACAAGTGTGTCTTTTGTTTGATTATACCTAATACTTCCTTCTTGTCACAGATACTTGAATATTTAAGCTTAATTAGCTCTCTATCCACTGTCAGCTGATCCTGATAAAGATACTGAGGGTTGAAGGAGGCTATATAATGATTAGTTACATACCCTGTACTCATACCAAGACATTGATAGGATTGTCAAGTCTCACAGATGGTGGGCAGGACATGCGGCGCAAATGAGAGAATCTACTGTATATCTGTGTTCAGGGTACTGACTGGCAAATCTAATGGGACGAGACCATAGAGAAGACCTAGATGCAGATGGGAGGATAACATTAGAATGAACTTGAAAGAGATAGAGTGTAATGAGGTGGACTGGATAGAACTAGCTCAAGATAGGGATAGGTTGTAATGAGGTGTACTGGATAGAACTAGATAGGGATAGGGGATAGGTGGCATACTTTGGTAAGTGCTAATGCCACATTGTCCAGTGGCAGCAGTGTAAATGCCATATTGTGTTCTTATATGTTCCTTCGACCTCGGTGGTCTAAGGGTAAAGTGCTCACCTTAGCACCCAATGTTTGTGGATTCAAACCCGACCAAGGTCAATGGATTTTTCTTTAGTAATAAAAATCCGTTGTACAACTTCCCTCGGTGGGGAAGTAAAGCTTTCAGTCTTGTGTTGATTGTGGCATGTAAAAAACCTGGAAGGTTTGTGAAAATACATTTACCAGCAAATATCGCTCAAAAATTATCGTGTGCTGATATAATCAGTTGGTTAAATACCTCAAATAAAACAAATATGATTCAATCTATGTGTCCTATTATTCTATATCAATTTCCTTTTTTGTGTTTTTATTCGTTTCCTCTTTTAAGAAGTTGTGTTGTACATTTCACACTCCTTCATGATTGGTTTTGATAAGATGAAATCTAGGTAAAGTGATTGGACAGTAACAATAGTCAGCCATTACCCCTTTGTCCAGTGGCAGAGGCTGTATCCGAATAGTCTACTTATGCGGCGTCGCGTTGGCTCGTGTCGCTGCATCAAGTCAAGTGTACTTGACTATTTGTATACAGCCCAAGACACCCTAGTCGGATCTTTGAGTTGTAGACTTGGTGCAGTCTTAATGATTTTACACTTCTTGCGGTGTTCATAGCGAAAACTGCATCAAATTCTTGAACGGCAACAATCGTATTTAAAATGGCGGAAAATGGAAGTCGGTGCTCTAGCTGATGAAACGATAATACTAAAACAATTGCCAGTCAAACACCGCAACCGACACCGCGAGAAGACTGCTTCGGTTTCGTCTGCGACTATTTGGACAGATCTACACTTGGTCATGTGATTACCAATGCAGCTATCATGGCCACGAGCCAAGGCGACGCCGCATAAGTAGACTATTCGGATACAGCCTATGTCTTGAGCCTTTATGTCCTCAGAAGATTTTTTTTAATATCCTGAAACTTCATCTTATTTCCTTGTTTGATGTAAGGGAGAAGTTACTAAATGGAGGACTTATTCCTCTAATGGTAGCTCGGACAAAAGTGTAAGCTGGAAAATCACTTATGGGCTGTATCCGAATAGTCTACTTATGCGGCGTCGCCTTGGCTCATGGCCTTGATAGCTGTCCGAATAGTCGCGAACGACAGCTATGCGCTGTTCTCGCGGTGTCAGTCAGTGTTGCCAAGTCTATAATCTCTAGCGATAGTACATGGACCTGAAATGGATTGAATTTTGACAGTTAGGATACTACTTTCTGACATTATATTGATAAGCCCTGCGATTTTCATGAAAAAATAATAGTTGATGTATAATTTGTTACTAGATATACCTCAGTTTTATCTTCTGTGGTGCTGACTGACAGCTCACAGCTGACTTCTGAACAGTCAACATTTAGGTATATACCTAAATTTTGACTGTCAGAAGTGACAACTGATAAAGACATGGTTTTTGTAGATCATATGGTTCGGCGTAGGGATACATAATTTGGTCTGGTAGCTTTTCAAAGCCGTCAGAAGTCAGCTGTGAGCTGTCAGTCAGCACCACAAAAGCTAAAACTGAGGTATAGTAGGGCTACAGGATATTACTTTTAGAAAATATCCTAAAATTGGTTTGTATACGTGGTGAAATTATATCAAAAGTAGTATCCAGATCGTACAGTTGGCAACACTGGTGTCAGTTGCGGTGTTTGGGTGTTTGACTAGCAATTGTTTTAGTATTATCGTTTCGTCTGCTAGAGCACAGACTTAGGTTTGGCGTCATTTTAAACAAGGTTAATCAATAGAATTTATCGTCTCGTCATGTCTAGGGAAAATAAATCGCCAAAAATATCTAACTATGCCAAATAATTACATGTTATATTTTAAGGTATAAAGTGTTTATTAACTTTAAGATTTTACACATGAATAATATCATACATTTGATAGGTATGAACTCTACTGTTGCGCACATTTTAACATGTTAATAATATGCATGTTTAAATAGTTTATGGTGTATAAAATAATTACAGCTTTTTAGTAAAGAGTAATAGTAGTGATAAAACAAATATTTCGCTATCATTAGAGCTGATAGATAACGTTCACATAGTTTCTAAGATATTCGGTAGGAAGCAGCACTGTGGGCCCAAGGGTGTTACCATTCGAATAGTTTTATGCAGTCTTCGCTATGAACAGCGTGAGAAGTGTAAAATCATCAAGACTGCATCAAGTCTAAAACTTAAGGGTCCGACATGGGAGCCATGGACTATTAGGATACAGCCAGGGTGTAAAACCTCTCTGAATGTAAGGCACATGTCTCCATTGAATAATAACAATCCCCCTGGTGTGTGGGACATTTAAGGTTCATCTGGATACTACAACCTTGAGATATATTTCTTTTCAATTACTATAAAATTATATCGGGAATGACATTTTTACACTTTTTCTATGTCAGTAAGTTTTATAATATTTTTTTCCATCTATATACACTCAATAACAATAGCAAGTTTCCTACAGTAACACAACAACAACAACAAAAACTCCTTGCTACGACCTTGTTCGGTACCACCGTCAATCCATATACATTATATAATAGTGTTATACTTATTTAGTTTCGATTAGCATACGTGCAGAATAATAGCGAGCCATCTAGTGGTAAAATATAAACTACGAATTAAGCTGGTGCAAGATAAAAAACTAACAATGGACGGTCTTGATAAATAGATGAAGTCAATAAATCGAGCTTCATCTGTTTTTGAGGCTTCACTTGTACAGTGCACACTAGAGAGCAGTTTAGTGAATGTTATTAAAAATGTCTGATGGAGGTTCTATTAGTAACGACTTTCTTATGCAATACAGAGCAATTTCCAATAAACTTAAAAAGTAGGTGCGGGAAAAATAATATCTGTGAATTACATTATGTATAGTATTCCGCGTTATTTTCTTAATGTTATTTAGGGAAATATTTTGAGATTACATTAAAGGTTATGTTGTCAGTTTGAATTTGGCCTGTAAAATACTGTGGATTGTTAGACATTTGATTGATATATTTTGTTTTAATTTTTAGGAGATTTTTGAGGAAACCCAATGTAACGGAAGCTAGTGATCAATTCGGTGAGTGCAAACACTATAGGTGTTGTTCTTTAAGAAGGCTATTCAGTCACTAAGTTAATAAATTAAATTAGGTTCTAGCATAAGGTTAATAACTGTCGTGAGAATGTTAAGGAGGTTGGGTTGGGGACACTCGTATATTATTTAATTAAGATTATTAACTAACCAATCAAAATATTTTAATGGACGACTTTTTTTGTCTTCTGCAATTAATAACAGTGCAAAATAAGTTTTTTTATGTTTGAAAATATTTTCTCAAAAGCAAGTCTAAATGTTCTCGTTGGATTGAGAGCAACAAGAAACAATAGGAAGCACTTGCTTTCCGCCCAAAGTTTCCAGGCAAACTTTGGTACAATACAAACTGGAAACGTCAAGTGACATGTTGCTAGACATGATCGAAACATTCAGAGCATACCATAAATTGAAGGTCTTATTAGTCGTTTTTGGTCAAAGTGCCCGCGTTATGGCTGAGAACACATATAGGCCTAGGGAAAGCCTGGATCACTGTTAATATCAGGGGGTCTCTAGGGTATTACTCTTTTGATACTGGCTGACTGAGTGTCTCCTGGGGACTACTGAGGTTGACTGGAAACCTAAAATAGAGACAAAAGTCATACTTCACTATAATCAAGAAGGCCCGCGAGTTCTTGACCCAGACATGTTAATTGGCTTAAAATAGTTGTAGCGGGGCATATTTAATAGGCCTACATTAATAATAATTATTTAATCATACTGCTCACTGTATCAATATTTTTAAAATAACTAACCAACTTAATAGTGACCTTGTGTGTAATTGTAAAGGCAAACTAGCAGTACATTGTGAACACGAAGAGCTTCCACAGTACGCTGGTCTTTGCTGGATCGCAGCAGCAAGGTGCGAGGGCTCATTGGGGAACGGTCCAGGAGAGGCCTGGGACCTTGTGCGAGGTGCCCGGCAGTTCTTAGTCGCTGAGACCAGCAGCCGAGCTCTGGGCTGCCCGAGTCCGGGAGGGGAGAATTTACAGGTGACTTGCCTTGCCCCACATTAATAAACATTCGTACAACAGTATTTGCTGAGAAACATACCCTGAGAAATTCCATTACCTAGTGAATTTCTCACTTCCCTTTTATTTATCACCCACTTCGGTGGATGAATGGTCTAAGGCGTTACTTTTGTGTTACTCTGGATTCACACGTTCACTGAAAAACTAACGCTGAACAGAAACATAATCATGTGACGAGCTCTAAGCCATACACAAGATTTCCGCCTAATTGGCACGAGCGGTTCTGCTAAAGTTCAACTCATCTCTACTTTGTCCGCTCTGCCTGAGATCTTCGGCACGAGGGAACCAATCAAATCCTAGAACCAACTATTTCAAATCAGTACGCATGAGCATATGACAATGCATGCCCTGTAGAGCTAGAAGCAAGCAGACATCTTCGTTGGTCTTTGTGAGGAGATATTAAATAACCCGTTAATGTAAAGTGTGTGTATCAATGTATTGGATTGTGCCACGATAGAGCATTAAAATTTGAAAACATGCTTTCGAAGAATGATCAAAAATATATGTGTATCCACTAGAAAATAAAATATGGTGTTTTAAGTTGGCATTGCAATGCATCATGGGTCAACATACAGCGAGTGAATAGCTGCACCACTCAATCAGATTCTGCTTTCTATTTTCAGCGAACTTGTGAATCAAGCTTTAGACTGGCCTGCAAGTGACAGTGAGATCGAGGTTCTAGTCCCATTTGGGTCTACTAAGGGTGGTTTTCCCTAAATGGTTTCCCCACTCTACCTCTACGCTAACGCTAGTAGATTACCTCTAAAATGTTTCCTTTCTCATCCTTACCCCATTAGAGTAATTATACATGCATATAACCTGAACAGGTAGAAAGTAAGATGCGATGCTAAGAAAAATTTGCATTTATCTACCTTACTATTTTACAGAGACTGGTTTGAATTTCAGTTACGGGAGATTTTGATATTCACACAACTCCAAAGAAGGTGTTTTATGAGTGACCTTGGCTAACAAAGTTTTCAGAAATTAGGTAGAAGTTTAACTGGTCGCCAGCTAAATTAGTGACCAAAGCTGTACAATATTAATGTTTGATTTGACAGGTTTTTTTTCCATTACCAATTAAGACTTATGACAATAATGCTTTAAAGGGGTGTGTTGTATTAATTTAAAATAACTTTGACTTCCCTACACACACACCCTGTCTTACTGCCCATCCAGACTATCTGCATATTTGCACTAATGGGTCAAGGGCGAAGACTGTAGAATTTAGAGGAAGTGTACCAGCATTTGTGTGAATGGTTAATGGGAAAACATCTAGGAAAAAACACCCTCAGTGCACTCGTGTGAGATTCGAACCCTTGTATCCCTGTCATCAGCAGTCCAATCTATTGTAAAAGTGACGCCTTAGAGCTTTTAGACCATTTAATCACAAGTGGGTCATGACCCTATAAAACGGGGTGACAGAGCCCCACTTTTCAACTTTCTTTATGAAAATCTATAAAATTTGAAAACTAAAAGAAATCATTTTGGTCCTAAAACTTGAGTCATCAGTTAAATAACTTAGTGCTTCGAGTTAAACATTTTTAGATGGAAGGATACATCATATTGAAAAAAAAAAAGTATGGGATGTTTATCTCAACCCGTGGGTTGGGGTCACATGAACCCAGCCTATTCTTTTGCATGCTATTCTTATACGAGCAAAACCTAAGGAAGATGGTATGGACATATATGAGGATGGAAAAGGAGAGAAAACCATTGAGAATGATGGAGGTGAAGTATGTGGGAAAAAAAGACGGCAAGGTAGATCAAGAAACAGCTGGGAAGGGGAGGAAAAGAATTTTGGAAGGGAAGTGGAAAATAAAAGCAGGATTATAAACTGACCTGGCCACAGGCTGGAAACTATTGTTGGTGTTGGTGTTGTTGATGATGATAGTATGAATATATTATCACCATTGGCTAAATAGATCTAGTATTCCAACAGCTGTGGTCACAACATTTTACACAATAATATATATATATGCAGATAGTCCAGATGGGTAGTATGATGCAGTGCATGAATAAATTAAGGCTGGAACACAATTATTCATATGTTCTAATAACTATATATATATATAGTATTGAACATTTAAAACACCCCCCAGTAATCCATTTTAAACAAAATCACCAAAAACATTTGAATAAAAAAGAAAATCTGTCATCAGTAAAACATCCTTAATTTTATAACTAGAACTACAATTATTATTTCACCTTTATGTGTGTCCATGTAGCATTTAAATATCAGTTTGAACAAGACCGAACAAACTGTTTTGATGTCCCAAGTACAGATGGTCCGAGTTTCTAAATCCACTTTTTTTAAAATATTAGGGACACACAAAGTGCATTAACTAGTCTTTCGTGTGTTCTGTGCAAGGCTTTATTTTTGGGTCCCTTAATTTATTTATTTTTGGGGGAGGGGGGCAATAATAAAACAAATATGATATAACAAATTGTATATAAATAATTTTTGTGTACATAATAAATCTCAAAGATCATTCAAATACATTTACAAATGAAAATAATTATTTTAATTACACCTTTCTGGCTTTAATCCAATCAAATTCATTGATTACAGATAATCATAATTAAAATCTTTACCAATATTATATTAATCATAATTATGGATATAGTTGATCTTAAATAAGTCTTGATAAATTATAACTTTTTAAAACTCCTCCGACGCACTCGGTTCACCAACTTCTGAACCATACGGCAGCGAAATGCTTAGTTACAGCGCTGGGAACATAAAATGTTAGTATCCATCTTAATATCACGGTAACCTGCTTTGGTGGCTGTGTGATCTAATGTACTACTCTCGCAGTAGATTAAACTATAAATGACAGGGAGATTGAGGTTTGAATCACGGTCGGATGTACTGAGGGTGGTTTATCCAAAATGGATTTCCACTCTTCCTCCACACAAATGCGTCTACACTTCCTATAAATATAACCTCCCTAATCCTAAAACAATCATTAGTGTAATTCATACGTGAGCATATAACCTGAACGGGTAGTAAGACGCGTTGCTAAAAAAAGAAATTACTTTCGAAGATATCCAAGATTACACTACTTTCTCTGTGTGAGAAAGTAGAGAAAAAAAAGTCCTACATGGTGAGGTTGAGATTCAACCCCTCGCTCTGTTGTATTTGGTGGTTGCTAAAGTTACTAAAACTATTTTAATATAATCATACATCAAGTCATGTTATCTGCATCTATCACTTTTGATGCTTCGGGGGCCGCGTAGTCTAAGGTGTCACTTTCATGTCAGACTAGACCGGTGATGACAAGGAGATTGGAATTTGAATCTCGGTCAGGTGTATTAAGAGTATTTTTTCCAAAAGGTTTTTACACTTCCCCCATTCAAATGTGGGTACATTTCCTCTAAATTCATCCATACTCATCCCTATATCATCATCATGAATTGTTTCCAGCCAGTGGCCAGGTCTGTTTAGTAAAATGCCTCCAACTCCCACCATTCTTCCTCCCGCACTCTCTTCAATTTTCCTCCTCTCATTTGAACACTTGCTCAGGGTGTCTACTGGGTCATGAAAGTCATGGAAAGTCATGAAAGTCCTTGGAAAGTAGCAAATCTTATATAGTTTGGTCATAAAGCCACTAAAATATTTTTATTTGAATTTCCCGTGCATTGTAACAATGCGAACGCATCAAAAGTTGTGCCGCATACCCACTACCCGTGATGCCATTCGCTAGCCTGATTGCCTTATTGTTTTTACTGTGATACCAAGGACAAAGTTGATCTTCGCCATCTGGTTAAAGTTTAATGTTGCGTGTGAGTACGTTATGCCTATAAATGCATTAAATAATGTTCAACAGTTTACCGAAGGAATTTTGTGGTCACAAAAGGTCACCAAAAAGTCACTAATTTTTATTTTCTCCAGTTCATTAGACTTCTCGGTTGCTGCTATCTGTTCCTCCCATCTCTTCCTTGGTTTCCCTTGCGGTCTCTTCCCTACATACTTCATATCCATTAATCTTCTTGGAATCCTCTTTCCTTCCATCCTCATTACATGTCCATACCATCTTATCCTTGCTTCCCCGGAGTGGCCGGCGAAACTGAAAACCTTGAAAAATCTAGGAATTTGAAAGGCCCTGGAAAAACCTGGAAATAACCTTGGATTTGTGTCGAAAACTAGGAATTTTTACTATAATAATTTAATAATAATTCATTTTTAATTAATATTTTATGTTTTGGCAGAAAGTATTTCTCAATTGAGCCAGAGAGGCCTGGATACATCTACATTATATAGTTAACTAAACCTCACACCAAAAGCACAGTTCCAAACCTAAAATATCACTACAGTACTTCCTACTTTTCTATTTTCTGTGGTAGCATATTCTTTATATAAAGAGGACATTGTGTATCAGCGAGTTTAGGTCGAAAAGCAGACAGAAAGACAATTGATGAAGAGGCATAAACAACTAGAAATTAAAGCATTATATGCCAAAAGAGCTAATTGTTTAGCTGAAGCAGCTAAAATAACTGGTGACATCAATCATTCAGTTGAAAATTTGAATACAAAAACTTTGAAATTTTTTTAAATGTTATTTAATTTTTAATTTTATTTTTATACAGTTACTTAAAAACAAATTTTTTTTGCTATTAAAAAAAAGGTAAGATTTTATATTTTAATTTGAAAAACGCTAAATAAATATATGCATTAAAAAGAAAGATCCTTAGAAAAGGAAAAAAAAGTAAGATAAAAATAAAATATAAAACTAGATACAGATGGGGACCTAATTCAAGACAAAATACAACCAACCCTAGTGTTGACCATCAATAGTTTAATACAGTCATCAATAAAAACATGTCAACAGTGGTTTGGTTGAATATGTGACAGTAAAATATGACTATTTACTAACGTAAAAATTAAGATATCCACAAGTTTAACAACCTTTTGTGTTTGTTATTTCATGAAGTGACCCATAAGATCTAACCTAACCTAGCTTACAAAATTTTGTGTTCAAGTTTACTTTGTGTTAATAAACAAGTTCTATACCCAGCAATGAGTACAATTTCAACATTACTATTTACCAATTAACAGGGGATGTGTGGGACTTAGCCAAGCCAAAAACTGTAAAAACATTGTTCTACAACCTGGAAAACCTGGAAAAAATCTTGAATTTGAAAAGGTCAAATCGCTGGCCACCCTGTTCCTAAACTATTTCATGTACCCTTTTAACCCCAACTCTTTAACTTACATCTTCATTCCTAATCCTATCTCTTCTGGTGACAGCTAACATGCTCCTCAAAAACTTCATACCTCCATCCTAGCTCAATATAGTGTAATTAGTATATTTGCATATAACCTGGACAGGTAGTGAAACATGGTGTTAAAAAAACCTTTTGATGGATATCATTACCTATAAATAATAATAATAATAATAGTAATCATAATAATAATATAGTAAAATGCCACCATTGTCGACCGAAAAAAAATTATATTTGTATTTTCTTAACTCCTCTTCCAACCAAAATCAGGCTGCTGCGAGTTGCTACGCTCATGCCTCCAGCAGATGGCAGCATCACCACACCGCAGAGCAAGGCAGTTTGTCCTCCTGCCCTCTTTCTGCGGGACTTGCGCTGGAACTCGGCCAGGCCCTCAGGGTGGACCTGGACCGACCAGAGGAGGCCGCGTCCCAGTTCCGACTGGCCGCAGACTTGCAGGCGGCCTGTCCTTTGGAGCAGCTCAATAACCTAGGGCTGCTCACCTCCTGCAAGATACATCTTGGTGAGACTCGGCCAATGTTAAGAGCAATTAAAAAGCAACACGGCTGTCATAAATGTGGTATTTTTTCAAAAAACTACTATTTAGCGCCGTGTCTCAGTAAACATTCGGGCTATACGCATATGTACTGTTTACTCTAATATGTTAGGAATGAGAAGGAAGGTTGAATTTAAATGGTGTAGACCCGCATTTGTGTGAAAGGAGATTAAAAAAACATTTACTAAAGACCACTCTAAGTACAACCAACCACGATTCGAACCCTGAGTTCCTAGTCATCAGCAATCCAGTCTATCGCAAGAGTAAGGCTTGGACCATGTGACCACCAAAGCGAGTAACATAATCCTCATGTGGGGATTTAGTTATAAGCCTGTTCCAGTGGACTAGACTATTCTCGACTGAAATCCCAATACAATAGGAGCCATAAAATATTTCAGTTTGCTACATAGAAAAATAGAATTAGGTCTCTTTAGATTTACTTCGATGGGCGAATGGTGTACTGCTTCACTTTCGCAATCCTGAACTGCTGATGACTGGGAAATCGGGGCTCAAATTTTAGTTGGTGTACCAAGATTTTTTTCATGAGAAGTCTTCCACTCTACTTCCATGCAAATGTGAGTACAATTAATTTAAATTCAACCTTTATCATCCTTAGCCCACTAGAGTAATTATTAAATATGTGTATAACTTGAACAGGTAAGACGCAGTGCCAAGTGCCATGAAAAAAGCCATAGTTCAAAGTTTGGAGGTCAACCAGTCGCCTATTTAATCTGAACGCTTTGGTATTAGGAAGGGTGCGAATTTTGCCCTAAATGCCTTTTTGATGTCTTGAAACACAGGTTGTTTTGAGGCAAAAGTTCGATTCCTGTGTCCAAGTGTCTTTTTTTAAATTTAAAGAACATGATAGATGCGGCCATACCCTTAATTAACAAATATAATAGCTTAGCTACTTATTCCATTATATTGAAGTAGTTGGAGGTACAAGAGTGCTTTTCTATGGTTGTTACGGTTCCAGGCGATTACGATGGTGCACTGTCAGTGTTCAACGAGATGGTGTCTGTGGCAGAGAATGGGGGCAGGCCCCCCATCGGTGTTTATGCGGACATCCTACACCGCTGCGAAGTCACCAGGGTGCTACTTCTCCTGATACTGCAACCGTCGGCACAGAGGCTACCAGTAGACTTGGCCCAGGTCCTTGAGAAGTACGCGTGGGCAGAGGATGGTGCTGTACCAGGTGAGTGCTGCCAACTTGGTGGTGATCAGATCATTTAATTTGGCGACTACAAAAACAGCGACCACTTAAAATTCCTTTTAGCAAAGAAAGCCCTCCTAGGTAAATTGCATTTAAAATGCTTATGAGCTATATCTTAAGTGTTTGAATGAACTATAAGACAATACAAATTAAGTTGCAGCACAAATTTCAAAGGGAACTCTATAAACTATATATTTATTTTAATAAACATAATTTACATTTTTGTACTTTCAAAGGATGTTTTCTCGTCTCGTTTTTGCAGCTCAATATTTTTTCATATTTTCAAATTCATATAATCTCAAATTGGAAAAGTGGTTCTTGCAAATCCCTAGTATTTTTACTAAATACTTCATCTTTGCCATTATCCTTGGAATATTCTTTGCCAACCCCAGGTGGTGCCAGTTTACTGACGGGCTCATGAACTTTGGTTAATGCTCGAGTAGAAAATGTTGGAACAACACCGACACATTTAAAAAAAAAAAGCTTTTACTAACATCAGTTGCCTTCCTCAGGGGGCATTAACAGATTGGTTGTTAAAGTTCTTAACTATTTATTAAATAATTGTTAGGGATGTGCAAAGCTTCGAATATTTGTTCGCTTCGACTTAGATTCAAGAGTATAATTCCGGATTCGACAATTACGAAGCTTTGCCAAAAAAATATTTAAAGTTAAAACACACATTTATGTTTACCTTTTAAAAAATTCGGCAGTTATTTTCATAATAAATTAGTGCTAGTGTAAAAAAAAGTCTGAAATAAATATGACATTTTGTGATAATAATGCAATTAAGTTAATTTAGTATTGGAATAATTATGTAATTTTGTAGGGTATATCTAATAAATAAATCTACATATTTATGCAAAGTATCATATTTTTTACCCAACTTTTTTACCCAATATTAACAATTTTTTAAAATATTAAAACTTTGATTCAGATTCGGGAATATTTAATTTCATTCAATTCGACACCACTTAGAATAATTGTAAAAGCGGTCTTCGCACACCCATATTGTTTATCATTACAAGTCAGTGGGCGCTTTAAACACCTGTCATAATACCCACACGAACCAGTTATAGAATTCCCAGTTCTCCAGATTTGGGTTGAATCCACTATTCTCTTAATCCGAATTTCTAATTTACCTTTGAATCCCGAATTCAAATCTTGTAAAAATTATGAACATAATAGGAAATACAAATATAATCGAATAATAGAAAATGGAAATAGTAACTAAATGTTAACATTCTTTCTTATGATCCATTCATTATTACAGTCACACATTCAGTTAAGTGTTAAATTACTGGTATGGGGTCTGGTTTTTAATTGAAAAAAAAATATTTTTTTAAGGGTTTGAAGCTTGAATCCGATATTTTCTCGAATCTCATTGGGAATCAAGGCTCCTGTCCAGGGCTAATTCTCTCCCTCGCTCACCCACTCTACAGCTGTATCGCTTCATATATCTAAGTGACCGTGAAACCAAACAATCCATGTTCCAGTGAGCTACTTGAGTGAAGATGAGTTCCTGTTACTACAGTCGCTAGTGATGGCGTGCCAGTCGCACGACCTTGAATCTCTCTGTTCACTGGAGGCCGACCTGTGGCGATATCTGTCCACAGAACAAAAGGACCTACTCAGGACACTCGTGGTGCAAATGAGTAGGAGCTCCAAGTGAAAGTTGTATGGGTGTGTTTTGTGAAAAAAGAGTTTTTAAAAATAGAAATGGGACATTTGAATGTTCTATTTCCTTCGAATCTAAGAGTAATCACGTGATCTATTTCCTTCGAATCTAAAAGTGATCAATTAATTCTAGCATCAGATGAGTCGCAAAAAAAAAAATAATAATCTTGAATCCAAATCTGGAGGCCTTGAATTTAAAACATAATTTCCATGCAAATTGGTATAACCAATTATATGAACTTAAATAGTTGTGCAAAACATTTTAATCTATTTTACTTAAGTTAAAAAAGAGAATATCACAATCACGAAATAAGTACATAACTGTTTCGAACTAGTTAATTCCCTCAAAGAGTGTCGTCCTTGTTCTTTATATCATAATATATATATTATAAACACACACATCAATATACAATGTCGCGAACATTTTTTCAAGAAATGGTTTGGTGTGCAATGCTAATATCTTAAACAAAACGAAGTCTCATTTTCTCTCAACTTATTTTCAATTCTTTTCATATTTACAAAAATAGTAAATTTTTAAAGGTTCAAGGATTCAATTTTGGAATTCAAGTTTCGAAATAAAATTCTTTCTTTGAATTTGAGAAAAACAGGATCTGGCCCATCGCTAGTTTTTGTAAGTGTCAAGAGAGATTCGACAGAGGTGTGAATGAACATAGTTATCTTTGTATTTGTTTTAAGAATCGTGTAGTACAAACGGATTGGGCAATTGTCCTTTTGAGCTAAATAATTGATAGAAGTCATGAGGAACAAAGTTTGTCATAACTATAGCTTTAAACTGTAGATTATTATTTCCACTTCACCAATTTATACTTAAAAAAATAAATCAAACTTAATTTGTGTTAATAATTAAATGTATCGACCTCGGTGGTCTTGGGATAAAGTGCTTGCATTGCGACCTGATGTTCACGTGACCAAACCAGGCCGAGGTAGACACATTTTTACAGAGCGATAACATTTGGTAGCACAACTTCCTTCAGACGGCAAGTAAAGCCATCGAACCCTGGTTGATTGTGTCTTGTGAAAGATCCCTGGAAGCTATGCGAGATTTCTTAATGGCAAAATTTGTAGGCTCTTTCTCAATCGTTCCTAGAAATTCAATGCGGAGAGCAAGAAACCACCGCACTTGTTTGCGACTTCCCTTGTACTCTATTTTTTTATCTCACATAGAGTGGGTGGGTGTCACTAACCAGCTGAAGGGCTGAGTGTATGTGCTGCTCCAGATAGATGAGGAATCACATCAAACCAACCTCTTAGTTGAAAGCTACTATAGCTAAGTTTTAATTTAAAATGCCTGAAGCTATTCATTTAATTATAAAAGTTTCAATCACTTTGATTACAGGTTTTTATGTGTGTGTATGTGCATATGTGTGTGCGTACACAGCAGGTCTTACTATGCATCTGGATTGTCTACATATTTACACTAATGGTGTAGGAAGGAGGAAGGTAGGATTTAAAGGAAATGTACCTGCATCACAGCTGACTAGTGTTTGAATTTTGACCGACAAACCAGACCACACTGCCGTTATACCTTGCATGTCTGCCAATTCGGCTCATAATAGAAATTAAATTATCAGTTGTAGCCTAGTTTGTAAATTGACTTGTATGTAAAAATACAAACTAAAATTAAATAACAGGTTGGCCAGCTGGGAATACTTAAAAGAAAAATTCTTATTCGGACTAATAAATGAGAACTAAGAATGAAGAATATTTCTCAAGCATATTTTTAACAAGCTCACAAATTTAATCACTCTTATTAGTGTTTTTTTCTATCTCCATAAGTTCACTTCAAAGCACAGCAATTGATAAGTTATATTTTCCAAAAAAAAATTTGTTTTTTGAAAGCTGGATTTATTCTACAATACAAAAAAAACCTTTAATCATTGAAAGGAGAATAGAAGGGCAAGGCCACTTACCAGAAAATTGTAGAACTCATAGTTCACAATAAAAAAACACAAAGTTACAAAGCACTTTAACTTCTTCCAAATATAATACAATTAATTCATAAAGTGAAAAGAGATTTCCTTACAGAGAGAAATGCAAAATTATGAAATTTTTGGGGTTCATCAGTCCCCAGTGTGTAGGTGTTGCCCTTCTACCCTCATTTCAATGTTTAATTGAAAACAGCCGCTTGGCACCATTTTTATTTTGGAGCAAAGGAAAATAAAAGCTAGATTGGGGCCAAGCTTCAAACTCTTTGATTTTTTTATCATTACTCTTAAACTTCAACTTTGCTTTTTTTATCATTACTCTTAAACTTCAACTTTGCTTTTAAAAAAAATCCAGCTTCGATATATTATTATTATTATAATCATCACCGCATCTTACTACCCATTCGGGTTATACACACTTACACTAATGTGTAATGGTAGGGTGATTGTGAGATGAAATGGAGGACCTACAGTTTAACGTTGGATCCGAACCACGGTGGAGGCCTGGCATTCCTCACATTCACAAGTTGTGATTAATACACGTCTTGTCAGAGGTAAAGAAAGGGTTTTGGCAATCGGATAAATCTGTGCTGGGACCGGGGATTGAACCCTGGACCGTTAGCACAGGAGTCTGACACCTTACCCCTAGACCACCAGGTCACCCAACAACTAAGTAACTTCACCATTAAAATATTGACAGCTAAACACACATTTAAACAAATTCAGCATTTTGGATGATGTTCTAATGGGGTGTTTGTGTAATTTTGGCACTTAGTTACATCATTACGCTTGAAGTTGATTGACACATCGACATGGAGGCTATCCTGTATAGCTTGGTATAGCAGCCAGTACGTTAAATCGGATTTTCAGGGCTCAAATCCCTGTCCAGGTGTGTTTTTTCTATAGTTACAAAAAAATGCACATCTATGTTCAATTTCGTTTAGCTCTTTGCTGCTATGTCAAAGGCTATACTAATTTAAATAACTAAATGTTATAGTGAAATTAAATATTTTTGCAACAAAATAAAATTTAAAAAATAATTATAACTCCAATTTAGCTTCAGGAATATTTTATTGCTCGCATCGATGGCTGCGTGGCTTAAGGCGTCACTCTTGTAATATACTAGACTTCCGATGACTGGGAGATTGTGGTTTGAGTCCTTGTCGGGCGTAGGTCTACTGATTGTGGTTTTACCTAAATGGTTTCCCTGCAAATGCAGGTACACTTCTTATAAATTCAACATTTATAATCTCTAACCCAATTAGTGTGTTTAGTCCATAGGCATATAACCCAAATGGTAGGAAGACGCAGTACTAAAAAAACACCATTATATTCAATACTGCTTTGCATCACTTCTAAAAAGGGGATTTGGCGCATATAAAATTACAGGTCCAAAAGTTTACATTCAATTCAACACATCACAGTAATCTCTGAGATAACTCGGTTCCCTTTATCTTTTGCTGACGGAGGGGTGGAATGGGCCTCAAAAATTACTTTATTGTGTTTTAAATTTGAACTTTTAGACCTATGATTTTCTATCTTTCTTTCAGTGACCATAACATCCATTTTTGTGGCAAAATTTTTTTTTATATTTCTTTACTTTAACCCTTTGAGTGCCAAGAGAAATTACAAAAAAATTTGCTAAAAGTGCCAAGCTATTTTCCTGATAAATGCAGGAGTTTGTTTAAATTTTAATAACTCGTTAGTCTTTGAACTTCTTGCACTCAAATTTTTACATAAACTAACTAACATGCTTGCCAACCCGAAAATATAATTACACATATACTTTTTTAATTTTTAAATATAATAAAAAAATCACTACCAAGATATTAAAAAAAAATTTTTTACTGTTTTATTTAACATTAATTTTTAAGCATTGAAAATTTAAATAGCTTGAAATAGAATAAATCACTGAAAACAACATAAAAAACTGAGTATATAACAAAGTTTACAAAAAAAAACTAACTTTAGATTTTACGCTAAAATTGGGTTATGCATAGCAGCTGTTTCAGTGACCATCAACTTTATCAGGGTTATAGTAAAATAAAGTCTAGAATAAATAATTGGGTTGGAATCAGAAGGGGATGTTGAGAGGACTTCAAACATGGTACTTTTGCATAAATATGAAGAGGTTGGGTAGGATTATCCTGATCTTCAAAATTTATTTCGTCCCTTTAGGAATAACTAGTATTCACACTCGTGTCATCAATTACAGCTGCCACTCCTACTTGATCCGATCTTTCAATTTCACTAGAATAAAATTCCTGTTCAATTTCATTATTTACAAATACAGAATCAGTGCTTTCAGAATGACAAACAAATTGATCACTCTGGGTTGAGCTGTCAATAAATATTGCAAGTATTTCTGTGTCTTGAATCACAGCTTTCCTCTTAGTAGCCATGTTTACAAACAAGGCCAAAGATAAAACTCATAAAGTAAAAAGTTATAAAATAATTTTCAGGTTCGATATATCGCAAAGACAAATAAAAGTAGCTTGAACATATGAGAATGCAGTGGAAATAAAATCTACTCTATCTGTTGACTTAATACTGAACTAAGAGCTCGAAAACAAGGGATCGCTGTGAGCGACGCTGGCAAGTTTAGCAGATATTTCGTGCATCGCTCTGAGCGACGTTGGCACTCAAAGGGTTAAGCTGGACATTTTCTTATATTTCTTTACTTTAAGCTGGATATTTTCTTAGTGCCACATGAATCAAATTTTGACAAAGTGCACATTCTGTTTATCCTGAAAGATAGTAAATCTTACCTTGACGGATTATACTATATCCCTAAAGTATAAGCTGAGCCGTGGTGGTAACATTTTGGATAAGTTTACTACCTTTCATTGTTAACTTTTTCTTCTTTTTTCTATTCACTTGGTTATTGCTGTTTAAGTTGAATGCGAAAACTATTCAGAAGACTTGTAGATTTTGTAGATTTTATATATTATATCTACCAGAGCGTATTAACATTATATTCACCTGCTTCTGTCACATCATGTTTTGACCGAATAATCATTAGAGCCCAGATTTTTATTTAATTACATATTTTAATCCTGCCAGTTAAAATGTAAAAAGTGAAACGTTGGCGAATTAGGTCGTTTGGGACTGTATTTTCAGTTTTGATTTTACATATATTAATGAACTAAATATATTTTCAAAGATATTAAATGAAATTACATATTTTGCCTGTTTTGTTATCATGATATTGTTTTTATATCTTTCTTAGAGAAAATAATTTTAAATGATATGTCTCTAATTTTTAGACAAGCTTTTCTTTCATAAATGAATGTATCCAGTAAAGGGATAGCAGTGAGCAAAGTCCAAGTCAGGAATACTGGCTCATCAGAGAGGATTACGGTTGCCATAACTTAACTTTGTGTCCAACCGGTCTCGTGATGTGAAAGGGGGAGAATGAGAGGTTGCCTGATAATGGTCTCAGCAACATGTCTCTGGTGCGGTGTGTCAATTTGTAAACACAAGTCAACGAGTTGTAAAAACAATCATTTTTGGATCTAATTGACTCATTTTCGTTGTTCTTTGGTCAAGAGAAGAAATAAATACATAGCGGCAAGGCAAAGAACAAATTATAAAAATGTGGAACTGAAATCTATCAAGGAAATGTATTATGGAAGTCTGTCACAATATTATGGCACATAGAATGGATTTTTGAAAAGCAAACAAGACTAACCATGTCAATACGTGTTAGTGTATTATTGTTATTACTATTATTATTATTATTATTATTATTATTATTATTATTATTATTATTATTATTATTATTATTAGTAGTAGTAGTAGTAGTAGTAGTAGTAGTAGTAGTAGTAGTAGTAGTAGCAGCAGCAGCAGCAGCACCACGTCTTAGAATTCTAGGAAAATGACTTTAAAAAATCTGGAGTTGTTCGACGTTCTCTTGTTTTCAAAAAGCTGGCAACAGTGTGGGTTTCATTGAAAGTTTGTATGATTTCTAAATTCATTTATCTAATGCCATTAATTTGAAATCTTTAATTAATGGGGAATTTAAGTGGTGTTAAACAAGCTAATAATGCATTACTACTCGTTATACGTGTATATATTTAAGAAGGTGTTTTTCTATTATGTATTTCCTCCAGAAAGTTACAGCCACAAAATTAAATTTTGTTCCAATAAAATATGTGTGTATAGTAATTAAAGTGGGGGGAAAGATTTTATTCAATTTTACTTATTCTTCACACTCTTACATATTTTAACTGATTTTGCAACATATTTTGTAGGGTTGTACTACTTAAAAATCCGGGCTCTAACTATCACATTCCATAGTTTCTAATAAAACCTAGTCTAGGGGTGGGGGACCCTTGGACATCACCGCATCATATGTCTGAGGTTGATTTTGGTAGGAAGAACAGTACCTATTAGTTAATAACATTACTAAAACAATTTTAATATATTCATACATCAAGTCATGTTATCTGATTCTGTTATTTTGATAGATATCAATAACAATAATACTATTGTAAATTGTTATCATTGTTGGCCGCAAAGAAATATATTTGGATTTTTTAAACTGTTTTTTCAACCAAAATCAGGTTATAACTTCACGAATTACTCATGAGGCTGTACACTTAAACACATTTAATTTGGCCAAAATATGATAGTGTGCCAATCATAAATTGATAAATAAAATTGGCTAATTTTTTAATATGATGCCAAAAACATAATAAAAAGTATTGAAGGATAGAGGAAGATAAGGGCATACAGTTGATGATTATGTTTTAAAATTACTTTATTTTATTTTAATTAACTAAAATATATGCTATTTGAGAATGTATGATTTGTAATCGATGAAGCTACATAATTGACAAAATATGTGAGAAGGCTAAACATTCCCTTCAGGCTAGTGAATGAAAACTTTCAAATGTTCAATTTGGAGGTACACATTTATGAAACATTTAAATTCTTAGTTATTTAAGAACTTGTTTGTTATTAAAAAAGAAAAAAAAATCTGTGTATTTATTCAAGATTATAAAATGTTTGAAAATAGGCAACATAATATTCAGGGTTTAGGCCTCCTGAAATAGGGTCAATGGCAACCATTATTTATTTTGAATTAGTTTCTCTTTATATATTTTTTATAATTAATTATTGACTGTCTTTTGAAACATACTTCAAGCTTATTTTTTGACGCAAGGTAGTTTTTGTGTTGACTCAAAATAGGGGGTGTGAGGGTAGGCATTGTTTTATTTCGATTAGAGTTTGAATGAAAACAAGTTTTTTTTCTTTTGACTTCGAGTAGTGTAGAGCATTATTTGTACAAAAAATATTTCAAGTTGAATTTATATAATAGATCCATACATAAACCATAAATAAGTACAAACATATTTTTTAATTACTTTTTTTATGAAGAAAAAAACTATAATCACACAAATATGAATTTTTAAATAAATCTTTTATAATTATTGTAAAGTTATTTTTAATTGGACAAAAGGAAATATAGAGATACACTATTTGCTATAGAATTATTCCTTAAAATTGAATAACATTACTTAAACTAAAAAAAAAATTATGATAAAAAGATTTTTAAAAAAATCTGAGTACTCAAATTTGTTGAGTTTTGTAAAAATCTTTGAGTTGAATTTGAGCAGTAACTCGCTTACCCCCGACTCAAAATCAAAGTTTGATTTATTTATTAAAGCTTCACAGGGGTTATATTGAAAGGACGTATTCAAATAATTTTCATTGTGGTCCAATTTGTCTAATTTATAATTATAAATTCCATTTCTAATTTCTTTGTATAAACCAAACGGGTAATAAGACGTGGTGCAAAAAAAAACAAAAAAAACTGTACATTCTGAAATATATTGTAGATATTGTAATGTACCTATTGTATTATGTCCCATTCAAATCAATATTTTATCTAATTCCTTTGTAGTGAATCATGCGACTGTGATCTTTTGTGGCAAATTCAACATTGGTGATTAAAATTCTACATAAATAACTGTCATCTTATCTATATTATAGGGGTGTGCTACACTTCAAAGTCGAAGTTCAAATCTCCCTCGTTTTAATTTCGACACCCACACTATTCTTCAGATATCCAAAATATGTTTAAAGAGAAAAAAAACTTCAATATATTATTAATAGACTTGAGAAACCTCACTAAATAGTGCATATTTAATCAGGGTTGGATTTACATGAGGGCTCAGGGGGCTATAGCCCAAGGTGGCAAAATCAAAGAGGTGGCAAATCTTTGAAAAAAATAATGATTGATCTTGAAAAAGTTAACGTTATCCATCTCTTTGCTATCCTACAAACAAAACTTTTTTGTACACTCGTACGCTTCCTCCCAAGATGGATGTGTAAAAGGGTGTCCATGTCCTGTCGAATTGCGGCCCTTCCTCCCTATAAAAGAATTTCCCCCGCTTGGTCATGTCAACACGGTACTGCGGCACCTTGGTGGGGGGGGGGGGGGGCGCTTAGGGCGGCAAGATCCGTGTAGTCCCTAGGCGGCAAAAATATAAATCCTCCACTGTATTTAATAATATCACTTTTAGTAGCGTTACTAAACAGTATTTTAACACTGACTAGTTATTAAGTGACATCTATAACGTAAGCAGAGATTAATAACAATTTAACAATGAGGAGCTACTTGAATGGAAAAGTATCATCTCCTGTTTAGAGAACCGAGATTAATGACTAAAGGGTTCGTTATGCTGACCACATGACGCCCTCTATCTGCAGATGTTGACACTATCTTTGCAACCTGCTTCGGCTACCACATGGTTTAATGAGTTACTCTCTGGGTTGACTAGACTACTGATGACAGGGAGATCAAGGTTCGAATCTCGGTTGGGTGTACTGAGGGTGGTTTTCCTTAAATCGTTTTCCACTTTCCCTTCGCACAAATGCGGGAACACTTCATCTGAATATAACCTTCCTGATCCCTAAAACTACTAATGTAATTAGTACATAAGTGTATAACCCGAATAGGTAGTAAGGCGCAGTGCTAAAAGAAAAAATATTTGCCAATAAACGGCAATCTCTCGGTCGGTATAACTTGATTGCAATAGTTTGAAATTAAAAGTAGTGTCATGAAACAATAAAAAATTTTTATCTTCAACCTCAGCTTTGACTTTTCTTCTCATGTTTAAAGATTTGCTTCGACTTTAATTTTAAAAGCTACCTGTGAACACCCCTACTATACTACAACATTTTTGTTGGATTGTACTTTTTTTAATTGATCTTCCATCATTGAGTTCTGTAAAGTATGTCTGATGTTTTTTTGTTTGTTTGTAAGCTGTGTACTAATCATTGATATCTAAGCACAAGCCTCATTTCTAGCATAATTTATGTATAATTTCAAAGCTATTCCCGGCTTTGCCTAAGGCTGTGTTAGTAGTAAAACATAAATTTGTATTTTATTTTTTATTAGTAAATGTTTCTTATTTATTGAACTTTTATTTTTATACTATAATATATTGATGGTTGAGTATTGTATAGCTATCTTGATTGTACAAATACAAAGTTTGTCTTTATAAAAAAAAGTTTGAATCTGTTATGATATTTATTGAAATAGATACAAATATTATTTGAAAGTATTTTTTTTGTCAATTTTCCTTCCATAAGCATAGTTATAAGAATAAAACTGTACAGGGTGGGGCAGAAATTGTTGACCCATTTAATAACTTAAATCTTAACTATTTTGAATACTAAATGTATCAAATTATACTTAAAATAACAACAAAAGATTGGTAATTTTCTATATACCCTAGAATGTTTAAAAATGAGGTGGCCCAATAGCTGAATAATTTTTTTAATAATGGAAATTGATAAAAACTAAAGAAAAAGGGAAAATAAACTAATAAGAGTAAATTTGAAGAAGAAAGCCCACCTAGGGAAAGAGGAAAATGTGGGAAGAATCCAATGTACAAAGGTGACATCTTCTTTCTTCTGTCTTCTATAGTAGAAGTAGTCATACACACATTTGAACACAAATAGAATAATATTTTGGCATTGTTGCCTTTATCAAACACACCGAGATAGAGAAGAGAGAAAATACTTGACACACAATAATCCAGTGTTTGTGTCAAGTGTACTCTCTCTTTGTGTTTGATAAAGGCATATATATATACACACACACAAAAGCAAAAGCCCTGACTCACATCACTATAATTCTCACACTTCCCACGAAGCTAGAGGGCTGAAATTTGGCACAGGTGTTCCTTATAAGCTAATTAAGAAAAGTAAATATGTTTCATTCGGATGTTTTGTGATTAAGGGGGTGAAATTGGGGTAGCTATCCTCATCAACGATATTGCTTTATAAACTCTTTTTAAGCATTTAAAGGGTAATAATCCGATAAGTTTGTTCTAATAATGTCTTCGAAAAAATATAGCAATTATTTTTAACCCCGTAGATGCTTCTAAGGGGTGGGAAAAAAAATGAAAACAGACAATTAAAATATATAATTACGTTTTAATATGCAACTCCAAGAGAGTTTATATTTTGCTGAATGTTGTGGTGTTTGTAGTGTCTGTGTGAGTGAGAGGGCCGACCAGGGTGGTGTGTGGGGGTGGTGGGGATGATGGGGTGGGGAGACCTGTCCAGCCGCGCTCAGCTGATAACGCGGCAATTCGCCCCGAATGCCGGCACTCGGTTCATGTACAAGCCCGTGGCTTGTCAGTTTAATGACATTATTATACAGCTGTGAAATCGGGATAACTACTCTAAACAGGTACACCAATAAATAAGACCGTGTTTATACCAAGAATTCCAATTATTTCATCAGATTATCCTTTTGAATTTAAACTTCTCTAGTTCCCTGTTAAGGTTTGCTTTGCCATGACAGTAAATAAATCACAGGGACAATCAAGGCCGTAGTCAAGGGGGGGTTTTGGGGGTTCAAACCCCCTCGAAATGTTATGAACAAAAAATATATGGCTTTATTTATGGTTTAAACAATATCAAAATTAAGGTACAAATACAAATTAGGGGGCTGTGTTACCATAAAAAGAAGTTTAGAGAGCTTCTAGAAATGTTCAATATTTATAACTTTTTCAAGTTTTCGGCAGTTAGGGGGTATGTCACCATAAATAACCACTTCAGATATATTCCGAGGTGCTTATATATAATATATATATACTTCCTAGCCTAAGGCAGTTAGGTGGTTTTGTTGCCATAATAAACACTTCAGATAGCTTCTAGAACTGTTTATCATTTAGAATTTTTTCTAGCTTCCAGCAATTGGGGGATGTGCCAACAAACAACCCCCCCCCCCCCCCCCCCCCACGAAATCATTGGCTGGCTATACGGCCTTGGGGACAATAACTGAAAATGGCAATTTTATGTAGCCTGTTCTAGAGTTAACCAACCATCTAACCTCGTAATTTTCAGCACCATGTGGAAGAAAATCCAACGTCGTTTACCGAGAAGTACTATAAACGAAATGAATCCAGTTAAACTCCTTTCTTTTAAGTATAACTTAAGTTTTGAGATACAACTACCATACCTCAAAACTCACAATTTCGTCCGGCAGTAGACAAGGGGGCCTGCCGAAAATAAGACTCTCCCATGAGAAATGATACATGGTCACCACTTAGCAGTGTTTCTCGGGTAGCGCTAAGAATCATACCATTAAGCTTCAAACAAAAATTCCTCATTTTCATACAAAAATAAATAACACTATCCCGTGCAAAGAACGGGCATTCGGCTAGTAAATTATAAAATCAAAATGTTAATATATAGTGTAAAAATGACATTATAGTAATTGTTTTATTAAAATGAATTATTTTAACGAAAGAATTGCACTTTTACCAACTTTTTGTCATTTCGTTTCTGTTTTTCAAATTTGATTTAGGATGAAAAAAAGTTAATTTACAATTAGAACTCTTATGTACATAATAAATTCAATTTTTTAAGGTAATGATTAAAATTTGCTTAGATGATAACTGATCCAGTTTTTAATCCACGTCTTACTCCTTTGACCAGACTGTACACATATATAACTACACTGATATAGAGTATGGATAAGAAAGGTAGAGTTTGTTAGTGGTGGGATTCAGCCGGTTCGAGCGAACCTGTTCCCAAAATTTCCAGAGTTTGCCGAGCAGGTCCTTAATTCTTTCGAACCCGCTTCAGTGGCCACATGGTCTAAGGCGCTACTCTCTCAGCAGACTAGACTGTCAATGACGGGGAGATCAAGGTTTGAATATTGGTCGGGTGTACTGAGGGTGATTTTGCCAATATGGCTTTTCACTCTCCCTCCACGCAAATGCGGGTACATTTCTCTAAGTATAACCTTCCTAATTCCTAAAACTATTAGCAAAATTAGTACATAAGCGTATGACCCGAACGGGTAGTAAGACGCGATACAAAAAAAAATTGAAAATTTGGATGCTACTAAAAGCTATTTTAAGAAGGGCTCACCAGTTTTTTTAATATAAATTAGATACCATGAAAGTTATTTAGATTTAGTGTTCTTCGCCTAATTATTCTTGCTTTTAATAGATGCTTCTAGAAACCATTTGGAATGGTCCTTGCCTGAATATTTTTTTAAATTGTATGCTTTTAAAAACTATTGAAAGTGATCTTGCCCAACACATTTGGAAAAATCGAGTACTTTTAGAAGCTAATTAAATTGTGCGTTGCTTGGCTTAAAAAAAAAATTGATGCTTCCAAAAGCAATTTAGAGTAAAATTTGCCTGGGAATCTTTTGAAAATTAAATGCCTTTATACATTATTTAAAGTTTGATGCAAGGCCATCTTCCAAGTTTAATATTAAAAGTTTCTGAAAATTTCGGAAGGGGGTTTGAGCCCGATAACCGCCCTCCCCACTAACGCCCATGCTCCCAGCACATTTCTGTGTTGTCAAGAAAGACATTTTAGTACCAATGTTCAAGAATGATCGATTGTGATAACGAAGTGAAGAGTGCAATTAGTTAGTTCAACAAGAGAAGATGAACAATTCAACCTAGCCTTATTCTCCCCCCATCTGACCTTCTCCTTTCCAGCATTTGACAGAAACGAGAGTTATTAGTAGTGGTTGGCTTGGCTAACGGGGTGGATTTTCTTTCCTTTTTACGGCGCAAAATACCCCGCCGTACCGCTCCCGCGTAAATATCGGTGCGGGGGTGAAGAGGGGAACGTTCGTGTTTTTTCTTTCAGTGACGCGATAGTGGCGGTACGAAGCGGTGGGTTCCAAGAACTACAGGCTTAAAGGGGAAGACTCGCAGAACAGATTGGTCGGTCGTCAATTGTTAGTTTGGCCGTGGCGTTGTGTCAGTAAACAAACGATAAAAAAGAAAAAATTAAGAGGGGATGGTCTTGTTTATTTTTAACGTGAAAATGTTTTCGTGAGATCTGCCCTTAGTTAATTCACGATATCTCTTAAAAACGAGACGAGAAGTTCATTAGAATGTACTTATTTTAAAAATATTTCATTGTTGGAGCTATTTTTTTGTCTTAGAATGGAACACATTTGAAATAAAAGAGCCTAACAATTTTAATAAATAAATAAGTTTTGATTGAATTTTACGGTGTTTTTACTTGCAATGTTCATTATAAGTGGCTTATCGTGGTTACGCGGCTTGTTATTGTATTGAATAGCTGACCAGCATTAGAGAACAATTTGCCGGCTTCGCGCCCATAATCTTAACCTGTTGCCGAGATAAGTTGAAAAGGTGAATTCGACAACAAAGTAAGTCTGTCTCCACAAATAACCAGCGAGTGCTATTATCGGGTAGATTTAGGCGACCTTGGGTCAACAGCTCACCAGTAGCTCTGTTATCACCTTAATCAGTAAGTACACGTTTTTAAGTTACTTTTTAAATTTGCCCAACAATGATTATAATTATTGATGTGGTTGAATTGTAAATGTAAATTTAATTTGGTGTTTTGTTTACCAATAGACCGTTACTCACTGATTGACCTTACTACGAGGTACAAATCTGGTTTTAGTATCGAAAGTAGATCAAGATATAATATGTAATTAATATTATTATACCTATTGTAAGATTGAAGGCGAAATAATGATGGTAAACTAAAACATAATTTATTTTTGAGGTTTTTATGTATTAATAGATAAGCTTTCTTAAGTGTTATATTTATTTAATGATAAATAATATCCGTCAGTAGAAAGGGGTATTTTACAATTATTTATAAATGAAGTCTAAGCGAAAAACGAATGTAATAAATTTATCACAGAGCGTTTGTCTGACATTAAAATAAACAGGAGCAAGTTACATTAATCATACAAAAGATATTCAGTAAACTAATAAAAGTACAATAAATAAATAGATTAATATAATCAGTGGTAGAATAAAGGTATATAAACAAGGGTGTGATGCGTATAACCTGAACAAGTAGTAAGACGCGGTGATAAAAACTTTAACAAAGAAGTGTAGTTAAGTCAAGAATGAGAAAAATAATAATTGGTGTAAGATTCCCAAACGAGGTAAATATACGAAAACGGGACTTAAATATTGACACATTAATAAGTTGGACAAAAGCAACGCTATATAATAATTAAGAAAGTTATATGAAATGCGGAGCTTGGGTAAAAAAGTATTTGTGTCCTAAAGCCAAATGTGCCAGGTCTGATTCCCGTGTCCAGGTGTAATTTTTCTATTAGTTATTTGAGTATAACTAATTTACGGTTGATTTTTTGTAATTATAATAATTCATCCCCCAAGGCTCGTATTCAATAGCCTACTTTATTGTATAGCGTTTTATACAGGATGTTCGGAAACTCATAGCCCAAACTGCACATATATAGCTTGTTTGAACCAAAAGTATGGCCTAATACAAAATACCTATACACTTACATCCGGCAAACTATGCTAATACCATTAAATTATGTCCAAAGTTTCGGCGTACACCACCGGGAGACCAAGGCTGTCAAGCATGCGTGTACAACAGGTTGCATAGGAGTTTGGCGTGCGGCACTATACACCTCTACATCTTGTAGCACGGCAACAGAACATATCACAGTTAATAGTAAACAACACACCAGTCCATATAGGAATGCAAATCCATTCTGAGGGTCATCATTAACGGTCCTACATCACAGAAAGTGCTCGCCATTATTACATGTGTAGTGTCACGCGCCTTACTCCTATGCAACCTGTTGTACACGCATGCTCGCACAGCTTTGCGCTCCCGTCGCTGTACGCTGAAACTTGGACATAATTGAATGGTACTAGGCATAGTTTTCCAGATGTAATTGTATAAGAATTTTGTATTACTTTAGGTTCAAATAAGCTACATGTGCAGTTTGTGCTATGAGTTTCCGAACATCCTGTGTGTAAAACCATTTCGGAAAAACCACCCTCAGTATACCCGACCAAGATTCGAACCTCGGTTTTCCCGTCATCGGCAGTCTAATCTACTACAAAAGAAGCATCTTAGACCATGCTACCACCGAAGCAGGTTTTTTCTTCCCTCTTGATTCACTCGGAATGCACAATGTGTTTGTAATGTTGGCGACATAAAGCCACAGCCAATTTGGCTGTTGTATCCACACGTCCATCACAGAATCTGCCTTAACATATGTGTGAAGAATGATTCTGAGCACGGGATGATTACTCAGTGGTATAGCATTGGCGTGCTAAACCAAAACTCCCGGGTTTGATTCCCTTGTCCAGATGTAATTTTTAAATGTATTCCAACACCAATGAGTGATTGTAATCTTACTAATGTTATAAATGCGAAAGTTTGTGTGTTTGGATGTTTGTTCCTCAATCACGCCAAAACTGCTGAACGGATTCGAATGAAACTTGGTACGTAGGTAGAGTATGTCCTGGAATAACATATAGGACTATTCCCAACCTTTGATTTTACATTAATTTTACAATACTAATGTTTAAACTTTTTGTCGGGCGAAGCCGCGACGGGTAACAGCTGGTCAAATTATAACTTTCATAGAAAAGGCCTTATCTGATAGCTATAAAAGCGTTCACGCATTCATACGTCAAGTCATGTAATCTGCAGTGTCACTTTTGATAGATATTATCAGCACCTATAAAATAAACACTAATAATACAATAAAACATTATTAATATTGAGCACAAACCAATGTGTTTATATTTTTCTATCTGGCCCTTTCTATGAAGATTGGACTATATTATTTTGTATCTTGATCCTATACGTTTACTATCGTTATTGGATATAAGGTATCTTAGGGATAATCGGGAAAATCCACGTAAATATTATAATGTTATTAATTATGTATGTCTCTTTACTGTCAATTATATTAATATACCAATATTAAATCCTCATTAAATATTGCAGAGGCTTCTTATCCGTATAGTCCTTAAGTTCCTATTATTTTTAATTTTGTGCACTCTCTATGTGCCCTAAATCACGTGATATCGTGTCAACCAATGAAAAAAAAAACTTGCCCCATCAAGTTCGTTGAAATAAAGCAGTTTCAGCAAAATCGATAAACGCAACAAATCAACATTTTGTTTAGTGTTTTTAGTTAACAATATAACCCGCCTCGGCGTCGTAGTTGGCTAACGCGCTAGTTTAGTGTTGAGCCAGACTGCCGAGGACGGGGAGCTTGAGGTTCGAGTCTCGGTCGGGTGAACTGGGGGTGGTTTTCCCTTAATGGTTTTACACCCTCCCTTCACGCAAATGCGGGTTCACTTCCTCTATATTCAACCTTGCCAATTCCCAGACCATTAGCATAGTTAGTACTTAAGCGTATAACCCGAATGGGTAGTAAGACGCGGTGGTAAGTAAAGTTAACAATACTGGTAACTATTAATTTGGATTGAATATAAAATTAAGGCCTACAGTGTATTTTTAAATAAAAAATATATATTTGAGTTTTCTTCATACAAATTAAAATTTAATTTCCCCCAAATATGTTAGCACCAGAAACATTATTTTGATTTATTTGGGGTATTTAACGTGGTCTCTCTGAACCGACTGAATATATCAGCACACGAGAATTTCTATGAGCAAGAGCGAAAGGGTCTACCAATTTTGCTAGAATGGTATTTTCTCATACCTTCCACGGTTCTTTTACATGTCCACGATCGACATCAGACCGACGGCTTTACTTCCACTCTTTAGGAAGTTGTGCTACGGATTTTTATCACTCAGTAAAAAGTCGCCGACACCGGCTGGGTTTGAATCCACGATCATCGGGTTCTGAGGTGAGCACTTTACACCAAGACCACCGAGATAAACCAGAAATATTATCAAACGAGTTGCAATAAAGCAATAATAGTTCTCTTATCACACTCACGTATCGACTACAGCGCTTGGTGGTTGAGTTTGTCACTAAAGTCGGGTCTGTTGTAGACCAGATATGTTAATACTAGGATATTATTAAATCAGATCCTTCATAAATACATCTACTTCCCGTGGGATTCAATCATCAGACATTTTTATCGGAAAATTTTCCAATTGAAAAAAAAAAATACCGTAGAATTTTTGTCTGTCGCGCTATCGACCTTGACCTGTTCACAGTTAGTTATAAAACACTTGAGTGAGGTGAATTAAAAAAAGACTAAAGGTTGTAAAACGTTTCTGCCGTCTGCCGTACACATCATCCCTCTCGGGGTACGTGCAGTCTATTCATCTCCGCACCCCTGACATTTCGCTGAGGTCAAACACAGGGTGTGTCGCAAGGAAGTTCCAGCCGCCAGGGGGTAATTAACCGGGGTCTGTTTGCTCTTCGTATTGACCCGAGACACACAAGCCTGCCTGTCATTGTCACACTTTGACAGCGGGCCGACTTGTTTCATAAGGGAGGTGGGGACTTCATTGTCAACTGAAGTGGTGAGGTGAAGTATTTATATTTTTATTATTAGTTATTCTAATCCCGAGCTTAATTCAGCTCCATTATCGATGGCATAAATCTTCTGACAGCTGTCAGTTAACACCACTCCTAATCTGGATAGACTGTAACGTGGAAAAGATGGAAAATTCCAGATATTTTTAAACTCTAATTTTTGGACAACCTGTTTTCTTCTAGAATATATACTAAGAAGAAAATAAGAGGCTAATCAATTTTACTTTCTGTGACATACAAGTTTGTAAAGTTGATGTTAAACCCTCCCTTCCCACACTCTATAGGTCTCAGTATCGCCTGAATAACTCAGGTGGCCTAGCCGCAAGGGGTAGAACTTGTTGGTGAACTTAATAGCCGCATTGTTTCATACATACCCTCGCATCCTCTTGAAAACATTTAGTCAACAAACTCGCGTTCCGATAGTCACCTCTCTACTTCCCTTAACTTTACAAATAAGTTGATGACATATTTCACCGACTCTAATTAGTGACGGAGAGATCGGGGTTCGTGTCCCAGTCAGGTGTACTGAGGGTGGTTTTTCCTAAATGATTTACCATTATGCCTCCGCGCAAATACAGGTACACTTCCCCTATAGTCAACCTTTCTCATTCCTAACACATAAGTGTAACTAGTATATAGGCGTACAACCCGAACGGGTAGTAAGACGCGGTGCTAAAAAAAAAAGGTCACGTGTGGTTAAAGGCGTCAGCTTCTTCCTGTAGGTTATGGGGAGGTCAGGGTTTGAATTCCTACGAGGTGTACTGATATGTTTACTCCACATTCAAATGAGGATCCACTTACTCCGAATTGTTCCTTCACCAACTAGAGCCAGGCAAACCGCAGGCCCTATTTTTACATTGATAGGGTAGCAGGCATGAGGTAGGTAGAACGTATAGGAAATGTACCACAATTCCCATGGATAAAGATAGGGAAACCGTATAAAAATAACACCCTCAGAGTACCTAACAAGGAATCGATCCCCTAACCACCTGGTTACCTGCAATCCAGTTTAATGTGAGAACGACACTTTAGACTAGGCTTGTCAAATTCTTTTGTTCAAAAGAACATTAAACATTGAACATGAACAATACTGAGGGGAACGCATTTATAGAAAAAAAATCTGTATTGTATTTATCGTAAGGCGGCCGCCTCGGGTCAGCGAGAATATCAACTGCTGTCAGGTCACACGGTTTAAAATAAAACAGCCTGTATCGTTTTCTGGAACTACTTCTTTATTCTGTCCAAGCTTAGACTCCCCTTCGCACTTCCCATACAACCACCCTTTAATATGTCATTTAGAAAGAGGGGGAAGAAAACTACGAAACTTCTTATCTCAAGGTAAAGAGGAAAGCTCGCTAATAGTTCTCAAATATCTTAACAATTACTGTATTTGTTAGAGAAAGGCTAAATATAAAGCCCTTTTTGATCAAGCCTGGTCTCGTAGCTCCGCAAATATGATTAAAAAGTCGTTGAAAATAAGCTAATGTAACATTTTCATACGTTTATTTCTATTAATAAAAACTCAAACTATAGAGTTGTTGAGAGGAAAGAGCCCTGTTGGAATTTTTCGACTTTATTTTTCTGTGAGCCATGTTTTGAAATAACGCATAGTAAATCAAATATTGCGTTAAGAGGCGAACGTCTGCGCGGCGATTTATCATCTACCGAGGCGGCCCCCTTAAGGTGGGGTTGTAGGGGAAGTGAGAAATGGTCAATGTTTTGGCAGTTTTTATATCAAAACAGGTTTTGTAAAAAAATATATATATTGCTCAACTAGAAACATAAATTTTAACTTTCTTCACGTGTTGATATCAACAGTTGTTGAATATTTGTCACTAGCATAGCAGCATTAGATGAGAAACTTTTTAAATGAAGAGAAAAGTTATCATTAAATTCCATAACATACTTGAGACGTATTCAACAACTGTTGATATCACCATATAAAGAAAATTAAACTTTATGTGTCTACTGGAGAAATATTTTATTTAATTTGTCCATAAAAATGCAAAAAACACTGAGATTTTCTCTCGTAGCCTGCACCCTCAACATTACGTAGAAGGAACTATAACTTGGTATTTTATTACTTATAAATCAATAAGACTACCTCTATATTTTCTCAGCAAAAATTTGAAACTTTTTTGTTTTGGCAACAGTGATGTTAATGTCGGTCTTTAAATCTCGTGTCAAAGCCACTTTTATTTATTGTTGACAAGTGTATGTCCTTAAGCTATGATCTTTCGGGTGTATGTTACATTTCATATGAGAAGACAACTGTTAACACGCGTGACTATGTGCTGACAAACAATGAACATATCTGGTGAGAAAAACAACTGTTAACACGTGACTTTGTGCTGACAAACAATGCACATATCTGGTGAGAAAAACAACTGTTAACACGTGACTTTGTGCCGACAAACATTGCACATATCTGGTGAGAAAAACAACTGTAACACACGTGACTAAGTGCTGACAAACATTGCAGCCATCTGGTGAGGAAAAACAACTGTTAACAGGTGACTATGTGCTGACAAACATTGCACATATCTGGTGAGAAAAAACCACTGTTAACACGTGACTAAGTGCTGACAAACATTGCACATATCTGGTGAGAAAAAACAACTGTTAACACGTGACTATGTGCTGACAAACATTGCAGCCATCTGGTGAGAAAAACAACTGTTAACACGTGACTATGTGCTGACAAACATTGCACATACTTGGTGAGGAAAAAAACTGTTAACACGTGACTATGTGCTGACAAACATTGCACATATCTGGTGAGGAAAAACAACTGTTAACACGTGACTATGTGCTGACAAACATTGCAGACATCTGGTGAGAAAAACAACTGTTAACACGTGACTATGTGCTGACAAACATTGCACATATCTGGTGAGGAAAAACAACTGTTAACACGTGACTATGTGCTGACAAACATTGCACATACTTGGTGAGGAAAAAAACTGTTAACACGTGACTATGTGCTGACAAACATTGCGCATATTTGGTGAGGAAAAACAACTGTTAACACATGACTATTTGCTGACAAACATTGCACATATCTGGTGAGAAAAAAACTGTTAACACGTGACTATGTGCTGACAAACATTGCACATATCTGGTGAGGAAAAACAACTGTTAACACGTGACTATGTGCTGACAAACATTGCGCATATCTGGTGAGGAAAAACAACTGTTAACACGTGACTATGTGCTGACAAACATTGCATACATCTGGTGAGGAAAAACAACTTTTTTTAACTAACCCACGTCGAAGAAAGAGTAACCTTAAATGAGTTAACTCTCAAAATTATGCCAAATTTCCGAATATCACATTTAAAGATAATTTATTTCCTCAATGTTTAATTAAAGGGCCCCATTGCATGATGGTTCATCATAAGAACTGCGGGCCGCACATATTCATGGATAGGACGGCGGGTTTGACATGCCTCCGTGACAATACCAGACTGACGCCTTGGTCCGCGCGACCAAACCGGCACGGGGCCACTCCACCTGGCCCACCTGAGAGAGGGCCTCAAGTTCGTTCAAGACGCCTGCTATCGATTGCTCGACGTGGGTGCGCTTCAACAAGTCAATGCCGTGGCCCCGTCCCGACGCAAATAGAGCTCTCTTTGGTCGTAGGAGGGAGGAGGGGGTTTGTGTCCCCAGGACCCCCGTCGGTCACGTGGACAATATGGCGGCCGGCTCCAGACACGTGGAAAAAAAATATTGATACTTTTAATGGATTAAATAGCCGAGCTATTACAGTAGAACCTCGTTAAACCGAGCAGTACAGTACAGAACAGTACAGTTGTCACTAATACTATTGGCAACATAAAGCCCCCCAGAGTGAAAGGAAGACCCCTAGATAGCTCAGTGGCTAGGTCATTGACGTACTAAGCCTAAGGTCCAGAGTTCGATTCCTCTCGCAATAGATTGGACTGCCGATGACGGGAAGATCGGAATTCAAAACTTGGTCCGGTTTACTGAGGGAGGTTTTTTCTAAATAGTTTTCCACTCTCCCTCAACGCAAATGCGGATACAATTTCTCTAAATTCATCCTTCCTAATCCCTAATACACTGATATAGTTAATACAAAGCACTAGCAACTTAAGCTATTTAATCTACGGTAACAGTATTAAGGATGTGAATTGTGATATTATTGACTTATTAACTTAAGAGAATAGTATGAGGAGTGTGAATGACCGTCCGAAGAGTAGGACGGACCCTAACGCAAGTTAGTGGAGTTATTCGCGCAACCCGAAATATGACCACTTTATACTGCACGTTGTAGTCGCCCTCCTTCTCTTGTGAGGCAGTCGGTGCAGTTCCTGGTGCTAGTTTTCACTGAGAAGGACTTTTTTTTTAAATATTGAGCTAACTTTATAAGCTATGTTCTAAGAGCGCCCTTTAAAAAATTCATGAAAAACTAACCTATTCTCAAACCTTGGCCGTCCATTCTGTCTCCAGGTGAATGACGGTGCATTTAAAAAATTAAATTTCATCCTACTCAGCCTTAGAATAGATTATAATAATGGGGTGTCTGAGCTACATCAACCTGTAGCTCAGTTTGCAGACTATCCAGTACTAATGTACCATTCTCCAGGGGACTCACGAATGTACTAATCGTACATCCTTTCCGTGGAGGCTCTTTCTATGTCCCGATGAGGTGAGGTGATGGTGATAGTGAGTATGAGGGTGATAGGGAGTATTGGGGTGATAGTGAGTATGAGGGTGATAGGGAGTATTGGGGTGATAGTGAGTATGAGCGTGTGGAAACACACCTAACTTAAGACTAACTAACCAAACCCTGGTTACCATGTAAATTATTCTCCTTTCGAGAATAATCATCCGGTACTAGCAAGGAATTGAACCCGGGACATCTAGGTCAGCAGCTAGGAGCTCTGACCACAATACTACGAGGTCAGTTAGAATAGTGTATGTTGCTAGTAGCTAGGGTGATGGTGGGAACACTACCCCCAATCCCACCCCAAAAAAAATCTTTTGCATTATAAATGAATGAAATCGTTAACGAAACTGGCAGGCGCTGAACGCAGCTATGTTGCACACACCAGCGCCAAACACTTTATCAATGGGTCCCCTCGCCCGCCGGCCGGGATTACGCCCCCGGTGGGCGTTGCGTAGAACTCTCTCAAAATAACGTGAAATGCTGCAGCAATATATTTTAGTTACAATAAAGGTCCTTTACAGGCATGGTTCCTTTTTTTAATAGAAATATTAGGGTGAAAATTAATTTTATTTAAAAATAGTTTAACACCAAGGCTAATAATGAATGGGGTAGCTTAGAGTTAAAACAAGTACCCTGAGGAAAAAAGAGAATAGGTATTTGGAAATCTTTTGTGTTTGGGGAGAATAGAAACGATAAAGTGGAGAGATTGTTTGGCAAAAGAGAAAGTTCTAAAAAGTAATTGAAAAGAGAACAACTCCGCATGGATAAAAGGTAAACTAGATGAGTCATACTATGAAAAGAAATGTATTATAGAGTGACGTCATAGAAGGCAAGGTACGAGGTAGAAGGAAGACCACGATTGCAACTGACGAATGACCTAAACAAGGAAACAAAATAAAGTTTCAGGATATAAAAAAAAAACTGCAGATAGGACATGTTGGATGACTTGATTTGGACAAAAACAGAACACCTAATAATAATAATAAAACCTATTGTGTTACATTACTAAAATTGGTCATCATCATTAGATAAATTAATCTTGCTATTAGTTTTCTGTATCTCTCCACTTTTATATATCCTGGGCCAATTGTTTAACATCGTTGTACCGTCTCCTACCAACATCTTCCTCCATTTGATTTATGAACTCCAGTCTTGGTGTGTCTCTTGAATTTCTCTATTCCACATCTCCTTATCTTCTTCAAATTATCATGTCCTATCATGATAACTCTTCTTTGCTGGTTACCTTTCCAAAGTTTCCTGCCTTCATTTGCTTTTTTTTTCTTAGCACTTCTGTATTTGATGTCACCTCCATCCATGATATTTTCAACATCCTTCTGTAGCACTAGTTTCCAATGCTCCTAATATTTTACTTTAACTTTCACCAACAGTCCATGTTTCACATCCGTAAAACGCAACGTTCCAAACGAAAGCCTTTAGGAACCTTTTCCTGATTTCCAAATTTATGTGAGTCGAAGCGTATAACCCGAACGGGTAGTAAGACGCGGTGATAAATAATAATATGCGAGTAGAGGTTAGTAATGTCTTCTTGTTATGAAAAGATTTCTTCGCTTGTGTTGCTCTACTGGCTCCTGTTAGCTTAGTCTTTTTTATTTCCTAGTTATTAGGATTCATTTAATTGCTGTAGCCTTCTTGCTCTGTATTAATTTGATTGACTTCTACTTTGCTGCATATCATTGATTTTGTTTTCTTTTTGTTGATAACCATATTGTATCCAATCTTTAGTATTTCATCCATTATTTTCAGTAGTTCTTGAATATATTAGCTTCACTTTCAACACAAACAGAAATAACATATTTTCTAATATTAAAAAAAGTACATATTGGCTGTTAAAGAGCTTAGCTATTTACTAATTGCATAGCAAGACTTATTCATATACTATAAAGCCACATGGCTGACTCACTCACTCACTCACTCTCTCACAGACATTAATGTTTACCCACTTCCAGATGAGCTAGAAACTTGAAATTTGGCAAACTTATAGCTTCTATCCTGTAACCGACGGGAAAATTCCAAAAAGTTAAAAAAAAAAATTAACCCCAGAAAAAAATTCAAAATGTTGGAGTAACTTTAAAGTTGGTGCGGACCTTTCTTTGGAGGTCTCTTATGGCTAAACGGTAAGACCTATCAAAAAACTGATTGCACCAACAGCTACGGATTTGGCGAGATCCACAAGTTTGGTCCAAGGACTTTTTGTCGTATCTCCATCAGTTATACCTTAGATAGAGCTAGATTTTTTGATTTTAGGTAAATTTGGCACATTTTCCACACATTTATTAATTTTCTGTCACACTTATGGGACAGCTAGAATAATAAAATTTGGCAGGCATATTGGAACATCCATTTTCCATAAGCGTGCCAAATTTGATGATTCTAACTATCCTATAAGTATGGAGAAACTAAAATAATGTGTGAAAAATACAATACCGGAAACTTTAAGTTGTTACGTTCAAAACAACGCTGGAATTACATTAGTTTACATCCACTTGCAAAGAAAACTCACTGGGGTTTGAGGGTGGAGCCCCCAACGAGCAAAGTGAGGTAATTAACCTAAAAGTACACGCCCAGCCCTATCTCCTTATAAACAGCTTAATCCAAGTGTTGAGGTAGAGGAGAGTATTTTAAAACGGAATGCACCCGAATCAACCGTATAAAAAGAAAAGAGAGAGTGAAAAACTTTAGGTATAAAACACGCGCATCTAGCCGGATATGAACCTCGACCTCCACATCAACAACAATTCAATATATGACGTATTTTATTATCGTGCTACACGTCTTACCAACCATCCGGGATATCCATCCTCATATTTACACACTTATTAGAAGGTTGGATTTAGAGGAAGTGTGCTCTTATTGTGAGGAGGGAGCCCAATACATTCTTTTATTGGGGGGAGCCATAGTACATCCTTGTCTGGACTCAAATTACGACCTACCCTATCACCGTAAAACGAGAAAAAAAAGTGAGAATAAGCCCCTGTGTACGGTGGTGTGGGTTGGGGTGTTTTAACCCCACTGGATGTTCGAAAGGACTTTTTTTTATGTTTTAATTTGGTGGTAACTAGGGCTAAGTTGTAGATTAGAGAATATTATAGCATTACGTTATGAGACAGGACTTTTGGAACAGTCTTTATCTAAAACAATAAATTGTAAGGTGACCTGGCGGTCTAGGGGTAAGGTGTCGGACTTCTGTGCTGGGGGTCCGGGGTTCAATCCTCGGTCCCGGCACAGATTTATCTGATTGCCAAACCCTTCCTTCATCTTTGACAAGACGTGTATTAATCACGACTTGTGAATGTGAGGAATGCCAGGCCTCCACCGTGGTTCGGATCCCACATTAAAACTGTAGGTCCTCCATTTCGTCTCACAATCACCCTACCATTACACATTAGCGTAAGTGTGTATAACCCGAGCGGGTAGTAAGACGCGATGCTAATAATAATAATAATAATAATAATAATAATAATAATAATAATAATAATAATAATAATAAATTGTAGGACACAATCGTAGAAATTTATCAAAACTTTCAAAATATGTTATCACTGAACTAAACTTTAAATGAATTTTTCTCCGAAAAACAAGAAAGATTTTTTTATTATCGCCCGGTCGAGCTGTACGCGTATGTAGAGTGGAAATAAAGTTTGGAAATTAAACCCGCTCAGTACACCGGACCGGTATTCGAAGACCCGATCTCCCACTCATCGGCAGTCCAGTATATTGCGAGAGTGACGCTTTGGACAGGGTTGTCAAACCTGCGGGCGACATTTGGACCCGATCCATTACGATTATGTGCGGCCCGTGGACCTTTGGGTAAACCAACAAACAATGCGGCCACATTAATTTTTTTTAAACATAATAAGTAAAGATAAACAATTTGAGATGATGATATTGGAAGTTATTTGGGTGAATCAACAATTGAGGCTGGTACGCCAATCACCAGGTATCAATTCCCAAAAATGATTAGTATTACAAACCACATATGTGCAACGTTTGGCAACACATGAATGTATGCATAGTTGTTTTCTCTAATAAAACGTAATAAACACCCACGAGATCACGACTTACAGACAAACATTTGTCATCAATTATGAAATTGTCTTCAAAACAAGATTTAAAACAACATTCACACCCTTGTTGCAAAAAAAAAAGTTTAAAATTCCTGGTGAAAAACAAAAGTTTCTCTTAAAATTTTATAGAATCTAAGATTTATTTTTTATAGTAATATAATTATTTTTGAAAATTAATTATTTTGACTTAAGATGGTAACATTATTGAATTTTTCTAAAATGGCCCCTTCAATATTTTCAATTTTCAAAATGGCCCATACTATCAAAATAGTTTTACACGCCAGCCTTAGACCGTTCTACCACAAAAGCAGGTACCACGATGTTATTATTTATTATGTAAACACTCCCCAAATATCCTTTTTAAAAAACGTTCTAGCCATTTACGAAACAACTAAATATCATGTTTGAAGGAAATCTCTAAAACTGTTTTTGATGTAACCCCAGATACAGAGGGACAGAAGAAATGGTAAAATTCTCTATGAGGGTAAGGGGGGGGGGTTATAACTCAGAGTCTAAAATGCAAGATCACAATACTTAGGGTTTTAGCTTATCTGGAAAAATAGAACCGAGAAAATACAGATAATTTTGCAAAATTTAGTTTACAAAAATATTAGAATATTTATTAATTTGGGACATTCAACTGAAGCTTAAAATAGTAGGCTTTGAATGGAAGAAAAATTTGAAGTTAATAGATTAAGCACGTGATTCAAACATGTCTTATTATTATTATTATTATTAGTTATGATTACATATTATTAATTATTAGCACCGCGTCTTACTATCCGTCGGGTTAACGCACTTTACGCTAATTGCAATGTAGGTATTGTGAGATGAAAATGTAGACCTTACAGTTTAACGTGGAATCCGAACCACGTAGAGCTGGCAATCCTCCATTACACAAGTTTGATTAATACACATATGTCAGAGTGAAGGAAGGTTTGGCAATCAGATAAATCTGTGCCGGACGAAAATTGAGCTCCGGACCTAGCACAGAAGTCTGACACCTTACCCCTAGACCACCAGGTCACCCATATCTTATTACTTAAACAAGGGTTAGGAAGCGACAAAATTAAATCTTCCTGTTTTAAAACATAAGTTACACGACTTTACACAACTTATTTTGATGAAAAATGAAATTTATTACTATTTTGTTCAATCTAAGCTGCTGGAAAACCTATAAAACACAGGAGATTTGATAATAAGAAAATAGTGGCAGCCCTGATACTTTATTCATCCGAGAAGTAAATATGTCCGAAGAAAATTGTCTTGTAAGGAAACACTTCACATCCGACCAACCAACTCTAACCACCTTCAAGACCAACAGGTTAGATATAATGATTTGTTGTGAATATTGATTGCAGTCAAACTCGTAAGTAATCTTGTTTCTTTCTTCGGCGAAACAGAGTAATTTGCTGCCATTGTGAGGGAACGCTACCAGTGAACAAAGGAGGCTCGCTGTTTATCGAGTATTCTAATCAATATCGTCGAGAGTGTGAATACTGCCAGACACGTGTCCGCTAAAAGATGTTTATGTTGCCCCTGTTTAGTTCCCTCTTCCGATTCTCCATACACGCATCCCGCTATTTTCCCATGCGTGGAAAATATCCAAACATACACTCTTCTTGATTCCTGATACACATATGTTTCATGGACCTTTGCGATTTCAGTAAATAAATAAATATTTCTACAATATGTTTCCGTGAATAAACCGATAAACTACTTCACTAAACACCCTATTACATTCTCCAAGGAGGCTTCAAACTATTAGGCCTACATTCTCCAATGACGCTACAAACTATTACATTCACCAAGGAGGCTACAAACTATTACATTCTCCAAGGAGGCTACAAACTATTACATTCTCCAAGGAGGCTACAAACTATTACATTTACCAAGGAGGCTACAAACTATTACATTTTCCAAGGAGGCTACAAACTATTACATTCTCAAAGGAGGCTACAAACTATTACATTCTCCAATGAAGCTACATTATTATTATTATTATTATTAGCACCGCGTCTTACTACCCGTTCGGGTTATACGCACTTACGCTAATGTGCAATGGTAGGGTGATTGTGAGATGAAATGGAGGACCTACAGTTTAACGTGGAATCCGAACCACGGTAGAGGCCTGGCATTCCTCACATCCACAAGTTGTGATTAATACACGTCTTGTCAGAGGTGAAGGAAGGGTTTGGCAATCAGATAAATCTGTGCCAGGACCGAGGATTGAACCCCGGACCCTCAGCACAGAAGCCTGACACCTTACCCCTAGACCACCAGGTCACCTAAGGAAGCTACAAACTATTACATTCACCAAGGAGGCTACAAACTATTTGATATCTTATCTAATTCTTTTTAACTAGTTCTTCTTTCCCGTTTTGCGGGCCAAACATTCTTAGATATATTAATATAAATGTTTTTACTACTTCCCGTTTGACTGAGTGCTAATTTCAACACAGCCTTTCTTAAGAGCTACAAATTGTATTTTTAGAATAGTTTTACGATTTGTTTAAAGTACTTTAGTCATCCTCTTCCCCCTTCATACTTTTTATGATGATTTTTTCCTCTGCGTTTTTCCACCATTTCGATCTTTCGGCATATTTATGCAAGTGGGGTGGAGGGGGGTAGAGGCGAGGAGGAACCATTTAATAAAATATGACATCATTGTATCCGACCGGATTCAGTTCCCAATCTCCCCGTAGCCATCAATCAAATCTATCAAACGTAAGTGACGTCTCATACCGCATGATCACGAATGCGGGTTTATTAAATTTACTTTTATGTGGGTTGCTTCCCCGGCTCGTCTTTTATTTTTAAGGTGCCGGGTTCGATTCCCGTGTCTGGGTGTAGTTTTTAAACTAATTTAAATTACATTTACTTTTAACTTACTTGTTTTAACTACCAGCCCTCCCGTCTCTGTGGCCACGTGGTTCAAGGCACCAGGCTCGCGATTGACTGCGCTGTAGATGATCGGGAGGTTAAGTTTCGAATCTTGGTCGGGTGCACTGGGGGGTGAGTTTCACAGAAGCGCTTTTCCCATCCCTTCTGCTCGTGAATGCGGGTGCATTTTATCTATATACTCTCTTAATCCTCACTTAATATACATATTTATTTATTTTCCACCGCGTCTTACTTCTGGTCTGGGCTATCCACGTTTAACTAAATTGCGCGAAAGAAGAGTGAGAAACCATATATTAATTAAAATGTACCAGCATTTGTGCGAAGAGGAAGTTCGAAACAATTTATAAATAGCTAATCTCAGTACACCCGACCTTGAATTCGAATCCCGACATTGGTAAATGAGACTGAACAAGCCTGACATCTAGTCCGCGTGCCCACCAATTCGCTGCTTGCAGTTACTCCTACCCACAATTCAGTATGTTTGAAGTATACTAACAACACAAAGAGTTACCGTCCCTTGGATATCAATCCGACAAAGGTTTTATAAATCTTGGCCGCGAATAAATGGTCAAGAAAACCAGAAGGAAGACTTGGATGGCTGCCTAGTATTAGGGGCAGTTCTAAACGTAATCTCCCAACTGATACTAAACGAAACGCACACCTAGCAGTCGTCAACCAACACTGTGTTCTTAACGACCTGTTAACGACGCTCTTCCTGGCGTCACGACGCTATTGACCGTGGCGGTAGCGGCTCACAAATATATCGGTGGCACGCGCCCCCTCAACTAGTGTTCGTACCTCTCATTTTTTAAAAGTGTGTTTGTGTGCTAGATAACGAGCTATTCGTGCTCGAGTGTTTTTTTGGATGTGATAATGTAAATTATTTATGATCACTTGACGAGGGAGATATTTTACTGCCGCGCGTCTGCTGATGATCGAGTGGGTGGTTGAACAAAACCTGCCGGCGTCTGGAGATGTGTCCGCGTCTTAACACCCGTCCGGACTATCGACACTAATGGGGATAGGGATGAGCAGGTTTATTTGAGAAGAAGTGTACCCGTATTGGCGTGGAGAGAGATATGGCGAACAATTAAAAAACACTCATTACACCCGACCGTGATTTGAACCCCGACCTCCCCGTCACCGACAGTGATGCCTTAGGCCTTACATCCATCGATGCGGGTAAGATACTGTCCTTAGTTAAGTTAATCTGTAATTAGGATGTGCCTAATAATCTAACTCTAAGGCGTCACTTTCGTGTTATACTATCCTGCTGATGATAGAGAAATTGGTGTTCGAATCCTGAATGAGGGTGTTTGTTCCTAAATGGTTTCCCACTCTCCTTCCACGCAAATTCGAGTATTTTCCCTCTAAAATGCTTCCTTCCTCATCCCTACACCCATTAGAGTAACTATCATACTATGATACATATATTATATGTGTTTAACTTGAACGGTAATAAGACGCGGCGATAACAAAATAAGCTGTGGGTATGATCAATGTGTTAAAAAAAATCCGGGTTAAATACCCCAATGAAAATGATGAGCCTTTGAGAACCTTTGAAATTTCGGCTCCAAATCTTACTAAGATTCAAATTTGATTCGAAATTTTGAATCTTAATATTGGAAGATTCGGATTAGATTCGAAATCTATAATTCAAACAAGTCTTGGATTTGGATTCGATGGGCTTATCTCAAAATTATAATCTATTCATAGTTACTTAACAAATTAATATAATCAAACCGGAAGTTAATTACGCGGTAGAGTGAAGAGAGAAATAACTTGAGTTCCGTTCGTAAAGGAATCAAGTGCGGGGGACAGTTGTTGTGACAGAAGAATATCTTTTTATTTAAAAAAGTAGCTAGCCCTACATTCTATTAGATATTAAAATAGCTTTACACTATCATTAAATAAAAAAGCTGTGTGAACTTTATTTGATTTGTCTCCTTGTGAGATTTCTTTATTGCATTTTTTATTTTTGTATCTAAAATTACTTTTTTTTAATTTTTATCTCTAAAATATTTATCAACATTTTTTGAAATATTTTGTTATTGGATTGGGTTCGGTAACGTAACATAGTAAAATATTCAACACAGATTCGATTTGAAACATTAACATAGTAAGCCTAAAATAAGTAATAGTTCGATTCGGATCTGAACATATTTAAAAAATAAAATATTATATCCCAAATTTTCTTTAAAATAGGACTCGATCAGATAAAATAAACTTAGCATAAGATTTTATTCGGATTCGACTAAGCCAAGATTCGGATTAAATTTGAAACTGAAAATTAAGGATTCGCACAGGCTTAGAAAATGATAAAACAGTATTTTTAGCAAAACTTTTTTTTTGGCCAAAACAAATAAAATATTGCTCCAGTAGCCACGTAGAGTTTAATTTTCTTAACGTGGTGATATCAACAATTGTTGAATATCCATCAAGAGCATAGTAGATGAGAAACTTTTTAAACGCAGAGAAAAAGTTGTCATTAAATTCCAGAACACCCTTGACAGATGTTCAACAAACCGTTGATATCACCATTTGGAGTAAATTAAATTCTATGTTTCTACTGGAGCATTATTTTATTTATTTTATATAAAAAACCTATAAAAACTGCAAAAACACTTGTCTTTTCTCTCGTCCCCTACACTCCCACTTTACAACTTTCTCTAGAAGCCGAGATATTCATATTCAAGCCTCAGTTTTTAGTGAAACTTTGAAACTAAACGAGAAACTTTCGTCAAGTATTACGTGCAAGTTAATAGACAAAAAAAAAAACTTAGAGATCAACTCATTTATTTCTCCCGGCTACCTGACCATAATTCTAGTCTTCAAAAATAACAATCTTTTTTAAATTCTAGAGGAGAAAATACAGGCTGAAGCTTGGTTCACAATAATTGAGAATTGTTTTAGTGGTTTTGAAGCTTCAAAACTGACATTCCCAAGACTACCGTAATCTGAAGATATTTCTCTTCGAGTAGATGGAGCCCTTAACTCATACGTTTAAGCTGGCTGTACAGTACAATTAAAATATTTAAAATTATGAACATTGTTTTTACTTGAATGTGTGACTTGAAGAATTATGAAAAAAACACACCAGGCAATGAAGTTAAAGCCAACTTTGACTTTCACCTTAAAATCGTAAAGTTTTGTATCTACCAGTACAAATTCGTATCCGTACAAATTCAAAATGTTGGAAACGTAAATACCAAGTTTCTTGGCTGGAGCAGGGACTCCCAACCTTATTTGTTTGGAGGGACCCTTAAAGTATTTGGTAAAATGTCGGTGAACCCCTACCTGGCGGACATCATGTTCGACAGGGGTGAATTACAAAACGTACATGTGAACCAGTAGAGTTGGTAAATTAACTCATACATTTGAATAAAGTAATTCAAGATTACTTAATTTCCATTTCTATTTATTAATTACTGTCCTTCGGTATTTGAACCTGGCTCGTCAATGTTCTAACTAATCTCACTTTTAATATTATCACCTAGCCTCTTCTCTTCAACTTATTCGGTTACACCCAAGGGCGCCAATGTGGATTTTCCAAATGGGGGGGGGGGGGGGGTAGATTGGAGTCCCATCTACCGAGGGTGTGGCAACCCCCCTCCGCGAGATAAAATTTCAGGAATTTAACCTTGCGGGAGGGAATTTCAGAGCATCTAAATATAATTCTGAGCTAAGAGGAAATTTTCTACAAAAACAAATTCTGAAAAATTAACAAAAAATAAAATTTAGTTGAACCTGAACCTATTAAAAAGAAACATTATATTTTTCACTAGTTTATTGAACAGAACAAAAAATAATAGGGAAGAATGAAGAGGGAATGAGAGAAAATCTAAATTTTATCATTTTTTTATCTTTGTTAATTCGGATGTTGATGATTCAAAGTTGTTAGTAGCAAATTGCAGCCAAATCCAAAATATACAATTTTATTATTTCATAAACATTAGCAAAAAATAATAATGAAGTATTGTAGAGTGATAAGGGGGTTGAAGCCCCCTTACCTTCCATTTATGGGTTCCAATGGATACACGTGTTCTCTTAACATATGTCCAACACCTATGGGCAGACCAATAATAAAAAGGCTTTTGCAAATTCTCGCGGAACTACGGAATCCTGGATGGAAATCAGTAGTCTAGACCAGCGTTTCCCAAAAGGTGTTCCGCGGAACCCTGGGGTTCCGTGGAAGGGTCAAAGGGGTTCCGAGTTCTGTCTGAGAATTAACTAAAACGTTCGTAGAAAAGTCATAACATAGCCGTGCCGCTGTAAGTATATCTAGTATCAAACAGCGCGGGCGGAGCGGGGTGGCGGGGCGGTGCACCTGTCGAGACAGCCTAATTTTAGTGCTATTATAAGTAAATATGTGAAAAAATTTCATTCTTAACATTAAATAGTTACTTTTTTTTTGTACGATAAATGTTTTATAATACTTATAATAATAATTTTTTATTTAATTATTCTTTCTTTTCATGTCAAACATTAAAATATTCAAACTACACTACAAGGTACAATCACTTTTGTTATTATCAAAATGGGGTTCCGCCAAAAAAAGTATGATCAATTAGGGTTCCGTGGCAAAAAAAAATTGGGAACCTCTGGTCTAGACGATCAGGAAGAAGTATTTTACTGTGTTTATAACCTGCTAGAGCTGGAAGATAAACTGTGGCCAGCCGTTCATGTAACTGTGGTATGTAGAATAGAATACGACTATGAAAGTACACCAGAGTCGCGATTATCCGGCCCTCCGTATTATCCGGACCGGTTCTCGGTGTTAACAAGAGCGTTTTGAAACAAACAAACAAACCGGTACATATCCACTATAAAACATTTACTGTATTTATAATGTAATCCGTTTAGCGCTCTATTTTCACTTGTTCTTTCTTTGTAGCCAATGTTCCATTTCCAAAATAAAGTACTGTATAGTAAAGATTTTCAAAATTTCTTTCTCTTTTAATTTTTACTGTCCCCCTACAATTACTATATTCATATTTTACATCGCAATCAGAAAATAGGCATATTATTTTAAAACAAAGTTAAATGTTCTGTGAGAATAAAAAAAAGTAGGTAAACTCTTACTGAAAATTATTTACACACGAGTTCCGTATTATCCAGCTCAGAACGCACCACCTTAGGCCGGATAATCGCGACTCTAGTGTAGTATGGTTTATGGGAATCAGGAGACAGTCTATCAAACTAATAAATGACAAATATATAAAGCCCACCCCGGTGGTCAAAAGGTTTAAGGCGTCACTCTCGCAATAGACTAAACTGCCAATGACGGGGAGGTTGGGGCATGAATCCTGGTCGGGTGTATTGAGGGGTAGTTTTTTCACTAAATTGTTATTAACTTTCCCTCGACGCATATGTGGATACATTCCCTCTAAATTCATCCTTTCTCACCACTAACACAATGTAATATGTTAAGACCCGAAATGGATGGTATCACGGGGAGCATATTCGAATTATAACAGTCAAATGTTTAATTTAGTACAAAATACGTTACTAGATGTCATTCCTTGTATTTTCTCGGTCCTTGATTTTCATTGGCTGGACGTTGACATTTTGAGGGGCATAGAGAAGTTTTGTGTGAATACAAAGTCTAGTAAAGTAAAAACTTTATGTTTATAGGTTAAGGTGGGAGGGGAGGGTACTCGAGAAAAGTGAAGGGTTTTTGCAGTTTTTATAGCAAAACCTTTTTGGTCAAAATACATCAAATATTTCTCCAGTATAAATATAGAGTTTAATTTTCTTCACATGGTGATATCAATATTGGTCGGATATCTGTCATGAGTGTAGCGGCATTAGATGAAGAACTATTTAAATGAAGAGGAAAAGCTGTCATTAAATTCTAGACAGGGATCTTCAACTCGCGGGGCGATAACAATTTTTTTACGCCCCGCTGGCTCATGAACATTATAAAATTATTACAAGAGAAAAAATCACAAATATATATATATATATATATATACACATTTTTATATAGTCAACTAATAAAATAAGAATGTATTTTATTTACGTATTTTACGTTATTTTACATACGATTTTTGCTTTTTAAGTGAATAAAAGTACATTTTTATAGAAATATACCTTTAACCGTCAAATAACAACTCTAGTAGACAAGACAAATCTACCTCCCGCTGTGGATCAACAGAGAACAAACTTCACGAGAAATCCTAATCCCTGGTGGAAGTGTAAGAATAAGCTGATAAAAATATTGTAGGTACAGTATTGTGAGCAAACAAGAGACAGAAACTTTGGCCCTTGGGCATAAAAAGGTTGGACACCCCTGATCTAAGACATCTTTGACAGATATTTAACAACTTGATATCACCATGTGAAGAAAATTAAACTATAGGTTTCTAGTCTAGTGGAGAAATATTCTACATTTTGACAAAAAAAAGTTTTACTATAAAAACTGCATACACTGGCCTTTTCTCGCATCCCCTTAAACTATTTTAAATGTGAAATAAGCTTATCGCTTAGTTTTTAGACCACGATTTGCACTTGTTAACGCAGCGTGATTGATGTGTAAAGGCACAATCACGCATTCTACAGGTAGTATCAATATCAAACCGGTGAATTGTCTTACACTATGCGATGTCACGAAACAGTCCATTTCCATTTTGTGTCGCGTGGAAAGAAACAAACATTGGTTCGATAAGTGAGGTTAGAAAAATAGTGGTTCCTGGAGGGAAATGAGACCGGAGTTAAAAGTGGTCATGACACGGCATCAGGTCAACGAGTCGTTTTAAAAATACAAGTCAGATATGATCTTTGGTTACGGGCTTTATTTTTTTGGTCACCGCGTCTTACCACGGGATATTCGCTTATTTGATAGTTAAACTAATGTTATAGGGATTAGGAAGGTTGAATTTATAAAAAGTGTGCCTGCACTTACGTGATGGGAGAGTGGAAAATTTCTTATGAAAAACCACCCCACGTACTTTGGTAAATGAACCCCGACCTCCCATCACAGGAAATATGGAAAACGAAACTGACGCCTTAGTCTGCGTATTCGCCCGTGTATTCACTAAGGTTAGAAAAAGACTTAACTTGAGAGATTGAATTGAGTAGGTTAAATTAGAATAAGTGCATTCGCGTCAACTTTGAGAAAGAAATGTGGAAACTTTAGTGATGAATGTTATGTGTAAAATTTCCCTCTACTTTATCCGTCTGAGAACCGAACCCCGACCTTCTTGTCATCGGAAACCCAGTCTAAAGCAATCTTCACGCACAAGAGTAGCAAAAATAAAAACTTTGCTACAAATTTTAAAAGTTTTTTTAAAAATTTCTCTCCCGTTTATTAATTTTTGATCACACCTATTTCCAAAAATGAAGATTAAAAATTGAAAGAAAAAAACTTTACTTATATTTATTTGGTGAGATGAATAGTTAAGAAAATAAAAATAAAGCTATTTACTAAATAAACCACCCAATAACATTACCCTTCGCTCTAGTAAATAGTAACAGGTCATCTATCTTTTAATTAAAATGTAATGGGATGATGGCCATTTTGATTTGTAACTTTCGAATAATCTCCTCTCTATTGCGGTGACTACAGATGTCAAGAACCCCAACCCAAGAATCGGAGGATTATGTGGCCAACAGGACAGACATACAAACGTTTTGAATTATTAAGGAACCATCTGGGTGTGAGATCAAGGTCTCCCAAACCACTGAGTCAGCTGGATGGGCGCAACGTAACATTAGATTGAATTATATTCTCGTGGAAACGCGGAGATAAGAGATAAATTACGTACTCAGGTGGGGGCTTAATTTCCACCGGTTCCGTTCGGCTGCGCCCGAAAGATCAATAGCAAGCAACCGGCAGAGCATGTGTGCATGAGAGTCCACATACTACAACGTGTGTGGGGGACAGGAGACCGAAAAAAAACCAAAATCACACTAGAGATGGGATTTCTTTTATTAATGTTTTCCAAAATGTTTATTATGCTACCCGGACAAATCTATTACCATTTCTGATGCTAGTGTTGGGTAATCAATGCTGTCATAGGTTAAGTTAGTTTGTAATTTTGAAGTCTCATTTTGCCAAAGATATTACATTTTGTATCCAATTTCTTGAAAGTGTTTTACATAATTATTTTAATTTGTAGATAAATTATTATTGAAAAGTTTAAACTTTCTTAAATAGATTTTTTGTTGGTTTTATACCTTAATTTTCTAGAAATTTAAACTTTGAAAAGTTTTTTTCGTAAAAATAATGTTCTTTTTCAAAAGTGGGAGTCGATAAACAATTCTACGATTTATTTTAAGATACAATAGTATTAATGTAGTTTAAATGAATTGAAATAGTTATACATTTGGTTTTAATAAAATTTCCCGAGGTTTGAATTTTTTCTTAATTGTAGTGTTAATTTGTTTTCTGTTTAGCTTTAAAAACAAAGCGAAATTATTTGAGATATCTCAACTTAAAATCTAAAGACTAAAGAGATATTATAAGAGATAGTTCAACACAAAATATAAATATTAATTATAAGAAATATTTCAACTTGAAATCTAAAGAGAAAACACAGGAAATATTTCAACTTGAAATCTAGAGTGAAGTTTTTCAAAAAATGAATCTTAGTGTTGTTTATAAACAATATTTAAACTAAAGGTAATAACATAATTTTGTTTATTGAATAATGAGTGTAGCGGGTACAGGGTCATTTTACAAATATATTTAACATAGACTCACAGCTGTTGTCTAACAGTTTAGAATCATTTTTTGCTCATGTCACTAGAAAGTGGAACATTATGTTTGAAGTGTCTGAATATTGACGTAATCATAGATAATATAGCTGAAATGGTCTTGGGATTAACTTAACTAATAATAAAAATAAAAACTTCACCTCACCACTTGAGCTTACACTGGTATTTATGAATATATGTCGAGGGTCGAAATATTTGTAATCCCGGAACCTGCCAGTCCACTCCTATGTGTGTGATATCATTTTAAACATCTCAAATTTGCAACTAACAGTTTACATTTACAGCCGGTTATTTTATAATATATTCACCTCATTATCTGGTCAAATGGTCATTACACCTAAAGAATGTTCAAGTGATATTTGAATTATTTTGAAAATTCATTTGGTAAGTATCTTAATTAGGTAGGAAACTTTTGTACTAAAATTAATATTGTTGAAGAGATTACTTAACATTTAATTGCTATAAAAACAACTTTAACCTATTTTTTTAAGTATATTTAGATTTCACTAATAAATAAATGAAAAACTTTAATAAATATTATATTATTTTATCCTACCAATTAAAATCTTCGTCAAGGTCCACAGAAATGTTTATTTTGTAATACATGAAGTTTACTCAAGAGAGTACAAATAGTTTCCTCAACAAAAATATAAAGTCACTTTGAATAACCTGGATACACTAGAATAGTCTGTTAGAAATTAATTTACGCCCAGAAAGTAAGTGGGCTTGTAACGTTCCTAGGTGGAGCTGTCCGGCAGTAGGAGAACAAACAAGGGAAGAGGAGAATTCAATTGACAATACAATGTGCGTTGTGACCCCTCTATTAAATGACATCTTTCCATTCACAAAGATCCATTCTACGCTCCTATAACAATGTGTTGTGACTATTAAATGACATCTTTCCATTCACAAAGATCCATTCTACGCTCCTATACCAGTGTGTTGTGACTATTAAATGACATCATTCTATTCACAAAGATCCATTCTACGCTCCTATAACAGTGTGTTGTGACTATTAAATGACATCTTTCCATTCACAAAGATCCATTCTACGCTCCTATAACAATGTGTTGTGACTATTAAATGACTTCATTCTATTCACAAAGATCCATTCTACGCTCCTATAACAGTGTGTTGTGACTATTAAATGACATCATTCTACTAACAAAGATCCATTCTACGCTCCTATACCAGTGTGTTGTGACTATTAAATGACATCATTCTATTCACAAAGATCCATTCTACGCTCCTATAACAGTTAGACCTTCCTATCGTTTCCCGGATATTTAGCTCCTGATGATCAACAGAAATATGTGGATTGTTGTACTTTTCAGAGGCAAAATGTCAACTTTTAAATTATGTTTACAAGTCTATATATGTATAGGGTCATATAACATAGTTTAGTGTTCATTCCAGTAAACACCAAACTCGTGAACTCTTTGAGGTTTTTTCAATATTTAACCTAAGCGCAACATCGGTTGTCAATATCTCAGCTACCTAGGCGGCCCCCTTAAGACAGTTGGGAGGACAACAATTAAGAGTCTCAACCCTGATAATGATAAGACAAGGTTCGCGGGAGGGGAGGAACAAAAGGAAGGGGGTGAACTTTTGTTTAATTTTCAAGTCACGAACGTGCAGGAACGTGATTACTACCTTCCTAGCCTTACCCCCTTCTTTGTCACGGGGGAAGAGGGGGTTAGTTTGTATTTTGGACACGCTAAAGTTTGTTTCCACCACGCACGGGCCAAAACGTGATGTCGCAGTAGTTTCTCTCCGTAATTTATTTGGTAGTTTCTCCCGTAATTTATTTGGTAGTTTCTCCAATATTTTATCTGGTAGTTTATCCCGTAATTTATTTGGTAGTTTCTCCCGTAGTTTATCTGGTAGTTTCTCCCGTAATTTATCTGGTAGTTTCTCCCGTAATTCACTTGGTAGTTTCTCCAATATTTTATCTGGTAGTTTCTCCCGTAATTTATTTGGTAGTTTCTCCCGTAATTCACTTGGTAGTTTCTCCAATATTTTATCTGGTAGTTTCTCCCGTAATTTATTTGGTAGTTTCTCCCGTAATTCATTTGGTAGTTTCTCCAATATTTTATCTGGTAGTTTATCCCGTAATTTATTTGGTAGTTTCTCCCGTAGTTTATCTGGTAGTTTCTCCCGTAATTTATCTGGTAGTTTCTTCCGTAGTTTATCTGGTAGTTTCTCCCGTAGTTTATCTGGTAGTTTCTCCAGTAGTTTTTGGTAGTTTCTCCTGTAGTTTATCTTATAGTTTCTCCAATAGTCTATCTGGTAGTTTCTCAGGTAGTTTCCCTAGTAGTTTCTATAGTAGTTTATTAGCTCGACGAAAGTTCTCGGTTCGAGATTTTGTCATTTTTCTCTCCACACCACGTTTTACTTCCCATTTGGCCTACCCGCATCAAATGACTCTCTTAATGTGGAGATGAGGGAGATAGTTTGGAAGGAAATTTACCCGCATTTTCTTGGCGAGAGAGAAAGAGGTAAAACCGTTTAGAAATAAAACATATCAGTACACCCGACTGGTATTTGAGCCTCAACCTCCTCCGTCACCGGCAAGCCAGACAGGATGAGTGCGACGCCCTTGCCCGCATGAGCACCGATGCGGCTCTGTACACAAAACTTGCTTTTGTTAGACGCTTCTAACACGTTAGTTGATACCGGCTCTGTACACAAAACTTGCTGTTGTTAGACGCTTCTAGCACGTTAGTTGATACCAGCTCTGTACACAAAACTTGCTGTTGTTAGACGCTTCTAGCACGTTAGTTGATACCAGCTCTGTACACAAAACTTGCTGTTGTTAGACGCTTCTAGCACGTTAGTTGATACCAGCTCTGTACACAAAACTTGCTGTTGTTAGACGCTTCTAGCACGTTAGTTGATACCAGCTATGTACACAAAACTTGCTGTTGTTAGACGCTTCTAGCACGTTAGTTGATACCAGCTATGTACACAAAACTTGCTGTTATTAGACGCTTCTAACACGTTAGTTGATACCGGCGCTGTACACAAAACTTGCTGGTGTTAGACGCTTCTAACACGTTAGTTGATACCGGCTCTGTACACAAAACTTGCTGTTGTTAGACGCTTCTAGCACGTTAGTTGATACCAGCTCTGTACACAAAACTTGCTGTTGTTAGACGCTTCTAGCACGTTAGTTGATACCAGCTCTGTACACAAAACTTGCTGTTGTTAGACGCTTCTAGCACGTTAGTTGATACCAGCTCTGTACACAAAACTTGCTGTTGTTAGACGCTTCTAGCACGTTAGTTGATACCAGCTATGTACACAAAACTTGCTGTTGTTAGACGCTTCTAGCACGTTAGTTGATACCAGCTATGTACACAAAACTTGCTGTTATTAGACGCTTCTAACACGTTAGTTGATACCGGCGCTGTACACAAAACTTGCTGGTGTTAGACGCTTCTAACACGTTAGTTGATACCGGCTCTGTACACAAAACTTGCTGTTGTTAGACGCTTCTAGCACGTTAGTTGATACCAGCTCTGTACACAAAACTTGCTGTTGTTAGACGCTTCTAACACGTTAGTTGATACCAGCTATGTACACAAAACTTGCTGTTGTTAGACGCTTCTAGCACGTTAGTTGATACCGCCTCGCACCGAATTTCTGGGGAACACCGAAACAATCGCGCTTCCCTCATCCATCACCAGTGTTCACATGGTCTAAGTCGTCTGTCTTGCAATGGAATGGATTATCAGTGACGTAGTAAGAGCAAACAACTTGATGTATCGTTCCATGTCGCTTATTGACTGTTGGATCCTAAACATAATTCTTGTCAATCCGCTAGAATGTATTTGTAAAGATCATAACACGACGTTTTGGGGTTTAAGGCGTTGCTTCGGTGGGTGCCTAGCCGTCACCCTCTCCATCTAGTGCGTAATACCTTCTCCATGCGAGTGCGTAATACCTCCTCCATCTAGTGTGTAATACCCCCTCCACGCTAGTGCGTAATACCCCCTCCATCTTGTGCGTAATACTCCCTCCATCTAGTGTGTAATACCCCATCCATATAGTGCGTAGTACCTCCTCCATGATAGTGCGTAATACCCCCTCCATCTAGTGTGTAATACCCCCTCCATGCTAATGCGTAATACCCTCTCCATCTAGTATGTAATATCCCCTCCATCTAGTATGTAATATCCCCTCTATCTAGTGCGTAATACTCCCTCCATCTAGTGTGTAATACCCCATCCATCTAGTGCGTAATACCTTCTCCATGCGAGTGCGTAATACCCCCTCCATCTAGTGTGTAATACCCCCTCCATCTAGTGCGTAATACCCCCTCCATCTAGTGTGTAATACCCCTCCATCTAGTGTGTAATACTCCCTCCATCTAGTGTGTAATACCCCATCCATCTAGTGTGTAATACCCCCTCCACGCTAGTGCGTAATACCCCCTCCATCTAGTGTGTAATACCCCCTCCACGCTAGTGCGTAATACCCCCTCCATCTAGTGCGTAATACTCCCTCCATCTAGTGTGTAATACCCCATCCATCTAGTGCGTAATACCCCCTCCATGCAAGTGCGTAATACCCCCTCCATCTAGTGTGTAATACCCCTCCATGCTAGTGTGTAATACCCCCTCCATGCTAGTGCGTAATACCCCTCCATGCTAGTGTGTAATACCCCCTCCATGCTAGTGTGTAATACCCCTCCATGCTAGTGTGTAATACCCCTCCATGCTAGTGTGTAATACCCCCTCCATGCTAGTGCGTAATACCCTCCAACCCCTAACACCCTAATTTAAGGCAACACTGAAGGACGGGTTTTCTTAGTTCATGCGTTTTAACAAATGTGTTTGTATAACGGTTTAATTTATGGACTAAGAGGTGAAGAGGGTAGTTGGAGTAAATACACCGGCATTATCCTGGAAGGGAGATGGGGGAAAAACCACCCCTCAGTGCTGCCGCAAGATATTGTTCCCGTGACCTCTCCAGTCACCGGCAGTCCATTCTATTGCGAGAATGACGTGTTAGACCAGGGATGAAGAAACGGCGGCCCTTTGAGGTGATCGGAGCGAACTTTTCACATATCATCGTTTGTAAATCATACATTCGCAAACGGCGTGTATTTCAATCAATTTAAATGGTTAACAAATCGTTATTTCTAAAGTATGTTGAAAAATCAACTGTTCGCATTGATACATTTATCTATGGTTGGCGCACCCCTATATTTAGTAAAACAAATCGGCAACATTTAACTTACATAGATTGTTAGACCTTATGAGGAACCCGTGAAGTGAATGTGACCTTATATATTATAGCACCGCGTCTTACTACCCGTTCGGGTTTAGCAGTGACCTTATAATACTTAAAGTTTCCTCGCCCTTGCCTTAGACTATAGATTATTGCATTTCGCCAAGTTTTACTGAAAGAGAAAAATGATTAGGAAACACATTATCACGTTCATACCAATGTAAACCTACATATTGTGTTTCTAGAGATACGTACGGACACATTACTTTGCGAACGACTGGGTGAGATTCTCCATGGACCACTGGTAATCATCACCTCGCTTACCCGAGCTTGGCTTTGAGACGTCTGTGGGACCCTCCCGGCCTCTGGATTGGTGTAACCCGGCAGCTTGTAGGACTGCGCGATACGTTGTTTTCCTTTATAATCTATACATATACATGCCTAAATATATAAAACTGAGACCCGTCACTTGTGCGCGCACAGAAACAAGCATGCAAGGCCTACATGATGCGTGCGTCTCATTGTTCGAACAAGTAGGAAGGACCGGGGAGGTAAATTGAGACACGCCTGTTTTAAACCCACGGGAGCTGTTCTCCTACCTTGACAGCCTTGCCCAAAGGAGAGGTCGTAAATAAAACATGCAATATTCCTCGAGATAACTGGTGGCTGCGCCGTGGCGGGATCAGGATAAACTACCCCGCACTACACTCGCACACTGAAACTAGCGTTACAGTGAGAGAGAGGGGATAAACTGAGCATAAACTGGTTCTACTATTTATTATCTTGGAGTGGTTCCAGTAGTTGCCGTCTATAAGAGGTTCATTACTTACGTTCAAGTAGTTTCGATGGTTACTGTCAAGAAATAGCTCCGTCAACTACTGTCTTGAAGTAGTTCAGCTATTTTCTGTCAATAAGTAGTTCCGTTAGCTACTGTATTGAAGTAGTTCATCTGCTTACTGTCAAGAAAAAGCTCCGTCAACTACTGAATCGAATTAGTTCAGTTAGTTACTTTCAATAAGTAGTTCTGTTAGCTACTTTCTTGAAGTAGTTCAGCTATTTTCTGCCAATAAGTAGTTCAGTTAGCTAATGTTATAAATCTGTTCCGTTAGTCACTGTCTTGTTGATCCGAGCTCAAAACTTTTGTAAACAGCTTGTTTCTCAATAATTCACTCGATCAAGGTTTAACGACACATTGCATCATCCTGTAGGATCTAACTATGCAACCCGCAGCACAGAAATGTAGGAAGTGTAGACAGTTCGTGCTATCTAACGGCGGTAGACATGCTCATTTTAAAAATAGGTACGTTTTACGTCATTTTCGTAGAGTAAGGAAGGATGAGGAGGACTTTCAAAGAGGAAATGAGTAAGGATTTGCCTGTGAAAAATATGAATTGTTTTATTTTTCCGACGTGTATCATGCCGTGCCATCGATACTTTAAAGAGACGGATAAATGGAGTTATTTCCGATGTGGCTAAACCAAGGCCACCAATAGTAAACCATAATATGGCCTTAGCTTAACTAGAGTGTAACTAACCAAGGCAACCAATAGTAAACCATAAGATGGCCTTAGCTTAACTGGTTTAACTAACCAGGCCCAATAGTAAACATAGATGCCTTGCTTAACAAGATATAACTAACAAGGCCACCAAAGTAACATAAACGCCTTAGCTAACTAGATGTAACTATGAGAGATCTTGGTGAACTCCGAATTAATTAATTAATCAGTGGTAGATTGGTCCAACTCTAAGAAGACGTCACTCTCGCATTAGACTCGATTGCTGGGCGACATGGAGGTAGGGGTTTGAATCTCGGCCTTGTGTATTAAGGGTGGTTTTCCCCAAAATTGTTTCCTCATTCTTTCTCCACATAAATGGGAATATGGGTACATTTTCTCTAAATTATGCCATCCTCATCCATAATTCATCAGTGTAAATACTCGTATAGCCCGGATGGGTGGTAAAACGTGAATAACTGGGAATAAATAATTCCTCTATTCAGCCCCTCTTTATCTACTTTATACCATATACAGTACATACCTGTGTATATGAAATGTAATGTGTGTGTATGTATGTATGTATGTTATGTATGTATGTATGTATGTGTGTATGTATGTATGTGTGTGTATGTATGTATGTTATGTATGTATGTATGTATGTATGTATTATGTTTGTGAGTGTATGTCCTGATAACTGTACGGGCTATTCGCATATTTGCATTAATTGGGTGAGTGTGAAAGGTTAAATTACAGTGAATTTCACCCACATTTTCTAAGGGAGGAACCCATTTTGGAAAAAAATCCTTAAGACACTCAAATGGGATTCGAACCCTTACTTCCCCGTCATCTGCAAACCAGACCATACGATACTAACACCTTTATCAGTGAAAGCACCGATGCTTGTATCGTTAATTTAATTTATCGGTAAATCTGGTCTTGAAAATTTTATATATAAAACTTAGTGTTAGTGTGACGACAAGGTAATATCTACCAGAGGATTATTTACGATAAGGATCACAAGGTTCACTTGAACGAGAATAGAACACCGGCCTCTTGAATCAAAGTAAAGCACACCTAACTCTTCCTGCAACATCACTAACATAATCAGGTGATGTCGAGTGCGTTCATCTGGATTGTAACAGTCCTGAGGAGGATGTGTATAGAGACTGAAGAGGAAGAGAGAGAGAAGTGTGGGGGGGAGGCGTCTTGTGGCGTCGAGGGGCCTTCCAGACCAAGACGTCACGTTTACTTACGACCTTTGAATGACTGTTGGCGTCAACAGCCACGACACACCACGGGGTGGCTTGTCAGGGGATTAATTTCAAACTGTCAAGCAAATTTCATGGAAATGTCAGGAAATTTCAAACTGTCAGGAAAATCTGAGGAAATTCAAAACTTACTGAGAAATGTCAGTGAATTTATTTCAAACTGTCAGGGAAATTTCATGGAATTTCAAACTGCCAGGGAAATGTCAGGGAATTTCAAACGGACTGAGAAATGTCAGGGAATTTATTTCAAACTGACAAGGACATTTCATGGAATTTCAAACTGTCAGGGAAATTTTAGGGAATTTCAAACTGACTAAGAAATGCCAGTGAATTTATTTCCAACTGTCAGGGAAATGTCAGGCAATTTTGTAGTCGATCAGGGAGAATGTTATATTTGGCCGTCCAGGGCAACCGGTTTAAACTTTTTTTAAATCAAACAGTAAGTTATATATACATATATACTTTTGAGTGCATTTCGAAAGAATTGTTAAAAAAAAAAAGTAATACATACAAACATCCTAACGTGTGAATTCTTCCAAATGAAACTACAATACTGGGTTCGTTCAGAACCCAAGTTAAACTCTTCTTAATGAATTAGAACCAGAGTATACCCCTGTCGCCCCCCTCCCACGACACTGGGGGGTCATTGTAGCGAGAACTGACACAATCAGCGCCCCAGGGAAGCTGTGACGACATGACACCCCATGCCCTCTTGTCCTACTTCCAGAGGCGCCGCGACGCTAGCCTCTACAGTAACCCCCACTTACCCCCTCAGCACGAGCTCAAGACCAAAGAAAGAGACGAGGGGGTGGGTTCGGTAATACAATATCTTAAACAAACTGTTGACTATTTTCTGTCTGAACCAGTTTGTACCTTTTTTACTTTCTCTTAAAGAGTCACCTCGACCCAGGGTTGTTATAATTTTACCCAGCCCCCCTCCCCCAAAAAAACCTGGGTTTTATTAAAAAAACAAAAAACCCTTAATATATTTTGGACACAAATAAATCGTCCAATTTTTGAAAATGTTTAGTCATTTTTTTGAAAATCTTTTGGTTCAAACCCAATAATAATAGTACATTGATTTGTATTTGGTGCTATACACAATTTTTGAGATTAGAGATTTTATACAATAGACTAAGCTATAAAATATGTTTTAGTTAGTTGAACAACATAATATGTTCAACTAGCAACTCACTTGGGATAATATCGTTTTAAGGTACCTACACTGTATTAATGCTAAGCCCTAGTAATAATACTTTGTCAAAAAAGCAAATGAGATTCATGGTCTCCCCTCCCCCTTCCCACCTCTTTCTATTCGTTCTACACAAAGTCTTTATTTTTAAACCTGCTAGCTTATACAGTATTGTTGCCAAGAATTACATTGTTGCATTGTTGTTTTTCTTTACTATGTCTCTTATTACTCCTTTCCTTACTATATTAAAATTAAAATATGTTTCTCTGGATCCCGAATAATTAATATATTTGAATTATTGGTTTAATCAGATAACATACATACTATATTTAACTAAACCAACAAAAAAAAAAACACAATATAACTCAACTGGGTTATTTTAAAATAATCCGTTTTTTCCAACCCTGTCTCGACCCCGGCACCCCACCCCACCCTCATGTAATTGATGTTTGCAAACATATTATCCCGTCTTCTCTTTCTTTTCTCTTAATATTTCCGGAAGCTTTCAATTAAGTATCAAAATGATTCGCCGACATAGCGACCCCAAATGTAATAAAACCATATAAGTGGATTAGGGTGTCAATCAATTTTTTAAAATATATTCTTAATATTAGGTAAAATATTTATATTTTATTTCTTTATATAGAAATAAATTTGTTTATTTTATTTAAATAATTAATCTTTACACACTAAATTTCTTTTTTGTTGATATGCTCCCCCTGCTCGACAGCCAAAGTGGGCTTAAGACCATTCGGTCACCGGAGTAGGTATTAGTGTAATTAGGACGCGTACAGCCCTGGACGGGAAGTAAGACTATGTGAAAATAAAACTCTCGAACTGGTCGACGTCTTGATTCTTGTGGTTGAGTGTACCGTAACGCTGGGTGACATCATGACCACGCCACCCCCTCCTCCTGCACACATATATGAGAGATTATAGTGACACTCCTTTTTTTTATTGTAATGAGCTTAGAGCGTCGGTTTCCTTGGGCGTCGCGGTGGCGCTTCGTTAATACGCGCTCGCCTGAACGTCGGCGAGCGTAACTTGTTTTACGGCGTAGTTTTTTTTTATGTGTTCTTGTGAGTGGGTGAAGGTGAGAGGGAGGTCAGCTTGTGGTGAGTCCGGTGTCTTCGAGCTTAAGGGGGATGGTGAGTGCCTGCCTCAAAACATATTATTTGAGAATTTTTATTTAATATTTTAATTAGTACCATGCCTTACTACCCGTTCGGGCTGTACGCTTGTGTACTAGTTACGCTAATGCTTTTAGGGAATAAGACGTTTATATTTATATGAAGTGTACTCGCATTTGCGTGGAAAGTAGATTTTAAAACACCCAAACTGAGATTCAAACACCGATCTTCCAGTCATCAGCAGTCTAGTCTACTGCGAGAATAGCGTCTTAGACTGTGTAACCACCAAGCGTATGAGAAAATTATTAATTTATTTCATGTGCCCTGTCTGACCACCCTTCCGTGCTGTTCGCATATTTACATTGATGGGGGCTTAGGGATGAGGAAAGTAGAACTCACACCGGGGATCTATTATCATTATAAGGTGTTCTGTCTTACGACAGGTCCATTCCTTTTGTCATTGAACTTAGGCGCCCTGTTCTCTGCCTTCTCCTTGAGCTCCCAGAATTCTCTTATTTCCTTCAAATTATCCAATATTTAAATCTTTCTTCTTCCTAAGCTCCTCTTTCCTTTTACTTCGTTCAGAGGATAGTTCCTCCTAAGGATGTGTCTGATCCAGTTTGTTTTGTACCGAAGAATCACATCCAAAATGGTTCTCTCACCCATTCTTCTTAGGACTTCTCATGTGTCAGCCTGTCTGTCCACCTGATCTTATCAAGTCTTTCTCTCAGTCATAAAAAGTCATTAAATTTTTCTAAACCAAGTTCATTGTGCAGGTAAGAATAGTTTTTCATATACTTATTCTTAAAATTTAGTTTAAATTTTAAAGTTGGGACACTCGAATCCTAAAATCCAACAGTAATCAAGAGATTCGAGATTCGTAATAATCTAAAAATAGTATCGCGAATAAAATAATGGTTGCTGTGATTTCAAATAACAATTCCAAGCAAATTGTTACATAATTATATTGACTTGTGTGGCTTGGAGAATAAAATCACAAAAACAAAATTGTATTGATATAAATACTTATTAAAAAATGTTCTTTTTATTGTTTATGACGTAATAGATATTACAAACAAAATATCATTTGTCAGGTTTTTTTAGTTAAATTTTAAATATTTTTCAGGTAAACTAAAATAATCGTAAGTTTTTAAAGCTTCGAGGATTCGAAAGAAAATTTAAGATTCTGATTCGACAACTATAGGATTCACCCCATCTATATAATAAATTTACAACTACTTCCCAGTGAGGACAGATTTCGAAAATGATAAAATCTTAGAAATCAGAAAGTATGAAATTTTAAATGGAAATCTCAATCTAAAGGGATGGGTTGATTTAATTTTTTTCATCACTTTTTGGTTATGAGTAATTAGCATATATGTTGAAATGTAGTAGACTATTGATTATCCGGGGTAGCATTAATTGGGTTTCAGACTAACCGAGGCGGTAATTTTTAATTATTTAATAAAATTTCAATTAAAAGCCCGCCCTACACGCTCCGATATAATTGTCTGGCGGTGTACAGGCCAGTAAAACAGAACGTGTGGACAAAAAATTTAACATGAAATGAAAACATTATTTTGCATTTGACTGTACGTACATAATAACTTTTTTTCATTTATTCAAGGTATTTAACATGGACATTCTAAACCAACTGATCATGTGAGCACATGACCTATAAACTAACTTAAATCTAGAACAGACACAACATCCAGCCCCCAGGCTGTTGTTAATTCATCACTGTGAAAGGAAAAACCCACATTTCACCAATTATCCATTTTTTGGCCTTGCCAGGAATCGAACCAGGGTCACTTAGCTCAGTAGACAGACACGCTACCGACTGAGCTAAGGTGTTGGAATACATAACAGAAAATAAAACTGGTGAAATTGCGAACATGCTATCGAACGAAAATGGTGACATCGGCTTATAACAAAAAAAAAAATCTAAATAACCTGGATGGGTAGTAAGACGTGGTTGTAATATATATATTATATATATATATATATAATGGTTATATGTTATTTGGGCGTACTTATTCATCGTTGGGTTTATCTGTGTTTTTTTTTAAATCTGGGCAAGTTGTATCCCGGATAATCGAGAGTCTACTGTATTCATGAAATATAGTTTACATAATTTGGTAGACACCCCGCCTAAGGAAATGTAGCAACATTTGCTTGAAGGGAATTAGAAAACCATTGAGGAAAATCCCCCTTCATTACACCTACCCGATCTCTGTGTCACCGGAAAAACCAGACTAAAAAGCCTGACGTTTGGACTGCGTGCCCACCGATACGGTTGAGAGCCCAATTAAAACCCTACAAGAGTGAGGGGGGAGGTGGAACTGGTCACTTTGGCAACTATGCAATGCTCTTGAATTAATCTAATTGAGTGACGTCAAATAGGTCAATTTGCAAATACAAGGACGGAAGGGCGTTACCCCATTCGTAACGCGTGGAGGTTTGACCTAACCGCCCGTTAAATTGAGGGTCTATTTGGCTGTCACTGTGGATTCACACGTTCGTCGAAAAACAAGAGCAGAACTGAAACGTGATCACGTGACGAGTTCTAAACCAATCACAAGAACTCAGCGTTGGTCGCTCTGCACTCGTATAAAATACCTCAGCTTTGTACGCGCTTCTCCATAAAATATTTGTGGGAAGAACCAACCAAATTTCATAAAACAACCTACCTACTCAAATTGTGTGTATCTGTATACAAAGTAATATACAAGCAGACAGCTGCGTCTACTGTTGTGACATGATTCGAAACAACTCGTTAAATGAAAAGCGCTTGTGTCGTTCTTGTTTTTATTTCACTATACAACACACTAATTAGAACATATCCATCGTGATAGTAAATTTTTTTTCATCACGTGTCTTACAACTCGTTCGGGTTAAACGCCTATGTACTAATTACATTATTGAGTTTGAGATTAGGAAGGTGTAATTGAGAGGAAGTACACCTGCATTTTTTGTAGGGAGAGTGGAAAACCATTTAGGAAATCCACCCTCAGTGCACCCAACTGGGATTGAACCCCGATCTCTCCGTCTTCGGCAGTCTAGTCTAACACGAGATAAGTGCGTTAGATCACGCGGCCACCGAAGCGGGTAAACATTAAGTTCATCTAGTCAGGGTTTTTTTTTTTCGGGTGAAGATGAGGTCGGGTTTGAACCCAGGTCGGCTCTACTGAGGTACGAATTTTTTCCCTAAATTGTTTATTTCCCAACCTAATTGGTCTAATTAAATGCAGAAGCAGTGGAGGAAAAAAAAAATTGTGGGGAAAAATATTTTCAGAAGAAAAAAGTCAATCAACCAGGATTTATTTTTTTCTCTCCGTTCTTTGTCTTACTATACATGTAAAATTTAACAGAACATGAATTACAAACTAGCTTAGCCTCGGTCAGAACTTCTAATAGCTTAACAAACACCCAACTCTTAGTGTCTAGATATCTATTTACTGATTGAATTATTGCAGAGCTAGCTCAAGTATACCCTGATTTTGGTAAGAAGCACGTTCTAAAAGGCCTTATTTCATACCAAGATCCCACTGTATGGAAGTATTTTGGTAGGATAAAAGACCTCCCAACAACTGTAGAAGGAAGTCGGTCATGAAAGGCCTTTTATCCTACCAAAATACTACTGTACAGTAGGACTCTGGTACGAAATAAGGCCTTCCGAAACGGGCTTCTCACCACAATCATTGGATACAATTAGTAAATATCTTCAAGATCCCGACCTAGAATCAAACCAGGTTCCCCTAGACACCTTACCAACTAAACTCCCGGCAATATATTCTAGTTACTTACTGATTTAATTGCAGAGCTAGCTCACATTTAAATGAAGGGTACAGGGGAAAAAGAGGGAGGGTCTAATTTTAACTCAACTTGATTTAGTACTGCTATCTGTTAGACAATGAAGATACCTTTCCAATATACTTTAGATTATTGTTAAAAGAGGTATTTGTCATATTCATATTTAATAAAAAAGTTTTTCCTGGGGTCCTTATTAGGTTTGAGCTTAAAAATAGTAAATACCTCCATCAGCCTACCCTGGCGACAAATCTTGGTTCACTAGACTAGTGTTTTATATCCACATATCCAAGCGGAAGGGAACTCATAATATGGATTTAGTTACTAGATAGTTCGTTCGATTCCTAGTAGGTCTAGTTTATTTTAATTTAACGTTAACTTTCTGAATCGACTGATTATAGGCTATCAACACATGACTTATAGACTCACTTAAATCTATAGCAGACACAACACCCAGCCGTTAACTCATCACTGCGAAAGATGATAACCCATATCTCACCACTGATATATTTCAATGCAACTCCGGGAATCGAACCCTGAACCCTTAACTCAGTTGCCCGCGACGGTACCCTCTGAGCTAAGATGTCGGACAGTAGACATATTGTCACGTGAAAAGCTTCCCCAGTCACTGAGGAGATAACGTGCGTGAGCTCGATAAAAAGAACTGTTTTAAACCTGGCGTCAGGATAACTTAGTATTTTGAGAAGCTGTCTAACACCCGTTAAGGGCTCTCTGCAAGCGTAAAACGCTCTCCATTAAACATGTGCTTCGGTCGTAATGGGCTTGGAGAGTATTATACAGTACAGTCCGTAAATAAATGGGAAATAAAGCAGTGTTTTATGGGCACACTGTACATTGCAGGATTGTAGAGGGAATTAGGAGGGAATATTCAACTCTCATACCAGTGAGTTACTTACCATCAGCGTCTTAAAACTATCTGACCTTGAGTGGAGGGAGAAAACTATCTTACTTTGGGTGGAGGGAGAAAACTATCTGACTTTGGGTGGAGGGAGAAAACTATCTCACCTTTCGTGGAGGGAGAAAACTATCTGACCTTGCGTTGAGGGAGAAAACTATCTGACTTTGGGTGGAGGGAGAAAACTATCTGACTTTGGGTGGAAGGAGAAAACTATCTCACCTTTCGTGGAGGGAGAAAACTATATTTTTTTCCAAAATGATTTTTCCACTAACCCTCCACGCAAATGCGTAATTAGTACATAAGCGTATAACTCAAACGGGCTAATAATTTTCACGAGTGAGTTATTATATGGTCATCATGGTAGTGGAAGTAGAGTTTGTCGTCCAGAAGAACACCTGGATCATTAATATATCACTGACCAATTTATAAGTAAAAATATAGGGTTACATTTCCTGATAAAAGATATTAATTTGATTTTTGAATATTTTCAATAGACCAACGTAAAATACCATTTCTAACAGTTTACAAATCTACAATATTGTTGATAATATTGTACCCGTATCGGTGGTCTGATGGTGTGCCGCGTCAGACTCGTGTTAGACTAGTTACTGGTGACGGTGTGATTGGGGGTTCGAATCCCGCTATGGTGTACTCGGGGTGTCCCCCCCCAACCCCCTTAATGGTCTCCCACACTCTCCCTTACTAATCCCCGACACACTATTGTAATAAGCACATATTCGTGTAGCCCGGACAGTAGTAAGACGCAGTGATAACATATTTATAAATATAGATAATGGGTGGGTTATTCAACCCTGTTCGTGATGTATTCCCCCACGTATCACCTTTCTGTGCCTTGCACACGTCGATACGTCGCGTGCCGCACACACACACACACACACACACACACACACACACACACACACACACACACACACCACACACACACACACAACCTATCACTATCAAACATCCCCTCGCAATCTGACCTACTTCAACTCTTTGCTCGTGGCCGAGGTAATAATTGTTGATATTTTCCAACGTCCGTCCCCGGGATATCCATTTATAGTTACACTAATAGAGTAGCGATGAGAAGGTATGATTTTATATCATATGTACCAGCGTTTGCTTGGAAGGAAGTGTGGAAGGCAAATTAAGAGACAAAAAGAAAATACCCTCGGTACACTCAACCGGGATTTGAACCCCAACCTATCCCTTTACTGGTGAACCAGACTAGATGATATTGACGTTTAGTCCGCGTACCCACGGGTGACGATGTCGCGGTGGTTATATTTGCGAGTTAATCCAATTATTTATTTTTAAAACGTCTAAGTGAGGTTTGCCGGTAACCGGGGACGTCGGGATTAGAATCTAAGTGGGGTCTACTGGAAGGGTTTATTTCCTCATTTGTTTCCCCCATTCTCCTTTCATGCAAACGCGGGTACATCTTGGAAAGCAGGGAACTTTTTGTTTCTTGGAAAACACAAGGAACTTTATGTTTTTTGGAAAAACACAGGGAACTTTTTGTTTATTGGTAAAAACAGGGAACTTTTTGTTTTTTTGTAAAACACAGGAACTTTTTGTTTCTTGTAAAACACAGGGAACTTTTTGTTTCTTGGTAAAAACAAGTAACTTTTGTTTCTTGGAAAACACAGGGAACTTTTTGTTTCTTGGTAAAAACAAGTAACTTTTGTTTCTTGGAAAACACAGGGAACTTTTTGTTTCTTGGTAAAAACAGGTAACTTTTTGTTTCTTGTAAAATACAGGGAACTTTTTGTTTCTTGGTAAAAACAGGTAACTTTTGTTTCTTGGAAAACGCAAGGAACTTTGTTTCTTGGAAAAACAGGGATAACACAGTGAATTTTGCAAAAGACTAATGCAAATAATGAAATATTTATTGATTCTATAAACCTCAGTGCACACTTTAATTACATTTAGTATAAATGTAAAAGAAAAGTGAAGAAGTAAGTGCGCTGATTCGTATACATTTATTATCCTCCCTCATGTAACATTGGCTTGCGAAACAACTCTATGTGTACTACCTCATCGAGCACAAATTGTTTTATTCTAAACACCAATTACATGACTTCACACTGGTCACTTTGATGACAGACAAAATGTAATTCCTCCAAGCTTCAATTAAATCTGTCTGCAAAAATGGGAATTATACTCGTTACGAATAGTCTAACGGCATTCTTGTCGAAATGAAATACTAACAAGGAGCACTTTGAAAACTGAAAATACCGACGGGGCTACATTTCTAAGAATTTAATATTGTCACCATCATCAGTAAAAAAAATAAAATAATAAATGAATTAATCTTAAAGTCATTATTACAATTTTTTTTAAAATATGTCAATACCTCCTGTTGACCTGCATGTTAATTGACCACAAATTTAACTTATTTTACATCAATTACAACATTAAATTATTCAATCATAACTTATTATAGGTGTAATCATCAAAATACTCATATTATACATTTTATGCTTTGGTTTTTTTTTACTTCTTTCCTTAATACTTCAATAGCATGTATCATAAAAAAGATTCGTGTTAGGCTGATGATTTCATTTGTTTCATACAATATTGCTCCTTGACTATATGTTATTGCTTCATATATTTTTTAAACAATAAAAATAAAATTTTATTTTTTCTCAAATTTTACCTTATTATCATTTTTTAAAATTTGAGTTGATGTGTGAACAAATAATTTATAAGTTAAAATCTGCTAAGGATAAAACTTCATTTTTTAACCTAAATTCTCAACATCATATATTCTAACCATATATTTATACTTATTTTTTAAAAGTGTTTTAACCCGCTTCAGTGACTGTATCGTCTAAGGCGTCACTCTCGTGTTAGGCTGATGATGGAGGTGATCAGAGTGGTGGTGTGATGAGGTGGTTTTTACAAAATGGTTTTCCCACCCTCCTTCCACGTAAATGCAGGTAGTTTTTAATCTATGTCTGGAGAGTAAAGATAAAATATTTCTTGCACAAACACTAATTTATAAATTTCCTCAAATACTCCCCGACCCCCAAATATCATAATCCCAAATTGTATGGTCTTACAACATTTATAAAAAATAACAATTTGGCCGTGTTGCATGATGGTTCATCAAAAGGTCCACGGGGGTGCACATAATTATGGATAGGCCACCTTCGGCCCACGGACCGCCAGTTTGACATAAATAGTCTTCCCTATGATGTCACTCTCGCAATAGACCTGACTGACGATGACGGGATGACCGGAGTTCGGATCCCAGTAGGATGTAATGAGGGTAGTTTCCCCCTAAATAGTTTTCCATGCAAATGTGGATACACTTCCTATAAATTAAACCTTTCTCATCCCTGACACATTAGCGTAATTAATACATAAACGATGCGTACTGACCGAACAAATAGTAAGACGCGGTGATTAAAAAAAGGGGGAACTTCTTGTGAAAGAACCTGGGGGGGAGAAAATATATGTTGTACTAAGAAAATGGTACCACCCTTAAATGGGGAGAAAAACAAACAGTCTAATATTAGGCAGCCGGGGGTTTGAACGTCTGGTCTCCCTAAATTCTCCGCTTGGCCTCCCTAGCCGTTACAGTCGCTAGGTGACGAGGGTTCGACCGGACTACGCCCTTTGTGGATGACGAGCTACTGCAGATCCTGATCATGAGGAACATTAGTCAAGGTACCCCCTTCACCCCGTCTCGTCCCCTCGTGCCGTTAAACAAAGAGCAGGATATTATTCAAAACATGACGACAAATTACACGGCTCACATATTTTCATCGAGGCAGGGAAAAAAAGGGGGGGGGGGGGTGATTGATGCACATCACACACATGCGTGCATCCGCGCACTTCGAGAATCACACAGAGGAAGATAGGTTTTTTTGGTAGAGTTTTTGAAATCTCGTCTCTAAATAAGATTCTACCCGCTTCTGCGACCCCATAGTCTAAGGTGCTAGTCTCGCCAGTAGAATAGTCTGCCGTTGACGGGTAGATCGAGACTCGAATCTCGGTCGGATGGACTGAGGGTGATTTTACGAAATTATTTTCCTCTCTCCCTCCACGTAAATGCAGGTACACTTACTATAAATACATCCTTTCTAATCACTAAAACAATTGGCGTAACTAGTACATAAGCTTACAACCCAAATGGGTATATTTATTGACACTATTTATCCCGATTCCTAGCCTGTAGCTCGGGACCTAGATCTACATCTTTAATTAACATCACATCTTTTAGCTATGTTCTTTTTTAAATATAATAATAAGTTTAGAATAATCACCTATTCCAAATGTCCTATTTGTCCTTCTTTCCTATACCTATCCTACTAGTTGGTCCGCCCTGGGTATATTACGCCCCCGGTACCCTGCCTCACTGGCTGTCCTGCCGCATTCTGGATCTAACAGATCGGCAAGAGCCCCAGGGGGGTGGCGGGGTGCATCCCCCTATCCACCACCTGGGAGGCCCCCTACCGAAGACTTTGCTTCGCTTACTATCCACAGTACCACCACCTATGGACTTAAAACTAACTTAACCTAAAGATTTACAAAAGTACTCAATACAAACTTAACTTAAGTACAAGTCCTTCTTATAGATGGCCGCAGGGGGTCTTTCAGTTGTTATCGCCGATCCATTTTCTGAACTGAAAGCAGCCAGCTATCCGATGGATCGGTAGACGGACCAGACGCCCGACAGCTCCAGCCCAGCATCACACACTTGTCGCCAAGTGGGCTGGACCCTATGAGTGAGGGGTCACTCCCTTAAAATTGCCCAGAACATCCTTGCTTCAAATTACACTTGGCACACTTCTGAAAAATAGATTCTGTTTGCCTCTCTCTCTCTCGTTCATTTATCTCTTTGTTTATTAAATTATGTAAATAAAAATTCACACACTCTAGTATTTAAAGTGATAAATAAAAATAGCGCAATTTGAATTATTTCTAAGCGTTCTTGTTGACCTGGCGGTCTAGGGGTAAGGTATCAGATTTTTGTGCTGGGGTCCAGAAATTCAATGGTGCTAGTAATTAAAATATAATAATAATAATAATATAATAATAATCAATATATAATTTATAACTAGTTCTACATTTTATGTACACAATAAAATTATACTTATTGTGTGTGTGACTTCAGGCCGGATAGTAGGACCTAATAGAAAAGTATTGCAACAAACGGGCCGTTCGAATATGTCCCCGCGGCCGGGCCGTGAGCTTGCGAACCCTGGCTCCGAGGCGTCACTCTCGCAATAGACATGACTGCTGTGCTGACGGAGATACGGTGTTTGAATCTCGGTCGGGTGTAGGCCTAACTGATGGTGGTTTATCCTAGATGATTTTTACACTCACTCTCCCTCCAAGCAAATGCGGGCACACTTTCTCTAAATTAAAACTTCCTCATATTTAACACATTATCGTAATTAATACATATGCGGCTAACCTGAAAGAGACGCGGTGATAAAAAATATCTTAGTGCCAGCGGTTTTTGACTTGCGTGGTTGGTGATGACGCAACTCGAGCCCCACCGCGGGGTGAGGGGGAGGGGGCCTGACTGAGAGGCACCCTCTTTACCCTCCCCCCAATTCACAAACCCAGTGACCCCGGCCGACAGACGAGCCCGGGTCGGAATTACGATTCAAATCACAGGAGCTCTGTTCTAAATAAGGCACGTGCGGAAAAATAGCTTGGCCGTGTGGTTAAATGGTTAAAATGGTCAAGGGTGGGTGGTATGCAAGAGAGTGCTACTAAGTGGACCCTTAGTGTTAGTGGACTTTTAGTGGCGTTGGTTTACTTGCGTCATCATAGGTTAAAAGGTGTGCTATAGACTACATACACTAACGCGCCACTAAGCATCCACTCACATTTCGTGGTGTTCTTGCATACCGGCTTAGGGGAACATGGTTATATATATGGTAGGGTGGGGCTATTTGTGTCATTTAAACTTTAATTAAAGTTTTCACCTATAATATGCTTACGAAATTTTGTCAAGTGTTATTTATATCTTTATCTATATCTTCTGAACCATACCTAATAATAGTTTTTTTGAAAAAAAATCTGAGTAGGACATAATTAATAAAGAACATTATCAAGTGGAAATAACATTTTAGTAAAAACCTGGGGCTATTTGGATCAGGGATGGGGTTATAATAATCACATCTTTATTTTTATATTTTACCATGTGTATAGCCAGTTTAATTTTTTTTTATTAAAGATGTATACTACTAGATGCAAACAAAATGTTTACATGCATTTTCCACACTTAAACTTTATTTCCAAAGGCCCCGACACATACTTCATGAAACCACAATTTGCAGGTTTGACACCTAATCCAGTCTCCTTTTCCACTTGAATTTTTGTCAAGATAAGTAACTTTACAAAAACCACATGGTGAATTTCCTTCTTCTTCTTCATTGTAAAAAATATTATCGATATTATAGTCTTCATCTGAGTTGCTGGGTGTAGCGAACTCAGATAAAAATATGTCTTTTAGTCTTTTTAGACACTTGGTATTTCAAGGTAATACCAGTATTAGTTTCTTTTTCGAGTAGTAAAGCTTTTTTCGATCTTACTTTATCAACATTTTCTTGTGATGTTAGACGGCAGGCTCTTTGTTTTGTCCTCTTTTGTTTGTATGTGTGTGAAGCTTTGACCGGTGTTGGTAATACTTGAGAAAAAGTAATGGTAGATGTTTTTTGTCTGGTTGATGGTCCTGCAGTGTCACATGGAGTTCCCGGTTCTCCTATAGGCCTATCTGCAATAAAGGTGTGTGAAGGAAGACATTTTTCTTCAGGCACTGTATCGCAATTGTAAGGAAATATCCCTGTACATTCAAAATCTTTGACTGCATTCCCAACAGTTGCTCCTTTGATCCAAGCAGCATTTAGCAGTCTGCCTAAAGTTAATTTGGTGATTGAGCTTTTTGGGTTGCTGTGAATGAATGAATTAGTTTCTTGATGATAAAAATCTTTTAGGGGTTTAAAAAATGACCTATCAAGAGCCTGCATAACGTGCGTGGTGTGAGGTGGAAGGCACAATGGCTCTATTTCATTATGCAAACAAAGCTCAAGACACTGAAGAGAGTGATGTGATGAGTGGCCATCTAAAATAAGCAGGCATTTACCAGAAGATCAGTGCTATTTAAAATGTTGCAGCCATTTTAGGAACAATTCTTCATTCATATACCAACTCTCTGACATTAGTACTAATGATCCCGATGGCATTCCGTTGTTAAATTCCTCTGTCATCCTTTTTCCCTTGAAAATCACGACTGGGGGTATAAAAACCCCACTAGCGCTGCAACATGCTACAACGGTCACGTTTTCACCTCTCTCTAAGCTTGTTAATGAAACTACCTCTCTCTTCCCCTTTTCTGCTACTATTTTAGATGGTTTTTTGTTCATCGGAAAACCAGTTTCATCCATATTGTAAACAGATTGTGGCTGAACATGGATTCCAAGATTAACTGTGACATCATTTAGTAACTTGTAAAATTCTTCTACTGCATTTCTTTTCATTCCTTCAGCGCTATATTTTGACAAACCTTCTGGCTTTCTTAGGGAGATATCTTGATGGCGTTTCATGAAAGAAATAAACCAATCCTTGCCTGCAATTTTGGCACAATCATTCCAAGGGGTCTTCATGTTAAGGGACTTAGAAAACTGGAACGCATCTTTACGCACACTTTTCGATGAATGACCAAAACCACGATTACAAAGAACTTTTAGTCTTTCTACTAGGGCTCTCTCCTGCTAGAAAGATAGGACTGTAGGATGGCCTCTTGATTTTTGTATTATAATTGGGCTATCTTGGTGGTGCCCATAAGTGGTTTTAAGTAGTCTAGCCGCCCGAACTCTTCTTTGCAGTGTACTGAACGGTACCTTGAAATGTGATGCAGCTGCTCTGACACTCCAGTTTTTGTTAAGTGTACTGTTTAGTGCCAGGGTCATTCCCTCTTTTGACCTTTGTTGGTCTCTCTCTCTCTTTTTTTTTTGTATTCTCGAACCATCTAAAATCATATTTTAAAACTAAATCAAAACACTAAAATAACTTAGATAATCTTACAAGTTCAAGTTATATTGTATTTAAATAATGTAAAAATGGTTAAGATTTTAATATATTAGGACTTACCCCCACGAAGATTCAGTATTACTAAATTTACCTAGACCTGTGTGTTTGAATATATAAACAGTTAATTGTTATTTAGTAATACTGAATCTTCGTGGGGGTGAGTCCTAATGTATTAACATCTTAACCATTTTTACAATATTTAAATACAATATGACTTAAACTTGTAAAATTATCTAAGTTATTTTAGTGTTTTAATTTAGTTTTAAAATATGATTTTAGAGGGTCTAGTTAAATTTTTCGAAAACAAGTTATTCGAAAATAAATTTATCGAAATCAATTCACCGAATACAAAACCATCGAAAGTAATTTTATCGAAAATCAATTTTCCGAATGATATGTTTGTCGAAATCACATTTTTCGAAAATCAATTGCCCGAAAATCAATTTCCCGAAGTAAATTTACCGAAAATTAACTGTTCGACAGTCAAATAATCGAAAATGAATTTTTCTAACAATCAATTTTTTTAAGAATCAATTTTGCGAATTGCAAATTAATTTTTTTTTTCGGAAAATCAATTTAGCGAACTGCGAGTTTTCCGGAAGCTATTTTATCGAGGACTGGGAATCACCTACCCCTACCCTCACCCCCCATAGGGAGGATTACCCCTAACCTAACCTAACCTAACCTTACCTAACCTAAGCTAGAATTTTATTATACTTCGAACTTAGTTCGAAAAATTTACTTTCGAAAACCTCCTTTTTGAAACATAAATTTGAGGTAAACTCATTTTCTAAAACTTCTCATTCGAAGAATTTCTAGATCGAAAAATTTGTTTTCGAAAAACTGCATTTCGAAAAATTTATTTCCGAAAAAATGATTTAGAAAAATATATTTTCGCCTAATTGATTTTCAAAAATATGTTTTCGAAAAACTATTAGTTCGAAAAATTGCTATATCGAAAAATTGGTTTTCGAAAAATTAAAGTTCGAATAATTGAATTTCGAAAAACTGATTTTCGAAAAATTTCTATTCGGTAAACTCGCCGGCTACCCCTCGCCCCTCCTTTCAAGAGTACCGTTATAGGGTTAGCCAGTTAGGTCAGTGTTTAACAGGGCTGTCCAATCTACAACTTACAACTATAGCACATCTAAGTATTTTAAACGAGACAAAAATACTTTTCCAAATAATCTAGCGCTATTCTTCAAGCTTTGAGTACTAATGAGAAATAATATGTAGTATTTAATATGTTTAGTTTGTTTTTAAAATTGAATTCAAAAGTTTTTATTTGCAAATCCAACAACGATGATAATATGACAACATATAAGTTTACTCTACGAAGTGTCAGAAAGCGATAAATAATTAATGGTATATTCTAAAAATAAATAAAAACGCAGGAAAATAATGATCCAAATAGCCCCTTAAAAATTGATTCAAATAGCCCCAGAAGCAAACTATTTTTCAATATAAAATAACTCTATTGTTTTCCAATAGAATACGCTCAAACTTCTTGGTGATGAGCCCAGAAGACTAAGCTATAAGTTAAAAAAAAATACTTCGAAATCAACTATAAGAGGGAAGACCTTACAACGCAAAGACAATTGTTTACATCACTAGAAAAAGTATGTCAATCTCACGTCAATTGATCTTGTCAAACAATTTTTTCAGCTATTTAAATGTTTAAAAATTATAATTCTTTCATACCAATTTACAGACAGTAGATCATTCAGTAAATTAGAAGGACTAAAAACCAAAAAATATGTGCAGAATAACTTCGCATTAGCTTAAATCCTTATTTTGATTCAAATAGCCCCACCCTACTACATATATAATATATATATATCTTAATATATATAATTATTCTGTACGTGTGTATGTCACTGAACTCTTCCTAAACGGCTGGACCGATTTTGATGAAATTTTTTGTGTGTGTTTGAGTGGGTCCGTAGATGGTTTGGATTCACAATTGGACCCGGTAGGGGGCGCTGCAATCGGGTTCTAGGATTTTATTTTATTCTATAGGGATTTTTTTTTAGATTTTTTGCATATCAGAACATGTAATCTCAAAATTTCACCCCCCCAACACCACCACCCCAATATTTATAATAATGAATATAATATTAATAATTGACCGTTAAAAAATCATAAGTTCATCAATAATTGACCGTTAAAACCTTCTGAAAAGTTCATGAATAATTGAACTTCTGAGAATAATTCATAGTTGTGTTTGTTTTTCGATACAGCTGATATTTGTGGAGTTGTGGGCGAAATGCCAAAAATGAAAAGATGTTTTATTTTGTATGTTGTCTTGACAAACAATGAATTTGTAATATTTGTGTTACTCACTAATTGGAGTTCATTGTGAATTTATAATTGTGATGATCACATAGTATTTGTTTTATTATCGAAATCAATTATGCCACCCAAACGAAAAGCCAACGTTCGGGCAGGACAACGTCTGGCGGGTCCGCTAGTATATATATAGATAGATAGATAGATAGAAAGAGAGAGAGAGATGGGTGTGTAGAGCTAGGCGAACTATTCTAGGTTAAATTATTTTGTAAGTCGTCATGTTTAATAAGCAGGGCTGGCTGAATAGATCAGCGAGGAAAATATTCTTGCATCAGAGCATACAATTTCTCAATATTTAAATAGAAAAATGACTCCTGGATACGGAAAGCGAACCCGGGACTTAGTACGCCAATTATCTGACCACTGATCTATCCAGGAGTCGTTCAGTATCAGGGATATTCTTCACTCATATTTTAAGGTGATTCCCGCACGTCCCTCACAGGCTCTGCCATAAAATATGAGTGAGGAATGTCCCTGAGCACGGGACGATACCTGGATAGCTCAGCGGTCAGAACATCGGCGTACTAAGTCCCGGGTTCGATTCCTGTGTCCAGGTGTCATTTTTCTATTTAAAGAATATGATATCTAGATGCGGCTATTACCGTAACCAACAAATATAATAGCTTGGTTATTTAATCCACCGTATAGTTTGTTTTAACCTACACCAGTAGTCACGCGGGTTGAGACTTTAGACTCATATTGTCCATCAAGCCCAATCACGGTAATTACAGCTACGAGGAAACGACTGAACCGATTTTGACAAACGAACACTTATTTTAAATTCTGTAAATTGAAAAATGACATGGACACGAGAATTGAACCTGGGACCTTTGGCTTAGTATACCAATGCTCTAACCACTTAGCTATCAAGGAATCGTCCCTTGCCCAGAGTCATTCTTCACTCATATTTTAAGGCAGATGAACTTATTTTAAAGGTTAGGGGTCTAGGATGTCTGAATAAACGGTAACTTCCGAGTAAATCCTGATTTTCCGTCTTCTCTGCTGTGAGAAGTGGCTCCTCTGTACAGTTCTTCTTTGTTTACATCTCCATGGAAACCATGGTTTTTGTATGATTGCAGGCCGTTGTATGAAATATTTCTCTTTGGTTACAAATATTGACTGGATTATTACTTAAATGGCGCAACAAATAGACGGAGCGCTGAAAGGGGAATCGTTTTAAGGTTATAAGTTTTGCTTGAATTTAAACACCTTAAGCTCAAGATCTACTTTAAAATTAAAGTTGATAGTCTTTGACGAGTAAACCTTCAACTAGGAAGTCACTCGCTTAGGTGGCAGCATGGTCTAACGCGCTATTATCGTGTTGAACAAGATTTCCGATGACGGGAGATCGAGGTTCGAATCTCGGTCGGGTGTACTGAGAGTTTTTTTTTACAAAATTATTTTCCACTCTCCCTCCACGCAAATGCGAGTATACTTCCTCTTAAAAGATCTTAATCCCTAAAACCATGAGCGTAATTAGTACATAAATGTATAGCCCGAACGGGTAGTAAGATTCGTTGACGCGGTGCTAAAACAACTAGAAAGTCGAGTGAGGCCTCTTTCTTGTAAATTTGTTCGCAATACAAAGTTTTGGAAACATTTCAGCGCGATAGTCTGCAACCCTCCACCAGTAGACCTACCTTTGTAAAATGAAGGCAGGATGAGTACACACTAGTTACTATGTAAATAAGCATACATTATTAATTTCATATCACAAGTAAGCACCTTGAAAGATACACGTCAATAATTAACGCTCTAACCATAGTGTTAACCTGTGACCTTTACTAACTGGTTGGTGGGTTCTGAGAGGGGGGAGGAGGGAGTACGTTCAGGAAGTTATGATTGAGATAATTGTTTAGAAGGGTGTGTGAAATATCGTAAAACCTCAATACAAATACAGTATGACCTTGAAAAAACAGGGGTCATTGCGTGATAAACAAACAAAATGGAAGCCATGAAGACACATAACAAGTATAGTCCAATTTTCAGGTAATACCAAGAAAAAGTTACTTGATCTACTTTTACGTATTCATACGCTAATTATTCGTGTGCTATGCAGCTATCACACAGTGGCATAACTAGGGTGAAGTAGGCGGGTCACGTGACCTGGGTGCCAAATTTATTAGCACTAATAGAAGAATACCCGCTTCGGCGGCCACATGGTCTAAGGCAGTAGACCAGACCGCCGATGACGGGGAGATCGAGGCTCAAATCTCGGTCGGGTGTATTGAGGGTAGTTTTCACATAAATGGTTCTCCACTATCCCTCCACGCAAATGCGGGTACACCTACTCTAAATATAACCTTCCTAATCCCTAAAATCACTATTGTAATAATTATTATTAGTACATAAGCGTACCCGCCTCGGTGGCGTAGTTGGCTAACGCGCTAGTCGTGTTGAGCCCGACTGCCGAGGACGGGGAGATCGAGGTTCGAATCTCGGTCGGGTGAACTGGGGGTGGTTTTTCCTAAATGGTTTTCCACTCTCCCTCCACGCAGATGCGGGTTCACTTCCTCTATTCAACCTTCCTAATCCATTAGCGTAATTAGTACTTAAGCGTATAACCCGAACGGGTAGTAAGACGCGGTGCTAAAAAATACATAAGCGTCTAAACCGAACAGGTAGTGAGACCTTGTGCTAAAAAACAGTTTTTATTCCTATTATTTTGCAACCGGTATTAAATCTAGTAACCAGATTAAGTACCTTTCAAGGAGCGCACATTTGTTTTATCTGCCCGGGCGCAATCGGTTCTAGTTATTTCTCTCCGTATCACATTTGACAGATATTATCAATAGCTATAAAATACCACTTAATAATATGATAAAATGATATCATTGTGGAACTCAGGAAAATACGATTTGTATTATCTAAAAAAACACCTTCTCCAATGAAAATAGTTCTGTAGGTAGCTGTGGGAAAGTAACCGTATATATTTGTTATTATTTTTTTATTTGAGGTATTTAACGTGCACTTTCTGAACCGACTGATTATATTAGCACACGAGAATTTCCATGAGCGAGAGTGAAAGATTCTACCAATTTTGCCGCTAATTTTATTTTCCCATACCTTCGAAGGTTATTTTATACGACACACTCGACATGGGATCGACAGTTTTCACTTCCTCTTCAAAGGAAGTTGTGCTACGAATGTTTATCGCTCAAGAAAAATCCATCGACCCCGGCTGGGTATGAACCCACTAACATCGGGTCTTGAGGCGAGCAAAGGTCGAATATAGTTGTAGTTATTACAATTGCGTGAAACTGTTTGACGATATTTTTTTGTCAGCACGTCTTACTAGCCGTGGGGTTTGTACGCACTTATAATAATAAAAAGAGTCATAAATAAACCACGTAACGCTTTTTTAATAACTTTTTTACATTCCCACTCAACATGCGGCACCATGTAGATTCTAGAGCTCCCCCCCCCACCCTCCATCAACAGCGTTACATGGTTTATGGATGATCCCTTACGCCTATGTGCGAAGGATGAGAAAAGTAGAAATTAGAGGAAATACACCCGAATTTACGTGGAGAGAGAGAGAGAGAGAGAGAGAGTGAGAGACCGTTAAGTAAAAACCACCCTTAGTACACCCAACCTAGATTCGAATCCCGATATCAGGTTGGGTTTTGAATCCCGGTTTGATTCATATATACCTATATATTTAATAATTCCCACGTTGTCCGACACCTTATGTCAATCAGTAGCGTGTACTTAGTTAAGGACCCTGGGTTCGATTTCCAGTATGGCCGAAAATTTATAATTTGTGAAATGTGGGTTTCCACGTTTCACAGTGATTAATTAACGGCCGGGGGGAGGAGGGGCTGGATGTTGTGTCTGTTCTAGATATAAATTATTTTATAAGTCGTGTTCTGATAATAGTAATCAGTCGGCTCAGAAAGATGCACGTTAAGTAATAATTTTAATAAAAGTCCCACTTCTTTTCCACGGGAATGAGAGTCAATTTTTTTTCTCAATTCCACCTTCATCGTTTCTTACGTCTTTAGTGGAAATATGCGGATAAACGTGATGGTTTGTTAGACGCGGTGAGGGGAAAGAAAATAATCAGGGAAATCGTTCAGTCGAGTATATCGTGGATGTGGACTTTAATCCCGCGCACTAAAAGATAAACATCAATAAGATCCCTGCTGTATTTCTAACCCGCCGCTCATCCTCAGAATTTATCACCAAGGAAAAGAAAATATTCTGTTTTGACTGTCCTTGTTGAGTTATTTCTCCCAACTCTCCTTCCTCTTCTTTCAGTTTTCTTTTATTATTCCTTTTGAGTCTTTTGAAATCCGTTGCGAGTGAAATATGAACTCTTTTGAAAATAAAAGAGACGGTATATTATTTTATTATGTTGGGTTTTTTGATGTAGTGTCGGATTATTTGTGTCTCTCTGAAACAAGTCAGTTGATATGAACCAGCGTCAGTAGTAGAATTGTCTCGTAACCAGAGTTGTTGATATAATTTTACCCAGCCCCTCCCCCCTCCCCCCCAAAAAAACCCACCTGACTAATTAAATTATATTAAAAATTATGTAATTCCATGTGAACGATTCCCATTATTCAAAATATATGTGAATTTAATTGTGAGGGTATCGGTTGAATAAAAATACCTTACGCTATCACACAATTGTCTGACTCCTTAAGGCAGCTGAGATATTGCCAATGAGATGTTGCACTTAGGTTAAATATTGACAAAACCTTTAATAGTACATGCGTTTGGTGTTTACTGGAATGAACACAAAACTATGTCCTATGATCCTATACATAGACTTATAAAGATAGTTTAAAGCACACTGTTATAGGAGTGTAGAATGGATCTTTGGGAATAGAATGATGTCATTTAATAGTCACAACACACTGGTATAGGAGCGTAGAATGGATCTTTGTGAATAGAATGATGTCATTTAATAGTCACAACACACTGGTATAGGAGCGTAGAATGGATATTTGTGAATAGAATGATGTCATTTAATAGTCACAACACACTGTTATAGGAGCGTAGAATGGATCTTAGTGAATAGAATGATGTCATTTAATAGTCACAACACACTGGTATAGGAGCGTAGAATGGATATTTGTGAATAGAATGATGTCATTTAATAGTAGGGTCACAACATACTGGTATAGGAGCGTAGAATGGATCTTTGTGAATAGAATGATGTCATTTAATAGTCACAACACACTGGTATAGGAGCGTAGAATGGATATTTGTGAATAGAATGATGTCATTTAATAGTCACAACACACTGGTATAGGAGCGTAGAATGGATATTTGTGAATAGAATGATGTCATTTAATAGGAGGGTCACAACACACTGGTATAGGAGCGTAGAATGGATCTTTGTGAATAGAATGATGTCATTTAATAGTCACAACACACTGGTATAGGAGCGTAGAATGGATATTTGTGAATAGAATGATGTCATTTAATAGTAGGGTCACAACATACTGGTATAGGAGCGTAGAATGGATCTTAGTGAATAGAATGATGTCATTTAATAGTCACAACACACTGGTATAGGAGCGTAGAATGGATCTTTGTGAATAGAATGATGTCATTTAATAGTCACAACACACTGGTATAGGAGCGTAGAATGGATATTTGTGAATAGAATGATGTCATTTAATAGTCACAACACACTGGTATAGGAGCGTAGAATGGATATTTGTGAATAGAATGATGTCATTTAATAGTCACAACACACTGTTATAGGAGCGTAGAATGGATCTTAGTGAATAGAATGATGTCATTTAATAGTCACAACACACTGGTATAGGAGCGTAGAATGGATATTTGTGAATAGAATGATGTCATTTAATAGTAGGGTCACAACATACTGGTATAGGAGCGTAGAATGGATCTTTGTGAATAGAATGATGTCATTTAATAGTCACAACACACTGGTATAGGAGCGTAGAATGGATCTTAGTGAATAGAATGATGTCATTTAATAGTCACAACACACTGGTATAGGAGCGTAGAATGGATATTTGTGAATAGAATGATGTCATTTAATAGGAGGGTCACAACACACTGGTATAGGAGCGTAGAATGGATCTTTGTGAATAGAATGATGTCATTTAATAGTCACAACACACTGGTATAGGAGCGTAGAATGGATATTTGTGAATAGAATGATGTCATTTAATAGTAGGGTCACAACATACTGGTATAGGAGCGTAGAATGGATATTTGTGAATAGAATGATGTCATTTAATAGTCACAACACACTGGTATAGGAGCGTAGAATGGATATTTGTGAATAGAATGATGTCATTTAATAGTAGGGTCACAACATACTGGTATAGGAGCGTAGAATGGATATTTGTGAATAGAATGATGTCATTTAATAGTCACAACACACTGGTATAGGAGCGTAGAATGGATATTTGTGAATAGAATGATGTCATTTAATAGAGGGTCACAACACACTGGTATAGGAGCGTAGAATGGACTTTGTGATTAGAATGATGTCATTTAATAGTCACAACACACTGTATAGGAGCGTAGAATGGACCTTTGTGATTAGAATGATGTCATTTAATAGTCACAACACACTGTATAGAGCGTAGAATAGATCTTTGTGAATAGAATGATGTCATTTAATAGGGAGGGTCACAATCACAACACACATTGTATTGCATTAGTATTTTCCTCCTGCCTGGTTTGTTCTCTTATTCTACCTTCATAATTGTCCATATAGGATAAGGCTTGAGACAAGTTGCTGACGTTTAAAAATCTCACTTTATTTAAGAAAAAGTGTTTAATATTTTATAAATATTGGTCACGCCAATGTGTAGGTGAAAAGTTTCTGACCATTAAAAAAAAGTATAAAAAAAAGGACGTATGATTTAAGAGTTGCTCATTTTCAACAATGGTCCCGGCACAGATTTATCTGATTGCCAAACCCTTCCTTCACCTCTGACAAGACGTGTATTAATCACAACTTGTGAATGTGTAGAATGCCAGCCTCCACCGTGGTTCGGATTCCACGTTAAACTGTAGGTCCTACATTTCGTCTCACAATCACCCTACCATTTCACATTAGCGTAAGTGCGTATAACCCGAACGGGTAGTAAGACGCGGTGCTAATAATAATAATAATAATAATATATAATAATAATAATAATTTTCAACAATGTTCTACACGAAAACACTCAGTTTAGAGATCAAAGTAGTTAGAAAATAGTTCAAGTCTTCCTCTAAAAAAAACCATGTCATGCTTTGCTAGGGATCACAACAGAAAACTGTGAGATGATTTGGACTTATTTGGTGTGCTCTATGTATCAATGATATTATTTTTCTGCTTTGAAGTAGCATCACGACCTCTCATTAAAAGGAAAAAGAAGAAAAATAATAAGAATTGAAACAAAGAGTAGATCAGTGATATCTTTTTCTCCCGCAAAACCCTAAGATAAATATTTACCTGTCCTCGCTGTTGATCAATCGTGTGATCCCACAACAGAAGCTCAAATGTATATAGGTCGGTATTTTGTTTTGTAACTGCGTCTTACTACCCGTTCGGGATATAAGTTTAAAGGCTTCATTAGACGTAACGACTTCCCCATGGGCTTCCTGAGATGGACTTCCTCGTGGGCAAGTTGGCGCGTCTAATATCAGCTTCGGCTTCTCCGCGTCATCTTATTCTATTGCGCATGCGCCATACTCTAGTCTCACGTGTTTTCCTGCAGGCTCTTATCAGCGTCTTTCTTGTTGCTAAGGGGCAAATTGTAGGTTTGTGATTGTTCATTTTTCTAAAACACGACAAATTTGCGTTGTTACACTAAGGAGTTTGTTTAAGTAATTGACATTTATAAAAACTATCTCGTGTTTTCTTCCTTACTATCAGACATCTTGTCGTTAACTAGCCAGGCAGTAAGACTCCACCCACCTATAGACCTACTCTTGTCACTAACTAGCCAGGCATAATACTCCACCTATAGACCTACTCTTGTCACTAACTAGCCAGGTAGTAAGACTCCACCCACCTATAGACCTACTCTTGTCACTAACTAGCCAGGTAGTAAGACTCCACCCACCTATAGACCTACTCTTGTCACTAACTAGCCAGGCATAAGACTCCACCCACCTATGACCTACTCTTGTCACTAACTAGCCAGATAGTAAGACTCCACCCACCTATTAGCACATACTCTTGTCACTAACTAGCCAGGCATAAGACTCCACCCACCTATAGACCTACTCTTGTCACTAACTAGCCAGGCAGTAAGACTCCACCAACCTATAGACCTACTCTTGTCACTAACTAGCCAGGCATAATACTCCACCCACCTATAGACCTACTCTTGTCACTAACTAGCCAGGCAGTAAGACTCCACCCACCTATAGACCTACTCTTGTCACTAACTAGCCAGGCAGTAAGACTCCACCCACCTATAGACCTACTCTTGTCACTAACTAGCCAGGCATAATACTCCACCCACCTATAGACCTACTCTTGTCACTAACTAGCCAGGCAGTAAGACTCCACCCACCTATAGACCTACTCTTGTCACTAACTAGCCAGGCAGTAAGACTCCACCCACCTATAGACCTACTCTTGTCACTAACTAGCCAGGCATAATACTCCACCCACCTATAGACCTACTCTTGTCACTAACTAGCCAGACATAAGACTCCACCCACCTATAGACCTACTATTGTCACTAACTAGCCAGGCAGTAAGACTCCACCCACCTATAGACCTACTCTTGTCACTAACTAGCCAGGCAGTAAGACTCCACCCACCTATAGACCTACTCTTGTCACTAACTAGCCAGGCAGTAAGACTCCACCACCTATAGACCTACTCTTGTCACTAACTAGCCAGGCAGTAAGACTCACCCACCTATAGACCTACTCTTGTCCTAACTAGCCAGACATAAGACTCCACCACCTATAGACTACTCTTGTCACTAACTAGCCAGGTAGTAAGACTCCACCACCTATAGACCTACTCTTGTCACTAACTAGCCAGGCAGTAAGACTCCACCCACATATAGACCTACTCTTGTCAAACTAGCCAGGCAGAGATCACCACCTATAGACTATCTTGTCACTAACTAGCAGCAGTAGACTCACCACCTATAGACCTACTCTTGGAGGTTTGATGACCAGTTGCTTGTGTACCACTTACCCACGAGGAAGCACATGGGGAAATTGGTGCGTGTAATCCTGCTCTATGAGGAAGGTTGAATTTAGAGGAAGTGTAACCTCATTTTATGGAGGTAGAGTGTAAAACCATTTAGGCGGAGGGTGGGAAATCGGTATACCTGACTGGGGTTCAAAGCCGATCTCTCCGTAATCAGAAGTCTAGTCTATTGCGAGAGTGATGGCTTATAACAGAGTAGGCCCGTGGGCCAAATGCGGCTCTCACAGTATCCTGGGTGGTAAATGTGAACTGATGGTTCAAATAAAAATATTTATGTAAAAAGGTCAAGATTGCATTTTATTATTCATTTATTTTAATTATAAAATCATATTATATTTATAGTACTAAGTTGTTTTGTGACAGTGTGCGTGTGACCGTGCGTGTATATTGATTCATAATAGATTTTTGGGAGGTTAATAAACTTTTTATTTGGCAGTAAAATCTGTAAGATTCTACCAACCAAAAAATAAAATATGTGTATAAATATATAAAATAATGGTTTTTAAGTGTTTGTAGGTCTAGATTAAGTTGATGAGATTACTAAATATTATATATTAGGCCCGCGGTCCAAACTGATGACCAAATTGTACCCTTGGGACGAAAAACGTTGGACAACCCTGTATGAGACAATTTTACCAGCGAATCGGATCCTATTGTGGTTACTTCGCTTCTTACTACCCGTCCTGGCTTTACTCACTTAACCACATTACTGGGGTAGGGATGAGGAAGGTATCATTTAGAGGAAATTAGCCGAGTTTGCATTAAAATAAGAGAAGGAAACTATTCAGTGGAAACCATCTCAGTCGGGGATCCGAACCCAAAACCTTCTCGTCGCCGGCAAACCAGAGCAGACACCCTCCCATGCGGGTCATCCTCTTATTATATAAATAATAATAATAATAAATATAGCACCGCGTCTTACTACCCGTTCGGGTTATACGCTTAAGTACTAATTACGCCAATGGATTGGGAATTGGGAGGGTTGAATTTAGAGGAAGTGAACCCGCATTTGCGTGGAGGGAGAGTGGAAAAACATTTAGGAAAAACCACCCCAGTTCACCCGACCGAATTCGAACCTCGATCTCCCCGTCCTCGGCGGTCGAGCTCAACACGACTAGCGCGTTAGCCAACTACGCCACCGAGGCGGTTCATCCTCTTATTGAAGTCCTCAAGGTGTTGACCTCGACGAACTCTGCCCTATACATCCTGACGTCCTTTTTGTAATCAGGGTGTGGCGTTGACATATCGGGTTGTACATCAAGGGAAAGGTGGACAAAGACACTAGGGGGTTCTTGTAAGCGCGATAGTGGCGCCTCTATGGGCTGCCAGTGACACCAACCGACTGCCATTCAACATGGCAACGGACTATGTTCATTTAAATCTACTACACTTGTAGACACGTGAGAATATCCTGTATCCGTCTCTTCCCTCTGTCGCCCATAACAACCAATATTAAGAAGAATATAAAGGTGTGAGGTTTCTAACTTATTCCTCTTGTCTTACTACCCATCTGGATTACAAGTATATTAATGTACTAACTACGCTCCTCTGTTATGAATGAGGTTTAGGTTGAATTTAAAGGAAGTGTACCTGCATTCGCGTGGAAAATAATTTAGGGAAAACCACCCTCCGTACACCCGACTGGTTTTCTAATAATGATCTCGGTGACCTGGTGGTCTAGGGGTAAGGTGTCAGACTTTCTGCTGAGGGTCCGGGGTTCAATCCTCGGTCCCGGCACAGATTTATCTGATTGCCAAACCCTTCCTTCACCTCTTACAAGACGTGTATTAATCACAACTTGTGAATGTGAGGAATGCCAGGCCTCCACCGTGGTTCGGATTCCACGTTAAACTGTAGGTCCTCCATTTCATCTCACAATCACCCTATCATTCACATTAGCGTAAGTGCGGATAACCCGAACGGGTAGTAAAACGCTGGTGCTGAAATAATAATAATAACAATAATAATAATATAATAATAATAATAATAATAATAATAATAATAATGATCTCTCCATCCTCGGCAGTCCAGTCTCTTGCGAGATTGACGCCTTAGACCATTCGACCATTGAACCGGGTAACTCTAAAATTAGAATTATTTTACTGATATTTGAAATATTTATTCCAAACTATAATATAATTGCACTAAATTGCGTGATACCATTTATTGCTTTTTTAAATTGATTTGATTTATTTAAGATGGGAATGAAGGGAACGCTAAAAAAGGTCGGAGTTTCTTGTTGTTCTTATATCAAAACTTTTTTTGTTTAAATAAATCAAATATTTATCCAGTACAAACATAAGAGTTTAATTTTCTTCACGTGTTGATACCAACAGTTGTTGAATATCTGGCGAGGGTGTCCCCAGAATTAATGACAACTTTTCCACTTCATTCAAATGTTTGTCATCAAATGCCACTATGTCCATTAAAGATATTCACCATTGTTTATATCACCGGTGAAGAAAATTAAACTCTTTGTTATTACTGGAGAAAAGCACTTGCTTTATTTATACCAAAAAATTGTTTTGATATAAACACAGAAAAAAACACCGACCTTTCTAGCGTTCCCGTCCATCTCACCTTAAAAGCTGCATTTCAGACAGATTAATGAAATACTACGGATATACTGAGGGGAGAAGTAAGTCCATAACTCTTATTACCCTTTCCTTAGTCATTTGTCTGACTATCCATCTATCTACAGGCGAGGGCAATATATGTCCTGGAATACTATATTGGATAAAATTACCGAGTTAAATGAATTCTTAATATCGAATATTGGCATCGAATCGTTACAAATTTATGTTTTATATACGACGACAAAATGTGTGCGCTAACAGCTGGGTAGAAAGACGCAGCCGAAAATGATACGATGTATTATGTATGAGTTTTTTTTATACGAGGGATCAAAACTGCTTTCTTGAAGTTCATGGCGCATGCGCGCTCTAAATGTCACTCAACTACTGCATCGACAAAGAGGTTAGGTCGAGACCACGTGTGATTAACTAACATACTCAAGGAAGACAGGTTTATCTTTCCTCTTTATTTATCACCGCGTATCACAACCCACTCGGATGAGGAAGGTTAAATTTAGTAAGAAGTGTACCTGCATTTGCGTGGAGGAAGAGTGGAAAGCCATTTAGTAAAAAAAATCACTATCTGTACACTTGACTGGGATTTGAACCCTGATCTGCCCGTCATCGGAAATCCAGTCTATCGCGGTTTGACGCCTTAAGATCAAGGGTTTCCAACTCAGTGTGTCCGAGGGCCACAATTAAATTCACTAGTCCAGTGGCGGGGCCGCGTCATAATCGGCTGATTACTGTCAATTTATCCAAAAACGAGAACAGGTATCTTAGTTGCGAATTAAATTTAAAAAATGGTGATTTAAACTTTTAATTAAATACTATATAATTTTTCCAACCAAAATATACCACCTCTGAAACGTCAACATAATACAACAGATATAACTTTTAAATTGACTGTCCCTCTGATCTACTGGTAAAAGTTCCTAGCCATGGACCCAGAGGTCCCGGGTTCGATCCCCGGTGTTTCCAAAATGTATCTGTGAAGCAGTTGGTCTGGAACGGGGTCATATTAAGTCTCTATTTATTTAGCACCGCGTCTTACTACCCGTTCGGGTTATACGCTTAAGTACTAATTACACTAATGGATTAGGAATTGGGAAGGTTGAATTTAGAGGAAGTGAACCCGCATTTGCGTGGAGGGAGAGTGTAAAACCATTTAGGAACCCCCCCCCCAGTTCACCCGACCGAGATTCGAACCTCGATCTCCCCGTCCTCGGCGGTCTGGCTCAACACGACTGGCGCGTTAGCCAACTACGCCACCGAGGCGGGTTATTAAGTCTCATCGTGAGGACAAATGAGGAGATACTGTTTAGAAAACTGATATTAAGGGCCGGAGGGCTCGTTGTGCCGACCACATGACATCCTATACCCGCAAATGTTGGCACTTTCATCAGTAACGGTGGCGTTCCCTCGGTCGGTATAGCTCGCCCCCCCCCCCCGGGCCCACACCGCGGAGAGAGTAAGGAAGATATTAAACACAAACATCGGTTGGAGATTTCATGGATTTTCCCCACGCAATTCAAAACTTTACATTTCTCTGCTGAAAACATCAATTTTACTACAGTAGATCACTTTTCCAAGAAGCTTCATGCACCACAGAAAAGACCGCCAGTTGTAAACCCTCTCTTATACCATTCCATCACCGAAACGGGGTTTTATTTTAAATATTATTACGGGTGATACAGTTATTGTCATGGCCAAGATTTTGATGACATATCATCTTTTTTTAAAGTACCGCACGTGCACATCAATTATGTTCACGACCATTTTGTTGTGGAAATGTCTTTTAAGGTGGGGTCATAGGGTACGCGAGAAATGGTCGGTAGTTTTGCTGTTTTTATAGCAAAACATACCTTTAGTCAAAATATCTTCATTAGAAACGGTGACCTGGCGGTCTAGGGGTAAGGTGTAGGACTTCTGTGCTGGCGGTCCGGGGTTCAATCCTCGGTCCTGGCACAGATTTATCTGATTGCCAAACCCTTCCTTCACCTCTGACAAGACATGTATTAATCACAACTTGTGAATGTGAGGAATGCCAGGCCTCCACCGTGGTTCGGATTCCACGTTAAACTGTAGGTCCTCCATTTCATCTCACAATCACCCCACCATTACACATTAGCGTAAGTACGTTTAACCCGAACGGTTAGTAAGACGCGGTGATAATAATAAAAATAATAATCCAGTAGAAATATAATATTTAGCACCGCGTCTTACTACCCGTTCGGGTTATACGCTTAAGTACTAATTACTCTAATGGATTAGGAATTGGGAAGGTTGAAATTAGAGGAAGTGAACCCGCATTTGCGTGGAAGAAGAGTGGAAAACCATTTAGGAAAAACCACCCCTAGTTCACCCGACCGAGATTCGAACTTCGATCTCCCCGTCCTCGGTGGTCTGACTCAACACGACTAGCGCGTTAGCCAACTACGCCACTGAGGCGGGTTCCAGTAGAAACATAACTTAATTTTCTTCACGTGGTGATATCAACAGTTGTTGAATATCTGTCATGAGCATAGCGGTATTAGATGATAAGCTTTGTAAATAAAGAGAAAAAGTTGTCATTAAATTCCAGGACACCCTTGACAGATATTCAACAACTGTTGATATCACCATGTGAAGAAAATTAAACTCTATGTTTTTATTGGAGAGTTATTGGATTTCTTTTGAAAAAAAAAAGTTTTACTGTCTGACCTTTTCTCTCTTCCCCTACACTCCCACCTTAATAGGTCAATTTTACTTTCTCATATAAAGATAAAGTATTGTAATCGCGGAATTTTTTTAAAATCTCGACATGGTTTCATGTTTCATGTTCACCTGAACACATCTTGCAATTTACTCGATTGCCGATTATAGAGAAATCGGGTTTCAAATCATGATCGGTTAAACTGAGTGTGGGTTTTCCTAAATGTTTTTTTCTCTCTCCCTTCACCCACATGGGGGTACTGTTCCTCTAAATTCAACCTACTCATCCATAACACGTTAATGTGGACGTACAGTACATATGCGTATTTAACCCGGACATGTAGTGAGACACAATCAAATGAGTTTCAAGCTTCATCTGTTTCGCCTGACAAACCGAGTGAGTCTATTTTTAATACTGAGCTTCATTGCGTGTGGTATTGTTAAATCTCACAGGCGCTTGTCAAAGGGGAGCGAATCTTAGGCTAGGGTTAAGGGGTCGTCCATAAACCACGTAACGCTTTGAGGGGGGTGAGGGGTGAGCTCTAATGTCTACATACTGTTACATAGGGGGAGGGAGGGGTACATCAAAGTGTTACGTAAACAGGTATAACTCAAATTCTAATCTTGAAAAAAATATTATTGTTCATGTTTTCACCTTTGATAAACTTACTTATGGATAACTTCCGAATATCTGTGCGTTGAAAATGCAAGCTTAGCACTTAATTTTTGTTTATCAATATGACTATGAACGCCAAGCACAGTCGAAAACACATATTTTCATGCGGATGACAGTGACATGTTTATACTGTACTTGTTTAGATTTGTCCGAACTACTGACCCCCTCACATGCTTTTAGTTGGATAGCAACTGTCAGTCAAAGCGGCCTTAATTTATAAGTATAGTTGATTTTGAGTATAATTTAAATGCCCACTGCACATTCTTTTACATAGGCCGTGAATAATCACCTGTGTTTGTACAGAAACAATTTTTTTTTAAAGCAGGAGACTTGTTCATTGCTTGCGTATAAAAAAGCGATATTAAGAAAAAATAGTGGAAAGTCTCAAAAAGATGTTGTAGTGACATGGAAAGAAGCAAAAATACAGAATTTTTCTCAAGTCAAGTTTGAGAAGTCAATCAATAGTGTTATTTCTTCATACCAGCAGCATATTATGAAAATTAAAGCTTCATATATCATTAATTATTCACAAAAGGTAGGTGTATTTAAGCCTATACCTTTTCCCTTCTGATAAATCTAATGTGTATGTATATAAATGCAACTATTATACACACGCTATGGTGGCTGCATTGTCTAGATAGTCATTCTCTCAGTAGACTAGACAGCCGATGTTGGGGAGATGGGGTTCGAATACCAGTCAGGTCTACTGAGAGTTGCTTTTTCTACATAACTTCCCACTCACCCTCTATGCAAATACTGGTAAATTTTCTTTAAAATTCTACCTTTTTAATATACATTTTGTAGGGTGGTATAGTCTAATTGTAGTTATTCTAATTTAGAATTCTTTAAACAGCTTTCTATATGATGATAATATGACTATCATAAAAAGTGCACAATATTAAGAAAGATTTCTTCCCCCAGTCATCATCTAGCGAGCGCTACTCTAGAAAAGGGCCATCCTAGTCAGAACATAGTAGTGCCGTCTGGCTATTACTCAGATCGCAAACCTGACATCCATAACATAAATATAGCAGAGGTTTTTCCTCATGAACCTATCCATAAATAATAATACTCTCTGAAATCATTTATGTTCAGGATTTAAAATGGATTTTAAGAAGTATTAATTCTGAATCCCTCCTTTAGTATCACAAATCTTCCCTATGGAATAATGACATTCATTCTTGGTGAGAAAAGTTACGTAACATTGGGGGGGGGGGGGTTGTAGTATAAATGTCTACATGGTGTTACATAGTGGGAGGGGTCTAAAAAGGTAGGAAAAAAGCGTTACGTGGTTTATGACGACCCCTAATCATTGAATCCACAATTCCAGTTTGAATACTGAGTGTAGACGTTAACGACGTCGCCTGCTTAGGGATTTCGAAGCTATTTTTGAAGTGGGTTGCATCCACTCTAAGCAGTCTAAGCACTATCACACTTATGCGTCATGTACGAAATAGAAAGGGAGGTAAGAAAATGAGCAGTTCACCCTGCGAGGTCTCTTTTTTAAACTGCTGATAACCATTTCCCTCTTCTTCTGATGAGTCTAAACACTCATTACACTATTTGAAACTTGAAAACATTGACTTGATTTTTAAATTTTTTTCCTTCTTTCTATTTTAGACAGACATTTGCATCCACGGACTTTTATAATCTACATCCTGGCAGGAAGATTACTAGAGGACATTTTACTGACCAAGACAAATTGCCTGTGTTGTAGATAAAAATCTATTTCACGATGAAAGTAATAATTTTGTGACACTAACAATTTTTAGAATTATTTAATAATGTATGGTTCTTGTTTCATCGTTATATCTTTATAAATCCACAAATAGAACGTAAATGCATTAACATGGGAAATCCTATCTTGACATGTTGTGACGTCAATATAAGCAATTTCTTTAAGAGGGAGGAGATGGTAATAATATTAATCTAGAGTCCAATCAAGGAGGTTCAGGGTGGTTATGATCTAGTAATACTTTGAAAAAAAAATTACTAATTTAAAATAAATAAAAAAAAAGGGGAGGAAAAAACAAAGGAATGTCTTACGCCGTCTTAAATTGTTAAAAGGACTTACAGGAACCCTACGGGGTCTATCTCCGAGGACTTTAATAAATACATACAAAATATTCTGCCGTCCAGTTATGACATATGCCCATCTTTCACGGATATTAGCCTCAAATACTCCTGTTCCATGTCCGTTTGGAACGACACGATATTCGTTTGGCATATCGGATAAAGTTAGCAAGACTCAACTTTATGATATAACTTCCTTATCATCGTGTCTTACTACCTGTTCAGGTTATACGCATAGGTATTCGTTACGTTAGTGTGGTAAGGATGAGGAAGGTTGAAATTTAGAGAGAGAGTGTACCCGAACTCGCGTGGAGGAAGAGTGTAATATTGTTTTTAAAACACCCGACCGGGATTTGAATCCCTAACTTTCCAGTCTTTAGCAGGTTATTTCTATAATAACGCCTTATACCATTTGACCCACCTAAGTGGGTCTTATTACATTTAATGGGGTGGGGGTTGTGGGGGTAGCTAACTTTCAATTCTCAGAAGCGGGCGCAAGGCTAAGAAATACTGGAACCCATTGGTAAAAGTGATATGGATAGAAACATTACAGTCACATTTCTCATTTTAAAATTTAGATTACTTGTCTTTTGTCACAATATTACTGTCATTATAGCCAGATAAATCACATATTTTATTTCTTTACCAATGATTTTTGTTTTAGGGAAAATACATTTTTTAGAAAGGGGACTTTGATTCGTTGTAGTAATGTTAATAAAACCAATTGAAATAGTGCAGGTGGATGCTCTTTTTTTCTGTCTATTTCAGGCAAGAACGATGCCGACTTCTGCTCAATAATATATATATATATTTACATATTCGCCAATTCGTATTAAAATCGATATAATTGACCATTATTCAATATAAAGGCCAAGGTTATAAATTTCGTGAAAATATATGATTTCGTTTTATTTCGCTTGTGGGACATAGCCTACATATTTTAAAAAAAAATGCTAAATATTAAATTTAATGTGATAGTTAAAGTTCGTAAAAATACGTCTCCCGCTATGTGGGTGTATCTTCCTATACCGTGTGAACACCGGTCCGGGGGATTTGAAGTTGTTAAGCCTGAGGATACCGCTCGAACGGTTCGCGTTTTAACAACCCAGATAAAATTGTAAGCGTCGCTGGGCGTCTGATCGATGAGCGTTGTCTCTCACAGAGAGACGCGGCCCGGCCGGTCCCAATTTTCTCGCCACCTCTTCATCAATATGCAGTCCTGGTGCTGTCAAAACATTCCCAGGAATCCATATGAGACCAACAACACGACCCCTGTTTAAAAATACAATAACAGAGGTATTTTATCTATCATTATTATTTATTATACCGCGTCTTACTACCGTTTGGGTTTACTACGCACTTACGCTAATGTGTAATGGTAGGGTGATTGTGAAGATGGAGTACCTACAGTTTAACTAGGATCCGAACCACGGTGAGGCCTGGCATTCCACACATTCACAAGTTGTGATTAATACACGTCTTGTCAGAGGTGAAGGAAGGGTTTGGAATCAGTTAAATATGTGCCGGGACCGAGGATTGAACCCCGGACCCCCAGTACAGGGGTCTGACACATTACCCCTAGACCGCCAGGTCACCCCATGTTTTTAAACAAACTCGCACCACAAAGTGTATCTTTGAATCATTTTAATGTTAGTTCTATTAAAAGTGTTACTTTCTAAACACAATCATGTATCACTCATGAAAGGCAGTGTAAATTGCGTGCCCGTATTAAATTGATCTTTAAAAACATTTCCAATTTATTTTAACGCAAATAATTATGTAGGTCTAAAACTTAAACTTTGTAGGTAGAAAAATTCCTAAATAAATTTAGGCATTTGTAGTTAGGGTTTTATTGTTTTGTTGGGTTTCATAATTTTGTAGGTTTCTAAAATCTTGAAATGAATTATTTCAACAAGAAGAGGTTACTTACTACTGACCAGCAAGGAGTTTCTGCAGTAATATATGTAAAGAGAAATGATTGTTGAAAGAAAGCTTTAAAATATTGTGCTGGAGAAGATTCAGAAGATCAGGTGGACAGACAGGCTGACACATGAGAAGTCCTAAGAAGAGTAGGTGAGAAGAGAACCATTTTGGATGTGATTCTTGGTACAAAGCAAACTGGATCAGACACATCCTTAGGAGGAACTGTCATAGAAGGAAAGGTTGAGGGAAAGAGGAGCTTAGGAAGGAGGATTCAACTATTGGATGACTTGAAGGAAAGAAGAAAATTCTGGGAGCTGAAGGAGGAGGCAAGGACAGGGCTCATTGGCGGTATAAGTTCACTGACAAAAGTAATGTACCTGTCATAAGACAGAACACCTGTAATAGTAATAATAATACATTTATTATTATATTACTTAAGTTCATATAAACAATCATGACGAATCATGTCACCAAATAATTATGTAAACAAGACCATTTTTCTGCCCAAGTTATTGATTTAAATAAATAAATATATTAGGTTTTAACTCTATACTCTAGTCTAAAAATGTGGTCGTATTGAAATCAATGTTCGAAATGAATGCATTTGTATCTTGTTACTATATTTAATTTGCTATAATTTATTATATGCATTCTATTTATCAAAAGAAGGGTTAAGGGTTCGCAATCTACATAGCACCTTATAATGACGAGATGGAACTTATACTAAAAAATTCAATTGGAAGAATATACTAACTGAATTGCATCAGCCATTTTAATCTTATTGCGGATAGCCTCATCCGCGCACCTCTCTACCCATAATCCCTCCTGGCTCTGTGGCTATATTCTGTGAGCGACAACAAACCGTAAACTTTATATAACAGCTCGAAAAGGTTTAGTTTAAAATACAAATATATCCCTATTATTTGGAAAGATAAGTAGATCGTGCTACCGACCCTATTGTCGACGTTAAACATAAAGGCAACCAATTCCATCCCCTCCACTTTATTCCTGTCTTCATTTTTTAGAAAAAAAGAGAGATTTTTAATCAAAACTTTCGACGTCGCCCACAGCGCTATGCGGTGGAAAACAGGGACATCTCGCTAGTTTTATTTTTATTTTTCCACACTGCCCCTTGCCACTCATCAGGGATATCTGAAACCAACGAAACTGAGTTCGGTTGTCGCGTAGTCTATGACGTCACTCTCACAATAGACTAGACCCTGATGAATAGAATATCGGGGTTAGAATCCTGGTCGTGTGTACTGAGGGTGGTGTTTACTAATTAGTTTTATTACTATCCGCGCAAATGCAGGTACAATTCCTCTAAATCCAACCCTTGTCATTCCTAACACATTAGCGTAAATAGTACACATGCGTATAACCCGGATGGGCGGTAATACTTGGTGATAAAAAAACTTAGGAAGTAATGAGGGGGTGAAAAATGTTACGCGCACTCGCTTGGAGACGGAGTGGTAAAACCATTTGGAAAATAAAACACTTTTAGTACAACCTGGTTGGTATTCAAAACCGCGACCCAGCCTACCCATCATTGGCAAACCGGACTAAATGGTTTGACGTTTAATCCACGTGCGGTCAACTCACTTATAAAACGGAATGGATAATATAATATAATTCTAGTAAACATGTTCGTTGATGTAAATGTACAGTCAATATTGATAAATATAGATACCCTCCAAACCAGTAGGTTTCTTTATCACCTCTTCTTATTACCTGTTCGTGTCAAACGCATTTATAGAATGTTCGGAAACTCAGAACTCAAACTGCACATGATAGCTTGTTTGAACCAAAAGTAATACAAAATCCCTATATACTTATATACTGAAAATTATGCTAATACCATTAAATTGTGTTCAAAGTTTAGCCGTACAGCGCTGGGAGAGCACGCGTGTACAACAAGTTGCATGCGTGTAAACAGGTTGCATGCGTTACAACGGCATCAGAACATACCACAATTAATAGTAAACAACACACCACTCCATCTATAAATGCGAATACATTCTGAGGGTCATCATTAACGGTCCTACATCACAGAAAGTGCTCGCCATTATTACATGTGCTGTGCCGCGCGCCTAACTTCTATACAACCTGTTGTACACGCATGCTCGCACAGCTTTGCTCTCCCAGCGCTGTACGACGAAACTTGGAACACAATTTAATGGTATTAGCAAAGGTTTCTGGATGTGTGTTGGGATTTTATATTATGTTTGGTTCAAACAAACTATATGTGCAGTTTGGGCTATGAGTTTCCGAACATCCTATATACTAATTACTCAAATAATGTGTTAGGGATGAGGAAGTTTGAATTTACATTAAGTGTACCTTCATTTTCTTGGAGGAAGAGTGCATGATCCTCACGAATCGGGAAAACACAGGGAATTTTGCAAAATCTAGTAAAATCACTGGAATATTTGTTAATTTGGGACATTTAATTAAAACCTTAAAATAGTAGGTTTTTGTATGGAATAAAAAGTGAAGTGAATAATTAAGCACAATGATTCAAACAAGTATTATTACCCTTAAACAAGAGCTGTGAAGCTACAGAAGATGTATTTCCTTATCAATCTTAAATCGTCCTGTTTTAAACATAAGTTACATGACTTCACCCTAGTGACTAATCAGTTTGAGGAAAAATGAAATCTTATTACTCTTTTTCTCCAATATAATCTGCCTGGAAAATTGGGAATTCATTCGGAAAACTGGAAAACACAGGGAACTTGCTAGTAAGAAAATAGTGTCAGCCTTGAGAGCGGAAAACCATGTATGAAAAACCACCTTCATTGTGCCCGACCGGGGATTCGAACACCGATCTCCCGGCATTGCCAGTCCAGTTTATTTCAAGAGTGACGTTCTCAGATCATTCGACCCCCGAAGCGGGTTCAGTCGGAGTTAATTGTTAGAAAACACCCTCTTCATTAAGCTTCATAGTTCTCTTCACCGATAGCTAAAATTGGAACTATTCACCTCCTTCATCCTGTTCTTCTTCTTACTAAGTCAACAACCCGAAGGTTGGTTCGATGTGATATCCATCCGGAGCCGGGTATGCACTCAGCCCTTCGGCTGGTTAGTGCAGCCCGCACTATCTGGCAGAAATCACACGTACTAGGGGAGTTCAGAAAGTGTGGTAGTTCCCCGTTGCCTTCCACAATGAATCTATATGAGCGAGCATGAAAGTTCCTACCAATTTTGTCGGGCGAGATATTTTCACATAGCTTCCTGGGTTTTGTTACACGCCTCTAATGATGTAGAGAAGGGGTGGGGATTACTTGTATGTAAGTCACGCGTATGGCCTATGGATTGTTAACGAGGCGTAACAAGTCCCGCGATCGGCCGGGTCATCAAATCACCGGTCGGACGCCGAGCTAACTAGCGGGCGCTCGTTCCAGCGTTGCAACGCCACCCCCGTCGAGCAGGCGCGGATACTTTGATTGCATCGCTCCAACTTCTCAGTCAACAAACCGTACTGTTGTTCGCGCGGTCTAAGGTGTCAGTATCGCTGGTGACGTAGAGGTTGTGGGTATTATCTCTGGCGGGTGCACTAAGGTATGGTTTTACCGCTCTTCGCGCTAATTTGGATGCATTTTTCTAATCTACCTCCTACTATTACACTCTTTAAGGTCAAACTACTAATAAGTTTGTGTTAAAACATAATAGTTTTAAAAAATTGTCATAATTTTAACTGAGGTATTTAAGGTTTACGTTCTGAACCGACTGATTATATCAGCACACGACTTACGAACTAACATAAATTTAGGACAAAAATCTACATCCCAAAATCCAGCTCTCCCCCCTTCCTCCCTGCCGTTGATTCATCTCGGTGAAAGAGGAAACCCGCAATTACCAATCATACTATATATATATATATATATATATATATATATTTGTGTGTGTGTGTGTATTAACAATGGGTTGAATCATATATTTCTAAAATCCGAATCTAAAATTTTCTTTCGTATCTTCTAATCTTTAGAAATGTACAACTTTAGTTGAAAGTAAAATATATAAAATTGAATTTCCCACTGACATAAGTTATTTTGTCTGTCATGTTTATTACTTCATAAACAACAAAGTTAATTAATTAATTAAATTAAAACAATTTTGTCCTTTTTCTGTGATTTTGTTACCCTCCCAACTACACAATATAAATAATTCCTTTTACCAATTGCTTGAAATTGTTATATCAAGTTAAGATCTTCATGTTGTATTCGATGGTAGCTACCCCCTTCCCTGTGGGCCTAACGTGTCAGGATTGCTTGCGGAGAAAGATAAGGATGGCGGCAAAATATATGTGTGGGATATGTGGGTTCGTACTTTATATACGGCTTTAATTTTTAGGGTTTATTATAACACTACTAATTACTACAAAATGTTATGACACAAAAAAAGATATGAAGAGTTTACTTAGAAGCCCGCGACAGAACTGGTTTGGTAAGAAATGCTTAACCGATGGCCCGACTGGCGCACTTGGTGGTTCTACATGGATACGAACCCCGCTACCTTGGGCACGATGGCTGCCCTCCAGCACAAGTACCCGATGACCCGGTGTTCTATCACATGCAGCCCCAAAAACGGGCAGAGTGTTCCCCTAGTATAGATATTATTTTGTCAGCCATATAACTCTGAAACAGAACAATATATACTACTGTTACTACAAATAGGCCCGGTTGCCAAGAACAATGCTGACACACTGTTTTGAGTTGTCAGCTCTTTCGTCCTATCGTTTACCAACTAATCAAAACAAACTAACTAGACCAGTTCTGTCACTTGCAACTTTCAACCCTTATAATGTTATTTTAAACAAACACCCCAATTTAGGGCAGTGCGATTACATCGATATATATTTTTTTAGATTTTTACGAATCTAAAATCTTTAGAATACCATAGGAATGGAGGATTCGAACGTCTTCCCTCTGATATAAATTATTAAATAAAAATAGATACCAGCTTGTTTCGAAATATACATTAAACTTTGAATAGCACCATACACAAATCATTTTATGAATATGGTTTTATTTTTGTTGGCAAATCGAACTATTCTAAAAAAAATTTAAAAAAATGAAAGCAACGAACGTGTGAATACACTTCGTATTTTTCGTAATAGCTACTTTGTTGGTTATTTCCTGATATCTGTCATCATTATATTAAGCATATAAGTTTCTCTTCTGAAGTAAGTACTGTATATGTGAATGTGGAGAATAGTATTGAACACAACTTTGTTCAGAATCCGCTTCAGTGGCCGAATGGTCTAAGGGGTCACCCTCGTGTTAGACTGGTCCGTTGATGAAGGTGAGACCGGAATGTATTTAGGGTGTTTGTTCCTGAATCGTTTCTCATTCTACTTCCACGCAAATGCGAGTATATTACCTCTGAAATGTTTCCTTCCTCATCCTTAACCCATTATAGTAATTATCATAAATGCGTATAACCTGAGCAGGTAGTAAGACGTGAAGCATGACATATACCTCATGTTAACTTTAGCAGGATTTACGAGTTTTAGTGAATAATGGGTTGGAGCGTCACTTGGTCTCACTGTCTAAAATAAGGCTACAATACATGTTGGGTTTATTAGTATTTACGAGCCTTAAATTTAAAAAAAACTAGCGGTAACGAACAGGACAAATTCTAAAAGATCTCCCCGAACCTGAGTTGCGCTTTTTTTTTTAAAGACAGTTAAAGTGACCTTGGTCTATTTCTTTCAAATAAGATAAATCTCGCAAGGGGAGTGGACTTTTTTTTTTACCGCGGTGAGGGTGCAGGTGTTCATTAGAGAAACACTCTCCATGATCACACCATCATTCAGGTCGGACGTGTGGTATAGTTAAAGAGTTGGAGATGAGCTATTCACTCCAACTCAACTTACATTTTTATAATTCGTTCTTAAAATACTAATCAGAATCATAGTGTGGAATAGATTTACCCTAATTCTGTTATCGTTAATTTAAATCAAACCCAGTCTAATCGTCGGTAGGGAATGTAAAACTACCTGGTGCCCGAACACAACACAGCGAGACCTCCTTGTATCGAACTTCCGTATTTCTACTAGCGGGGTGGTGTTGTCTCCACACTCCTCTCCTCAAGGTCTCCTAGCGGGGTGGTGTTGTCTCCACACTCCTCTCCTCAAGGTCTCCTAGCGGGGTGGTGTTGTCTCCACACTCCTCTCACCCCTCTCCTCAAGGTTTCCTAGCAGGGTGGTGTTGTCTCCACACTCCTCTCCTCAAGGTCTCCTAGCAGGGTGGTGTTGTCTCCACACTCCTCTCCTCAAGGTTTCCTAGCGGGGTGGTGTTGTCTCCACACTCCTCTCACCCCTCTCCTCAAGGTTTCCTAGCAGGGTGGTGTTGTCTCCACACTCCTCTCCTCAAGGTCTCCTAGCAGGGTGGTGTTGTCTCCACACTCCTCTCCTCAAGGTTTCCTAGCAGGGTGGTGTTGTCTCCACACTCCTCTCCTCAAGGTCTCCTAGCAGGGTGGTGTTGTCTCCACACTCCTCTCCTCAAGGTCTCCTAGCGGGGTGGTGTTGTCTCCACACTCCTCTCACCCCTCTCCTCAAGGTTTCCTAGCAGGGTGGTGTTGTCTCCACACTCCTCTCCTCAAGGTCTCATAGCGGGGTGGTGTTGTTTCCACACTCCTCTCAACCCTCTCCTCAAGGTCTCCTAGCAGGGTGGTGTTGTCTCCACAATCCTCTCCTCAAGGTCTCCTAGCAGGGTGGTGTTGTCTCCACACTCCTCTCCTCAAGGTTTCCTAGCAGGGTGGTGTTGTCTCCACACTCCTCTCCTCAAGGTCTCCTAGCGGGGTGGTGTTGTCTCCACACTTCTCTCCTCAAGGTCTCCTAGTGGGGTGATGTTGTCTCCACACTCCTCTCCTCAAGGTCTCCTAGCGGGGTGGTATTGTCTCCACACTCCTCTCCTCAAGGTCTCCTAGTGGGGTGGTGTTGTCTCCACACTCCTCTTCTCAAGGTCTCCTAGCTGGGTGGTGTTGTCTCCACACTCCTCTCCTCAAGGTCTCCTAGTGGGGTGGTGTTGTCTCCACACTCCTCTCCTCAAGGTCTCCTAGCGGGGTGGTATTGTCTCCACACTCCTCTCCTCAAGGTCTCCTAGTGGGGTGGTGTTGTCTCCACACTCCTCTTCTCAAGGTCTCCTAGCAGGGTGGTGTTGTCTCCACACTCCTCTCCTCAAGGTTTCCTAGCAGGGTGGTGTTGCCTCCACCACTCCTCTCCTCAAGGTCTCCTAGCGGGGTGGTGTTGTCTCCACACTTCTCTCCTCAAGGTCTCCTAGTGGGGTGATGTTGTCTCCACACTCCTCTCCTCAAGGTCTCCTAGCGGGGTGGTATTGTCTCCACACTTCTCTCCTCAAGGTCTCCTAGTGGGGTGATGTTGTCTCCACACTCCTCTCACCCCTCTCCTCAAGGTCTCCTAGTGGGGTGGTGTTGTCTCCACACCCCTCTCCTCAAGGTCTCCTAGCAGGGTGGTGTTGTCTCCACACCCCTCTCCTCAAGGTCTCATAGCGGAGTGGTGTTGTCTCCACACTCCTCTCCTCAAGGTCTCCTAGCTGGGTGGTGTTGTCTCCACACTCCTCTCCTCAAGGTCTCCTAGCGGGGTGGTATTGTCTCCACACTCCTCTCCTCAAGGTCTCCTAGCGGAGTGGTGTTGTCTCCACACTCCTCTCCTCAAGGTCTCCTAGCTGGGTGGTGTTGTCTCCACACTCCTCTCCTCAAGGTCTCCTAGCGGGGTGGTATTGTCTCCACACTCCTCTCCTCAAGGTCTCCTAGTGGGGTGATGTTGTCTCCACATTCCTCTCCTCAAGGTCTCCTAGCGGGGTGGTATTGTCTCCACACTCCTCTCCTCAAGGTCTCCTAGCGGAGTGGTGTTGTCTCCACACTCCTCTCCTCAAGGTCTCCTAGCTGGGTGGTGTTGTCTCCACACTCCTCTCCTCAAGGTCTCCTAGCGGGGTGGTATTGTCTCCACACTCCTCTCCTCAAGGTCTCCTAGTGGGGTGATGTTGTCTCCACATTCCTCTCCTCAAGGTCTCCTAGCGGGGTGGTGTTGTCTCCACACCCCTCTCCTCAAGGTCTCCTAGTGGGGTGGTGTTGTCTCCACACTCCTCTCCTCAAGGTCTCCTAGCGGGGTGGTGTTGTCTCCACACTCCTCTTCTCAAGGTCTCCTAGCTGGGTGGTGTTGTCTCCACACTCCTCTCCTCAAGGTCTCCTAGCGGGGTGGTGTTGTCTCCACACTCCTCTCACCCCTCTCCTCAAGGTTTCCTAGCAGGGTGGTGTTGTCTCCACACTCCATTCCTCAAGGTCTCCTAGCGGGGTGGTGTTGTCTCCACACTCCTCTTCTCAAGGTCTCCTAGCGGGGTGGTGTTGTCTCCACACCCCTCTCCTCAAGGTCTCCTAGTGGGGTGGTGTTGTCTCCACACTCCTCTCCTCAAGGTCTCCTAGCGGGGTGGTGTTGTCTCCACACTCCTCTCCTCAAGGTCTCATAGCGGGGTGGTGTTGTCTCCACACTCCTCTCACCCCTCTCCTCAAGGTCTCCTAGCGGGGTGGTGTTGTCTCCTCACCCCTCTCCTCAAGGTCTCCTAGTGGGGTGGTGTTGTCTCCACACTCCTCTCACCCCTCTCCTCAAGGTCTCCTAGCGGGGTGGTGTTGTCTCCTCACCCCTCTCCTCAAGGTCTCCTAGTGGGGTGGTGTGGTCTCCACACTCCTCTCACCCTTCTCCTCAAGGTCTCCTAACGGGGTGGTGTTGTCTCCACACCCCTCTCCTCAAGGTCTCCTAGCACGGTGGTGTTTTCTCCTAGCGGGGTGGTGTTGTCTCCACACTCCTCTCCTCAAGGTCTCATAGCGGGGTGGTGTTGTCTCCACATTCCTCTCACCCCCCTCCTCAAGTAACCTCTCTCCTCTATGAATCAGGTTCAGTTTGTTTCACTATCTCTAACGACAGTTTATGATCGCTAATGTTTTTTAAGGTGTGTTCAACACATTTTTTATTGTTTGTTTATATTATTTTTATGAACATAACTTGTTCATAATGTGATTATATCCACTTATAATGAGTGCATTGATTAGGAAATATTTCTTAATACAATAGACTACACAATAGTATAAAAATATTTTTTCTTTACATAAATTTTTTTAATGGTACCATTGACTTTGATATATGAAGGTCCGACTCTCTCTTTAAATATTTAAATCTAGCGCAAACTGACGCACATGAATTCAGGGCGATCAGGCCGTATACTAACCAGGTCAGGATCCGAACCAAGGGTGCCAGTACGAATAAGACCAAGCGCCGTTAGAGATGTAAACTACACTCTTCATTGGGGTGGGTCACTAGCAGCGAACATTTCACCCTGAACAATGCACGGGTAGCGAGCTCATTACAAGCTTTTGAAAGCTCATTGTGTTGAAAACAGAATTATCGGCCTCGATGGCTGAATGAATTGTGGCCGTCACATAAAAAATAATGATTTAGATTTATCTAATGGGTGTGATTTTAATTTCAAAACCCTGGTTATTGTTAGTTAATTAGCTTGTTGTTTCATTTAATAATCAGATAAACTTGCGACCGTAGTACACAGCAATCTGTATCGCTAGTTAAATACTTTCTGGTTAATCTAACGTTACTATAAACACACATATTATCTCAGCACACGATTCACAAACTAATATCTAATCTAGGGCATTTTTATAATCGAGGCCCGGAATTTGATGACATGCTACTATTTTAATTTTTTTTAGTACATCACACCTCATGCTCATTTGCACATACACTCTGTTCACGACCTCCTGCTTGTGGAAACTATTTTTTATAAGTATTTTATGTCATTTTAAATATTTAAATAGTAATTATTCATTTTCTGCATTTCTGAGCATTTTTGGAGTGATTTTATATATGCATAAGCCATAAATACTCAAACATGAATGTTTTAAAAATACATTTGTCTGAATGAGAGGATAATGCAGACCATGAACTTTGTATCTTCTTTGCTTGTTTAGTTGTAAAATACACATTCCTGCTGGTGAGACTGCAACTAGGCTGGAGAGGGTTACGTTGGGAGGGGGTAGTTATTACTCCTGGAGAAGATATTTGTAAATAAATATTATATTTAGTAGAATGCATAAGTTTAGTGTGTTGAAAGCTTTTAATTTCATTTTAAATTTGTAAAGTGCTTGTTAGATTTAGTCGTGTGAATTCATTATGAGTTTTTGTCCATCTTATTTTTAGGTATTTTTATTTAATTTCAAGTAATTCTTTAGAAATTATAGTATTATTTAATGTTTTTTTTAAATAATTAGGTAATATAAGTCCAGACCCCGTTTATATCACTACAAACCCAGAACTAGCGCGTAGATATGTAGTAATTAAATAGCAAGTCTTACAAACTAACTAAACCTATGACATAATGTCTTATACAATTTCTTCTCAAACCTTTTACAACGATACCCAATTTTTAAAACTACAAACTTTTGTGACCCACCTAGCTTTAACGGACACGAGGGGAGAGGAATTTTTATTTTTAATCATTTGTAACTTCAATTTTTTTAATGTAGTTAATATAATTCAACAAAATCTGACTCGCCTCGGTGGCGTAGTTGGCTAACGCGCTAGTCGTGTTGAGCTCGACCTCGAGGACGGGGAGATCGAGGTTCGAATCTCGGTCGGGTGAACTGGGGGGAGGGGGGGTTTCCTAAATGGTTTTCCACTCTCCCTCCACGCAAATGCGGGTTCACTTCCTCTAAATTCAACCCTCTCAATTCCTAATCCATTAGCGTAATTAGTACTTAAGCGTATAACCCGAACGGTTATTATTATTATTATTATTAGCACCGCGTCTTACTACCCGTTCGGGTTATACGCACTTACGCTAATGTGTAATGGTAGGGTGATTGTGAGATGAAAATGGAGGACCTACAGTTTAACGTGGAATCCGAACCACGGTGGAGGCCTGGCATTCCTCACATTCACAAGTTGTGGAACGGGTAGTAAGACGCGGTGCTAAATAATAAAAAAAAAATCTAGTCTATTTCCATTAACGAGGCCTGTATGAAGGGTGCTCTTGTTTCCGCGACTGGTCTATGACGTCATAAATGGCAACGTCACGTTGCGAGTCATTTTCAGGCGCAAGGAGTTCGAAACTTGCAATGTTTTCTGAAATTCGGTGGATTTAAAGCTTCAGTAGAAACAGTTACATAAGTTTGTTAAACTAACAAATATAGCTAAATACATTTTGTTTTGCGGTTTAGACTCATTTTTAACGAGGTGTCTTCGGACAGATCGATGATTTCTCGTCGGTAATTTGTCGATATCCAAGTCGTCAAGTCGCCTCAAAACGAATTCACAACCCACTTCTTTTGCTGATAGTTTTTTTTAATATCCTCAAGGAAGAAAATATTTTGAAAAAATAACATTTTTTTTTCTTTTTTGCGATCCACCAAAAATCGGCTCCCGACCCACAAGTTTATGAACAACTGACATACTATACACTCATCTCTAGCGCCAAGTTATTTAATAACTGGATAATAATAATCACTATGTCCACCTCGGTGGTATAGTTGCAAAGTGCTCGCCTCTGGACATGATGTTCGTGGGTTCAAACCGAGACCGACGCCTTTTTCTTTAGTGAGAAAAATCCGTAGCACAACTTCCTTCGGAGGAGAAGTAAAGCCGTCGGTCCAATGTTGATTGTGGTATGTTAAAGAACCCTGGGAGGTATGTGAAAATACCTTCCCCTGTAATTTCGCGCTCGCTTGTAGAATTCACTGTTTCCCCGAGGAAGTGCCGGAGCTAGTGTCAAGAAAGGAATCAAGCTTTAAAACAAATATGTCAAGTAATTGTGACTTGCCATACATTCCATGTGACCAACATTGGTGGGCGCGAGGACTAGGGCGTCAGTATCTTCTGGTACAGATTAACATTGGTGGAGAGGTCAGAGATTTAAACCAGTCCATGGTGCACAGAGGAAGTTTTTTTATCAAAATAGTTTTCTAGATTCCCTCCACGCAAATGCGCTTACAACTCTTAAAAATTATATTTTCCTATCCTGGCGTTTTGTTATTGTTTTAATGGGTATTTAACGTGCCTTTCGTAAATTAATTTGATTATATCACTACACGACTTACAAACTAACTCATCTGTTGAACACTAGAACATTTTAAAAAAACGTTACGTTAAACACCACGGTTATTAACTGCTTAATCTAAGGGAATAGAAAGGTAGTTTAGAAGAAATATACCCACATTTGCATGGGCATAGTATAAGAGAACCACTGTAATGATCTAATATGAACATCCACCCTCCAGTGTACCCGGCCGAGATTTGAATCCCGAGCTGTCCGTCACTTTACAATCGTGTTCAATAGTTGCAAATCCGACTCCTTATAACGCGTGACCACCGAGGCCTGCTGTCAATTGCATCCTTGTGAAAGATAGTCAATGATTATTATTTTTTCGGACCAGTCGGGCATCGAATCCTGGAGGACGCCCATACCAGTGAACACCTGGACTAAAATGTCAGGATTATCTATTTTGTTTTTCCGGTAACAGAGAGGTCGGGGTTCAGATCCAGACCGTATGTACTGGAGGTGGTATTCTCTGAATATTTCCCGCACTCTCTTACCGCACAAAATGTAGGTGCATTTTCTTACCTTCTTAATTTCCACCCGATTGGTATTATAGCCAAGCAAAAAAAAAAAAAAAATGAAACCTTAACTGAGTATCCAGACCTAAGCGTCACTCTAGCAATAGACAGGATCGCCGATGACGTTTATTTCGGTGTTTGAATACAGACCGGATGTATTAATATTGTTTTTTCCTCAATTGTTTCCCATTATCCCTTCATACAAATTTGGCTACATTTCCTCTGAATCAATCTTACTCATTCTAGCCCTTAGCCCTAAAGCTTAACTATGCGCCTAACGCATACGTGTAGTGGTACGCGGGCAACATCAAGGATAACCCGCTTCGGTGGCCGCACGGTCTAAGGCGCAACTCTCGCAATAGACTAGACTGCCAATGACGGGGAGATCGAGGTTCGAATCTCGGTCGGGTGCACTGAGGTTGGTTTTTATAAACTAGTTTTCCATTCTCTCTCTACTCAAATGCGAGTACACTTCCTTGATATAAAACTTCCCTAATCCCTAAAACCATTAGCGTAATTTAGTACATAAACTTATAATCCAAAAGGGCAGTAAGACGCGGTGATAAAAAAAAATACCTCGGTACCTCCCTAACCAGAAGATAATGAGTGCTCGTCCTGTTTCCCAGAATAAATACTAATCAACAATAATTGCACTTGTATTCATAAATGAAAATGACGGAGCTCGAGGTAAAACAGATGGACTCCATCTTTGGGCGTTTCCACTTGGTGATTAGGAGAATATAGAGTGGAACACACAGACACACAGATACACAACACACGTGCAGACAATCTTCATTACTCGAGTCTGACGTTCCATGCCCGACCAACACGACCAAATGCTGAGAAATGTATGTAGTGATTAGTTGTGTGAAACTGCTTGAGTTGAGTGTGTGCTGGCGAGCATTTAGCCACGGGTGATTTACTGCTACCTCCTGAATCTAGTGTAGTGTGGACCTTGTCTAAGCACCTGGGACCTCCTTAATCTAGTGTAGTGTGGACCTTGTCTAGCACCTGGGACCTCCTGAATCTAGTGTAGTGTGTACCTTGTCTAGCACCTGGAACCTCCTGATTCTAGTGTAGTGTGGACCTTGTCTAGCACCTGGGACCTCCTGAATCTAGTGTAGTGTGGACCTTGTCTAGCACCTGGAACCTCCTGATTCTAGTGTAGTGTGGACCTTGTCTAGCACCTGGGACCTCCTGAATCTAGTGTAGTGTGGACCTTGTCTAGCACCTGGGACCTCCTGAATCTAGTGTAGTGTGTACCTTGTCTAGCACCTGGGACCTCCTGAGTTTAGTGTAGTGTGGACCTTGTCTAGCACCTGGGACCTCCTGAATTCTGTTAAACGTTTATGTTTTCTACTTGAGAAATATTTTATTTATTTTGGCGAAAAAAATTGTTTGCTATAAATACTGAAAAACCACTTCCTCTCAATACCTACCGTTCCACCTTAAATAACGCGAGTATCTCTCAGCATCGCGTCTCAGCGCTCAGGTAGGTGGCCCCCTTAATGAGTACTGACACGATAAAAGGAAAATTATGTTCCTGCTCATTCACCACTGGGCTCAGTAGATCCGTAATACGAGGCGACAAGAAGGGAAACAGTGCATTCTTCTCTCTGACTCTTCAGCGACTAAATTAAATTGGTTCTTCTTCTCCTTTCGTTTCTTTACTCTTCCTTGGTCCTCCTATTCTTTCTACTGTGGCAAAGTAAACCAACTGCCACAAAATGTGAGAACGGTCATAAGAAAACGAGATATTAAAATCTGCCGACGCGTTTTTTGGTCGCGCTCTTGGTGTGGGTTTTGTTTTTAGTTTGTACGCTCAAAAGTATGTTAGCCAACGGCTTTATTTCCCCACCGGTGGGCCTATTTATGCTTTTATTGACATGGTTTGTTGTTCACATCAAAGTTGGAAAACTTACTATACATACATTTATTTTGTCACCGCGTTACTGTCCGCATATGTACTAATTACGCTAATGTTTTAGGGTGAGGAAGGTTGAATTTAGAGGAAGTGTAGCAGCATTTTCGTAGAGGGAGGGTGTAAAACAGTTCAATAGACCCAACTTCAATACATCTGACCAGGATTCCAACCCCGTACTCCCCCGGTCATCAACAGCCCAGTTTATTGAGAGAGTGACGCCTTAGAACTGAGTCGGGCAATCCTGTCACCAACCGCCACAGTTGGAGAATTTACCATCAAAGTGTGGCGAATCAGAGTTTTTACCCGCCTGGTCGGCGTATTTAGCTAACGCGCTAGTTTCGTGTTGAGCTAGACTGCCGAGGACGGGGAAATCGAGGCTCGAATCTCGTTCGGGTGAACTGGAGTTGGTTTCCCCTAGATGACGTTTTACTCTCCCTACACGCAAATGTGGGTTCATTTCCTCTGTATTCAACCTACCCAATTCCTAACCCATTAGCGTAATTAGTACTTAAGCGTATAACCCGAACGGGTTGTAAGACACGGCGCTAAAAATATATATTAGAGTTTGCCAGCTCTCACTGTAAAATGTTTCCCTGATGGTGTGCGCTGGTTATAGTTTGATATTTCCTGCTTATCTTTGAGAGCATTCCACATGTGCATTGAGTTCAGATATTCAGCCAGTTTTTCTGTAACTTGTCAGACAAAAGAATTGTAAAATTTCGCATGAAATTGTCTTACATTTTAAATTTGAACGATTTCATCATATAAAGCATATGTAACTGAGTAGTCACAGTGAACATGTGTTTGAATATACGTGTACAAACGATGTGTGTTTATTCTATATGTTCGTTTGATTAACTTAATTTCTCAATTTTTACACGGTGTGGGACGAATTTCATATCTCATTCGCCACACCTGTGAGTGTACTGAGACATACGTTGCTCACCTCTGCCTTATGCGGCGATAGAAACACGACTTTTGGGATAACTCATACATAAAAGGTTGGATCGCACAGTTCAACTATCATTTTCATCACAACAACATACTTGAGACTTAGATACATTTACCGGTTCGTTTTAATATCCACCAATTTTAATGAGGGAAAAATCTAAATATTATATAAAACAAATTCACCAGGAAAATAGAAACGCCCACAATTTAAACGAGCGCAAATAAACTAAACGTATTATTTAAACAACCACTTACGCAGTGAATTATTCAGATATAGCCTACATTTAGATGGCGCTTTAATTACAAGTGATTATAACACTGAAGTATAGTAACGCTGAAGGTTACCTTCGATGGCGTATTTGAATGAATATAGTACGCTGAAGGTTCATATATTTCACCGATACACTGGAATGGTGGAGATTCCGGTTAGCTCAGTCGTAGAGCGGCCGGTACGTGAAGCCAGACTGCCGGAGTTCAAATACCTGACCGGATATAAATTCTGTATTTTCACTCAGCCAGAAATAGATACAACAAACTACATCCAATAATCAATAACCAATTTTTTTTTTCCTCTGAAGAGAAATATTTAGATTATTTTATTCCTAACAACTGTAAAATAAAATATTTCCTTTTAGCCTTTAAATTTTAAAATGCGTGTGATAAATGGTGTAGTAAAAGTAATGGGATTACTCTGGTCTTATAATTGAGTTTTATATAATAGGCCCACCTTAAGTTTACCAAAAATGTCAACAAAAAATACCAAGCAAATTGTATAAAGATTAAGAATATGTTAGCTATTTTTGCACACGTTTTGATCAAAATAGGAAAATCTTGATTAGAATAATTGTTTTTATTGAGGTTTCTGAGATTTATTTATTTTCAAATGCTATATAAATATTTTTCATACATATTGTATTTTTATATGGGGATTATTTTAACCGAAACTCATTTTAAAGATTTATTTACCACAATATAGTGTCTCCATTCATACATAACCTAACCCTCAACCAAGAAACTTGTCAACACACAAGACGTGTGCGGCTAACTGAGCATTATTAGGAGTAAACAAAATGTTCAACAAGGTAGCCGATATAGTGCCAATCAGATGCTCAGATGTTGCACTTTGGTTAAAATTAAAACATTTAATACTACATTGGTTTGGTGTTTACTGGAATAAACACAAAACTATGTTCTATGACCCTATACAAATATAGACTTGTAAACATAGTTTAAAAGTTGACATTTTCCCTTTGAAAAGTACAAAAGGCCACATATTTCTGTAGATCATTAAGAGCTAAATATCCGAGAAACGAAAGGTAACTGCTATAGGAGCGTAGAATGGATCTTTGTGGATAGAATGATGTCATTTAATAGGAGGGTCACAACACACTGGTATAGGAGCGTAGAATGGATCTTTGTGGATAGAATGATGTCATTTAATAGGAGGGTCACAACACACTGGTATAGGAGCGTAGAAGGGATCTTTGGGAATAGAATGATGTCATTTAATAGGAGGGTCACAACACACTGGTATAGGAGCGTAGAAGGGATCTTTGGAATAGAATGATGTCATTTAATAGGAGGGTCACAACACACTGGTATAGGAACGTAGAATGGATCTTTGGGAATAGAATGATATCATTTCATAGGAGGGTCACAACACACTGGTATATGAGCGTAGAATGGATCTTTGTGAATAAATGATGTCATTTAATAGGAGGGGTCACAGCACACTGGTATAGGAGCGTAGAATGGATCTTTGTTGATAGAATGATGTCATTTAATAGGAGGGTCACAACACACTGGTATAGGAGCGTAGAATGGATCTTTGTGAATAGAATGATGTCATTTAATAGGAGGGTCACAACACACTGCTATAGGAGCGTAGAATGGATCTTTGGGAATAGAATGATGTCATTTAATAGTCACAACACACTGTTATAGGAGCGTAGAATGGATCTTTGGGAATAGAATGATGTCATTTAATAGTCACAACACACTGGTATAGGAACGTAGAATGGATCTTTGTGAATAGAATGATGTCATTTAATAGGAGGGTCACAACACACTGGTATAGGAGCGTAGAGTGGATCTTTGTGAATAGAATGATGTCATTTAATAGTCACAACACACTGGTATAGTAGCGTAGAATGGATCTTTGTTGATAGAATGATGTCATTTAATAGGAGGGTCACAACACACTGGTATAGGAGCGTAGAATGGATCTTTGTGTATAGAATGATGTCATTTAATAGGAGGGTCACAACACACTGCTATAGGAGCGTAGAATGGATCTTTGTGAATAGAATGATGTCATTTAATAGGAGGGTCACAACACACTGTTATAGGAGCGTAGAATGGATCTTTGTGAATAGAATGATGTCATTTAATAGGAGGATCACAACACACTGGTATAGGAGCGTAGAATGGATCTTTGTGAATAGAATGATGTCATTTAATAGTCACAACACACTGGTATAGGAGCGTAGAATGGATCTTTGTGAATAGAGTGATGTCATTTAATAGTCACAACACACTGGTATAAGGAGCGTAGAATGGATCTTTGTGAATAGAATGATGTCATTTAATAGTCACAACACACTGGTATAGGAACGTAGAATGGATCTTTGTGAATAGAATGATGTCATTTAATAGGAGGGGTCACAGCACACTGGTATAGGAGCGTAGAATGGATCTTTGTTGATAGAATGATGTCATTTAATAGGAGGGTCACAACACTAATTGTATTGTTATTTGTATTTTCATTCTCTCCTGTTTGTTCTCCTACTGCCGGACAGATCCACCCATGTACGTTATAAAACCACTTGTTCTCTGGCGTCTAGGAATCTACGTTTGGCTGATCTAGAGCCTTAAATAACTGCTGTTGCTCCACTGAAAACTTAGCAAAGTCTATTACGATAAATGTGCGTCCAAAAGCCTATAGACATACGACGCACCATTATTAGTTGTTTGGAATACCTATTTTTTTAACAAGCTCTCTATTTTTACTTCAGTCAAAAATCAATTAAATACATTACTTTATTTTATAGCAGACTCTCGACTCGATGATTTTATCTGTGATTTGGTGTTCTGAGAATATAGCGGCGCTTGCGCATAAATGACGAAAGTAATTTTTTTTTAAATAGCGCCCACTCCTCGTCCGTTTGTTTGGGCGTTTCGTTAGGGCCTCTAGCGTCCTGCGGTAATTGAAATTCTAGGCCCCGACTCCGGAAAGTGGTGTCGGTTCAAAACTAGGATATTTCCCTCTTCTCCCACAATGCATTAGTGCATCCATCCGGAACCGGCTTCCTGTGTGGGATGGTTGATTGGCTCGCAAACGGCGCATGCGCACGAGCCTTGTGAAGAGTATTTCGCAATATTTCTTAGCTGCAGGCAGGCACGGATCCAGGATTAATTTCGAGGGGTTGGAGGGTGTAAACAGTTTACAATATGGTGTAGTAATAATACAAAACGTCCACTCTTTATTTTTTTTTCCGAATTAAAATCTAAATTACCCGCCTCGGTGGCGTAGTTAGCTAACGCGCTAGTCGTGTTGAGCTCGACCGCTGAGGACGGGGAGATCGAGGTTCGAATCTCGGTCGGGTGAACTGGGGGTGGTTTTTCCTAAATGGTTTTCCACTCTCCTTCCACGCAAATGCGGGTTCACTTCCTGTAAGTTCAACCTTCCCAATTCCTAATCCATTAGAGTAATTAGTACTTAAGCGTATAACCCGAACGGGTAGTAAGACGCGGTGCTAAATATTATTATTATATTATTATTAAAATCTAAATTTTATTTTAATAATATATTTTCTCTCTGTCTATTAACCTCTCGGCTAGCTCTCACACTCCTAGCGTTGCCTGAGAAGATATCTTCTATCTCTTTCTTCTTTGTGATGTGTTTAGGGCTGATCTAAACACTGGAAAGTTCCATTAGCTTGTTTACGACGTGGTTCTTTCTTTGTGTAGATAAGGGTGAAGAAAAAAAATGTAAGTCAAGGTTCTGTCACTTTGTTAGAAGATAGAAGGAACCCAGACGTATTTATACAATGCTCTAACACATTTTTTTTGGTCAAGTCTCTAATTAATACTGGTAGAGAGACACATCAGGTTAAATGTGTAACACAGTGGTGGCGGAACTTTATTTGTGTCTCTAGGCAAGGAGGGAACAAAAAGGTTTGAAAATTGGATGTCCCTAAAAGCTATTTGGAGTAGTCCTTCTTCAGCAAATTTGTGAAAATTGGATGCTTTTATAAGATATTGGTCTTCTCAAGGATTTTTATTTTATTTTATGTCTTAAGATGTTATTTGTAATGATCCTCACCTGGATATTTTTGAAAATTGGATGTCTCTAGAAACTATTTGGGTTGATCTTTACCTGGCACATTTTTAAAAACTGAATGCCTTTAAAAGCTATTTGCAGTTTGATACAGGTCTTTCAGCTTTATATTCGAGAGTATCAAAAGTTGTTAAACACATCTAGATACTCTTTTTTTTTAAAGCTATCTAAAGTAGCCCTCCCTCCGATATTTTGAAATTTTCATGCTTCTAGAAGCTATTTGTTGTAATCATTCGGGAATTTTGGATGCCTCTATAAGCTTTTTTTTTAAATATTTTAATCTAGATTTCCTAAAATATATTTGAAGGGGCTTTAAATATATTGCTAAACTCAAAATGACTGTACCAATATTACCGAGTTATTTTTTATAAAACGCAATTTCCGATGCTTCTTTCAAATTTACATTTTTAAATTTATTTTTATATATAGGACTTTACTTCTAGTTAAAAATACCAAACACATTTTTGTGCAGTAATTTTTATTAACTATATTATAAATAAAAAACATGTCAAGAAATATTAAAAATAATTTTTGCCGTTAATATGCTTGTTTTTAAACACTTTTCCACAAAGTTTCTTTCTACCGCTTGTCTTTAAACAGTTTTCTACAAAGTTTCTTTCTACCGCTTGTTTTTAAACAGTTATCTACAAAGTTTCTTTCTACCGCTTGTCTTTAAACAATTATCTACAAAGTTTCTTTCTACTACTTGTCTTTAAACAGTTTTCTACAAAGTTTCTTTCTACCGCTTGTCTTTAAACAAATTTCTACAAAGTTCTACCGCTTGTTTTTAAACAATTATCTACAAGTTTCTTTCTTTACCGCTTGTCTTTAAACAATTATCTACAAAGTTTCTTTCTACCACTTGTCTTTAAAATTCTACAAAGTTTCTTTCTACCCTTGTCTTTAAACAGTTTCTACAAAGTTTCTTTCTACCGCTTGTCTTTAAACAGTTTTCTACAAAGTTCTTTCTACCGCTTGTTTAAACAGTTTTCTACAAAGTTTCTTTCTACCGCTTGTCTTTAAACAGTTTTCTACAAAGTTTATTTCTACCGCTTATCTTTAAACAGTTTTCTACAAAGTTTCTTTCTACCGCTTGTTTTTAAAGAGTTATCTACAAAGTTTCTTTCTACCACTTGTCTTTAAACAGTTTTCTACAAAGTTTCTTTCTACCGCTTGTTTTAAAACAGTTTTCTACAAAGTTTCTTTCTACCGCTTGTTTTTAAAGAGTTATCTACAAAGTTTCTTTCTACCGCTTGTTTTTAAAAAGTTATCTACAAAATTTCTTTCTGCCGCTTGTTTTTAAACAGTTATCTACAAAGTTTCTTTCTGCCGCTTGTCTTTAAACAGTTTTCCACAAAGTTTCTTACTACCGCTTGTCTTTAAACAGTTTTCCACAAAGTTTCTCTATAACGCTTGCTTTTAAAAAGTTTTTTACAAAGTAACTTCAGACCTGTGTTATCATACTTATTTGATCATAAGAGCCACATTGAATTTTGAAAATTCTTAGGTGGCTAAATTACAGAAAAATATAATACTGCCCACTTCTTAATTCAGAATATTCAATTTCAAAATCTTTACTATAACAAAATATAAATTAATATTAAATCAATCTTTAAGACTTAAACTCTATTTTCCCCCATAAATATGCAACCCTTTATTTGCAGCAACGATGAGAATTAACTATTTTTAATTCTTGTGCTGAAGTTCTCGTTTATATTTAATGACAAATATGTGTCCATCAGAGAAAACAACTGTTCGCAGGTTTATGTGCTGCCAAACATTGCACATATTTGGTGCAAAGATTATTTTTTTTTTTTTTGTAATTTATCCATGTCGAGGAAAGAATGAAAATTTAGTACACAAACCCCATATGTCAGATTCCCCAAATTATTTTTTAAAAATCCCAAATATTATATTATCGAATGTTGTGTTTCTTCAACTTTTATGAAAGAAATAATAGTGTCACATTGCATTCTGTTTCATGATAAGATACGCGGAGTGTAAAAAATCTTGTCATCATCCTTATCAACTGTTTCCAGATTGTGGTTGAGTCATTTTAGTCAAATGCCTCCCTCTTCCTCTTTTCTTTCCCAATTTATTCCTCCCCTACTTTCGTCCACTATTCGCCTTTCACCTTTCACTCGCACTCTTGCTGTTATCTGCTACTTCCATCTATTTATTGGTCAATTTACTACATATCTAGTTAATCACCATCAAAATTCTTGGTATCCTTTCCTTTTACATCATTACATGCCCATAGCATCTCACCCTTGCTTCCTCTACTATTTCATGTACTCCAACATCCTCATTACATGCCCATACCATCTCACCCTTGCTTCCTCTACTATCTCATGTACTCCAACACCCTCATTACATGCCCATAGCATCTCACCCTTGCTTCCTCTACTATTTCATGTACTCCAACATCCTCATTACATGCCCATACCATCTCACCCTTGCTTCCTCTACTATTTCATGTACTCCAACATCCTCATTACATGCCCATACCATCTCACCCTTGCTTCCTCTACTATCTCATATACTCCAACATCCTCATTACATGATCATACCATCTCAGCCTTGCTTCCTCTACTATCTCATGTACTCCAACATCCTCATTACATGCCCATAGCATCTCACCCTTGCTTCCTCTACTATCTCATGTACTCCAACATCCTCATTACATGCCCATTGCATCTCACCCTTGCTTCCTCTACTATTTCATGTACTCCAACATCCTCATTACATGTCCATACCATCTCACCCTTGCTTCCTCTACTATCTCTTGTACTCCAACATCCTCATTACATGCCCATACCATCTCACCCTTGCTTCCTCTACTATCTCATGTACTCCAACATCCTCATTACATGACCATACCATCTCACCCTTGCTTCCTCTACTATCTCATATACTCCCTGTACCCCAACTCTTTCCCTGATAACTTCATCCCTAATCCTGTTTCTTCTTGTGACAGCTAGCTCGCTCCACCAAAACCTTCATTCCCATCACGTATCATCAAGTATGACGTACCTGATATAATTCATCCCAGGGAGATCCGAAAACCTGAAAACAAACCAAGAATTAAGCTTATTAGAAGCTACATAAGCTATGAAAATGGAACCCTCAGTATTTAAATACTTGGCTTGAAGTAGTTCAGGCTTAGAATAGTATTATATTAAAAACGTTCTCTATGTTATACTGACTTATACCACTCTTGCCCGGAGACCCGTGAGCCGAACTCTTGTATGGGCCAATCAGCATCCAGCTTTCATCAAGCGATATTCAGGATAGCCAACTTTTGCAACCGTAGCAAATAAGGTTAATCGCACAGGATTCTGTCTACTCGATTGGGAGGTTAAGCGAATACAATTCACGGCAGTGGAAGCCAATATAGAATAATACGCCTTTGTCTGGACACTAGATCACGTGGGCTGCAAATTATGGCATTGAACCGTGAAAATTTTAACCATAGATCTTTGTAAATCTTTGCTTTTACCTCCAGTCAATTAGTACGTCTGGCACATACAAAATAAAGCCAAATAGCTGCACTTTTTGATAGGAATATGCCACTTTCTATAGTCATATACGATGAGAAAAGAGACCTTTTCAAATAGGGAACCACTTGAAAATCCGTGCAGGCTGCCATTTTAGTGTTCTTAATTCGATTGTATCTGAGCTCGTAGTACTCCGGTATAAAACACGAAGCTCAAGTGGAGATTCATAGTCAACATTTGCTAGCCGCAGGCTCCTTGAAGGTATAGTGATTTATGAGTATAATTTTATATCAGAATGAAAACAAATAAAATTACAAGACGAACACTAGAATCGAGGTAAATTTGATTTAAAAAAATTGTTATTAATAAGAGCTTTCGAACAAAAAAATAAAATAAAAATCGAACCATTAGGAGCTGAGATACAACCAATTCTAGATCACCAAAATGGCGGCCATAAATAGCGACCATTTTGGTGTCTTGAACTGATTTTAATGTGGCTCATTATATGAAAGGTCTCTTTTGACCTCATTTATGACCACAGAAAGTGGCATATTTCAATCAAAAAGTGCAGCTTTTTACGTACTAATTAGGAAGTAACTGCCACTTTCTATTCATTTATGACTTTCCTTTTGTTTAAAGACGACGGCTCATTTCATAAAAAAACAAAGATAGGTGTGGGTAGTAATTATATTTATTACTATTATAAGTTTTGTGAACAGTAGACATCGCTCCTAGGTGATTATTAAGATTTTGTAAGCCCCTGGACTACAGATACTGTGAAGCCTCCATTAATATTTTCAAAAGGCGGGGGACTAAAGGAAAATTAAAATTATTTTTTAGAAGGCTAACAACAATTAAAATTCAAACATTTGCTTTTCCTAAATTGTGTTATTCATATTATCTTGTATAGACTACAGCGCTTGGTGGTTGAATGTATCACTAACGTCAGGCCTGCTGGGGAACAGATATGTTAATACTTCAATATCAATATAACCAAAGTTATAAACCAATATATCTCCGTATCCTGGTACTCAATCATCCAACGATTTTACCGGTTATGTTAATCTGTAAACGCACGCAATGTTTGCCAAGGGGGGTGGTAGCTGATTTTGATGAACCGCCGAGTCCATCTAGTCAGCGATCAGAGGATCATCAGATGCGTCACAGGGGCTTGGATCAGGGACTATATAATTAATTACTCTCGAGAGTATTTCAGTGCTGTTAATGATGTGTATTAATGCTCGCTCATTAAACTCTATAACCGTGGATAGAAAGAGAAGAGACAGGTTCATCGTTACTGTGACAGATGAGAATGGGAGGTCTGCAAGATCATGTTCGCAGTGTCTGACTGTCGGGCCGCCGACAGGATGGTATTTATTTCTTCAAATATGTTGGGAGGATGAGTGTGGATCGAGGGACGAAACAAATATATGAAGGTAGAGTGTGTGGATCAAAAGGAAGAGGTAGGCCATGTAAGACTTGGCTACATGTTGTAGACGAATGTATGAAAAAGAGAAACATTTAAGAGTGTTAAGAATAAAAGAGCATGTATGGCTCGTTGTATGAATGTTGTTGAAGCGAAGGGAGTATACAAGGTATGTATGTATGTATGTATGTATGTATGTATGTATGTATGTATGTATGTATGTATGTATGTATGTATGTATGTATGTATGTATGTATGTATGTATGTATGTATGTATGTATGTATGTATGTATGTATGTATGTATGTATGTATGTATGTATGTATGTATGTATGTATGTATGTATGTATGTATGTATGTATGTATTATGTATGTATGTATGTATGTATGTATGTATGTATGTATGTATGTATGTATGTATGTATGTATGTATGTATGTATGTATGTATGTATGTATGTATGTATGTATGTATGTATGTATGTATGTATATTTTAAGTTCACCCTTGTAAAAAACGTGACTTTGGGTGCACTACCTACTACCTTGGGGCTGCACCTACCTACCTACCTACGCCCGGCACCTGCGCGAGAAGAGATGATGGACCAAATGTTTCCAATAAAATACTTTAAATCAACTTTGACGCGATAGCTTCTAGTCAATGAAGAAACGATTCTTTAGTTTTACTTTATTTATAGAGTAGTTGGGAGAAGAAAGAAGTGTAAAATTCAGATAAAGTGTGCCGTTATTTTCCTGAATAAAGAGTGGTAATCACTCTAGGAAAATCTCGTCAATTGGCAATTTGGACACAATGACTCGGGCTAAACTGCCTAAACTCGTCTGGCACTCTAACCCAGACCTTTTCAAAATCAGATAAGACGAGGCCCGTCCTTGTGGGGTAGAGAAGGGAAATAATTTTGTTTTGGGAATTCATATCTAGACTAGTAGCGGTTCGGCAACGGCTTTAGGTTAGTTTGTAAGTCGTCTGTTGATATAAGCCTGGGCTTGGAAATTAAACGTGAACACACCCCCTTCCATACAAATACCAGAGTTTTCTACTAGCCCTGAGTGGTTCAGCAACAAGTCGAACGTCAACATAGGAAAATAATGTCAAGGTCGGTGACCTCTGGGCTATGGGGTGGAAATATTGGAAGATTGAGAGTCACGTCCCCATGAAAAACGTGGGGGGGAGGGGAGGAGTTGGGGAAACTCTCAACTGAATGTAAGGGGTAAGGGGAGGGTATCAACAATTCAAATAATCATTCCAGGGCCAACTGCCAAGTGAAACGTTTGCTCAGCTGCTACCATTCTTGGCTCTAGATTCTCTTTTCCCGGTTTCTCGGTGGTGTGGTTGTGGTGCGGGGATTGGGAAGGAGGTAAAGCCAAACAGACAAACCACCTAAGGCAAATTGTTTGCTTAACTTTTTACATGGGCTGAATTTATTGAGAGGAATTAGCTGTACAATTTTTACATTTCAAGACATGTTATTTGTTTTACATGTAACAGTTCTACTTAACCGGAGATAGTCGGATGAAAAGGATAGTAGTTTTATTATTAGCGTAAAGGAAGGATGGGTAAAGTCACAAAAGTAAATTGCAGGTATGTATTATTTTTTAATGATGTTAATCACATGTTCTGGTATAGAAGACACCAATAGCGTGAACATAGGAAGAGGAGTAAAGGCAGATGTGTTGCTGTGCAATTATTTTCAACCTCTCTGGAGAATTTATTGCTAAGGAAGCTTTGGAAGGAACTGTAGATTTAAAAATAGAAGTGCTTGGGGATAAGCTCAGTAAAATACGCAGCTATCTTAGTATTATTGACAAATGAAGGAGAAGAGCTTCAAACTAAGATTAATGAACAGGATGAAAATAGTAGAGAGCATGGAATGGAAATCATCGTCGAGAGGTCGAAGGTAAGGGGGATATCCCAGAGGAAAGAACCACTGAACATTCATGTGGGAAATCATCAGCTGGTAAATGTGGAGCGTTTAAAATGTTTAGGAATTGTAATTATGACATGTGTGCTCTTCCCACGGGGGGAAGGTGGGGAATGGCTGAGGCTACTTTCAACAAGAATAGGATCATACTGACTAGCAAACTGGACCTAAAGAGCAATAGCCAAGGCGGCTTTCAACAAGAATAGGATCATACTGACTATCACACTGGACCTGGAATGTAATGGTTAAGGCTGCTTCTAGAAAGAAGACGATGTTAATGAGTAATGACTTACAAACTGGACTTGTAGCTGAGGAAGAAACTGGTGAAGTGTTACATATAGAGCATCGTTTTGATTGGAGCCTCTACATGAACCCTAAGGGAAAGGGAGGAAAAAATCTGTAAAGCTTTGAAAAAATGTGATGCTGGAATAGAATAGAGAGTATAAATTGGATAGATTGGGCTACTAACTAGTAAGTTCTAATAGGAGTAAATTAAAATATAGATACTCTGCAGGTGACTTTACGAAGAAAGGCCAACTGGATAGTACGTATTATGAGAATAAATGTATATATAAGTGACGTCACTGAAGGCAAAGTGTAAGGCAGAGGGATGATCTCAAACAATGAAAAAAAGATGGCGTTTCCGGATATAAAAAGGAAGCTTTGGACAGTACAGGTTAGGAGGATTTTATTTGGACAAAGCATTGGACCTTTCGGAAGAAATAATAATAATAATAATATGTTTGTAGCCACGTGGTCAAGGGTGTCAATCTTGCGATATAGTGGATAGCTGGTGACGTATGAGATTGAGTTTCTAATCCCGTTCAGGCGTAGTAAGGGATGTATTTTAACTTATCTTCTCATCCCTTCACCTTAAGTTAAGTCGTTTTAATCGTACCCACCACCCCACCACCACCACCACTACACTACTACTACTACTACTACTACTACTACTACTACTACTATACTACTACTCTACTACTCTACTACTACTACTACTACTACTACTACTACTACTACTACTACTACTACTACTTACTACCTACTACTATACTACTACTACTACTCTACTACTACTACTACTACTACTACTTCTACTACTACTACTACTACTATACTACTACTACTCTATACTATACTACTACTACTACTACTACTACTACTACTATTCTACTACTTCTACCTACTACTAGTACTACTACTACTACTACTACTACTACTACTACTACTACTACTACTACTTCTACTACTTCTACTACTACTAGTACTACTACTATACTATACTACTACTACTACTACTACTACTACTACTACTACTACTACTTCTACTACTTCTACCTACTACTATACTACTACTACTACTACTACTACTACTACTACTACTACTACTTCTACTACTTCTACCTACTACTAGTACTACTACTACTACTTCTACTACTTCTACTACTACTACTACTACTACTACTACTACTACTACTACTACTACTACTACTACTACTACTACTTCTACTACTTCTACTACTACTACTACTATACTACTACTACTACTACTACTACTACTTACTCTACTATCTACCTACTACTAGTACTACTACTACTACTACTACTACTACTACTACTACTTCTACTACTTCTACCTACTACTAGTACTACTACTACTACTACTGCTACTACTACCACTACTACTACTACTACTACTACTACTACTACTACTACTACTACTACTTCTACTACTTCTACCTACTACTAGTACTACTACTACTACTGCTACTACTACTACTACTACTACTTCTACTACTACTACTACTTCTACTACTACTACTACTACTACTACTACTACTACTACTACTACTATAACTACTACTGATAATATTTCTATTATTTCTGTGCTCCACGCTTCTCCCCTAGAGATGAAAACTGTCCGGAAATTGTCTGCAGTGGCTTCTTGTGGTGGAGGGGTTAAATTGTAGAGGTGATACTTAGAGCATATTGTACTTCAAAATATAGTGGGTTAAGAGACGAGTAGGTTATAAGAAGGGGGAAGGGAGGGGTAAATATAAAGCACGGTGGATAAGGGGGGGAGGCAAATGTCGGGCCAACTTTAAAATAATTTTGATTAACTTATTGATGAAAAAAATTGAAGTATGATTTATAAACATAACGGGCCTACTAAGGCTCGCATTCATTTTGTCTTTATTACTTCATTTTTTAACACCGCGTTAACCCGTTCGGTTTATACGCTTATGTACTAATTACGCTAATGTGTTAGGGTTGGGAAAGGTTGATTTTAGATTAATTGCACCCACAATAGCATAAGAGTGGGAAACTATTCACACAAAAAAAATCCCTCAATGCACATGATCGAGATCGAATTCCGATATTCCTTTCATTGGCAGTCTAGTTTATTGCGAGTGTAGCGCGTTAGACCGTGCGGCCACCGAAGCAGGTGTTTCTTTACTACTACTATTATTACTACCACTAATTATTATTACTATCCATTTAATCCGTTGAAATTGTTTTACATAAATAATAGTTGAAAATTTTCCGCTTTTGAAAATTTTCCGGAAAAAAATAGGAAAAATGTTCAGTTTCACATATCTAGTCTCCCCTCCATCCGGGCTATCCGCAAATCTTTTTTTAGGGTAGGTACATGGGAGATTGTACTTAGAGCAAGAGATTTTCTTTTCTTCGCTTTTGGCTCTAACTATTCTTGCAAACACTGTTCAATAACATGGATATAAAAACACTCCCATGCTCTTTAAATGGCAACGATCTTCTCCACCAGTGGTTTCATATTGGCTGCCCCAGGAATTTATAAGAAAAATAAAAGGCACCCGTATTTGCACGAGTGAGAATTGTGATGCTATTTAGGAGAGAGGGAAAAAAACTACTTTTAATTTTCATGACCTGGATTCGAAACCTGAACCACCCATGCCCTACAATGTATGTAAATCATGTGGTGATAAAAAAAAACTTTGTTACTAACGTCGTCAAAAAAAATATCTCAGACGAATTTAGAATAAGGTGGTGCAGGTTCATTTATATAACGGGACAAAGAAAACGTCGAATATAATTTATTGTTCGTCAAGTGGTTGGAACCCGGAGGTCTCTGGTAAACTCTCGTGGGCCGGGGAGAAGAGTACAAACAATAATAGCTTCAGGCACTCTCCTGTCGGACTCCCTCACTCCCTCCTTCCTCCTACCTTCCTTACTCGTGCATACTGAGAACACAAGAGACAGGAGGGGCAGACATAGGATAGACACGAGGGACGTCTCAAACAGGATATACACTGGAGAAGAAATTAGAGGACATATATGAAGTACATTCCTAACAGGATATATTATTTTATAATATTTAGCACCGCGTCTTACTACCCGTTCGGGTTATACGCTTAAGTACTAATTACTCTAATGGATTAGGAATTGGGAGGGTTGAATTTAGAGGAAGTGAACCCGCATTTGCGTGGAGGGAGAGTGGAAAACCATTTAGGAAAAACCACCCCCAGTTCACCCGACCGAGATTCGAACCTCGATCTCCCCGTCCTCGGCGGTCGAGCTCAACACGAAACAGGATATAGAATGGAGAGGATACTAGAGGATGAACACGAATCATAAACAGCCTATTATACCCAGTCGCCCTCCAGTACATGTCCTCCTTGAATACTCCCTATTATACTCAGTATCCCCCCAGTACATGTCCTCCTTGAAAACTCCCTATTATACTCAGTATCCCCCAGTACATGTCCTCCTTGAAAACTCCTTATTATACCCAGTCGCCCTCCAGTACATATCCTCCTTGAATACTCCCTATTATACTCAGTATCCCCCCAGTACATGTCCTCCTTGAAAACTCCATATTATACCCAGTCGCCCTCCAGTACATATACTCCTTGAATACTCCCTATTATACTCAGTATCCCTCCAGTACATATCCTCCTTGAATACGCCCTATATTCCAGTCTATATTTTCCATGAAACTCCACTCCCCCTTAGTAATTTTATCCCAACCAAGTATTCTTGCAACGACCGTAAGTGTCCCGCCAACGCAAAGACGAAGCACCCTACAAAGGAAGTCGTGTGTTTATCTAACTATGCTAACATTGCGCGAGGTAAATATACAGAAACAAACAATGGCGGGAAGAGGCGTCTTTCTTTACCTTCCCTAACGCGCATGTGCGGGACCACATATGTTATATGAAACAGTTGAGCTTCTCTTCCGCTAAACCTATGATGATAACACATTAAAATCTTCATTTTCAAGGTTTCTACGTACGTGCCTGGAAAACCGAAAGATCCGGGAATTTTTAAATTTATTTGAGGTTTTTTTTAGAAACGTGTTTTACTACCCGTTCGGGGTATATGCTTTTATACCAATTACGCTAATGGTTTTTAGGGATTAAGGAGATTAAATTTGCACTGGAGAATAGTGGAAAACCATTATGGAAAAACCACCCTAAGTACACCCGACTGAAATTTGAACCTTGATCTCCCCGTCATCGGCAGTCTAGTCTACTGCGAGAGTTGCGCGTTAGACCGTGCGGCCACCGAAGCGGGTTATTTTAGGTATTTAACGCGCACTGTTTGAACCGTCTGATTATATCAGCACACGAGAATTTCTATGAACAAGAGCGAAAGGTCCTACCAATTTTGCCGGTAAAGGTATTTTCACATACTTTCCTGGTTTCTTTTTACATCCCACAATCGACATGGGACAACCGGCTTTACTTCCCCTCCGTAGGAAGTTGTGATACGAATTTAAATCGCTTCAGAAATACCCGTCGACCCCCGGCTAGGTTTGAACCGGCGAACATCGGGTCCTGCGGTGAGAACTTTAGTCCAAGACAACCGGGGTTGATGATAAAGCTGAGAAAACACAAGGATTTTTTTGTCTGTAAAAAACAGAGAAAATGTAAGAAAATTCTCAAAAAAGTACTGGGATATTTGAGACACTAAACAGTCACTCTTAAAAGAGTAGAACTGGAGTAGAAAAGAATAGTTGGACTGAAGAAAAATGAAATGCACTATTTTGTTTGTAATGTTAAACATGAACCCGCCAAAATGGCCTAGATGGGGTTGCATTCATACAAAGGAAGAAATACAATGGTAAAAGCATTTTATTGAATAGTCATAAAAGGATAGTACATAATTATACATATGAATTGTTCATTAGGTTTCCGTTGTCCTGTTTATTAAGTATAGTAGGGAATCAATTAATTTAAATTAGAGAATAATTAGATATTATACAACAGGCTACAAACATAATGGCCAATTTAATGAGTCCTCTAACTAGAGCTTTATGAGATAACGATCAATACCTTTGAATAACTACACTCCGTGATCAGCATCTAGTAGTTTAATAATTAACGAATAAATCATGACACCTTCTTGCCTACATTGAAATAACCAGTCAACGGGGGTCTTTTCCGCAAGATCTGAGAGTTTACCTAAGAAAATGCAAAACCAAAGCCTGTGTGATATACTTAGGCATGCGCAATAACTCATGCTGCTCATAGTCACTTGAACACATAAAAAGCTTAGGGACTGAAGCTTTTAACATATAAGTAATTTGATCCACTTTTATAAGGGAACATATACAGCATGAACGTCAAGGCCACAATAAGGAGGTGCTAACCATGCCCCACTAGTTTGGGGATAATAAGCCCCAATTAGGGAATCGCAGCTACAGCCATGGTTGACCATAACAGCGGACACGATCAAATCTTAACATAAAGGTATACTAATGAAGTCTAGCATTAACCAGCACTAGGCTTAAGGAAGCCGTCTCAAATGGAGATGACCTAACAAAATAGAACAAAGGAAACCATTAAGAGGTCCTATAGACCCAATTAGGTCATTAAATACAAATAGCAACTCCCGATTACTGTGTGCTGACGTTCCCCCCGCAATCATACAAAGAGAGTAGCCACATTATAAATCAAACGCTAATGAACGGGATAGTCTTATTAACAGCAGTTAATGCACCTTAATGGACCCAAACAATTCTCAAAAGAGCGAATAAGCCGCATATTATGAAGTGTTATACAAGTAAAATATGTTTCCATGACACGGTACAATATCACGAAACTAACTAGCCCTATCTGAATCATGTAGCATCAGAAGGAAAACCAATTAAACTAAGCCCACAATAAATAAACACCTACAACATAAGCGATTGGCTCAGTGGTAACCAAACGCGCCACAAACTGCAAATATGCAGGCCTGACAATAATCCTAACCATAGCTGACCACAATATAAATTTTACTATACAACGTGTATCTAAAACATTGCATCAAACTTTGGCAGGCTATTCCTTGCGTGAAAATAGAATAATTCACTTCAGTAACTTAGGGTCCATCGTGAATAATAAGGGCGGTATACACCCCTAAAGATAGAGCTAAAAACGACTGTTGTGTGAAATATTATGAAAACTGCTTAGGGTATTACAACGAATATTTGTATACTACTTATTGAAACCTTGATCATTAATAAATTAAATGTGCTGTTACCGTTACCCATCCTCATTATATAAAAGGGGGGGGGGTTGTAAGACTTTTTTCTGTAAATTTGACTTAAGATTACAAAACATGGAGTAAAAATTAACAAAAAAGGTGTCTAGGAGAAATCGTCTAGCTTTCCCCGTTTCAGAGATAATCACACAAGTTTGAGCTCAGAGACAAATGTATCTAGAACAGCTAGCAACACAGCTATAATGGCTCCCTACCTGGCAGGAATTAACACTTGTCTTTGAAATCACACATGCGTGGTTATCTCGGAAACGGGGAAAGCTAGACAGTTTCTTCAAGACACCTTTTTTTTGTTATTTTTACTCCATGTTTTGTAATTTTAAGTCAAAATCGGTAATACTTACTATGACATATTTTATTGCAGAAAAAAGTCTTACAACCCCCCTTTTTTACATGATGTGGGTGGGTAACGGTGACAGCACATTTAATTTATTAATGATCAAGGTTTCAATAAGTAGTATACAAATATTCGTTGTAATACCCTAAGCAGTTTTCATTTTATTTCACACAACAGTCGTTTTTAGCTCTATATTTAGGGGTGTATACCACCCTTATTATTCAAGATGGACCCTAAGTTACTGAAGTGAATTATTCTATTTTCACGCAAGGAATAGCCTTCCAAAGTTTGATGCAATGTTTTAGATACACGTTGTATATATGATACAACGCCAGGCGTACACCAATACAAACCAAACATAGACTAAGGCTTGACAAAAAGATAATAAAACAGTCAGCACATTCGCTGATTATAACTTGACAATCATTCCTACGTGGACTCCATCTTTCTAGTACCGGCGATAGGATAGTGTGTGTACTTGAAGTGCACCGACGGTTGAAGAATTGATGTTGATGATCTCGGTGTGGCGTGACGCTACCTCCGGCGAACCCGAAGGATGACCCCGACTGACGCCATAGCGTCCTGGCCCGGCTCTGTTGGGTAGCTGTAGTTTGGACGTAGAAAATAACAGTTAATCACCCGACTAGCAGTAAATTGTAAAACGTTCTGTGTTTAATTCTGCTCGTACAACATATTAAATAAACTCCCCGATTGAGACCAAACAAAGAAGGGAAAAACGGGTTTCAACCAATCATGTCTCAGGGCTATAGTGCTGACCAGTACGGGTGCCAAGGGGGGATAGGCGCATGCGTAGTGAGCAGAGAAAGAGAGAGGTGATACGAAACATATGTAGTTTTAACATTACTTTTTTTTGTAGTGGTTAACCACCCAATTTGAATTAGACGAAGCTTATTAGCGATGATCTCAGAATACCCTCACAGTCCCATCTAGGTCAAGGGGAGTCCAAACTCCACCGTAGTTCATGACGCGTAGCAGATTTCTTGAAAAGTGACAAGCCACATAACTTTGTGAGCTAATGTCTATCAGTTCGGCACAAACAGTGCATTAATACAAATTGTAATCAAACATTGTCTGTGCCTATTTTTAAAAAAAGCTTTCTTTTCTCTTTTTGCCTTCAGGTAAACTAACCTCAACATAAAGAGTTAGATATATCACTAAAAAATCTCTAGGGAACCGTATTAAAACTTTAGATACTAATTTTTGAAACACAATTGAAAGTCGAGTATGGAGAGAAAATATATTAGTTTAAGACTCAATGTATTATAAAAAATATATATAAATTAAAAGGTTGAATAAAGAGTTGTATTAAACCCTTGATAAGCTTGGAAACTGTACATACATGAAACATTATTAATTGATTCTATATTAAAAAGATCAATAGTTAAAATATTTATAATAAGTGCCTTGTAATAACAAGACATACATATTAAAATTAGGACATGTTGCATTTAAGATTATCAGGCTCATGGACAGTTGTGAAATAGATTATCTTAAATATATTTTTATATTATTCACTTAATATTTTAATGAACTTAATTGATAATGATGTATAATTTATTTACTATACTTGATTGAAACATTAAATAAGGAAACTAATTTTTGAAAAGATTTTGCAAAATGAAAGTTAAGTTAATTATTAATTGTAAAAAAAGGGAGTTTATAAATTGAATGAACCGTAGAGGCGATTCCGATCCAACACCTTAGCTCAGTCGGTTAGCGTGTCTGTCTACTTAGCTAAGGGCCCCGGGTTCGATACCCGACATGGCTGAAAAATTTATCATGGGTGAAATGTGGGTTTACCCTTTCCCATTGATAAATTAACATCCGGGGGGCTGGGTGCTGTGCCTGTCCCAATCTTAAGTTAGATTATAAGGCATATGAAGCTACGACAGACCTAGCAAGCCGGTAGTGCAAAATATAAGGGTCCTGAATAAAAAAAAATGGACCCAGACCATAGGATGGAAACAGTAATGGATGTAAAAAAAAAGGTGTTTGTTGTTCCTCACCACATGTTCTTTTTATAATACATTGATTAATTCTTAAGTTAATTTATATACTTAGTGCTAGTCTTGAGTCTTTAAAATAGTTTCTGTTCTAGTCTTAGTAACAGACGGACTGACGGTATTACGAAAACAACTTTTTCTAGTTCAGGGGGCTATGAATTGTTGATATCCGTCAAAAATCTCTAATGATCACAATACTTCCTCTCTCCTATGCATCGCAAGAAAGTAAATATATGGTACGGTGCACCGCACAGACTTTTTCCCGCTTTTATCTTAAAAACATTTACTAAAAACTCGTAAGATTTGTGAAACGAAATCATAGGTCTATACATTGTTGTAGAAACACTACACCAAAGATCATAGATGAAATAATATACACTGTTACTAACTCTATGGCTTTAGGAACTAGGAACTAGGAACATTGTTACAGAAACATTGAGAAAATGAGCTTAAGAATTAAATTCATTTTCAAAGGCCTAAATTATAAAGTATGTATATTTGCTTATAGAGCTGAAATTATTGGCTTTACAAAAATATATTTAAAATAAAAGATTTTTACATTTAATAATTTAATATATATATATATAAAATAAAATAATGTGTATATAATAATAATTTAAATTAATATAGAACTTTTCAATGATAAGATATTTCGTATCTCAAATAGTTGCGGAGAAATGATGCAAATTGGAAAATGTATCCCATGTAAAGTACCCTCAGATTCAGTTTCATGAGAAATTGAGAACTGACATCTTGTATATAAGGATATACAGTGTCTAGATATCAAATTTAATCAAAATCGTTAGAGCCAATTTCGAGAAACTTGATTGTTTTTATATTTTTTCCCTTCAGTAAATTATCTTTAAATTTAGAATTAGAAAGCTAATTCCAAAAATCCCTCGTGGGGACCTTATATAACCTCACATATCAAGATTTAAACCAACCTGTAAAATAGTTTCGGCTCTACAGACAGACGACATTGTGAAAACAACTTTTTTGGTTTCAAGGGGTCATGAAACGTCGAATTTTATTAAAATCTCGAGATAGATTTGTTTTTTGACGATCACAATACTTCTCTCTCCGAGGAGTTGAGAGAGAGTAAAAGGTGAACCGAAGATCCAAGCATGCTGATTCGAACACGTGTTCTACCACTCCCCCTCATGTAACAGTGGTTTTAGTAACGACTGCATATATTTCTCCATCAAGGTCGAAATAAACATTTTTATTTATTATTTAGCACCGCGTCTTACTACCCGTTCGGGTTATACGCTAAGTACTAATTACTCTAATGGATTAGGAATTGGGAAGGTTGAATTTAGAGGAAGTGAACCCGCATTTGCGTGGAGGGAGAGTGGAAAACCATTTAGGAAAAACCACTCCAGTTCACCCGACCGAGATTTGAACCTCGATCTCCCCGTCCTCAGCAGTCGGGCTCAACACGACTAGCGCGTTAGCCAACTACGCCACCGAGGCGGGTCTATAAACATTTTTAAAACTAAAAACATGGCGTCATACTAATCAATACTATGAAAACTCGATCTTATTTCTATATATTACTCTTTGAAATGTCTGGAAAAATAGGAATTCACTCTTCAAAAACTTTGAAACAAAGAGAATTTTGTATTAATGAAATAAAGTCAACCCCACCTACAGGTCACCAAGTAGGTAGCTTAGATATTGCCAATCATATGTTGGGCTTAGGTTAAATATTGACAAAACCTTTACCAGTAGACGAGTTTGTTGTTCACTGGAATGAACACAAAACTATGTTCTATGACTTATACATATTTAGACATGTAAACATAGTTTAAAAGTTGACATTTTCTCTTTGAAAAGTAAAACAATCCACATATTTCTGTTGATCATTAAGAGCTAAATGTCCGGGAAACGAAAGGTAACTGTTATAGGAGCGTAGAATGGATCTTTGTGAATAGAATGATGTCATTTAATAGGAGGGTCACAACACACTGTTATAGGAGCGTAGAATGGATCTTTGGGAATAGAATGATGTCATTTAATAGGAGGGTCACAACACACTGGTATAGGAGCGTAGAATGGATCTTTGTGAATAGAATGATGTCATTTAATAGTCACAACACACTGGTATAGGAACGTAGAATGGATCTTTGTGAATAGAATGATGTCATTTAATAGGAGGGTCACAACACACTGGTATAGTAGCGTAGAATGGATCTTAGTAATAGAATGTGTCATTTAATAGGAGGGTCACAACACACTGTTTAATTGTGATCTTTGTAATAATATGTCATTTATGTCCACACACTGAAGGAAGTACAAGGATCTTTGTAAAATGATTCTTTAGCAACTGGTGGCGTTAGTGGATTTTTTAGGTGTCATTTATAGCACCCATGGTATAGGACGTAATGGATCTTGTGAATGAGATGTTCATTGCATAGGATGGGTCACATACACATCGGTTATTAGCGGATGGATCTTAATTATATGGTCTTTAATGGTAGTCACAACACATATGTAGTCATTTGTCTCTAATTCACCTTCCCCTTCTATCCTTCTACTGCGGACATACACCCAGCGTATAAATTCTGCTGGCGGGCGTTAGTGTTTTTTGATCGACTGTTCTAGCCCTAAGAATTCCTCTCCAGAGAAACCTGATGCGAATGTCAGGGTATCAGATAAATTGACCAGCTTACTTAGGGTGGAATTTCAATAATGGTTATACCCCTTCACGCAATGCGGGATTTTCTAACACCTCCCCCTCCCCCGTACTTTAAAATCATACCGCGTGAGCTAGACGCCTTGGTCCACGTGCCCACCGGTGCCTGGTCCCGGGTGATAAAATAAAGTAATGTGGATGGAATCTCTCCTCATTTCAGTAGAAATTGTGAATTTGTTGTAATGTAACTCTCCGCTAATGGGGCGGAGTCTTGGAAGAAAGTCATTAGCACGCGATGGATGGGAGAAAATATAGGGTTGGGTGGAGAATGGAGGAGGGGGGGGGGCTTCGACGTTCCCTAAGAAAGTATCCATCCTTCTGTCACGAAAAAACAAGGGGATAAAAACATTGACGAGCAAAAGTGATATACGTGACAGTATTATTTGTGTAGCTACCAGTGTTGAGGGAGGGATCATTCGGCTCGGTCAGCGAGAAAGTATCAATCGCTGTCAGGCCACACGGCTTAAAATACAATGGTTTGTGTCGTTTTCCGAAACGGCTTCTATATTGTGTCTAAGCTTATACTCACTTTCTCTCTTCGCCTACAACCCACCCTTTTCCATGTCGATAAAAAAGAGGGGAAAGAAAACTACGAAACTTCTTATCTCAAGGTAAAGAGGAAAGTTCGCTGCTCGTTCTCAAATATCTAAACAATTACTGTATTTGTTAGAGGAAGGCTAAATTAGAGTCCTTTTTCATCAAGACTAGTCTCATAGCTCCTCAAATATGATTAAAAAGTTGTTGAAAGGGAGCTAATGCCACATTTAAACCCATTTTTGTCTCTATTAATAAAACTCAAACAATAAGGTCGTTAAGGGAAAAAAGCCCCGTTGTAATCTTTCCAACTCTATCTTGGCCCGAAACATATTTTGAATAACACATTTTAGAGTTAAATATTGCCTTAGAGCTGAACGTCTGAGCGGCTGCCTTAAGTTGTGATGGAAAGGGACGGGAGAAAAGGTCAGTTTTTTTTGTAGTTTTTATAGCAAACAATTTTCTTCTAAAAAAATAAATAAAACATTTCTCCGTCAGAAACATAGAATTTAATTAATTATATGGCAATCTCTACTGATCTTTATTCTTTGTCATGAAAATATTGGCATTTAATATTAAACATTTTAACTAAAGAGGAAAGGCATTCATAAAACTCCTGAACAGCTTTGACAGTATTCAAGAACACTATCAAAGTATAATATCTGGTCTACAGCAGGCCTGACGTTAATGACGCATTCAACCACCAAGCGCTGTAGTCGATAGTACATATAATTATATTTTTTTAAGTCCATTACTGTTTCCAGCCCGTGGACTAAGTCAGTTTTTTTTTATTCAAGCCAAATATTTTCCACTACTGATTTGCTAGGCCTGTCATAGCAACATAATATGCCTTATAATCTAACTTAAGATAAGGACAAGCACAACATCCAGTCCCTAGTCGTTAATTCATTACTGTGAAAGGCTAAACCCACGTTTCATCAATGAAATTTTTTCGGCCATGCTGGGAAACGAACCCGAACCCTTAGCTCAGTAGACAGACACGCTAACCGACTGAGCTAAGACGGTGGATTAATATAATAATATAATAACAACAATGCGCATTTGGACTACATCGTTCGTAGCCCAGTGATTGGAAAGATGGTCCAGTACTTATGTACCATTGCCCAGGGGACGCCCGAATGTACTAATCGTACATCCTTTCCGTGGAGGCTCTTTCCCTTGTCCTGATGAGATGAGGTTGAGTATGAGAGTATGATACCAGTCGAAACATTATCTTTAACGTGTTATGGTACGGCACATGAAATGTGGCGCCACACACCCCTGGACATCGTGGCCCAGGGCAGTTTCTAGGCCGATACCTAAAAAGCTCCAACCGCCTCAACCCCGAAGGGTGGGATGATCCTGTTCAGGCCAGATACCCAGGGAGGCGATAACTAACTCCTCCCCTTCCAGTCACCCACTGGTTAGACCAGCACAGAGGGACCACGTGACTCCCACCTATCCAGGGTGGTAACCGGAGCTATTCAACTTCCGCTCACTGAAGTGACCTTGCGATCTCCACTCTTTTCGTATGTATCGGGATTGGGATTACGCCCATCGCGCGTGGGAAAGTTAATCTCCCACTACTCTCGTGCGTACGAGTGGAGGCCGCCCATGTTCGTAGCCCATGAACTACTAACTGTCCAGGCTAGCACCGGAGCCTAATTAAAACGGCTCACCGCAGGGCCAGAACCCCAAGAGCCCGGCCCGAGGCCCAGAACTCCAGTAGCCCGGGCCCGAACCCCACCCCGCTGCCAACGCTATCACTCGTCGGCGATTAAACTCACTGCCCCAAAGAGTCCAACCCATTTCTGGGCCGCCGCCTCGAGCAATCTCGTGACGTGGGCTTTTGGCGCAGCCTTGTGTACTACCTATAACTAAAGTGTTCTAACGGAGGAATACCAGTGCACAGGGCCACTCCGAGCACCTGTAGGTAACCGATGCAACCATCGGTCTCTCTGGCACGATAGACAGTGGGAACACTTAAACCTAGCTTGAGCCTAATAAACCAAACCTTAGTAACCGTTGGGGTAGTTCTCATTTTTGGGAAAAATACCAAAAGTACCAGGTGAGAATCGAACCCTAAATCCCTAGGCTCATAGCCAGGTACACTGACCACTACACCACGGGGCCGGTTGCTGTATTATTAATATAATATCTGGTCTACTACAGAAGACCCGACGTTAGTGACACATTCAACCACCAAGCGCTGTAGTCTATACGTGAGTGTGAGAAGAGAACTGTAATCTCTGTTATTGCTTTATTGTGACTCATTTGATAATATTTCTGGTGTTAACGTCCTCGGGAGAAATTAAAATGAGGTGGAAACTTTAAAACTTGGGATATCTCGAGCACTCGTTACATTTTAATGGGTGGAACATTTTCAGAATAAGAGCAAAATAACATTGTCTTCAAAATATTCCCATTAGACGTTTCTAGCCAGCGCCGAGTCAACTCTGCCAACCCATCGCCGACGAAGATATGTTGCTACGTAGATTGATGATGGTATTATCAGAGAGGTATTCAACTCGCGGCCCGATGGCTCATGAAAATTATAATATTATTTCAAATGAAAAAATTACAAATACAGATATGTATTTTACATAGGCTTCTGTGCTGGGGGTCCGGGGTTCAATCTTAGGTCCCAGCACAGATTTATCTGATTGCCAAATCCTTCCTTAACCTCTGACAAGACGTGTATTAATCACAACTTGTGAATGTGAGGAATGCCAGGCCTCCACCGTGGTTCGTATTCCACGTTAAACTGTAGGTCCTACATTTCATCTCACAATCACCCTACCATTACACATTAGCGTAAGTGCGTATAACCTGAACGGGTAGTAAGACGCGGTGCTAATAATAATAAAAATCAACTAATAAAATACTATTTAAGTATTTTAAGCTATTTTATAAACAATTTTTGCTTTTTACGCGAAGTAAATTAGTGCGTTTTAATACAGATGTACTTCTAACCAGCAAATGACAACTCTAGTATAGAAGACAAATCGTGCTACCTCCCGCTATGGAACAGCAGAGAACAAAAACTTCACGAGAAATCCTAATCCCTGGTGGGAGTTTAAGACTGAGCTGATACGAATATGTTAGTATTTGTTCAATCCTAATATTGTGGGTACAGTCTTGTGAGCTATCAAGAGACAGAAACTTTGGTCCTTGGCACATAAAAAGGTTGGACACCCCTGGTGTGGCATGTAAATAGACGAGGCTCTGTAGGCTGCGGCGGGTTTTGAACAAAAAGGGATCAGTCCTCACTCGAGATTTACCGTCCTCATGGCTACGGGGATAAAGTGATTCAAGTGTAAGTGACCCCGGTTCGAATCCTATTGGTGCTGACGAAGATATTATTTTACTATTTTTATACTGGTCCCACCTTCTATTGTTCTACTAATTTTTTTTTAGTACCGCGTCTTACTACCCGTTCTGGTACATGCACTAATCACGTTAATGTGTTAGGGATGAGGAAGGATGAATTTATAGGAATAGTACACGGATTCGCGTGGAGGGAGAGTGTAAAATTACTAAGGAAAACCCAGCCTCACTACACCCAACCAGGATTAGAACACGATCTCCCCGTCATCGGCAGTCTAGTCTAACACGAGAGTGTTCTATCACTGAAGAAGGTGTATCGTATTAATAAATAGCCCACATCAATGAGCACACGCATTAAGGCGTCACTATCTCAGTAAAATGGACTAATGGTGGTGGGGAGATCCGGGTTCGAATACCATTCAGATGTTCCTAATATATTCTTCCCATACATTGTATCCCCAATCTTCCTCCACGCAAATGCGGGTACATTTCCTCTAAATATAACTTCCCTAAAAACAATTTGATGTAGCTATTAAATGGATACGCCCATATCGTATAATTCGTAACGTCAAAGGTCACGAAAATAGTCGGCTGTAGCTGACCACACAAACTGCATGGCTCAATACGACCATTTACATTGAATGTACCATAGATTACAATAATTCATGGTTATTATTATTATTATTTACTACTTTATAATATAATATATTTACTTATCATGGAATATCTTAAAAGTCTGTGTTTTGATTTTAGTTAAATGAAGTGTTAACTGACTTTTCTTGAGGAAAATATTCAAATCAGGCTGTTACCCCCCACCCCCACACCCTCACCTCTTAGCTAAGTATCTGGAGCTATGTCCTGTCCTTCCTTTCGCAGATCATAACGAGAGAAGACAACAGCCTGGGCTTGCGGGCTCAGGTCGAGGGCGCGAGCCCCAGTACGGACGTCTTCAAACCAGTCAAATAAACAAACAGACGTGACCCGTCTACCTACCAGCGTCGCGACGCCGCTCCGTCCCACGATTTTCCTCACAGACGCTCACGTACCCCGCTAGGCCCGTTATTATCTTTCTCCGTGATGGTGGTCACCATGACAACTGGACTGGGCGTTGTGCAGCCCCCCTCCCCAAACACCCGCAACATCCCACTCGCGACCCCGATATCACGAACTGCGATGAATTCTTAGAGAACATTTCCACGCTCTCATTTTTATTATAGCACTTAACACTTTGTATATTTTCTTATTATTGCGCTAAAACACTTTGTACTATTTTTATTATTCCGCTAAAATACTTTGTTTTATTTATTATTCCGCTAATACGCTTTGTATTAGTTTTTATTAATGCATTAAAACACTTAGTATGGTTTTTTATTCCGTTAAAACACTTCGTATTGTTTTTTATTATTGTGCTAAAACACTGTATTATTTTGTATTATTGCGCCAAAATACTTTGTATTATTTTTAACTATCGCGTTAAATACTTTATATTATTTTTCATAATTTCTTGGTTCTCGGAAACTTTTTTACTTTTCCTAGTCTTGTTATCCGCTTGAGGATCTACTCATTTTAATCACATTATTAGGGCAGGAGAAAGGAAGATAGAGTTTTAAAATAACGTGTCCTCATTTGAATGGGCGAAGAGGGGACACTATTTTTATGAAAAAACACCCTCAGTACACCCGGCTGGGATTCGAACCCCGACTTCCCCTGTCGCCAGCAAAACAAACTAGATGAGCCAAACACTTAGTCCGCGTGCCCATCGATGAAGGAAACTCAAGTGTTATGTGATATAATCTATGAGAAAGAGGTGAGTAGGTAAGTTTGGTAGACATGTAGCCGCATTAGTGTGGAAATAGTATGAAGGAAGTCATATGTACAAACCCTTTAAGGCTCAGTGTACCTGTCCGGGGTTTAAACCTTGACCTCCCCTCAAACGATGGCCAAAAATAGTACGAGTATTTTGGACATCGCATACACTGACAAGTGACAGCTGACAATTCAAACATTTATAAAATCTATCTTTATCTTTTCATACGCCAAGCACCGTGCTGTCGCTCTTAGTAGAAACAGTAGTGTCGACTTACTTAAATAAGACGACCTTTGGTAAATGTTGTGCAACCGGAGGTCTGTTGATCTCATTATTACCCGCTTCGGTGGCCGCGTGGTCTGAGGCGTCACCCTCACAATTGACTGTACTGCTGATGGCGGGGATATCGAGGTTCAAATTCCGTTTGGGTGTACTTAGAGGGGTTTTTCATTAATTGTTTCCACTCTCCTTCCATGCAAATGCGGGTAGATTACCTCTAAATTGCTTCCTTCCCATGAAAGTCATATTCTTATAACCTGAGCAGGTAGTAAGACTTGGGGATGAAAAAATATTGTAAATGGCCATATTTAATAGATACATAGGGATTTTAATCATATCTCTAAAACTAATTGTAGCTTACAAATGACTGCTTTCTGAAAATTCAAAAATTGGAGTAATTATTTTATTCAAAATATTTGACTTGAGTCAGGTTTTACATGTTAAAAAACACCGTTAACTGTATTTTTGGAAGAAGAAAAACTTAAGGGTGTACAACTGATAGCAGATTTTTTTAAATCTTGCTCTAAACTATATGATAAAATATGTACGATTGAGTCGTAACGTCTATTTTATTAAAATTTAATTGCTCTTAGTTATTAACGTAAACTAAGTACATAGCTTTTTACTATTTAACCCATGTTAAGGAATGGTGAGTTTTAAGGAGGCGCAGGAGCATTCACCTAGAAAGAGGCTTAGAAACCACACCAGTGTCAGAGTCCAGCTGCACTACCAGTGGAGCCAACATTGGCGGTTTAAGACTGTTCCGGTAGTGCACTAGAGTCGTGACTATCCGGCCTTCGACAATCCGGTACATATCCACTAGTAATTAATAAAACAAATCGATCGCAAACGCCTTAAAACTGTTGAATTGGAGACAGCAAAGCAAAGTCGGTACACATAGAACGCTAAGCTAAGATTTGCTCTGCTAACTGTTTGGAAAAATAGCGGACCATATATCTAAATGTGTTGGTTCAAACCGAAAACTAAGCTAAGCTATGCCGCGCTGTTTTTATCCGATTGCCGGCCGGGCAATTTTTTCATCTCCCATCTTGAGCCATCTTACAGTGCGCATGCGCATAACGCAGCTTAGGCTTCGTGTTGAACAGACGCAGTGCTGATTTGGTAAAAATAACAAAAGAAGGGTTGAAGCTTTGTTTGTTTTCAGTTTATTTCACGTGTATTTAAGTAATGTTTTATTTATGTTTTATATTTAATAAATGTGTTTATATTAAAATTGAAACGTTAATTGAACAAGTCAAACCTCCACCTTTTAAATTGTCTTCATCTTCTAAAACAGCTGCTAACAGCAGCATATTCTCTTCCTTAGTACTGTCATTTGAGCTAAAACAAGACATTATGAAGAACGCCACCATAACTAAACTTTACTGGAGCAGACCAGAAAGAAACAACACTGAATTCGGGGGGAGGGGAGGGAGAATAGATAGGTACCACAGTGTGAATGTGTGGAATGCCAGGCCTCCACCGTAGTTCGGATCCCACGTAAAACTGTAGGTCCTCCATTTTATCTCCCATTCACCCTACCATTACACATTAGCGTAAGTGCGTATAACCCGAACGGGTAGTAAGACGCGGTGATAATAATAATAATAATAATAATAATAATAATAATCCTAACACAGCCCAGCTTAGCTTAGCGTCCTGTGTGTACCGACCTTTTAACTGTTATGCATGCGTTTGGAGTGTAATACAGTACCAGTACAGTCGTATACGCTTGATCGAGGTAAATAGCAGCACTGTTTATATACGGTTGTAAACAGAAGCTGTGTCAAGGGAGATATAGATAGCAGCACTGTTTTGATATGGCTGGAAACAGAAGCTGTGTCAAGGGAGATGTAGATAGCAGCACTGTTTTGATATGGCTGGAAACAGTATCTGCGTCAAGGGAGATGTAGATAGCAGCACTGTTCGATATGGCTGGAAACAGAAGCGGTGTCAAGGGAGGTGTAGATAGCAGCACTGTTTTGATATGGCTGTAAACAGTATCTGCGTCAAGGGAGATGTAGATAGCAGCACTGTTCGATATGGTTGTAAACAGAAGCTGTGTCAAGGGAGATATAGATAGCAGCACTGTTTTGATATGGCTGGAAACAGAAGCTGTGTCAAGGTAGACGTAGATAGCAGCACTGTTTTGATATGGCTGGAAACAGTATCTGCGTCAAGGGAGATGTAGATAGCAGCACTGTTTTGATATGTATGGAAACAGTATCTGCGTCAAGGGAAATGTAGATAGCAGCACTGTTTTGATATGGCTGGAAACAGAAGCTGTGTCAAGGGAGGTGTAGATTGCAGCACTGTTCGATATGGCTGGAAACAGAAGCGGTGTCAAGGGAGGTGTAGCTACATGAGGCAACCCAACTGAACGTTATCTACACTAGGATTCAGTATTATCTGGATTGTCCTCCATCCGGCCCGGAATGCCGCCACCTTAAGCTGAATGATTGCGACTGTAGTCCTCTACAGTCTTAGCTCCACGTGGGGGAAAAAATCCCTATCAATCAATACTCGTTAAACTTCTCCTAGTACTCATTAGTCGCCGGCATCGGGAAGGTAACGTAGGTTTTTATTTAATGACGTTATCGAACTGTTACCGTGTTTCTGTTGCCATGGAGATATTTTATGACGTCTAAACCTTAATTCATCCCATCCGTTTGTTGAACGGCGAGACAAAGGGTAGCGGGGATGAATTTATTTATATGGCTGAAGCTTGGTAGAATAAACATTTCTGCTAATATCAACATTATATAAAACGACACAATCGCTTATATTTTCTCATATGAGGTGGGTAGCGAGAAAAAGACACATAAGTAAAAGTGTGGTTTTGTGAGCTTAAAGGAAGGAATAAATCAACAATCCATGGGAGGCACAGTTGACTAAAAACAGGTGTACCAACCTCACTTTTTAAAAATATCTCTACGAAATTTTTATGGGAAGGTAACTGAAAAAAAGTGCGAATAAAATCAGCGATTCACCCGCTTCGGTGGCCGAACTGTTAAAGGAGTCAAAATTGCAATAGACTGTACTGCCGATAACTGGGAGTTCGGATTTCGACTCCTGGTCGAATATCTTGACGGTGTTTTTTCCAATGTCTGTCTGTTTGTCCTTGGCCACAGATCTGAAATAGTTTGATGGATTTTGTTCAAACTTGATATCTATATGTTATAAGGCAATACTTCGGAATTATTTTATTTTGACCCCATTTTGGCCATAACCCTCAAATTAAGAGTAGTTTAGATAAGGAGTGAGGATGACCTGGCGGTCTAGGGGTAAGGTGTTGGACCTCTGTGCTGGTAGTCCGGGGTTCACTCCTCTGTACCTGCACAGATTTATCTGATTGCCAAACCCTTCCTTCACCTCTGACAAGACGTGTATTAATCACAACTTGTGAATGTGTAGAATGCCAGGCCTACACCGTGGTTCGGATCCCACGTTAAACTGTAGGTCCTCCATTTCATCTCACAAACACCCTACCATTACACATTAGCGTATGTGCGTATAACCCAAACGGCTAGTAAGACGCGATGCTAATAATAACAATAACTAAGGAGTGATTTCCATTTAATCACACATTTTTTCGAAAAATTGGATATCTAAAGAGTGTTTGACATCCCAATTGATACCGTATGGTTGGTTTTTTGGTAAAAAATTGTTAAACGGTAGTTTACCGAGAAGTTATTTTGAAAATTTGAAATATTTCTAAATTGGCTCCAACGATTTAGTTTAAAATGTATAACTGGGGAGTGCTTGAAATGATTAATAAAACTGTCTACTTGTTTTGGGAGGAAAATTTGCTTAAGAGTAATTTACTGATGACTAATTTTCTTTTTTAATTGAGCATTTTAAAAATAGCTCCAGCTATTTGGTTTAAAATGGGTACTTGTTATGTTTTTACATTATAAATAGTTATATGTAAGGATCTCAACTAATTAATGTATAATATTTCTCCAAAATTATTCCATTTCTACTAGGGAAGTTTACTTAAAATAAATTATATACAATTTTAAGAAATTAGCCTTGAATCTTGATTTCAAAATTGGTAACTGGAAATAGTTTTTTTTATGGTATATAAGAATAGGTTTTTAGATTTATAAATTTAAAAAAATCTATGGTTGTTTACAAATAACTCATTTTTGGAAATTCGAAATTTGTTATAAATATTTGAACAATTTGGATCTAAATTTATATATAAAGGGTGTTTATTGTGATTAACAAGAGTGTTTGTTTTTATGAGTAAAACCGACAAAAGGGTAAATTAATTAAAACCTGTTTTTGAACATTTTCTTCGAAACCGTTGCATCGTCCCAATTATTTGTTTTCGCATTAACTCCAAGTATTCCTGTGATACCGTCTCCTACTGTTCACACATCACATTGTCAATTTATTTGGACGACACGGAGATTAAATTGATAGTATAGTTTGTGAACAGGGAGAAAACCTGTTACGAGCAAATATTGGGGTTTAATATGATTACCTTGTGTGAGCTTGTAAATAATTACCTTGTACAAAGGCGGGATGGGGGAGGAGGTTTCCGTCAAATTGCCTTGACCACCCATCTGCCAGATAACCCACCTCGGTGGCGTAGTTGGCTAACGCGCCAGTCGTGTTGAGCCAGACCATCGAGGACGGGGAGATCGAGGTTCGAATCTCGGTCGGGTGAACTGGGGGTGGTTTTTCCTAAATGGTTTTCCACTCTCCCTTCACGCAAATGCGGGTTCACTTCCTCTAAATCCTACCTTCCCAATTCCTAATCCATTAGTGTAATTAGTACTTAGGCGTATAACCCGAACGGGTAGTAAGACGCGGTGCTAAAATTAAAAAATTAAAATTAAAATCTGCCAGGTACACTGTGCTCACCGTCCCAGTTCCACACTAATGCGGGGGTTTCCCCTGCTAGACTCTAATCCCCCAGAGATAGAGTCACTTATAGCTCTTGTGCTCGATCCTACAACCAAACAAATTATTCAGTTCCAAAGGAGAGTGAACAGTACATTCTAACACCGCAAGGGAGCAGCACTGGAGGAAACAAGATGGCCCTGGACTTAGGTGTTCCGCGTGTTACCACCCATCCAGGCCAACCGAATATTTAATATAATAAGTTACTGAGAAGGAAAGTATAAGTTAGGTTAAGTGTACCTGCATTCTTAAGGAAGGGGAGGGAGAAAACATTTAGGGGAAAACCACCCTCAACAAACCTGTCCGGGAATTTAACCCCGACCTATCCGTCACTGACAAACCGGAATAGACGATACGGACACCTTTGTTAACGTGGCCCCCCTCAGCCCCTTCCTCCGCAAACATATAAGAATTTGGGGGTTCTGCTTGCATCCAAATTTAAAAAAAATAAATCTAAGCTATCCTTATAGTACCCAAGACAACAAGTCCCGAGATATGGGTTGCACTCCGTTTGCCCTGAAAGGTAACAAGCAGTCTTACCTTCACCGATTACACTATGGTCCTATCTTATAAGAAGATTATAAAAAAATGGCATATGAAATTACATAAAAGCATTTTAAAAATTACCTATAAAATGACATAAAAATGATCAAATATTACTTTGAATTTACGAAAGAGCTAAAAATATGTACAAAAACTGGTATTATTAATGCAATGCGTCTAAATCAAACACACACTTTACAAAAATGTAAACTAAAAATTATCTATGCAATGAAAAGACTTTAAACTCTTGTATTTTCTTAGATACAATTTGATTTACAAACATCTGATTCAGAAGTAATTACTACCCCCTGTCAACGCAACCCTCTCCAGTCTAGTTGCAGTCTCACTAGGAATGTGTAATACCTGTTTCAGAAGTAATAGCTACCCCCTTTAAACGCAACCCTCTCCAGCCTAGTTACAGTCTCACTAGGAATGTGTAATACCTGTTTCAGAAGTAATAACTACCCCCTGTCAACGCAACCCTCTCCAGTCTAGTTGCAGTCTCACCAGGAATGTGTAATACCTGTTTCAGAAATAATAGCTACCCCCTCCCAAAGCAACCCTCTCCAACCTAGCTTCAATTTCACCATGGATGTGTAGTTTACAACCAAAGAAGCAAAGAGGGTACAAAGTTCATGGTCTAAATTATCTTCTTTTTCAGAGAACTGTGTATTGAAAACATTTATGTCTGAGTATTTTTGCTTTTATAAAATATCAATAATATTTAAAAAAATACTCATTCATTAAATGCCCAAATATGACTGAAACAGGATGAAAACCAAGAAAATATTACCTAAAAATACCACTCGACAAAAAATGAACAAAGAAATATAAAAAATCCTAGAACCCGATTGCAGTGCCACCTACCAGGTCCAATTGTGAATCTAAACCATCCACGGACCCACTTAAACACATACAAAAAATTTCATCAAAATCGGTCCAGCTGTTTAGGAGGAGTTCAGTGACATACACACGTACAGAAGAATTATATATATTAAGATATAGCTGGAAATTGATCCCGTGACCCGTGGCCCGTAACCCAGTTGATAGACTCGCTACCGACTGAGCTACTATGGAGTCACACTCTTGCAAAAAAAAAGAGAGAGAGAAGAACTGAAATGTGGGCACTTTACGATTTCTAAACCAATCACAAGAAATCAGCACAAACCGGGCTCGATGGATTTTTCTTGATCGACAAAAATCCGTAGCACAACTTCCTTCGGAGAGGAAGTAAAGCCGTCGGTCCCCTGTCGATCGTGGTGAGTAAAAGAACCCTGGGACGTATGTGAAAATACCTTTCCCGGCAAAATTAGTAGGTCCTTTTGCTCCCGCTCATAGAAATTCTCGTGTGCTTATCTAATAAATAGATAACCCGCTGTCTGAAGTTTGTGTTGCAAAGCATCTTGGGTCAACATACCTTGTGGTAATTGCTGCGACACTGGGGCAAACTCTGATCTTAATGTACGCCGAAAGTGTTTGTCAAGATAGTGTCGTGTTCTCAATATGTATTTATTTATTTGTGAGGAATCTCCGTGGCAAGTGGAGCCTGTGACACCAGATAGACAGACAGACATTGTGAACAGACATTGTGAAAGGAACACGGTTGCTCTCCCTAGAGATACACAAATTGTGCTACACACGGAGATAGTGTTCTATGACAACAGTATAACAAGCCCTTTTAACTTTACCGTGGATCCTCGGGTAGAGAAAATATAACGATCAACAAAATAAAAATAAAATCAAAGATTTGGATGTATATCAACTTTTCATGACCCAGTTAACACGAAAAAGATTTTTTTATGTCACCGCGTTTTACTACCCGTTCGGTTTATATGATTATGTACTAATTACGCTTATTGTTAGGGATTAGGAAGGCTATATTTATAGGATGTGTACACGCATTTGCACGGAGGTAAAGTGAAAAACAATTTTGAAAAACCATCCTCAGAACACCCGACCGAGATTCGAACCCCTATTTCCCTGTCATCGGCAGTCTAATCTATTGATAGAGTGACGCCTTAGACCATGTGGCCACCGAAGCAGATTTAATGTATGCTCTTTGGTGAAATCCTATGCTCTATTTTGTCCCCATTATGTTTCTGTAACAATGTATATTATTTTATTTCTTCTCTCTCAAAAAATGTAAGTATATATCTTAATTTTACTTTCTTATATCAAGAGAAAGTATTGTAATCGTAAACTTTGTTTAACTCGAGGTTATGACGGATCTTAACGCTCTACGTAAGTCCAAACCCAAAAAAGTGGATTTTACGATTTCTGTCTGTCGGCCCTATGATCTCAGATATGAAATGGTTTGATGGATTTTGTTCAAACTTGATATACAGGGTGTTATAGGGTATTCATTATCTCGGAAGATTTATTTTATTTAGACCCTAGCCCTCAAAGTTACTGTGATAAGTAATTTTTTGAATTTGGTTTTAATAATTTTGTTTAAAATATATATAAAGGGCGTTTTTGATCTTACAAATTAAACTGTTTTCTCGTTATTTGGAGGAAATTTTGTTTAAGTGTAGTTTACTTATGGTGTTTTTTAAACTTTCTCTCGACACCTCGGGGAGAAACTATTGTGATCGTTAAAAAAAAATCGAAGTCGATATTTTGATAAATGGTGAGGTTTCATGACCCCCTGAAACCAAAACAGTTGTTTTTGCAATGCCGTTTGTTTGTCCGTCTATCCTTCTGTCTGTACTTCGGGCTAGAGCTGAAACAATTTTACCAATTGGGCTCAAACTTGGTATCTGGGATTTTCATAAGGTCCCCCCCTCCCCCGAAGGGTTTTTGAAATTAGAAACCAAATCTTATAATTATGGGTAGTTGACTGGAGGGGCAAAAAGAGAAAAATCTATTTTCTCAAAATTCGTTCTAACTATTTTGATTAAATTCTATACCTAGACACTGTTTATTATTATAAACAAGATGGTGATGCTCTTTTTACCATGAACATTATTTTAATGGTATTTTACATGGGGGATATATTCCAATCTTCGTAATTTCTCCACAACCATTTGAGAAACGAAATAACTCATCATTGTAAAGTTGTAGTATTATTAAGGATACAAAACTTTTATTTGAAATATATTTTTATAAAACCAATAATTTCTCAGCCATATGCAAATATATATACTTCTTTGAAAAAATGTTCTGTAAGAGTGTTCCTAGTTTCTGATGCCATAGAGTAACACTGTATATTATTTCATTTATGATCTTTGGTGTAGTGTTTCTACAACAATTTATAGATAGGCCTATTATTTCGTTTCACAAATGTCACGAGTTTTTAGTTAATATGGCTATTTTCAGATAAAAGACAGAGAAAAAGTTTGCGGTGCACCGTACCATTTATTTTAGTTTGATTATTTAAAATAAATTGTTCAAACAAAAATCAAAAGGGACATACACTCGTGAATAAATCAACAACATCCTCTCATGCCTCTCTTAATGTTCTGTCAAATACAAACGTCACGAATGCTATCCGTCCACATATTCGTCTTCTTTCGAGTTGACTTCATTCACATAGTGACAGACGTGGATGTCGCAGCTGCGTCAGCTTTATGTCCATTAAGTACTTACAATTGCTTTGTCGCAATATATCGTAGTCCTTGTGAAATCGGTGTTTTGGATTCTATATTGCAGGTTCTGCTTGATAAACTTCCAGGAATTCCATTGTTAGTTTGTTGCTTCCATTCGTTCGTTGCTCCATATATTCCAATAATAAGCAATATATTTCAATATGTTTAATATAAGCGACGACGATACGGGACGTTCTTACTGAAAGCGGGCAGACAACTGAAATGACTTGAGAGACACGAATGTGTAGAGGGGTGCTATCGTATTCGGGCCGGGTCCTTCGATTTGTGACAGTAAAAAAATTAAATAAAAGTGAGCGGCGCTCAGTGATAAACTTTGAGAACAAAGATGACTCTATCGTCCACATACACACCTTCTGCCTCGCTCGGGTAAGCCCGCCGAATGGGTAGAGGAGGCATCAGGGATTAGAACAAAAACATCAAATGGGCAGGATTGCAACATAGGGTCTATGAACTCAGGATGACGCTACAGGGGGAAACCAACGGTTAAAGGGCGGGTGCCTGGGGCATCACAATACTGTCTCGTTCAAATGTGTGACCAAGCGTCGGGGTACCTACTTTATTTATGTTATACTTAAACAATGAGCCGGTGAAAGACAAAGTACAGTAATTTATTTCGCTGGACCCTGCAACTAATGATAAAGCAACACGCTCTACACATCTGTTTGACATCTAGTGTTATATCTCTCGCACGGCGTTTCTTGAATATTTCAAGCCCAGCTCGGGTTTTAGTTAGTCAAAACTGTCTGAAGCAAAAACGTTTTTTGTTTGTGACAAAAATAAATTACTTCTCTTCTATTTGTTTTTCTTTCCTCCGTGTTCGTAACAGATTAAAATGTCAAAGAGAGGGGAGAAGGGGGAGGTAGAGGCTTAATTCTGACAGCTAAGCCCTCATGTTGAGGGGTGACTCGTACAGCTGAATTTCATTAGAAAAAATACAAACTTAAATGTTTGCTATTCTTTAAATTGAAAAATGACACCTAGACTTGGGAATCGAACCCGAGACCTTTGTATAGCTACGCTAATGCTCTGACCACTAAATCAAAGGTCGAGTTATATTGTTCACAGAACTACCAGTAAGACTGTAGTAACGATAATAACATGGAGGGAGCGAGGTCTACTGTTCACAGAACTACTAGTAAGACTGTAGTAACGATAATAACATGGAACGAGGTCTACTGTTCACAGAACTACTAGTAAGACTGTAGTAACTATAATAACATGGAGGAAGGTCTATTGTTCACAGGACTACTAGTAAGACTGTAGTAACGATAATAACATGGAGGAGGGGTCTACTGTTCACAGGACTACTAGTAAGACTGTAGTAACGATAATAACATGGAGGAAGGTCTATTGTTCACAGGACTACTAGTAAGACTGTAGTAACTATAATAACATGGAGGGAGAGGTCTACTGTTCACAGGACTACTAGTAAGACTGTAGTAACGATAATAACATGGAGGAAGGTCTACTGTTCACAGGACTACTAGTAAGACTGTAGTAACGATAATAACATGGAGGGAGGAGGTCTACTGTTCACAGAACTACTAGTAAGACTGTAGTAACGATAATAACATGGAGGAGAGGTCTACTGTTCACAGAACTACTAGTAAGACTGTAGTAACGATAATAACATGGAACGAGGTCTACTGTTCACAAAACTACTAGTAAGACTGTAGTAACGATAATAACATGGAGGAGAGAGGTCTACTGTTCACAGAACTACTAGTAAGACTGTATAATGATAATAACATGGAGGAGGTCTACTGTTCACAAGAACTACTAGTAAGATTGTATAACGATAATAACATGGAGAAGAGGTCTACTGTTCACAGAACTACTAGTAAGACTGTAGTAATGATAATAACATGGAGGGAGCTCTACTGTTCACAGAACTACTAGTAAGACTGTAGTAACGATAATAACATGGAGGGAGGTCTATTGTTCACAGAACTACTAGTAAGACTGTAGTAACTATAATAACATGGAGGAAGGTCTATTGTTCACAGAACTACTAGTAAGACTGTAGTAACTATAATAACATGGAGGAAGGTCTATTGTTCACAGGACTACTAGTAAGACTGTAGTAACTATAATAACATGGAGGAAGGTCTATTGTTCACAGACTACTAGTAAGACTGTAGTAACGATAATAACATGGAGCGAGGTCTATTGTTCACAGGACTACTAGTAAGACTGTAGTAACATAATAACATGGAGGAAGGTCTATTGTTCACAGGACTACTAGTAAGACTGTAGTAACTATAATAACATGGAGGGAGTGAGGTCTACTGTTCACAGAACTACTAGTAAGACTGTAGTAACGATAATAACATGGAGGAAGGTCTATTGTTCACAGGACTACTAGTAAGACTGTAGTAACGATAATAACATGGAGGGAGTGAGGTCTACTGTTCACAGAACTACTAGTAAGACTGTAGTAAGATAATAACATGGAGGAGGTCTACTGTTCACAGAACTACTAGTAAGATTTGTAGTAACGATAATAACATGGAACAGAGGTCTACTGTTCACAAAACTACTAGTAAGACTGTAGTAACGATAATAACATGGAGGGAGTGAGGTCTACTGTTCACAGACTACAGAAACGTACTAAGTAAAGAGTCACTGTATTAATAGTGATAATAAACATGGAGGAGGTCTACTGTTCACAGAACTACTAGTAAGACTGATAATTACATAACGATACAACTACATAATGAGTAGAAAAGCGAGAGGTCTACTGTTCACAGAACTACTAGTAAGACTGTAGTAATGATAATAACATGGAGGGAGCTCTACTGTTCACAGAACTACTAGTAAGACTGTAGTAACGATAATAACATGGAGGGAGGTCTATTGTTCACAGAACTACTAGTAAGACTGTAGTAACTATAATAACATGGAGGAAGGTCTATTGTTCACAGAACTACTAGTAAGACTGTAGTAACTATAATAACATGGAGGAAGGTCTATTGTTCACAGGACTACTAGTAAGACTGTAGTAACTATAATAACATGGAGGAAGGTCTATTGTTCACAGGACTACTAGTAAGACTGTAGTAACGATAATAACATGGAGGGAGCGAGGTCTACTGTTCACAGAACTACTAGTAAGACTGTAGTAACGATAATAACATGGAGGGAGGTCTACTGTTCACAGAACTACTAGTAAGACTGTAGTAACGATAATAACATGGAGGGAGGAGTCTACTGTTCACAGAACTACTAGTAAGACTGTAGTAACGATAATAACATGGAGGGAGGTCTACTGTTCACAGAACTACTAGTAAGACTGTAGTAACGATAATACATGGAGGGAGGTCTACTGTTCACAGAACTACTAGTAAGACTGTAGTAACGATAATAACATGGAGGGAGGTCTACTGTTCACAGAACTACTAGTAAGACTGTAGTAACGATAATAACATGGAGGGAGGTCTACTGTTCACAGAACTACTAGTAAGACTGTAGTAACGATAATAACATGAGGAGAGGTCTACTGTTCACAAAACTACTAGTAAGACTGTAGTAACGATAATAACATGGAGGGAGGTCTACTGTTCACAGAACTATAGTAATTGTAAGAGTATAAGATATAACTGGAGGAGTTGTTCCAGAACTATAGTAGATGTGTAGTATATGAGGGGTTTTCAAATCTGTAAGTTACATATAATGGGGAAACAACTAGTAAGACTGTAGTAATTAATACATGGAGGGAGTCTATGTTCAGAACTACTAGTAGACTGTAGTACGATAATAACATGGAGGGAGGTCTTGTTCACAGAACTACTAGTAAGACTGTAGTAACATATAACATGGAGGAAGGTCTATGTTCAAGAACTACTAGTAAGACTGTAGTAACATAATAACATGAGGAGGTCTATGTTCAGACTATAGTAAGACTGTAGTAACTAAATAACATGGAGAGGTCTATGTTCACAGAACTATGTAAGACTGTAGTAACGATATAAATGGAGGAGCGATCTATGTTCACAGGACTACTAGTAAGACTGTAGTAAGATAATAACATGGAGGAGGTCTATGTTCACAGATACTAGTAAGACTGTAGTAACATATAAATGGAGGGAGTGATTACTGTTCACAGAACTACTAGTAAGACTGTAGTAACGATAATAACATGGAGAAGGTCTATGTTCACAGGATACTAGTAAGACTGTAGTAACGATAATAACATGGAGGGAGGTCTACTGTTCACAGAACTACTATAAGACTGTATAATGAAATAACATGGAGGGAGGTCTACTGTTCACAGAACTACTAGTAAGATTGTAGTAACGATAATAACTGGAACAGGTCTATGTTCACAAAACTATAGTAAGACTGTAGTAAGATAATAACATGGAGGGGAGGTCTACTGTTCACAGAACTACTAGTAAGACTGTATATGATAATAACTGGAGGGAGGTTATGTTCACAGAACTATAGTAGATTGTAATTAATAACATGGAGGACGAGGTCTACTGTTCACAGAACTACTAGTAAGACTGTAGTAATAAATAACATGGAGGGAGTTACTGTTCACAGAACTATAGTAAGACTGTAGTAACATAATAACATGGAGGGAGGTCTATTGTTCACAGATACTAGTAAGACTGTAGTAACATAATACATGGAGGAGGTCTATTGTTCACAGAACTACTAGTAAGACTGTAGTAACATAATAACATGGAGGAGGTTATGTTCACAGACTACTAGTAAGACTGTAGTAACTATAATAACATGGGGAGGTCTATGTTCACAGGATACTAGTAGACTGTAGTAACGATAATAAATGGAGGAGAGGTCTACTGTTCACAGGACTACTAGTAAGACTGTAGTAACGATAATAACATGGAGGAGGTCTATGTTCACAGACTACTAGTAAGACTGTAGTAATATAATAACATGGAGGGAGAGTCTACTGTTCACAGAACTCTAGTAGACTGTAGTAACGATAATAACATGGAGAAGGTCTATGTTCACAGACTACTAGTAAGACTGTAGTAACGATAATAACATGGAGGGAGGAGGTCTACTGTCACAGAACTACTAGTAAGACTGTAGTAATGATAATAACATGGAGGGAGGTCTACTGTTCACAGAACTACTAGTAAGATTGTATACGATAATAACTGGACGAGGTCTACTGTTCACAAATCTAGTAAGACTGTAGTAACGATAATAACATGGGGGAGGAGTCTATGTTCAAACTACTAGTAAGACTGTAGTAAGATAATAACATGGAGGGAGGTCTACTGTTCACAGAACTACTAGTAAGACTGTAGTAACATAATAACATGGAGGAGGTCTATGTTCACAGAACTACTAGTAAGACTGTAGTAACTGATAATAACATGGAGGGAGGTCTATTGTTCACAGAACTACTAGTAAGACTGTAGTAACGATAATAACATGGAGGAAGGTCTATGTTCACAGAACTACTAGTAAGACTGTAGTAACGATAATAACATGGAGGGAGGTCTACTGTTCACAGAGACTACTAGTAAGACTGTAGTAACGATAATAACATGGAGGGAGGTCTATGTTCACAGACTACTAGTAAGACTGTAGTAACATAATAACATGGAGGGAGGTCTACTGTTCACAGAACTACTAGTAAGACTGTAGTAACGATAATAACATGGAGGAGGTCTATGTTCACAGAACTACTAGTAAGACTGTAGTAACGATAATAACATGGAGGGAGGTCTACTGTTCACAGAACTACTAGTAAGACTGTAGTAACGATAATAACATGGAGGAGGTCTACTGTTCACAGAACTACTAGTAAGACTGTAGTAACGATAATAACATGGAGGGAGGTCTACTGTTCACAGAACTACTAGTAAGACTGTAGTAACGATAATAACATGGAGGGAGGTCTACTGTTCACAGAACTACTAGTAAGACTGTAGTAAGATATAACATGGAGGAGGTCTACTGTTCACAGAACTACTAGTAAGACTGTAGTAACGATAATAACATGGAGGGAGGTCTACTGTTCACAGAACTACTAGTAAGACTGTAGTAACGATAATAACATGGAGGGAGGTCTACTGTTCACAGAACTACTAGTAAGACTGTATAACATAATAACATGGAGGGAGGTCTACTGTTCACAGAACTACTAGTAAGACTGTAGTAACGATATAACATGGAGGGAGGTCTATGTTCACAGAACTACTAGTAAGACTGTAGTAACGATAATAACATGGAGGGAGGTCTACTGTTCACAGAACTACTAGTAAGACTGTAGTAACGATAATAACATGGAGAAGGTCTACTGTTCACAGAACTACTAGTAAGACTGTAGTAACGATAATAACATGGAGGAGGTCTACTGTTCACAGAACTACTAGTAAGACTGTAGTAACGATAATAACATGGAGGGAAGGTCTACTGTTCACAGAACTACTAGTAAGACTGTAGTAACATAATAACATGGAGGAGGTCTATGTCACAGAACTATAGTAAGACTGTATAACGATAATAACAGGAGGAGCGTGCTATAAGACGTATAACTATAAAGGAGAGGTAGTAGTGAGGTCTACTGTTCACAGAACTACTAGTAAGACTGTAGTAATGATAATAACATGGAGGGAGGTCTACTGTTCACAGAACTACTAGTAAGATGTAGTAACGATAATAACATGGAGGCGAGGTCTACTGTTCACAGAACTACTAGTAAGACTGTAGTATGATAATAACATGGAGGGAGGTCTACTGTTCACAGAACTACTAGTAAGACTGTAGTAATCGATAATAACATGGAGGGAGGTCTACTGTTCACAGAACTACTAGTAAGACTGTAGTAACATAATAACATGGAGGAGGAGGTCTACTGTTCACAGAACTACTAGTAAGACTGTAGTAACGATAATAACATGGAGGAGAGGTCTACTGTTCACAGAACTACTAGTAAGACTGTAGTAACGTATAATAACATGGAGGGAGGTCTACTGTTCACAGAACTACTAGTAAGACTGTAGTAACTATAATAACATGGAGGAAGGTCTATTGTTCACAGAACTACTAGTAAGACTGTAGTAACTATAATAACATGGAGGAAGGTCTATGTTCACAGACTACTAGTAAGACTGTAGTAACTATAATAACATGGAGGAAGGTCTACTGTTCACAGAACTACTAGTAAGACTGTAGTAACGATAATAACATGGAGGAGAGGTCACTGTTCACAGAACTACTAGTAAGACTGTAGTAACGATAATAACATGGAGGGAAGGTCTATGTTCACAGAACTACTAGTAAGACTGTAGTAACTATAATAACATGGAGGGGAGGTCTACTGTTCACAGAACTACTAGTAAGACTGTAGTAACGTATAATAACATGGAGGAAGGTCTATTGTTCACAGAACTACTAGTAAGACTGTAGTAACGATAATAACATGGAGGGAGGTGAGGTCTATTGTTCACAGGACTACTAGTAAGACTGTAGTAACTATAATAACATGGAGGAAGGTCTATTGTTCACAGAACTACTAGTAAGACTGTAGTAACTATAATAACATGGAGGAAGGTCTATTGTTCACAGAACTACTAGTAAGACTGTAGTAACTATAATAACATGGAGGAAGGTCTATTGTTCACAGGACTACTAGTAAGACTGTAGTAACGATAATAACATGGAGGGAGCTCTACTGTTCACAGAACTACTAGTAAGATTGTAATAACGATAATAACATGGAGGAAGCGAGGTCTACTGTTCACAGAACTACTAGTAAGACTGTAGTAATGATAATAACATGGAGGGAGCTCTACTGTTCACAGAACTACTAGTAAGACTGTAGTAACGATAATAACATGGAGGAAGCGAGGTCTACTGTTCACAGAACTACTAGTAAGACTGTAGTAACTATAATAACATGGAGGGAGGTCTATTGTTCACAGTACTAGTAAGACTGTAGTAACGATAATAACATGGAGGGAGCGAGGTCTACTGTTGACAGGACTACTAGTAAGACTGTAGTAACGATAATAACATGGAGGAAGATCTACTGTTCACAGAACTACTAGTAAGACTGTAGTAACGATAATAACATGGAGGAAGGTCTATTGTTCACAGGACTACTAGTAAGACTGTAGTAACTATAATAACATGGAGGAAGGTCTATTGTTCACAGGACTACTAGTAAGACTGTAGTAACGATAATAACATGGAGGAAGATCTACTGTTCACAGTACTACTAGTAAGACTGTAGTAACGATAATAACATGGAGGGAGGTCTATTGTTCACAGAACTACTAGTAAGACTGTAGTAACGATAATAACATGGAGGAAGGTCTATTGTTCACAGGACTACTAGTAAGACTGTAGTAACGATAATAACATGGAGGGAGGTCTATTGTTCACAGAACTATGGCTATGAAAGGAAAACTCAGCAAGTTTAGCACAATAGTATGCTGCAAACACTCTAATATTTTGAAAAATAAAGTAAATACAGAAAGAAATGTCATCTACCAAGTTCTTCGCTTCAACTGTGGAAGAGGAACTACTAAAATATTCAGTAGTCCCCCCGAAAAGAGAAAATAAGGTTATTTTTCGGAGCTGGGTACACTAAGAACTTGTAAAGGGGAACAAACACAACGCAAAATTTAAAACCAACTTTAAAACTTTTAAAACATCTTCCGAAAAGTATCTAGATCATCCGTCCTGCAGACAGACTGGACTCGGCTATATTTAGTGGCATTTTAAAATCAGTTTTGGTCAGCGCCGGTGAGCACATGGACAAAGGCGTCGATTTTGTTTGTGATAGTTTTCTGGCGACGGGAAAAATTTTGATTCTAATTCCAGCTCGGTGTAGCAAGTTTATTCCCCTCGTGTACCCCACTCTCCCACGCAAGTGCGTGTTGTACATTTACTACAAATTATAACTTCCTCCTCACCTATCCCATTAGAGTGTACAGTCTGAATAACACGGACGGGTAGTAAGACGCTGTGAGGATAAAAGTATTTGCCTCCATTCAGCAGCAGTTAGGGTATTCAATAGAACCTCGTTAATCCGAACTAATTGGGACCGAATCTTGTTAGGAAAAGCGAAAATTCGGGTTAATCGCAAGATTACGGATGGTTAGGCGGGGCGACAGTATATTTTCACAAATATTAAATTATATTTGAATGAGTTTTATACAATGCAAATAGATATGGCCGACATCGGTGGTCTTGGAATGTAGTGCTCACCTCAGGACCCGATGTCCGTGGGTTCAAACCCAGCCGGGGTCGACGGATATTTCTTGAGCGATAAAAATCCGTAGCACAACTTCCTTCGGAGAGAAAGTAAAGCCGTCGGTCCAATGTTGATTTTGACATGTAAAAGTACTCTGGAAGGTATGTGAAAATACCTAACCCGCAAAATTGGTTGGTCTTTCGCTCTCGATCATAGAAATCCTCGTGTGCTGATATAATCAATCGGTTCAGAAATAATCAATCGGTTCAGAAAGTGCACGTTAAATACCTAAAATAAATAAATAAAAATAAAATACATACATTTGTGAAAAAAAACCAGTGTGTTGATTACAACATGTATATATTCAGCATTTATTTTCATCACTAGTTTCCTATTCTCTTTTAACTTTGATTTTGTTATATTTTCACTTGATATAGTTTGTGTTTTTTTCTCTGCTATTTCCGAAATTTGTGTTCAGTCTACTGGAGCTCGGTCTAACGGAGTTCTACTGTGATTGTTTGCATCTCCATACCGACAGAAGCACTGTGAACCCATACAATCCTACTCTCGGATGTTTCAACTCTAATTGCTTACGTCAACAGAGGGCCTGTTCTTGAGGCTTCTTTCGACCCGTCCTCTTCTTATGTTTCACTTTGTCAATATTTCATTCTGAGACGTTCCTCTTCTCTTTATAGGATGTTTACCTTCACTTTTACTTTACTCTCCGAAAGACACGGAGAAATAAGTTTTATCGGGTTAAGAATAACTGCTCAAAAGATGGTTGCTTATAAGATGTACATTTTACCTGGCTTCGGTTCAAATTTGGTTTTTATATGTATATAAATTTGTGGGTGTGGGTGGATGTGCGTGCATATATAAATATACAGTCAGATTTAGATGTGAAGAAATATTTTTGACATTTACTAAACAACTAAAATTAGTTTAACATGTCAAGTTGTGTAATCTGCAGTTGTCACTTTTGATAAACAGTATCAAATATATTTACGAAAATAATACCGTACCACTTTTGACCGAAAAAAAAGTGTAGTTTTTTTTAGGTTTATTTTCCCTAAAATCATACCATAGCCCTTTGAATGATGTGTTTAATGTATATGTTCATGAACATTTCAGTGTTTTAATGCACTTCCTTTGCGCTTAAATAGTTATACCAATTTTTTAATTAAATACATAAACCAAATTTACTTGGTTTAACCATCAATAAAATTTTGTTTAGTGAATGGCTCTTTGTTTATACTTCCTTTATATATAAATTGTTAATCAGCATGGCGATAGCATTATACACTCGTGGATTAAAGCAGTGGGGATCAAAGGTAGGGCAACATGAGGTGTTTGCCCTAGAGCCCAAAGAATGGTTCTGGTTAATACATCAGTAAATATTGATGGTGTATGCCCCAGACATGCTGGCACTCAAACTCGGAACTCTAAGATCAGTAGAAAGACGTTCTACTGACTAAAGTAAATTTTAGAGCAGAATCTACTTGAGAAAAAGCGCAGCAAAATCACAAGATAGCACAAATTATGTTGACCCATAATGCTTTACAATGTTTATTTACTGCTGTTACAATGTCACGACCCCTACTGTCACCCCTCCCAACTGTCCCAACTTCAACTGTTACACCGTTACCTTCACCACCCCTAGTGTTACCACCCCTAGTGTCACCACCTCTAGTGTCAACCCCCTACTGTCACCACCCCTGTATACAACCTAAATTGTCACCACCCCTAGTGTCACAACCTCAACTGCCACCACCCCTAGTGACATCACCCCTACTGTCACTACCCTTAGTGTCACCACCCCTCTAGTTCACCCCCTGTAACCACCCCTTGTTCACCTCTCCTAGTGTCACCGCCCCTAGTGATACCATCCCCCCCTGTTATACACCCTACGTACCACCCCTAGTATCACCATCCTATTGTCACCACCCATAATGTCACCCCCTACTTCAATTTTCACCACCTGCACCACCCCTACTTTCACCATTCCTAGTGTCACAACCTCAACTGCCACCACCCCTACTGTCACCACCCTAGTATCACAACTCCTACTGTTACCACCCCTAGTATCACCATCCCTATTGTCACCACCCATAATGTCACCACCCATAATGTCACACCCAACCCACTAATGTCACCACCCCATACTTCAATTTTCACCACCCTGTCACCACCCCCTACTGTCACCATCCCTAGTGTCACAACCTCAACTGCCACCACCCCTAGTGTCACTACCCCTAGTGTCACTACCCTAGTGGGCGATATGTCAGGATGGTTTTAGGGATAGTGGGAGGGGATAAGGTATGACTTGTAAAGGACCCGTCCCACCTAGGAGAAGTGAATCGAATCGAATCGAAGTGGGGCAACCAAAGATGTATTATTTCCACATTTTCATGGACTCGCTACCACCAAGGTGAATCAAATTGTATCGAGTCGAAGCGAAGCTAAAATAATTATCCTAGGAGATCTATTTCTTCTCTTCGATAGTGTCACCAGGCAAAGTTTGTGTCATCGGTTATTTCCGGACAAGTTCGAGGATATTCGGTAAATAATTGTGTGGATATCATAGCCCAGTGGGGCTCTGTGGAAATATTTGGCAGTTTGCGTGAAGCTGTAATGGAATTATTTACTTTAGTCCAGGGCCATCGATGTATGTACGGAAAAAGTGATAAAAACAATATCAAAAACATAAGAGAGAATCATTGAAGGAAATCAATACAAAATAAGACATGTAAGAAGACGTTTTGATGTTATTTAATGAAAAGTGTTAATAGACTACATTAAATGTGACGGTCGTCGTGTTAACTTTAGAGTGATAGAAGTCTGAAGAATATTAACTTGTTTATTTGTAACACTCGCGGGACAAATTGGTCTTACACGAGATAAATCATCTCTAAGATAACTGCATGGCTATAATTGGGGAAACAGCGTTGTCATTCTCTCGTTTACGTGTTGACAATCTCCCCTCAAATATAAGACAAGTTCGGCAACGCTGGCTAGTCGAGGCTGCCAGTAGCTCCTTCTTACCCCAGCACACCACCATTCTGACATAACTGAGAGCGAGACGATTTGGCGACAGTTATCTGAGAGAGAGCGAGGATAAAACTTTTCTCCATAAGACCTGCAATTTCCTCAGAGGTGATATTGGGTGTAGCTGCCCTCCACACACGACTTTTACGCTTTCATAAGCCCCCTTCTCGTTTTCTAGATCTTAAAAGAAAGAGAGCTTATCTTTTGCAACTATGTTACTTCCCAGCCTGAAGGATGTTGGCCTCCCCTTGATTGTTAAGTCCTCTTGATCAATTAGCGATCGGATGATCCTTCAAGTAGGGGTTAATTGACACTTCTCCTCTCTAACAGAAGACTGACTCAGCAATTGAACCGCATTCAATAAAACGCGTGTAGGCAGGAATACAGTGTTTTGGTTTTACTGACAATCTAGAGCAACATCACTTCATTGCTTACATTGCACAACTTTATTGGGTCGATGAGAAAACTAATTGAAATAAAGCAGATGGTGTCACAGCATTTAAATGTTTTGTTGCCCGCTTCAGTGACCGCATTGGCCAAGGCGTTACCCTCGCAATACCCTGCCGATGAGGGGAGATTGGGGTTCGAATCGTGGTAGGGTGGACTGAAAGGGGTTGTTCCTAAATGGTTTTCCACTATTCCTCCACGCACATGTGGGTATACTTCTTCTAGATTCGAATTTATAGTCCCTAAAACCTTTATCGTAATTAGTATATGTGCGTACAACCCGAAAGGGTCGTGAGGCGCGGTGTTCTCAAGATGGAGGTTGTCTACTTATTGTGTTCTCAAGATGGAGGTTGTCTACTTATTGTGTTTTCAAGATGGAGGTTGTCTACGTATTGTGTTCTCAAGATGGAGGTTGTCTACTCAAGATGGAGGTTGTCTACTTATTGTGTTCTCAAGATGGAGGTTGTCTACGTATTGTGTTCTCAAGATGGAGATTGTCTACTTATTGTGTTCTCAAGATGGAGATTGTATACTTATTGTGTTCTCAAGATGGAGGTTTTCTATGTATTGTGTTCTCAAGATGGAGGTTTTCTACGTATTGTGTTCTCAAGATGGAGGTTTTCTACGTATTGTGTTCTCAAGATGGAGGTTGTCTACTTATTGTGTTCTCAAGATGGAGATTGTCTACTTATTGTGTTCTCAAGATGGAGGTTTTCTACGTATTGTGTTCTCAAGATGGAGGTTTTCTACGTATTGTGTTCTCAAGATGGAGGTTGTCTACTTATTGTGTTCTCAAGATGGAGATTGTCTACTTATTGTGTTCTCAAGATGGAGATTGTATACTTATTGTGTTCTCAAGATGGAGGTTTTCTATGTATTGTGTTCTCAAGATGGAGATTGTCTACTTATTGTGTTCTCAAGATGGAGGTTTTCTACGTATTGTGTTCTCAAGATGGAGGTTGTCTACTTATTGTGTTCTCAAGATGGAGATTGTCTACTTATTGTGTTCTCAAGATGGAGGTTTTCTACGTATTGTGTTCTCAAGATGGAGGTTGTCTACTTATTGTGTTCTCAAGATGGAGATTGTCTACTTATTGTGTTTTCAAGATGGAGGTTTTCTACGTATTGTGTTCTCAAGATGGAGGTTGTTTACTTATTGTGTTCTCAAGATGGAGATTGTCTACTTATTGTGTTCTCAAGATGGAGGTTGTCTACGTATTGTGTTCTCAAGATGGAGGTTTTCTACGTATTGTGTTCTCAAGATGGAGGTTGTCTACTTATTGTGTTCTCAAGATGGAGGTTGTCTACTTATTGTGTTCTCAAGATGGAGGTTGTCTACGTATTGTGTTCTCAAGATGGAGATTGTCTACTTATTGTGTTCTCAAGATGGAGATTGTCTACTTATTGTGTTCTTAAGATGGAGGTTGTCTACTTATTGTGTTCTCAAGATGGAGGTTGTCTACGTATTGTGTTCTCAAGATGGAGATTGTCTACTTATTGTGTTCTCAAGATGGAGATTGTCTACTTATTGTGTTCTTAAGATGGAGGTTGTCTACTTATTGTGTTCTCAAGATGGAGGTTGTCTACGTATTGTGTTCTCAAGATGGAGATTGTCTACTTATTGTGTTCTCAAGATGGAGATTGTCTACTTATTGTGTTCTCAAGATGGAGGTTGTCTACTTATTGTGTTCTCAAGATGGAGATTGTCTACTTATTGTGTTCTCAAGATGGAGATTGTCTACTTATTGTGTTCTCAAGATGGAGGTTGTCTACTTATTGTGTTCTCAAGATGGAGATTGTCTACTTATTGTGTTCTCAAGATGGAGGTTGTCTACTTATTGTGTTGTTTAGTAAAACAAATCCATTCAAAATTATAACCACGCATACGCTTTCCATTTAAAGAATTATTTCAAATCATCTCACAACAGTAAATGCAGATGTGTGCTTGTATCTCACTTTGGAGGTGCATGTGCACTGATTGAGTCAGCTGGTTTTTTTTGTTTTTTTAATTTGAATGGTTCTTCCACGCAGATTTTATGGAGAAGAGCGGACAGAGCTGAGATTGTTTTTACAAGTGCACAGAGACCTTTCGAAGCCCACACTTTTGTTGTTGTTGATTGATTTAGATCTCGTCACGTGACCGCGTTTCAGTTGTGTTCTTGTCAACCGGTGAACGTATGAACCCATAGTCAGCCATAGTGTAGGTTCAGATAACAATCGACCACGGTCTAGTTTCCATACTGCGTTATAGTCATTGATCAACAGCGGCAAATTTAGCATTGAGGGTCTGGTCACTCTAGAGTGAGTGCCAAATGACGTCAGTACTAATTGCGCCTTGATAAGGTCAATTAATTATACTAGGAGCTACTGCATAGTTAGTAATGGGTAATTAATGCCACCGCAGCAAGGTCATTATGTACTCTGGCGTATGAGGTTATGTCGAGATTGCGTTAAATTGTCATTAGTACGCTTTAAAATATCGGCCGACAGTCTGGGAGGGTGGAGGGGAAATTGTTGGGGGGTCAGTTTCATAGTCAGACTTAGTACCTTCAAGTACGGTGCTATACCAAATACAAGACAACACCTACCTCGACCTAGCCGTACTAATCCTGACTGTGAATCTGGCCCAAAGAATCGAATTTAAAGGTATATAGGTTTCTAAGTTTAGCGTGTGGTATCTAAAACTAGGGGCTATCCACAGGGGTAGACTGGGCCGACGGGACACTGGGATATACCAGGGGTGGACTGAGCCGACGGGACACTGGGATATACCAGGGGTGGACTGGGCCGACGGGACACTGAGATATACCAGGGGTGGACTGGGCCTATGGGACACTGGGATGTACCAGGGGTAGACTGGGCCGACGGGACACTGGGATATACCAGGGGTAGACTGGGCCGACGGGACACTGAGATATACCAGGGGTGGACTGAGCCGACGGGACACTGAGATATAACCAGGGGTGGACTGGGCCGATGGGACACTGGGATATACCAGGGGTAGACTGGGCCGACGGGACACTGGGAAATACCAGGGGTGGACTGGGCCGACGGGACACTGAGATATACCAGGGTGGACTGAGCCGACGGGACACTGAGATATACCAGGGGTGGACTGGGCCGATGGGACACTGGGATATACCAGGGGTAGACTGGGCCGACGGGACACTGGGAAATACCAGGGGTAGACTGGGCCGACGGGACACTGGGATATACCAGGGGTAGACTGGGCCGACGGGACACTGGGATATACCAGGGGTGGACTGGGCCGACGGGACACTGGGATATACCAGGGGTGGACTGAGCCGACGGGACACTGAGATATACCAGGGGTGGACTGGGCCGACGGGACACTGGGATATACCAGGGGTAGACTGGGCCGACGGGACACTGGGATATACCAGGGGTGGACTGGGCCGACGGGACACTGAGATATACCAGGGGTGGACTGGGCCTATGGGACACTGGGATATACCAGGGGTAGACTGGGCCGACGGGACACTGGGAAATACCAGGGGTGGACTGGGCCGACGGGACACTGGGATATACCAGGGGTGGACTGGGCCGACGGGACACTGGGATATACCAGGGGTAGACTGGGCCGACGGGACACTGAGATATACCAGGGGTGGACTGAGCCGACGGGACACTGAGATATACCAGGGGTGGACTGGGCCGATGGGACACTGGGATATACCAGGGGTAGACTGGGCCGACGGGACACTGGGAAATACCAGGGGTGGACTGGGCCTATGGGACACTGGGATATACCAGGGGTGGACTGGGCCGACGGGACACTGGGAAATACCAGGGGTGGACTGAGTCGACGGACACTGAGATATACCAGGGGTGGACTGGGCCGATGGGACACTGGGATATACCAGGGGTAGACTGGGCCGACGGGACACTGGGAAATACCAGGGGTGGACTGGGCCTATGGGACACTGGGATATACCAGGGGTGGACTGGGCCGACGGGACACTGGGATATACCAGGGGTAGACTGGGCTGACGAGACACTGGGAAATACCAGGGGTGGACTGGGCCGACGGGACACTGGGATATACCAGGGGTGGACTGGGCCGACGGGACACTGGGATATACCAGGGGTGGACTGGGCCGACGGGACACTGGGATATACCAGGGGTGGACTGGGCCGACGGGACACTGGGATATACCAGGGGTGGACTGGGCTGACGGGACACTGGGAAATACCAGCGGTGGACTGGGCTGACGGGACACTGGGATATACCAGGGGTAGACTGGGCCGACGGGACACTGGGATATACCAGGGGTGGACTGGGACGACGGGACACTGAGAAATATCCCGGTGGGATGGTTTTATTTGGGTCGCCGCGACTATTTTAAACTAAAATAAAGCTATCCATTCAGTTATAAATGATTGTTCTTATTAAATATTAATAAAAAGTTCCCGTGAGTAAGCCTGAGGTTTCCCAGAATATATCATTTGTGAAGAAATACGATGGTATTAAATATAAACCCGTCCTGTTTGTTCTTTCTTGGTGTTGTTTATTGAATACTGACTGTTATTATCTTTTTAATCTATACAAGTAGCGGCTGGAGGAGCATTTTACAAACTTAGATATATATATCAACAATATATTTCTAGCTGTTGTTGAAAGTTGACAGAATATAGTGACGTAACCATCGATAATGGAGCTTAAATAGCCTCGGATTAATTTTACTAACAATAAAAATATAAACACTTAACCTCACCACATAAGCTTACACTGAAACATAAGTTTCATAGGTATATATGAAAGTTTGGAAAAGGCTGTCATATGTATAGTCCCGTGCTGCCTTGAACCTGCCAGTACACCCCTGGCTGTCAAGGCTAAAACTAACTTAACCTAGGACAGCAACACTAAACACCCAAAACTAGCACTAAGAATTATAATATCGTGGTAATAATACATAAAGTTCTTAAACACAGGGATAAATACTTACAATCCAACTTAACCTGGGACAACGACACTAAATATCCAACACTATCACCAAGGATTGTAACTAACATGATGAAATAAAACAAATACTACATAATTTTAACCACCGTCTGGTAGCGAACCAAGGTATCCTAGACTTGAAGTCAACACCCATCCATGACAACAGGCACGGCGAACACTAGATATAAGAAGAAAAAAAAAGAAAAAACTTGAAACCATAAAAGCCTCGTTTCCGTTTGAGATACGGCCTACCCAGCCGTGACGATTGGAAAACGATATCTGAGCAGTAACTGTTCTGAACTTGTCCATGCAAATGAGATCTCGCTCATTCCTTGGAGTTTTGTGAATTCATTAAATACTCTTACTAGTAGTTCTGTGAACAGTAGACCTCGCTCCCTCCATGTTATTATTGTTACTACAGTCTTACTAGTAGTTATGTGAACAGTAGACCTCTCTCCATGTTATTATCGTTACTACAGTCTTACTAGTAGTTCTGTGAACAGTAGACCTCGCTCCCTCCATGTTATTATTGTTACTACAGTCTTACTAGTAGTTATGTGAACAGTAGACCTCCCTCCATGTTATTATCGTTACTACAGTCTTACTAGTAGTTCTGTGAACAGTAGACCTCCCTCCATGTTATTGTCGTTACTACAGTCTTACTAGTAGTTCTGTGAACAGTAGACCTCCCTCCGTGTTATTATCGTTACTACAGTCTTACTAGTAGTTCTGTGAACAGTAGACCTCCCTCCATGTTATTGTCGTTACTACAGTCTTACTAGTAGTTCTGTGAACAGTAGACCTCGCTCCCTCCATGTTATTATTGTTACTACAGTCTTACTAGTAGTTATGTGAACAGTAGACCTCTCTCCATGTTATTATCGTTACTACAGTCTTACTAGTAGTTCTGTGAACAGTAGACCTCCCTCCATGTTATTATCGTTACTACAGTCTTACTAGTAGTTCTGTGAACAATAGACCTCCTTCCATGTTCTTATCGTTACTACAGTCTTACTAGTAGTTCTGTGAACAGTAGACCTCACTTCATGTTATTATCATTATTACAGTCTTACTAGTAGTTCTGTGAACAGTAGACCTCCCTCCATGTTATTATCGTTACTACAGTCTTACTAGTAGTTCTGTGAACAGTAGACCTTCCTCCATATTATTATCGTTACTACAGTCTTACTAGTAGTTCTGTGAACAGTAGACCTCCCTCCATGTTATTATCGTTACTACAGTCTTACTAGTAGTTCTGTGAACAGTAGACCTCCTTCCATGTTATTATCGTTACTACAGTCTTACTAGTAGTTCTGTGAACAGTAGACCTCGCTCCCTCCATGTTCTTATCGTTACTACAGTCTTACTAGTAGTTCTGTGAACAGTAGACCTCCCTCCATGTTATTATCGTTACTACAGTCTTACTAGTAGTTCTGTGAACAGTAGACCTCCCTCCATGTTATTATCGTTACTACAGTCTTACTAGTAGTTCTGTGAACAATAGACCTCCTTCCATGTTCTTATCGTTACTACAGTCTTACTAGTAGTTCTGTGAACAGTAGACCTCCCTCCATGTTATTATCATTATTACAGTCTTACTAGTAGTTCTGTGAACAGTAGACCTCCCTCCATGTTATTATCGTTACTACAGTCTTACTAGTAGTTCTGTGAACAATAGACCTCCCTCCATATTATTATCGTTACTACAGTCTTACTAGTAGTTCTGTGAACAATAGACCTCCCTCCATGTTCTTATCGTTACTACAGTCTTACTAGTAGTTCTGTGAACAGTAGACCTCCCTCCATATTATTACCGTTACTACAGTCTTACTAGTAGTTCTGTGAACAGTAGACCTCCCTCCATGTTATTATCGTTACTACAGTCTTACTAGTAGTTCTGTGAACAGTAGACCTCGCTCCATGTTATTATCGTTACTACAGTCTTACTAGTAGTTCTGTGAACAATAGACCTCCCTCCATGTTATTATCGTTACTACAGTCTTACTAGTAGTTCTGTGAACAGTAGACCTCCCTCCATATTATTACCGTTACTACAGTCTTACTAGTAGTTCTGTGAACAGTAGACCTCCCTCCATGTTATTATCGTTACTACAGTCTTACTAGTAGTTCTGTGAACAGTAGACCTCCCTCCATGTTCTTATCGTTACTACATTATTATTATTATTATTAGCACCGCGTCTTACTACCCGTTCGGGTTATACGCACTTACGCTAATGTGTAATGGTAGGGTGATTGTGAGATGAAATGGAGGACCTACAGTTTAACGTGGAATCCGAACCACGGTAGAGGCCTGGCATTCCTCACATTCACAAGTTGTGATTAATACACATCTTGTCAGAGGTGAAGGAAGGGTTTGGCATTCAGTTAAATCTGTGCCGGGACCGAGGATTGAACCCCGGACCCTCAGCACAGAAGTCTGACACCTTACCCCTAGACCACCAGGTCACCTATCGTTACTACAGTCTTACTAGTAGTTCTGTGAACAGTAGACCTCCCTCCATGTTATTATCGTTACTACAGTCTTACAATCGTTAGTGATCATATTTCATGTCAGTGATCATTTAGGATGTCAATGATCATCTAAATGTCCAATGATCATCTACCACGTCAGTGATCATTCAACTCCCTTATGTTTGTATTTAAGATTTAAATTGACAAAGAAAACAAAAACTAAGTAATTATTATACTAAACAACTCTCGTTGAGGAACAAGTCTGTTCCTCCCAAGTGATGAATAAATCCCCGCCAACAGATGACGCCACCAGTGTTCCTAACCAGTCCTGTGTTCACCCAGGGTTTGTTGCTCTCTCCCCCTCTTAACCCTATAGAAGGGCGCTTGCGCGGGAGAGGAGGGGGTTAACAAAGGGGGATCCGCCGGGGAGACTTTCCTCCCCCTCCCCTTCGCCCATGGCACGACGGGGCTAAAACCAGCCCCCTTCCCTCTACCGCTTTCAGTCGAGCTTCGTGACGTCATCAGAGAGCGACCGTAGAAGCTCCCAGGAATAATTAATAATCAAATTATTAACGTTTTTGAGGTTCGGGTGGGGGATTTTTTCCCCCCGCGAGTTCCCGTAGCGTCCGCCATCGAGAGATTCGGGAAAGGAGCGAGTCGCATTTGTATGGAGTACACTTGGCTGCAAATAAATATTGTCTCCTTGCGCAGCCATGTTTTTTCCTTCGCTCGTGGATTGTTATTTGAAACAATTTCTGTCGATAATGGTTTTTACTTAAACCGCCGTCTTATAAATATCTTTGTTTTCGAAATAACAGTTTAGTAAAATAATACCTATATACATAGCACAAGTTCCACAACATCAAAGAATCCTTGCAAGCCTTATTTGTATTTGAGACAGAGAGGCTGCTATTAACACGATTCGGACAACGGCAACGCGTGTGTGTATGTGTGCTTGAAATTGTCGTTATTTTAATTCGGAGCCATGGACGAGCACATCAGCGTGGAACAGCTGCTGGCGGCCGTGGAACAAAGGAAGGAACTCTATGACTCCCGCCATCCCTCCTACAAGGACGTAGACGCCAGAGCTGCCATCTGGAGGGAAATCGCCTGGGAGTTGAAGGCTTCGGGTGAGTCCGTGTCCGGTCGGTCCCGGTCGTTGGATATCGACCGGGCCAGTGACCAAGGTGTAAGATATACGGGTCTGGTTACTCCTTAGTTCCGGTGATTAGACTTTGAAGCCGAAAAGCGCTAGTATCACTGCATATTAGCACGAGTGCAATTCAATATTGTAGGGAAGTGTGAACTACCACGTTTTTATTTTATTGTTTAAGGTAGAATGGTGGGTAGAAAAGATGACTAAGATGACCAAAAATGAAAGTTTTAAACTACAATACATGATTTTTAAATCATTTAAAGTTACTTGGCTTAGCAATAAATATACTATTTTTATCAAATTTATCTCAGTACACTGTGAGGGGAGGGGAGATTTATACACATTGTGTATTATTCAAATTGTTAAAATATTATTATAAATAGATTGTATTAAATACTAAGGGCCTTAAGCATCAGTCTTATTAGCTTGCTTATACACCTAAGGGAATTCGGGTTTTAATCCTATTGGGTGATATTTTGTAAGACCACTCAAAGATAAAATTAAATTTAAAAATGAAGACGAAAAGATAATCTTTAACTAGGCCTAAAACGAATGTATATATATATATATTAAATATATATTACACTATGTGACACGTCTAAATGATTGATTAAATCTTAATATTGACTCAGGCCTATAACCCATAAAAAGCAACATTCAATTCAAACAAATGGTTTATTATATCAAATTCACACTTTTGTTAAATATTGTATTTAATTCAATGGTTCATCAAATATAGTAGTAGATTTTAAATTAAATAAAAAATATAATATTTATTTATCTCAGCTAGTGAAAGATTTATAATGGTTTGTGTAGTCCGGCAACATAGCTCAGTCGGTAGTATGTCTTTCTACTGAGATAAGGGTCCCGGATTCGATTCCTAGCTTGGCCGAACATTGGTGAAATTTCAGTTTCTCCTTTCATAATGATGAATTACGGACCGGGGGGGGGGGGATGTTGTGTCTGTTCTAGATTTAAATTAATTTATAAGTCGTGTGCTGACTTTAATCGGTCGGTTCAGAAAGTACACGTCAAATACTTCACACGAAGGGAAATAATAATTAAAATAGTTTTCGTCCAAAACAATCATAAACAGCTGTTATTATACAGTACGTCACGCGTGTTCATAACAATGTATTCAGCTATCACAGCGCTAGTTCATATTGCGGCAAACTATGCCAATATAAAGCTTCGACATCTTATTGACATTTTACAATATATGATGTGTGACAAGGAATGTCAACCCATGACAAAAAAAACCACTGGGGATTTTGTACGACCGTAGAGGATTAAATATATATATATATATATGGATCGCCCGGCAGTATATCTGACCGCCGAGATTTGAACCCTGACCTCTTCCGTCGCCGGGCGATCCAAACAATAAGACGCCATTCTCATCGCATCCTCCCCAAACTCGTGGGTCGTGATATGTTGGAACCTAACTGAGATACTCCCAATTAGCGCGTAGCTAAACTCTTTTTCTAATTCCCGAGCCGGTGTACCGTGCGTCAAACATAATAATTATGTATCCCACCCCTTCACGGAGATAATGGCACGGGAGAAGGGGGCTTTGAGTTTCAAATATAGAAACAACCTCCAAACATCCCATCTCCCCTTTCCTCCTTTTTTTTAACCGTATATTATACGCTTGGTTTCATGACCAACCCTCGTGGGATATATTCAAAAGGTTTGTGAGGTAATATTCTTGACACAAAAAACAAAAAAAAAAAAAAACACGAACAATAGAAGGTTTTTCATCACGCTCATTTTTTGTTGTTTTTTTGAAACAGGAATTTTTTTACAAAAGTTTTTAACTCTCAACTTTTTTTTTTAAGATAATACAGAAACAAATTTTCACTACCCTAATTAGGTATCTACTTTATTATTCCGAGCGCTTCCCGCTACCGGGTGTTTAGGGAGATACCCCGCAAACCGTTACACCGTTATTACGATCAACGTAACGTTCATTGACTAAATAAACACACTGTGTGATCAAAAGTCGCTTAACTACTTTTTAATCATATTCTCGGAACTATGAGACTAGGCTTGGTGAAATAGAGCTCTAGATCTAGCCTTCCTATAACTCTAACAAATACAGCAGTTTGTTGATAGGTTCACAACAGAAAATATTAAGATATTTGAGAACTAGCCATGAGATTTCCTCTTTACCTTCAGATGAGAAGTTTCATAGTTTTCTTTCCCCTCTTTCTTGCTGAAATTATAAAGAGTGGTTGTAAGTGATGGAGAAAGGGAGTAGGAACTTAGACAGACTAGAGTGGTAGTTCCAGAAAACCACACAGATCATCGTATTTTAAGCGTGTGGTATGACACAGCGTTTGATACTTTCTCGCTGACCGAGGCGGCAGCTTTAGACCGGCCATATTGAAAGCAGCGCCAGGGCAGCTTAGCCGAGAAATGTATGAACTATAGGATAGAATGAGGCACCGCATGTTGGACATAGCGCAGGCGCAGGATAGGAGAGGGTGGACAGAGGCCTCGCTCCTTTGTGCGAGGAACACAGTTTCCTCGGCAGAGTCTGTGTGAAAACAAGCATGGAGCAGTTAATAGAAGTTTTGAGAGACTAGCCAGTGCAATATGACTCCACTCACGAAGATTACGTGAGAATGAAGCTAAAAGATCAAATTTGGAGCATTTAATTCACATCCTTTAATATCACGCTCAATTAATTTTGCGAATTTCATCAAATTGGCTTTTAGCTAAACGAAAATATTTCTGAAATTCAGCTTAGGAACTCGCCATGGCTATTCCTTTTCTTTAAAACATTTCTTATCACTCTAGCTTTTCTTTTCTCCTGGCCACTAATTAAGATAGTAAAATTTAATCAATCGGAATATTGGTTTGGACTCCAAATCCAATGCGCGAGAAGGAATTAGCGCCAGCCTTCTTTCAAGGCTATACCTAGACTGGCCTCAATATGCTGTCATTGCACCGAGAACTATTCCTCTGTTACTTGCCTATGTCCCCTCCACTGTACTGCCGCAATATGCTGTCATTGCACTGAGACTATTCTTGTTACTTGATAGTCCCCTCATTATGCTGCCTTACTATGCTGTCATCACAATAACTATTCCTCTGTTACTTTGATTATGTCCCCTTCATTGTGCTGCCTTAACTATGCTGTCATTGCACCAATAACTATACTTGATTATCCCCTCATTGTTTACTGTTTTGAAATTATTTTGTCTCCCCTTCATTGTGCTGCCTTAACTATGCTGTCATTGCACCAATAACTATTCCTCTGTTACTTTGATTATGTCCCCTTCATTGTGCTGCCTTAACTATGCTGTCATTGCACCAATAACTATTCCTCTGTTACTTTGATTATGTCCCCTTCGTTGTGCTGCCTTCAATATGCTGTCATTGCACAGAGAACTATTCCTCTGTTACTCTGCCTATGTCCCTTCCACTGTGTTTGCCAATATGCGGCTGGTATCAACGTGAAACCTCTCCTCTGGACAATTCTTACTTTAAGTGAACGTTAAGTTGACTGCATCATAATGGCTTCCATTTAGAGAAAAGAAAAGCACTTAGGGTGGACGTTTCGTTGATCGTGATGCCGGCATTACGTCTCCTGTTTCGCTTTGAAAGGTAGGATTAGTACGTTTAGCGCCGTGGCTAATTTTTTATTTGTGTTATTTAACAGTCACTTTCTGAACCGACTGATTGCACATGACATATAAACTAACTCAAATATAGAATAAACACAACAACGAGCCCCACGACCGTTAATTCATCACTGTGAAAGAGGAAACCCACATGTAACCAAACTATGATATTTTATTTTTAAAGCCGTGCTGAGAATCGAATCGGGACCCTTAGCTCAATAGACAGACACGCTACCTACACTGAGCAGAAGTGTTGGGAAGCTCCTTATTGATATAAATAAATACATGTACTGATTATTCATTAAAATACCTATTCAATATGGAACAGACAACAATGGATTCGGTCGCAATGTCAACAAATACATCATTAGATAGATAGATATACACTGCTTTTTGTTGGAATAGACATGAAAAAGGCCTTTATTCTTACTAGAATCCTAGTGTAGTAGGATTTTATTAGGAAAATGGCCTTTCATATATCCATTCCTACAAAATTCAATATCTAGATATACAGGATGTACCGTAACATGTGGGACTCACTTCAGTGGTGTACAGGAGACACAAAAACAAGGGAAACAATGCATACTAACATGTGTCCCATTTGACTTTGTTCCAGAGCTATAGTCGTGTTTGTACTACAGTAATGTGGAGCTGATTGACATTTTAGGAAGTGCTCAAAATGGTCACCTTCGGCCTGAATGCAAGCATTTCAGTCTTCGTGTCGTAGAATGCCGCAATGCTTACATTCAGGCCGAAGGTGACCATTTCAAGCACTTCCTATAATCTTCTGAAAATTGAAAAATGACACCTGGACACGGGAATTGAACCCGGGACCTTCCTATAATGTTGAGCAACTCCACATTACTGTAGTACAAACATGACTATAGCTCTGGAACAAGTCAAATGGGACACATGTTAATATGCAGTTTTCCCCTTGTTTTTGTGTCTCCTGTTCACTGCTGGAATGGGTCCTATATTTTACGGTACACTCTGTATATATAGCTGAACTAATAAAGCAGAATTAACAGATGCAGCTCCTTGTTGATTCTTTAAACATTCTTGTGTTGACATATTTTAAATGTTGCTAATATGTGGTCAGTCCTGGACAGACAAAGAGCGGTAGTCAGGTGTTTCCGGATGGTGCACGTTCGTAAGAAAGAGATGATTGCACGTTTTATATTTTCCAGCCAACGCCTGTCGCAAGAAGTGGAAGTATCTTCGAGGCCAGTTCTTGAAGAACTACAAGCTCCTGGTGGGTATCAAGGACTTCAAGGACGGTCCCGCACCCGTCAACGTCAAGCCGTGGAGGTACCACAACAGGATGCTCTTCATCCTTCCACACATTGACGTCAAGGAGTGAGTACTCTGTCTTGAAGGGGAGGGGGGGCTCAACAAGGTGGGATTCAGGACCCAAATCTCCAGTGGAAGCACATCCTGTTCATCCTTCGGTGGCACCCATGTTGGTGGCGTGTCTGCTAAGGTTTCCCGGGTTCAATTCCTGGTATGGCCCGGAAAATGTGTCACCTGTGAAGTGCGGGTTCCCCCTTTTAACTGCTGGGTGGTGTGTTTGTGCTAGGTTTAAGGTACAGTACAATTTTATTAGGAAGAACCTTATCTGACATCTACTAGATCTACTTTCACGTATTAATCCATACAAGTCATTTGATGTGTAACTGTCGTTTTTTTATGTACATTATAAATACCTATAAAATAACATTTTGATGATAGAGTAAAATGTTACTAATGTTGGCTGGAAAAAAAAATGTTTGTATTTTCTAAAAGGCTGTTCCTATAAAAATCGGACTATAGTTAGCTGAAGGATGTTGGACGCTGCACGTGATCCTCGTGGCTAGCTTTGAGCAACGTCAAAACAGATTCCAATAAGAGGAGCTGTCACAAAGCGAAATGCATATCGTGATTCTTGTAAAGACGTACAGTAATAATAATAACCCTAGTGTCGAGGCTTTCAAGGTTTGAAAAAAAAATATATATATATATACGTTTCTAACCATAAAAGAGTAAATTTATGCAATGTAAATATACTCTGGACACTTATAAAGCTCTAAAGGCAGCATTACATAAAGCCAAGCGCTTCCACAAACAAGATTGGATACAAAACCTGTTGGGTACCCTTGGACTCAACTCTTATAAAGCTCTTAATGAAGTATTGCATAAAGACAAGCGTTTCCACAGACGATATTGGATACCAAACCTGTTGGGTATGGCGCATGCGTGACACTCCTCTATTCCCATTGAAATGCATGATATTATGGCAGTCTGACACCGCCCTGATATTTAGTAACATAGTACAGGTTCGTGACTAAGGCCACCCAACAATAAAAAGCCATTTTATTCACTGCTGCATTTCATTTTGCGCCCAGAGTAGAGGGTGGTTTTAGAACCTACCTTCTACTATTAATAATTAATATTCATGTTTACTTTTATTTAATGTATTTTTTTCTATTTCGTGATTCAGAACCACTCTGGAATATGTTTTTGTTTGAGTTAATCCTTGTTCGTTAAAGGACATTGTATCAGGCTCTTGATTATTCATATTGATAAAAGGGAGAATTTTCACAGATATTGCTAAAAAAATTCAATCAAGCTGTAAATCTAAAAATTTAATTTCTAATCACATCACAAATTCATATTTTTTTCAAACAAATAGTTGATTCACGAAAATGGGGGATATTTTCTAGACTAAAAGGTCAACAGACACCCTTCGGAACTCTGCAATATGATTAAAGGCCTAGTTCACATTTAGCTGATAAATAAAAAAAATAAAAAAATCCCTCCTGAATGTTCAAATAAACTATACAGCGGATAACCCCAAGACGGTTAATCAGGAGTTTACTGTAATATACCCGCTTCGGTGGCCGCATGTTCTAAGGCGCTACTATCGCAGTAAACTTACTGCTGATGACAGGGAGATTGATGCTCGTATCTCGGTCGGGTGTCCCGAGGGTGGTTTTTCCAAAATGGTTTTCCACTCTCCCTCCACGCAAATTCGGTTATACCTCCTCTAAATATGACCTTTATAATCCCTAAAACCACTAGCGTAATTAGTTCATAATCGTATAAACCGAATGGATAGTAAGACGAGGTAAAAAAAAAAGTTTCCACACTCTCCTTCAATGCAAATGCGGGTCTATTTCCTCTGAAGTATACCTTTCTCATACCTACACCATTGTGTAAATATGCGAATAACGGGTAGCAAGACGCGTGGCATAAAATATAAATACTTTTATACATTTTTTGGAAGTAAAAAAATGTGACCGAATTTAAGTGCTTGCTTTATCTGGTAACACTTTCTAAAGGGCACGGTGGTGCCATGGGGTACAGGGGGGCATGAGCCCCCCTCTCACTGTTCCTAATAATCTGTCTAAATTGCACAATCCTGGAGCATAGCACAAATGATTTAATAACTTTTTTTGAGCACCGCGTTTTACAACCCGCCTATGTACTAATTACAAAGGGGTTTTTAGGGATTAGTAAGATCATATTTAGAGGAAGTGTACCCACATTTATGTGTAGGTAGAATTGAAAACTAGTTTGGAAAAACTACCCTCAGTACACCCGACCGAGATTCGAACCTCGATCTGCCTGTCATCGGCAGTGTAGTCTATTGCGAGAGTGACGCCTTAGATTGTATGCGGCCAACGAAACTGGCTCCTCCCCAATAGTCAATATCTAGCGACGTCCCTGATGAGAGATCACGCTGACTCTTCTCTCTGTCCCACAGCTCGCACACGGGGGGCTCCTTGGAGGACAGGGAAGGTGACGACGAGGACGAAAACGGCGAAGGTAACCGAGACTCTGAGCACTACGACCTGCACGAGTACAAACCTGTCCTTCCTCTGGAGATGTCACCCTTGGTCGAGATAAACGTGGACAACAGCTCCGGGGGGCAGACCCTCGACAACGGACCTTCCCGTCCGAGGGTCTTCAATAGGAAGAGTCTGTCTGCGGAGAACGGCGACGACTACGTCTTGGAGGAAAGCGCCGTCGCGCGTAGGAGGAGGAGGGTGAAGGTCAAGGGGGAGAGCTCCCCGCGGGAGGTTCAATCAGAGGACGACTGCGTCGACATCTTCTTCAAGAGCATGGCCAAGGCCACGAGACTGCTGTCGCCGTACCTTCAGGCGCAGGTCAAGAGGAGAGTGTGCGACGTGGTGACGGAGGCGGAGATGACGCAGCACCTGATGGGGCAGTCCGGGGAGGGATACCCCAACTTCCATCGCCCGCCGCCACCTCAGAACTCTGGTGCACCGGCCGGAACCTCTTCCCACCCTCTAGCGCAGTTCGGGTTCCCGCCGTACCATCCTCTCCAGGCGGTCGCACCGTCCTCGTCGAAAAGGGCCGGATCCCCGGTGTCGAACTCAACCGTTTCTTCTCAGGAGCCGTCATAGACACAACTTGCTTTATTTTTACAGTTTCCAGGAGTTTTTTGTTGTAGAAAGTACGCATGACTAGCGAAGTTGGAATATCATAATGATCTTTAGTACGGATACAGCTGCATCAGATATCATATTCGTAAATTTTGAAAAATTATACCTGGGCATGGGAATCGAACCTGGGAACCTTGGATAGCTGATAGCTCATTGGTAGAGCATTGATGCGCCAAGCCAAGGGTCCCGGGCTCGATTCCCGTGTACATGTGTCATGTTAAAATATTACGAACATTAGTTTTTCTCCGTAACCCGCGTCTTACTACCTGTACGGGATACCCTCATGTTTATATTATTGGGATAGGAATGAGGTAGGTAGAACTTAGAAGAAATCTACCCACATTTGTCTGAATGGAGAGTGGAAAACCCATCCTCATTACACCCGGCCGGGATTTGAACCCCGATCTCCCCGTCATTGGCAGTCTAGTCGATTGAGATAGTGACGCCTCACACCATGCGGCCACCAATGCGTGTATATTGTACTAGTCTTTTTTCTTATTCTGAGTAAACCTAGTTCTCAGAAATGAGCAATATTTTCACAGTCCAATTTTCTTAGGACGGGCCTTATCTGACAGCTAGAAAAGTTACTAGATCCACTTTCATGTATTCATACATCAAGTTATGTGATCCACAGCTGTCATTTTTGATAGATATCACCAATGCTTATAAAATAACATTAATAATATAGTAAAATGTTATCAATTTTGACCGAAAATAAATATATCTGTATTTTCTAAAAGAACCTTTCTATGAAAATTGGACTTTAACGAAGCCGTAAAGAGGAACTATAGTTACGTCAATGCAAGATAAATAAACCCAGTTTTAATATCGTTACTTTAGCGACGTTGCCTACGTGAAGATTTCGAAGCTATTTTGAAAAGCAGGTTGTATCTTTACTTGACGCCTCTAAGCACTGTCACACTTAAACGCCATTGTACGAAATAGAAAGATAGGGAAGATAATGACTACCTCAACCTGTGAGCTCGCTTGTCTATCTGCTGATAACACTTCCCCTCGTCCTCTGACGAGTATAAACACTCACTCGACTTTTCGCGTCTGGGCAACATTGACTTGCATTTCAAAACTACCTTTCTCCTGTTTCCTATTCTAGATAGACACTTTCATCCACTGACTTTTTTACTCTACTTCTTGGCAGGAAGACTCCTTCAGGACATTTTAGTGAATAAAGCAAATAGTCTGAGTTGTAGGACAATTTTAAAAAAACGCGTTTACAAAAAAAACTACTTTAGTATAAAAAAAGTTTTATGACAATGTCCTACTATTTTTATAATTATTTAAAATAGTACTATTTTGGTTTTATGGTTATTTAAAACTCTTCGAATAAGAAGTAAATACCTCAGACCCTACCATGGGAGTTCCTATCTTGACTTCCCATGACGTCACAAGTAGGTAACATACTTAATGTGTTCCTAGATTGTTACTGAAACTCAAGACGAGAACCTGCTCTGTATCCTGATGTTTGTTATTCATTCAATAATGAACCTGTAATAAAAAATGTTTTAGATCAATCCAACCAATAATAGCAAAGCAACAATTGCTTAGAATGTACACCTTTTATTGGTAAAATAATCTGCACGATCCCTTATAATGCTCGCCATCAAAACTGTTTTAAAATTTGAATTTTAAAGAGAACATAATTAGTTCATAAATAAAACCAATTCGTAAAAACATGTATGTGTGTCTTTATTTCCACAGTTTTTCCTTCCATTTTCCTTCATTACAGGTTACAACTATACTATTATCCCCACAGCCTATACCGCATGACCATCGGTGCGTCTATAGAGTAACTCGGAAGATAATGGAGTAAAGCGTTTGAAAACCAAAGGGTTGTATGAAAAGTTACTTAATTTATCAAACATCACCCCCCAACCCCGTCTCACCATTGCGTTCTAGTTCCTCTAGACCTCGTACTGGTGGTCAAACAATTAATTTAAGGGGGAAATCTCGCAAATTATTTTGGCCTCGAAAGGACGGGGAAAATCTAGGTTCGAATGTCGGAAGAGGGCAACGGGGGTGGGTTTCTTCACGCTGATTCGGGTGCGCTTTCTCTGCTAGTACCTACTCATGAGGCTAAACATTTAATAATCATCATGTTAAAATAAATGAAGCTTGAGCCACACGTTCGCCGAAAATAGAAAGCAGAGTCTGCTTGAGTAGCGCATCAACTCACACATTGTATGTTGTTGACCCATGATGCATTGCAACGCTTTAAAACAGATGATTATCAACATATATCATTTCATAGTGGATAAACATATATTTTAGATCATTCTTCCGATGGATGTTTTCAAATCATAACGCTGTTCGTGGCACAATCCAACACATCGATACACACGCTTTAACATTAACGGGCTATTTCAAATCTCCTCACAACGGCCGACGAAGCTGTCTGCTAGCATCTGGCTGTAGAACGCATGCGCACTGATTTAAGATTGTTGGTTTTGAGATTTGATTGGTTCTCCCGTGCCGAACATCTCAGGCAGAGCGGACAAAATGGAGATGAGTGGAACTTTAGCAGGACAGTTTTCGCCGATGAGGCGGAATTATTGTGATTGGCTTAGAGCGCGTCACGTGACCACGTTTCTGTTCTGAGCTAGTTTTTCGGCGAACGTGTGAATCCACAGTAATGCGACAATAAAAAAGAGATTAGGCGAAAGTAGAGTAACATGAGCGGTTATTTAATTAGAACGACCCGTAACGGTGAATACGTGGACAAGGGCGTCAGTCTCGCCTTTTTTTTATGGTTCGCCGGTGATGTGAGGTGTGTCTGGGGCTAGAATCCCGGCTGACTGTACTGAGGCTAACCTCTCTCCCTAAATGCAAATGCAGTTACATTTCATCATCCCTACGCCTATTGGTGTTAATACGTGGGTAAATGGAGTACGTTGATTATGAGAAAGAAAGAAAAAATATATAATGTGCACATATTTGCAATTTTAAATAAAAGAACCATTTATGAGTGTCATATAGCTATTATATTACATTTGGAAAAGGTATTTTTTTTAGATACTTGATTACGGAATTTAATAAAAAATTGTGACAGTCGTCTTCTTGAAAGTGCGCTTTATTATTACCTTTGAAGCTTTATTCAAATTAAGTTGATAGCAAGAAAGATAAAGTGTTCTATGCTAATGAAATTTCCGTTTAAAACACGTTTGTTAAATCTCCTCTAGAAAATTAATTGAGAGGTTTGAAGACATTTAACATATAGAAGATTGTTTTAAGCACCGCGTCTTACTACCCGTTTGGGTACTAATTACACTAATGGTTTTAGGGATTAGGAAGGTTACATTTAGAGGAAGTGTACCCGTATTTGCTTTGAGAGAAGGAGCGTGGAAAACCATTTAGGAAAAAAAAACCACCCTTAGTACACCAAGCCGAGATTCGAACGTCGACCTCCCCTTCATTGGCAGTCTAGTTTACTAAGAGGGTAGCGTCTTAGACCACTTGGCCACCGAAGCGGGTAGAAAGAAGGTAAATCCTTGGGAGGGTTGGGGCGGCGGGGCGGTAAGTACGGGTGAGGAACTAAACAAAGGATTTTACTAATTTTTTTACAAATTTTTTGTCACATGTATAGTTTACTCAGGAATATCCTGAGGTGCAGTTAGGGGGTTAAACATCCAGTCTTAATATCAGGTTTACTCAATATTAGAGGTGGATAGAATTCTTCTTATATTTCTCGAATCCGAATTTTAAATTTTCCTTCAAATCTCAAATATTTAAAAATTAATACAATTTCATTTAAAGTTAAAATATTCAAAATTGAATTTAAAAAAAATTGTTTAATGTTTGGTGTCACTGAAAAATAAAATTTTGTTTGACATGTCTATTACATCATAAACAACAAAAAAAAACTTTTTTTTAGTCAAATTTGTTTTAGCTCAGCGGTCTTTGAGTAAAATGATCGTCTCAGGATCCAATGTTCGTGAGTTCAAACCCAGCCGGGGTCGACGTATTTTTTCTTGAACGATAAAAATCCGTAGCACAACTTCCTTCGGAGGTGAAGTAAAGTCATCTCTCCCATGTCGATTCTGGGATGTAAAAGAACCCTGGAAGGTGTTAAAATACCTTTCCCGGCAAAATTGGTAGGTCCTTTCATTCTCGCTCATAGAAAAATCTCTTGTGCTGATAATCGTTCGGTTCAGAAAGTGCACGTTAAATACCTCTAATAAATAAAATAAATTTAGTAAATTGATTATATTAATACAACTTCGTCCTTATTTGTGAGTTTGTTTGCTACTCTGCCAAATACACAAGTTTCATTCATTTCACCAATTGCTTAGTATTCTTGTATCTTCATAATAATTGTATTCAAGATACTTTTTTGAGATTTTTTTCCAGTCTAGAATCTCTCAAATACCATTGGATTCGAGGGATTCAAATAATCGGGGACTATGTTGTCCCATCTTTACTTAATATCTATTAATTTGATAAAAAAACTTAATATAATCAAAGCTATTACTAATAATTAAAATTACCCGTCTATTATTTTTATAAAACTCAAGACAGTAGCCATCCGCTTCGGTAGCCGCAAGGTCTAACGCGCTACTCTCGCACTAAACTAAACTACCGACGGTGGGGAGAACTAGGTTCGAATCTCGGTCGGGTGTACTTAAGTTTGTTTTCCCTAAATTGTTTTCCATTCTTCCTCCACGCGAATGTGAGAACGCTTAATCTTAATTCAACCTTTTCAATCCTAACAAATTAGTGATATTAGTACATAGGCGTATAACCTGAACTGGTAGTAAGACGCGGTGCTAAAAAAAATTGTTTGGTAAAGAGATAATAAATCTCTGCATATTATTTTAATGACGCGTATAAACGGTTCTAATAATTCTCTTAATCAAAAATAGGTTGTTGAATAGAATGGCTTAGAAATCTCGTTGCTTGTGTTCGTTTCTAAGAAAATGGTCAAATGGGACGTTTAACTTACACACTGTATTACACAAAAGCCCTTTCCCTCTCCCCACCCCGATTCTACAACAGCCCACATACACAACTTCACCATCTAACCGCGAATTTTAATTTGTGTTCTTTCCATCCGCTGATTTTGCGCTTTCATGTTCTTCTCTTGTTTGCTCTGCTTTGTTTTACCTCACACTAGAGTTTCTCCAAAAGTGAAATGTGGTTCAACATCCCCCCGCGTGGCGGTAGCATCGGCCATACATGTTGTAGGACGAGTCAGTTTATATCATTGTCGCTGTGTGAGGAAAAAAAATTCATACGTGTCTTTATTTTTGTTTATTCGGGGCTTTTTAAGGTTACTTTTTTTTTTACCTGCCACGTCCCACTACCCGTCCGGCATGTACGCATGTTAATTACGCTAATGGGCTTGTAATGAGGTGAATAAAGCGAAGATGAAACTTACCTTAACTTGCATGGATAGAGAATAGAAAACCACCCTTAGGAAACTAGACCAGGGTTTTAACCCTGATTGACAGAGAAGCATACAGATGGACAAACAGATACAGTATTATGAACAAACAGGCAGATACAGACAGATGGACAAACAAACATAGATATATATACTAGGGGACATACAGAAATAGACACATAAAGATGGACAAACAGACAGAAAGACAATCAGCTGGACAGACCGCGGAATAGACATACAGGAGTGTTAACCCCACTTATTTTTAGTTCTGGGGCACACAAAACATCAACATCCATCACACTCTCAAGGCGGAAAATATTCTGATAATACTTTCTCTATATGAGAGAATAAAAATGACACTTTTGACGCTTCCCTGTGTGTGTGTGTGTGTGTGTGTGTGTGTGTGTGTGTGTGTGTGTGTGTGTGTGTGTGTGTGTGTGTGTGTGTGTGTGTGTGTGTGTGTGTGTGTGTGTGTGTGTGTGTGTGTGTCGCGTATACAGCACCAACGCCAAGACGAAGGAAGGCACTTGACCGGAAATCCTCTTAACGAAGTCTCTGGATCTCTTCATTAGCCCTCAAGGTGCCGGGCGCGCGCTCTCCCTTGTTCATGATGCCCCGGATGACGTCACGTAGGGGTCGATAACTCCCCCCTTCCCCGCTATCGCTATTGCTTCACGACGAATACGTCCCATTAATAATAGACACTGCTCCATGACCGGATGGAAGATAGATAGATACCCTTTCGCGTGATATGTCCCGTACGTCCCAGTACTTCATTCATAGAAAAACATGGATTGACACAACTATGGAAACTCTCTCGAAATAAACAAATATGTAGGGATGGTAACAATAAATTGATATAAAGAATACATAGATTTATTTACAAAAATACATTAATGTATTTATGTTAATATTTTAGTATCCGATATATTTAATATATCGGACTACGCTTTAGGGCTTGTGAATCAAACTAAGTTGAACCATTTTCTCTTAAATTTTGTTTAAAAAATCTAGGCCTATTTTTATTAATCTTGTATGCTATTGTTAACAAAACCATGAGATATTAAAAAATTGTTACATACGAAGATCAGGAGCCTTCTTAAGTTAGCTAAGCTATTTCCGATAAAATAATGTGCTTAGGTTAAATATTGACAAAACCTTTAACAGTACATGAGTTTGTTGTTTACTGGAATGAACACAAAACTATGTTCTATGAACATATACATATATAGACTTGTAAACATAGTTTAAAGGTTAACATTTTCCCTCTGAAAAGTACAACAATCTACATATTTCTGTTGATCACTAAGAGCTAAATATCTGGGAAACGAAAGGTAACTGCTATAGGAGCGTAGAATGGATATTTGTGAATAGAATGATGTCATTTAATAGGAGGGTCACAACACACTGTTATAGGAGCGTAGAATGGATCTTTGTGAATATAATGATGTCATTTAATAGTCACAACACACTGGTATAGGAGCGTAGAATGGATCTTTGGGAATAGAATGATGTCATTTAATAGGAGGGTCACAACACACTGGTATAGGAGCGTAGAATGGATCTTTGGGAATAGAATGATGTCATTTAATAGGAGGGTCACAACACACTGTTATAGGAGCGTAGAATAGATCTTTGTGAATAGAAGGATGTCATTTAATAGGAGGGTCACAACACACTGTTATAGGAGCGTAGAATAGATCTTTGTGAATAGAATGATGTCATTAATAGTCACAACACACTGGTATAGGAGCGTAGAATAAATCTTTGTGAATAGAATGATGTCATTAATAGTCACAACACACTGGTATAGGAGCGTATAATGAATCTTTGGGAATAGAATGATGTCATTAATAGTCACAACACACTGGTATAGGAGCGTATAATGGATCTTTGTGAATAGAATGATGTCATTTAATAGTCACAACACACTGGTATAGGAGCGTAGAATGAATCTTTGTGAATAGAATGATGTCATTTAATAGTCACAACACACTGGTATAGGAGCGTAGAATGGATCTTTGTGAATAGTATTATTTTTCTTGTCAGAACCATTATTATCTTATTTTATGGGTTTAAAGTGATGAATGATGACTTTGATTTAAAAGTGTTGACCTGAAGATTTGCAACCGCTATTAAAATCACAACATGTTTTCAGGAAGTCGAAAAGTTCACCCCTCCCGCCTCTTCAATACCAGACCGCTGGGGCTGTGGTGCCCATCTTCTGGTCGGGGGTACCCCTCGGGACCTTATCAGAAAAACTCCCATCCATCCTTCAGGCTGCCCCCCACTCCTTTCCAGCCCCTTATCCCCTAAAGACGCATCTCCGGATCATCTCTATGGAAACCATAATTTACGTCTTTTTGTGTTTTATTTATTTTAGAAAAATATTTATTTTCTTTAGTTTAGAAAAAGTCTATAGACTACTAAATAAAATAATAGATTTTCCTATTTTTACGGAAGTATTACGCAATTTTCACATGGGTTTGCTAGTCAATTTCTTAAAATCATTCAAAAAATTCCCTTAAATGGTCAAAACATTATTTTTTGTATTTAAGTGTTTTTTAACGTATTGGTTTTAAATCGTCTACAACTTGGGCTATTTAGTGTAATCACGAAAATGTTCACTAGGAATCTTCCGGCAGATGAAGAGAGAAATTGTTATCAGTAGATGGACAAGAAACCTTGCAGTGTGAACTGATTATTTTCTTCCGTCTCTTTCTATTATATATACTATATATATATATATATTGGCATTTAAGTGTGATAGCGCTTAGTGTGTTTAGGTGTGTCAAGTAAAGATGAGACCCGCTTTGCAAAATAGCTTCGAATTCACCCAATTAGGCAACATCGTTAACGTTTCAGACTGCGCAGCCACCGTTGCGGGTTTTACAAAATGTGGGATTGATGGTATATATGTGGGTAAATGTTTATTAACCATTTTCCCCCAAGTTTGCAATAGAAAACAACACATGTTAATTACCGTTTGTTTAGACAAATTAAAATGATTGCTATGCATCCACGTTGGCTATTTCCTCGCACAATTATACCAAACAATGAACACAAATGTTATAAATTGCTTCGTAGATTCTCTATCGCTAACGTAAAATACAAAACTAATGATTGTTTTAACAAGTGTGAAAACTGAGTGCGCAGGTGGGCTGGAGTATTTTATCTTAAGGTGCTTGAATAGTCGGGTGACCGCCTCTGTAGTCTAGAGGTCAAAGTTCCTGGATACAGATCCAGAGGTCCCGGGTTCGTTCCCTAGTTCTTCCAGATTGTTCTGTGAAGTGGTGGGTCTGTAACGAGGTCAACTCAGCCTCGCGAGAACAAATGAGGAGCTACTTGAATACAGATGTAGAGGCTTCGGTCTAGAAAACTGAAACTAATGTCCCAAGGGTTCGCTGTACTGACCACACGACTCCTTATACCCAAACAAGTTGGCACCATCTTCGCACAACAGATGGCGGCCGCTCAGTCTGTATAGCTCAACTGCGGGATGACGATATCGTGCTTTGGAGAATAGTCTCAACAGAATCTTCTAAATAAACCAGGTGGGTTTATAACGTTCTTAGGTTAAGCTGTCTGGCAGTAGGAGAACACACAGGGGAGGAGGAGAATACAAATGACAATACAATTTGTGTTGTGACCCTCCTATTATATGACATCATTCTATTCACAAAGATCCATTCTACACTCCTATAGCAGTTACCTTTCGTTTCCCGGACATTTATCTCTCAATGATCAACAGAAATATGTGGATTATTGTACTTTTCAGAGGGAAAATGTCAACTTTTAGACTACGTTTACGAGTCTATACATTTATAGGGTCATATAAAATAATTTTATGTTCATTCCAGTAAACAACAAACTCGTGGACTGTTAAAGTTTTCGTCAATATCTAACCTAATTGGATCATCTCATTGGCAATATCCTAGCTGCCTAGGCGGGCCCCTTAGGAGTCAGACAAATGTGTGATATCTTTATTCAAACGATATTCTCACAATTAAATACATATATCTTTTGAAGAGTGGGAAGCGTTCACATGAAATGACACAATTTTTTGAATTTAATTGAATTAGTTAAATACGATTGATTTAAAGCGCTCTTCTTCCCCCTGACCCTTTCATCGTACATGACCCCTTCGGCGATGATAAAAGCGGGCACAGGTTGGTAACAGCGAATTACTATTCGCGTCAATGAATACGAATAACTCATTACACGCGAGAGAAATAAACATGTGCATGTTTTAAACATGTATTCGTTCATTACACAAGTACAGTGCATTACACAAGTACAGTACATTACACAAGTACAGTACATTACACAAGTACAGTACATTACACAAGTACAGTACATTACACAATCAAATATACGATACAACACAATCGTACAAACTTTCTCATATAGCTTGGAACAAAATTTTGAAAAATAAGTTTGCAGTAAACTACCATTAAATTTTCCTCAGAAAACCAACCCATCATCTTGGGGGTGTTTTTTCCCGCACAGCGGCTTACTACCCGTTCGGTTTATACGCTTATATACTAATCATACTAGTGGTTTAAGGATTAGAAAGGCTATATTTATAGGAAGTGTGCTCGCATTTGTTTGAAAATAAAGTGTAAAACCATTATGTAAAAGCCACCCTAAATACACCCTACCGAGATTTGAACCTCGGTCTTTCTGTCATCAGCAGTTTAGTCTACTGCGAGAGTAGCGTGTTAGACCAGGCAGCTACCGAAACTTTTTTTAAATACAAAATTTTCAAAAAACAAAAAAAATGTGTAATCCACCCTCAAACGATTTATATTTGTAAAAATAAAAAATATATATTCTTATTTATAATGATTTTTAACACAATCTTAAAAGACCTTTCCTTCTATGACGTCTTACAGAAGAAAGTGCCTCCTAAGAATGTGTCTGATCCAGTTGGCTTTGTACCGAAGAATCACATCCAAAATGGTTCTCTTCTCACCCACTCTTCTCCCCCACTCTTCTCACCCACTCTTTTTAGGACTTGTTCATTTGACACCCTGTCCGTCTCATGTCTTCTTATAATAATATAATGCTCTATAACATATAAATATAAACAAAATCTATTAAACCATTTCTGATCTGTGGTCAGTAACAAACAGTCATGAGGACAAACAAAATTGTAAAATCCACTTTTTTTACTTTCTTTCGACCACGCTGAGGGAGAAGTATTGTGATCGTCATAAAACTTGTACTCAAGATTTTGATAAATGTCGGCGTTTCATGACCCCCTTGAAACCGAAAAAGTTGTTTTCGCGATGCCTTCTGTCTGTACCTCGGGCTAGAGCCGAAACTATTTTAATCTACTGAAGGTCATAAAGAGAACAAATCGATGTTATCAAAATTCACTCTAACGATTTTGATCAAATTTTCTATCGAGCTGCTGTTTAATGATATTTAAAAAAAAAATGGCAATTCTCGTTTTCCGGGAAAATTACTTTAAGTGTACTTTACAGCAGCAGAAATTTACAATTTTGATCAAATACCCGCAAATATTTAAGATACAAAATAACATTTTAGTATTATTTAAAAAAATATTTTGAATATATATTTATAAAACAAATAGTTGCTAATATCTAAGCAAATATGTATATGCCATATACTTTTTATAAAGCTCTTTTCTCAATGTTTCTGTAACAATGTGTATTATTTCATTTCACAAATCCTACGGGTTTTCAGTAAATGTCTCTCTATTTTAAGGTAAAAGAGAAAGTACGGATGGTACATCGTACCATTTATTTGGGTTCGGAAGCACATAAAATGTAAAAACTCATCATTATCTTGAGGGTTGAAATTTTCACGATTACAATATTTACTATTGATATTAGGAAGTAAAAAATCTAATATATAATTATTTTTATTAATATATTTTACTATTATTGTTTAGAACCGCGTCTTACTACCAGTTTGGTCTGTACGCACATGCACTATTTATACTAGTGTATCAGGAATGAGGAAGGTTGAATTTAGAGTAAATGTACCCGAATTTGCGTGAAGGGAAAGTATAAAACTATTTAGGGGGGATACAAACCCCTATCTCCCCGTCAAAGGCAGACAACGATATGTTGCAAGAGTATCTCGTTAAAACCATTCTACCGCTGAAGCGGGTGCAGTTTTTAATTAAAATATAACATATGGTGTTTTATTAATCTTATTCGTTTCCAAGCAGAGTCAGTGAGAGCTTTAGTCGGCCTCCCGCGCCACTCAGCTACCGGGACAATGTCCCCTGATGTAAAACTAACTGCAATAATCTGGACCTCAGGTAAGCTCTTGTCTCCTGGCAAGCTAATGGAGATATAAACGCCACGCCACAACTCCTCCTTGGATGTGTATAAATATATATGTCTCTCTCTTCCTCCCACGGGAACTGAGGAGGGCAGATTCTCTCTCAAGACGTACACTCTGGTTCGATTATACTAAGACTCTTTATAACAACAGGAGCGAAAGTGTCTGAAACAACAAGTAATTACAGTCCAATATTTATTAGGAGTGCCTTTTTGGAAATTCATACTTATTTTTGTGATCGACATACGTAACATTTTATCATCTTATTAGGGTTGATTTTATAGATGTTGGCAATATATATAGAAAGTGACAGCTGTAGATCACATGACTTGATGGGAAATTATATCAAGTCAGATATGTCTGTTCGTAAGGAAATTGGGGCGATATAAAGTTTGAACAAGAGCCATTAATCTGTTCAGACTTTGAGGCCAGTTATAGACAGAGAGACATAGGGATAGACATACAGACATAGGGACAGAGAGGCATACAGAATTATAAAAAAAACATTTTTTCAATTTTTTAGAACATGAAACGCAAAAATTCCATCATAATATTGTGTTCAAATATTGACATGATTACAGTACTCTCTCTCTCTCTCTCTATATATATATATATATATAAAAGTAACAACCTTTATCTCGGCTGTGCAGGCAGAGGGAGGGGGAGGGCTAAAATACCACCCTATGAAAAAACCTAGTCAGGTCATATGAAACTCTGCGTTCATTCAAATGGCTACAATGCGGATATGCGGATTGATATTATAATCTGAGGAAATGTCGCTCTAATTTACTATGAGACCGTTCTATACAGTCTATAGGTGTTTACACCCATGAGTAAGCCACCCTAACCACTGGGTCACGGGGATACAAAGTAGTTGCCTGCTAATCTCGGAAGCTAGGCGATGTTTCCAGACCAGAAGACCGCCGTGGTCTGCGGGAGGGGCAAGGGCCGGGTGAAGGGGGTAGTTTACTCGTATCCTGCCACCCTTTCCACGATCGATAAATCACTGGCCTTAAGATCACAACGGCTCAACCGCCGTTTTCAACGACTGGATTTTAAGTCGCTAAAATAGTCGATCAGACGTTCCTAAACGCCCAGAAACCAAGTGGGCTTATAACGTTCATGGGTGGATCTGTCCGAGAGTAGGAGAACAAACGGGAGAGGAGAAAAATACAAATGACGGTACAATTTGTTGTGGCCCTCTCTATTAAATGACATTATTATATTTCCAAAGATCTATTCTACGCTCCTTTATCAGTGTGTTGTGACCCTCCTATTAAATTACATCATTCTATTCACAAAGATAATTTTGTGTTCATTCCAGTAAACAACAAACTCGTGTACTTTTGAAGCGTAGAATGGATCTTTGGGAATAAAATTATGTCATTTAATAATCACACACACTATTGAAGATTTTTTCAATATTTAACCTAAGCGCAACATCTGATTGGCAATAACTCAGCTACCTAGGCAGCCCCCTTAGGTGAAGGAGTGGGTGGGGGTGCAAATGAGGAAATTGGCCCCACATCTCGCTTTTTGGGGGCCTTCGAACCACGCAGATATATCTCTTGTACAGCATCAGGTCTTGCCTCAGGCTCTACACGCGAGAATAAAAGGCAATGAATGTTATCTCGTGTTTCTTTGTCTGATTTCCATAAACCCGTGCCTCTTGAAAATAGTCAGCTTTGTAAAGATAAATAAATGGTACCACACAATAGAATATACAGTTTGTCATATGGTTTGTGACAAATGTTTTAAAAATCAGTCATCACTTAACTACCCTTAAATGGATTCTTTTTTTATTAGAAACATATTTTCTTATTTATCATTTAAAACAGTCCCGAAACATACTTTTTTTTTAAATCGTTCGAGCCATTTTTAAAAACATGTTCCATTTATCAAAAATGGCCTATCAGCGAAGTAAGCCCTACTCAATTTAAGATATAGAATAATTATTTTTTTATTTTCCAGGTATATGAATAATATATAAATATCAAGCTTGAACAAAGTCCAACTGTTACAGCTTCAGCCGCGGGTACAAACAGACAGTATTGTAAAACCCACATTTTTGTGTTGGAGAGGGGTGGGGGCAGGGTTCATAACATTTTAAGATTACAATACTCTCCCTATAACATGCAGTAAAAAATGTAATGGAAGAAAATGTATATATGATTTTCATGTACAGTACGTTTTTTTTAATACAAATTAATAAAACAAAAAATAAGATCCCCTGGATGTTTTGGTCGGCCCTGGTCACAGTTAGATGTGTTCTTATGCTTTTACCTGAGAGTTTGTTGTTCGTTCCTCGGTCAGGTATATTTACTCCAACAAATTTCCAGCGGACTCTAAAATACTCGACCATTGCCTCTGTTCTTTTTCCGTTGGTTTGGATAGTTTCATTTTCTAACGGAAAGTATCAAATTATTATAGCTACTATTATTATTAAATTGTTGGCTAGCAACATTAAAAATTAAATGAAACTACTGTGCATAGTCACGAGTTTAAAAATGGCCCTGTAAATACCACCAATTAGTCTTTGTTTCCTGGTCATAATCAGAAACGCTAACCACGAGTCCAGTCCTGGTTGCTGTCACCTAGTCGCTTGTTCCTCTCAGTACCCAAACAGAATATTGCGAAGTAACGAGTGGAGTTGTGTCTTCCCTCCCCCCCTGCCCCAACATCACTCGCTCATCCATCACCTCCACACACTTGGACACACACGTCACGTCATAATTGAGCACCCTCCTACCCCCCACCCATTACCAATCGTCCACCTGGTGACCTGTCATCGAGATATGATTTAAAGCCCTGCACAAATTTAAGGCTGTCACAAATGTAATGGTGTCTTCATCTCAAAAAGTTTCACAAAATTTCTTTCGGAAGAAACTTTTAATTTATATTAGTCCGACACCTTATATTAGCTCAGTCGGTTGCGTGTCTTTCTACTGAGTGAAGGGCCCCGGGTTAGAGTCTCATTACGGCTTGAAAAATGTATAATTGGTGTAATGTAGGCTTCCCCTTTTCGCAGTGATGAATTTATGGTCGGGGGATGGCTGTTGTGTCGGTTCTAGTTTTAAGCTAGTTTGTAAGTCGTTTGTCGGTTCATAAAGTGCACGTTAGATACCTAAAAAAATCTCCGGCTATTTAAGAAATTTTATCATTTAAAAAATATGGTACACGCTAAAACAGAGGTCAAATTCTCAACATGTCCATTATAGGATTAAAAAACTTAGGTGCTTGCACACGTGACTTTCACACGTGACAGTTTTTCGACTTCGCCGTGAATAAAAGCGGCGCTCGCCGTCCGTACCAATCGGTGTACAGCCTTTTCTAGAAACATTAACTATTATTTTCCGCAATCGTATTTTTTTCAAGTTTATTAACTTTTTCTATTCACCACGTAATTATGCTTAAAACTATTTTATGTATAAAGCTTTTTTCCTCATAATTAATATACAAACAAATATATTACAACAAGCATTTTATACTAAATGCTATAAATTACATTCTTACCTGTTCTTAATCAGAAAATTAGGAAGGTCACTATCAATATCAATCAAAGCTTTAATTTTCTTTAGGGTAGGTAATTCATTGTTACGGTAAAGTGAATGTACCTTTCTACGAATTGCTGCTTGAGTAAAAGTGTCATATCTATCCAAACGCTTCATTTGAGTGCAGTTATTTCCTTTTTTGATTGGTGTCAGTAACTTTCCCTTAGTTTTGTATTCTTGTTTAATAGAGATTACTAACTTATAAGACACACCTGTAGCTTCTGCAGTTTGCATTTCCACTTGATTTACTGAACAAGTTCCGTCTTGACGAAAATAGGTGTAGACTCTTTAACACCATTGCGCTTTCTTTACTACTTAATATTTTCCTCTTGGAATGTAATTGTTTGTAACAAGCTGGAGATTCCATAATTTGTGTTATATTGTAACTGTTAACAATACACTATTGTTCAAATAAATATATTAATATGCACATAAAACTATAATTCCACAATCTTACGGCAAAAATACAAAACACACAACCAACACATACAGATACACACAAAATCCTAACGTGATCAGTAAAAAATATTTTTCTACACAGGGTACTAATAAAATATGAGTGTTTATTTAGTGAATGTTTTTGAGCTAGCTATTAGAAACACGTGACTCAGACTATTGTAACTTTACGGCTGTGCTAGAGGAAGAAGCAACAACGACAGCCCAGCATTGCCAAATTTGGTATACATTCGAAGGAAGACTGATCACGGAAAACGAAAGAATGACAACGCTGTTGCTCAATAGTAAGCATGCAGTTCCCTCAGCAATGAAATTAGGTGTAGTGTCGTAATAATTTTTTTTCACACTAATCTTTATCTAAAATAAATACGTAAAAGTTCCGTTTATGAAATATTTATTTTCTAACAACCCTGCGCAGCGGCTGTTTGAAAAAATATTACACATAAATAAAAAAATAATAATATGCTTATTTCCCTCTTAAAATAATCAGATTCACATACTGACGGGATGTATGATCTGCACATTTTCTTTCACCTTGGAATCAGATCGGACACCACCACCCTCATTTCCTGTTCCACATTGATTTGCGCATGGTACTTGCTTCGGTGGCCGCATGGTTTAATGCGCTTCTCTCGTAGTAGATTAGACTGCCAAGGATGGGGAGATTCAGGTTCGAATCTCGGTCGGGTGGACTGAGGGTGTTTTTTCAAAAAGTGTTCCCCATTCTTCCTCCTCGCCAATGCGAGTACACTTCTTCTAAAATATAACCTTCCTAGTACCTAAAACTATTAGCGTAATTAGTGCATAAGTGTATAACTCAAACGGATAGTAAGACGCGAAGTTTGGGAACCAATGATCTAAGCGCTAGGTATGTGTGTGTGGTATTATACATACTGTATTAGATTAAGTTAGTTTGTAGGTCATGCACTTTACATCCATTTGTTTAAAAATTGGATGTTGGTAGGACCGGCTCAAGGGGAATGGGGTGGAGTGGGTGGGGTTGGCAGTTTCCTAGAGCGGCAAAAAATGAGATATTGTAATTTTTTTTAATTTTTCTTTTCTAAAAGATGTGTTTAGAATAGAAATCATGTTTACGGGGTGTGAAACATGCACCATTGGTGCAACTGAAAGTAAAATATTAGGGAGCATTGTAAACTGGTGCTACAGAAGAATGTTGAACATATCATGGACGGAGAAGGTATCAAATACAGAAGTGCTAAGAAAAGCAACTGAAGACGGGGAAACTTTGGAAAGGTATACAGCAAGGAAGGGTTAACATAGTAGGACATATACAGAGACGTGATAATTCGACGAAGATAAGGAGATGTGGAAGGTAGAAATTTAAGAGGGAGGCCAAGACTGGAGAGCAGGAATCAGACGGAGGAGGATATTGGAAGAAGAAGGTACAAAGATGTAAACAATTCGTCCCAGGATGGACAAAAGCGGTGAGCTGCATCAAACTATTATCAAGATTCATGACCTGATGATGATTATACTTACTAAATACTAAACATTTTCTAAATATTCAAATGAACTAAACATTTAAATTAGATTTTTAATTTGAATTCCTATGTTCGTATTTTTGTGTAAATGATATTTTTTTTAAATTAATAACAAAATATATTTTTCTTAAATAAATATATGAATTTTTGTTTTATATCTTGAGACCCGCTTCAGTGGCCGAACGGTCTAAGGCGTCACTCTCGTGCTAGACTGGACTGCTAATGACGGTGAGATTGGGGATCGAATCCCAGTCGGGCCTACTGAGGAGGATTTTTCCTAATGGTTTTCCCACTCTCCTTTCCCGCAAATGCGGGTATATAACCTCTAAAACGCATCCTTCCTCATCCCTATCCCGTTAGAATAATTATCATACATGCGCATAACCTGAATAGGTACACCTTGATTTTGGTTGAAAGAACATTAGAGAAAATTCAAACCTATTTCTTTGCGGCCAACATTGATAACATTTTACAACATTATTTGTGTTATTTTATAGGTATTGAATAGTATCGATCAAAAGTGACAGCTGCAGATAACATGACTTCATGTATGAATATATTAAATTTGTTTTAGTAACTTTAGTAACTAACTTCTACTGTTCTTCCTGCCAAAATCATACACTTGTAAGACGCGGTGATAAATGTCTTGAGCGGGCTGGGCGGTATTTTCCTGCTTTGTCCAGGGCGGCAAAAGGCCACTAGCTGGCCCTGGTCGTTATATCCGCCAACATAATAACACATCGTCACACACCCTTCCTTGAGGAGGCTGTAAACTCAAGGTTATTTCATATTTACGAGCTCCTAAATAACTGAATATCCCGAAAGAGATGAAAGTTGACATGATAGCATATAAAGAAAGTTTGATGGGTTGTACTTGCCAGTTTCATTACATGGAACATTTCGCCTTTAGAACATTATTTATACGTCTATGAAAGAGGGCTAGTACCTATATAGCTTCATATCGCTCATCCTTGTGTTTCACAAGGTGATAGTGCTATAACCATGGCCCACATTCATATTTGTTTGAATTACAACTTTTTTTTATGTGCTTGAAATTGCCAAAATATATACTTAAAATTTTCATTTTCAATTTCATAACAGCCACAAGATCTATAACAGGCCAACACTGATGGAAACATAAATGCAGGAACAGATAGAATAATTACATGTGATTATTATAACTAGATTCAAAATTTAAATCAGTAAATGGGGATAGAGTGCAGTGAGTGATTAAAATCAATAAACAAATGAAACAGTTTTAAAATACATATATTTAATATATATATATATATAATATCTAAAAATTATTAAAGCCCTTAGTGATAAGGTAGTTCCTTAAATAATAATATTAATAAAAATACTTATTCTTATTTCAATTATCAATTTCCTTTATTATATTGCTGGTCAACAGTCGTAAGACCTGTGACAGGCCAGCACTGAAAAGTACGTAAGTACAAGCATGTATAGTAACAAAATAAAATAAACAACACTACCTAATAATGATACATACTGATAAATAACTACAAAATATTGAATTGATAAGTGTATATCTGTAAATGGTGTCCTGGAATTTAACGACTTTTTTTTTCTCTATTTAAAAAGTTTTTCATCTAATGCTGCTATGTTCATGACAGATATTCAACAACTGTTGATATCACCAGGTGAAGAAAATTAATCTATATGTTTGTACTGGAGCAATATCTGATTTTTTTTAATGATATAAAAACTGCAAAAAAACACCGCTCTAGATCCCCATCTTAAGGTGGTCACTATCGCAACAGACTGGACTGTCCACGACGAGGCTATCGGGGCTCAAATCCCGGTTGGGTGGATTTAATGTTGTTTTTTAATAATAATTTGTTTTCCACCTTGTCTCCACGCAATTGTAGGTACACTTTCTCTAAATTTAACCTTCCTCGTCTCTAACACATTAGCGTAATCAATACACAAGCGTATAATCCGAATGGGTAGTAAGACCTGGTGTTATAAAAAAATAGTAAAATAAAAAACATAAAGTTAAAAAAGAACGTTTTAAGAAATTTCCAATGTAAATAATTATATTTACTCTGGTTATTACTATTCTTAAAAATTAAACTAATTAAATATGCTCATAGTTTCATAAATAATTTATATGTGACTGCTGTGCTGTTAAATCATATTTACATATGAATAACGTATCTGTAATTTAATTATATTTGTATAAAATAATAGTTTATTATAATTAATATAAAATACAATTAATGCATTTAATGTAAAACTCAAAACAAGGGATTTTTAACGCTTACACATCAAAATAAAACATAACGTAATTTACCAGTATGGTTAAGTGAAGAAAAGAAAGTGAGAGAAAAGTAAAAAAAAAAAAAAATTGAAAACAAAGCGATGTGAACCAAAATAATCCGTTTCTGTAATTCCTTTATAACATAACATTGTTTTCTCTACACACTCTCAGCAACTTTCTCCCCTTCCCCATCAAAGCATCTGACATCATTGCGTGTGCTGCCACCTACTAACTTTACTTTACCCTTCCTCTTTCTTCATGAGACGGCAGGACCGTTCAATATCTCGAGCTATCGACCTTGGTTGTACAGCTCATATCCCGCAGATGTCCTTACGAATTCAAATTCTTCCGCTAAGTATATAACTCTCTGAACTGACTGTCACAGTTCGAAACTGCACTGTAAAATGGTCACTGGCGTAATCACGGGAAAGAAATAGTACGGAAACATCACCCGCGCGTACGAGGTATTGAATGGTTGCAACTTGCAACAATAGATCGATGGAACAAATATATCGATTTATTACCAAATAAACACCCATGCATTGATATTGACATTTTAAAATCCGATATATAATTAGTTTATCTATATACACTATAGTCGCGACTATCCGGCCCTCCGTATTTCCGGTGAGTCTCTCGATGTAAACAATAACGTTTTAAACTAAACAAACCAGTACATATTCACCATCAAACATTTACTGAATTTATAACGTAATCCATTTTACTCTCTATTTTCACTTGTTCTTGCTTTATAGTCGATGTTTTATTTCCAAAATAAACTACTGTATAGTAAAGATTTTAACAATTTATTTCTTGTTTAATTTTGACTCTCCCCCTACAATTACTGTATTCCTACTTTACATCGCTATCAAAAAATGTGCAGATTCTATTAAAACAAAGTTAAATGCTAAGTGAAAATTTATAAAATCAGACAAACCCATACCGAAAATTATTTACACTTAGGTTTCGTATTATCCGGCCTGAAATGCCGCCCCTTTAGGCCGGATAATCGCGACTCTAGTGTATTTCAAAATATAACTACGCTTTAAATCTTGTTTTTATATGGTTTTATTAATTGAGTGTTTTCCTTTTTTTTTATTAAACTTATTTGCTATTTTCAACAAATAAATAAAACATTAAAAAGTGATTGATAAGAGTAATTCTACAGAAGAGCAACATTTTAAGCCGCCGTTCATTGGGGATCTAGCATGTACTGTACCATATTGGGCTGGGCTGTAGCGTGAATGAAATCTCGGGGGGAAGATGGCTGGGGGAAGGGGTGTGAGTAAAGATGTGAGACGGAAAATTTCCGTTTTGAAAAATGTTCCCATTTTTTTCCGGAAAATTTTCAATTAATATTTCTGTAAAATAATTTCAACTGATTAAATGGAACTATAATGTAATCGATATATAGATATCCCAAATGTCAACGTTTATACCTAATGATTTAAATTTCTCCTGAGGGCGTTAACGCCAAAAACATCATCAAACAGCTTGTGGCCGTACGGTCTAACGCGCTACTCTCGCAATAGACTAGAATGCTGATGACAGGGAGATCGAGGCTCGATACCAATCGGTTGCACTCAGAATGTTTTTTCCTAATAGTTTTCCACTTTCATGGGTGCAATTCCTCTAAATTCAACCTTACTCATCCTTAACCATTAGAGTAATTAGTACGTAGGGTATAACCCGAACGGGTAGTAAGACGGCGTGCTAAAAAAAAAGTATGAAGAAACAAATGAATGCGAGCCTTTGTAGACATTATGTTCATAAATCATACTTCAATGTTTTTATCATCAATAATTAACTAAATTAATACCATCCCTCCCCCACTTCGTATATCCCCCTTACCACACTATATTTTGAAGTACAAGAGGCTCTAGTCCGTCTACAATTAACCCCTCCACCGCAAGCCGCCACTGCCCAAAATTTTCCCGAAATATCAAAATTTCCCGGAAAATGCTCATCTCTAGGTGTAAGGGAATAATCAGTGTGACTGCCTGGAGCCAGAAAGAATAAGTCAAGATATTAAATGCCTCTACAAAACTATTTGGAGTTTCTTCATTGTAGTTTACAGCAGATATTTTATTAGTTCAAATGGCCTCATATACAATGTATCAAATGCCCGGGGCTAACTTTTTTTTTCTTTTTGACTCATGACATAAAATATACGAAAAAAATAAGTTTTTTATATACTAACTAATATTATTACTATTGAGCCCGGAATAAACGGACAAACTTTTAGTAGACTAGGACAAACACTCTAACCTCCTGCTTGGAACAACAGAGAACAAACTTCAGAGGAAATCCTAATCCCTGGTGGGAGTGCTAAGAAGAGACAGAAACTTTAGCCCTTGGGCATAAAGTATTGAACACCCTGAATCCTATGCTATCACTTCTGTACATTTTAAAAAAATCCGGGACTCTTGGGGACAGTTTAAATGTGTATAACTGTGTTTGTTTTTTAATATCGAGTGTTCTCAAAATGTAGCCCTTTCAGTCGAAGCATCTTCAGCGCTCGATAGTTTAGTTTTCCTGTAGTCTACAAGTCAGAGTTCCTGGCTACACGTATAGAGGTCCCGGGCTCGATCTCCGTTGTTTCCAGAATTTTCTGTGAATCATTGGGTCTGGAACAGGGTTAACTCAGCCTCATGAGAACAAATGAGGAGCTACTTGAATAAAGAAGTAGTGGCTTCTGGTCTAGAAAACTGATATTAACGTCCGGAGGGCTCGTTGTGCTACACCTTCTATCCTTAAATATTGGCACTATCTTTGCTTACACACGGCGGCCGCCCGGTCGGTATAGCTCGCTTGCGGCTGATGCCATGGTATTTATTTTCTATTTATTATCTTGTTTAAATTATTTGCTGTCTTTAATAAGGGCAAATTCCCCGCTTACCCCTCTTTGGGTGTGCCACTGCCACCGTTACAATTTGCCCAGAGTAACGCAATTCAATATATCGGAAACAACCGTAATATCATAGAATTGGGTCGCTTGGTCGATATCAATTTACCAATATATTAATATAATTCGATCGATTTATAGATATGATTTGATCGAGTCATCTATATAATTTAATCATTTTATCGATATATCGATATAATTTAATCTAAACATCGATATAATTTGATCAATATATCGCTATTGTTTTATCGATATAATTTGATCAATACACAAAATAATTTTATCGATATAGTTGACCAATATATCAATATTATTTGTTCGATATATTGATATAATTTAATCAATATATCGACATAATTTAATCGATATATCATTAATTTTGTTATATACCTTGCGATATATCCACTGACAATAAACAACTTACATCGATATATTATGGAAAGTTTCCACCCCTCGTTATGAGGCCTGTAATCACCCTCTAAACTCTCTCAATAGATTGTACCCGCCTGACACCATTGAACCATCAGTTGAGTTCTCCGAACATTTCAGCGGCAGCAGAAAGAGACAAGGAGGGCCGGGGGTAAAGTTCGCAAACAATCCCTACTACAAGTTTGTCTCAACAGCGTGTTCCTTGCGCCTGTCCTCGGGCCAGTTAGGCAACAAGCTAAGGGTTCTTGTTGTTGAAGGAAGATAAATTACAATCCCCCCCCCAACTTCTAAGTTATTCTGTGTATGAGTGATGGAGGAGGGTGGAAGAAAAGCCTCCCCCCCCCCCCCCCCAGAATACTGTGTGTGCTGTATCTAGTATTAATAGGGCTGGGATGTTTATGACGGGTCATATTTTTATTCTGAACTTCATTTTAGTTTAGAAACATGTTTCCCCCAGATTTAATTTTTTTTAAGGTTATATATAATGGTGGTACTTAAAACCTTTTCCATATTTATGCCATATTTAACCATATTTCTGCTGTTTAGTGCATATTCTAAATTTATTAATATAATAAAAATATAATTATTATGTTATCACAGTAATAAATTATATTTTATATTCTACAAAATAATAGCGTACACTTTCTGAACCGACTGATTATATCAACACACGACTTATAAACTAACTAAAATATATGACACAACATTCACCCCCCACACCTTCCCCCCCACTCCACCCGGCTGTTAATTAATCACTGTGGAAGGGGGAAAACACATCTTCTTTCGTCCATGCCGGGAATCGAACACGAGACCCTTAACTCAATAGACAGACACGCTACAGGATAAGATAAGATGTTATTAAGCCTGTCCTGGCAAGCCATGTCTGAGCAGATAAGCGCCAAGGGGATTATCAGCTAATCTAGCTGAAGCATAAGGCCCACGCCAAGAGCTGAAATTAAAAAGCCCTTATTACTTTTATAACAACACTTGACTTACGCGCGGTGGTGGACATGTGTTCTAAGCTATTTATCTACGGTGTTAAATGTGCACTTTCTGAACTTACTGACTATATCAGCACACGAGAATTTCTATGAGCGAGAGGGAAAGGGCCAATCAATTTTGCTGAGAGAGGTATTTCTCATACCTTCCAGGGTTCTTTTACTAACACACAATCGACATGGGACCGACGGCTTTACTTCCCCTCCGAAAGAAGTTATGCTACGGATTTTTATCGCTCAAGAAAAATCCGTTGACCCTTGGCTGGGTTTGAACCCACGAACTTCGGATCCTGAGGAAAGCACTTTACCCCAAGACCACCGCGGTCAACGACATGGGTACTAAATGTCAAGATAAACTAGTATGGTTTTCCGGACGGATACAGGAAGGTCTGGGTTTGAACCCCAGCCGTGTTTACTTAGTGTGAAGCCCGCCCCCGCTCCTCATAGATCGTCTCCAACTTGCTCCTCACAAATTCCGGTCCGTTCCCTCTAAGATTTAACTTTTTATCTCTGCTCGATTGGTGTATTAAATGCCAGGGCTGCTACCCACGCACCTATAAGAGCCGGGAAAACACAGGGAATTTTTTGCTGTCTGAAAAATATCGTGAAAATTCAGAGAATATTGCAAAATCTAGTAAAAATTCTGGAACATTTTTTAATTTAGGACATTTAACTGAAAGCTTAAAATAGTAGCATTTCGGATTGACGAAATAGTGAAGTGAATAATTCAGCACGTTGATTAAAAAAATTAAATTATAGCACCGCGTCTTACTACCCGTTCGGGTTGTACGCTTAAGTACTAATTACTCTAACGGGTTAGGAATTGGGAAGGTTACATTTGTGTGGAGGTTGAGTGGAAAACCATTTAGGAAAGATCATCCGACCGAGATTCGAACCTCGATCTTCCCGTCCTAGGCAGTCTAGCTCAACACGAAACCAGCGCGTTAGCTGACTACGCTACCTAGGCTGGTCTCTGATTAAAACGTGTTTTTGTTACTACCCCTTAAACAAGGGTTGTAAAATACAGAAGATAATATGTCTCCCCATCAACCTAAAATCATCCTGTTTTAAACATAAGTCACATAACTTCACACTAGTCGGTTTGAGGGAAAATGAAATATTATTACTCTTTTCATCAATATAAACTTCCTGGAAAAATGATAATTCCTTCGGGAAAATCTGGAAAACACAGGGAAGTAGTTGGTAGTAAGAAAATAGCGGCAACATTTGCTGCGGATGGCACGGACAGAAGGTAGAGCTCGGAGTGAAAAACCAACACTTGTAATGGTCCCTCAGTTCTGCACAATATTTATATACCTGCCCGGCTGGCGCCAGTGCAGAGACATCCAGGACTTAATCTCGGGCTTCTGGGTACCCGGACTCCTCACTGACAGAGATCATGGATGAGAGACAAACGAAACTACGTATTCATCAACCCTCCACCATAAAGTTAAAAAAAACAAGATAAAAGATTGGTCTCAAAACAAACACTTCAAACACTTAAAAACACACTTATAATTCCCCACAACAACAAGAATTGACAATTTCCACACATTAAAACCACAATCAGTTACATCTCTTGATTATTTTTCTTCCCTTTTCTTTTTTTTTAGTCCCAACAATCAACAAAACAAATTCATCCACCACCGCCAACCATGAAAAAAAAAACTCTCTCCCCCTCGATTTCTATACTTAATTATTTAACTAAACAAATTACTGCCTATTTAAATTTACCTTTAAAATCTATATGACCTTTTAATATATTCATATTTATGTTTAAATTATACTTAAATATTAAATAACAATATTTGTACAATTAACAAACAAAAGTGTGTGTTAACAATTTATGGCAATTTTAGTCACGAATTCACTTTCTTCTGACAGCACGAACATTCCCAGATGCCTTCCTTCTTCCCGAAATGCTCTCCACATCTTCCAGTGTGACTGGAAGAGTCTTATTTAGAGTCTCTGGTAGTAATAGGCACAGCAAGGCACCTAACATGGAGAGAGTGCCTAACACCAGATCAGGGAGTGCCCTCCAATATGTTGCCATTTTGACAAGCCTGCAATCCAGTGGGGTGCATCACCGGTCCTTTCACACTTAAGAGCACGTCTACACCCCACGGATAAATCTTGATTCCCATGGTCGCCGAGAATAAATAGCAGAATCCACTTGAGTGTGGAAGCAATTCACACGATAACAGAAATGTGTGTTGACCCATGATGCTTTGCAACACAAACTATAAACAGTTGGTTACCGACATGTTTTATTTTCTACTGGATAAACAGATATTTAAGAGTAATATTACAATGGAAATCATTGTATTTTGTCGTGAAATAAATCAATACAGATTAATAACGACAAACGCGCTTTCCATTTAATGAGTTATTTCAAATAATTTCACAACAGTAGATGCAGAGGCCTGCTAGTATTTCACTTTGTAGCCGCATGCGCACTGATTGAGTCGGTTGGTTTAGGCGCATGTGCACCGATTGAGTCGGTTGGCTTAGGCGCATGTGCACCAATTGAGTTGGTTGGCTTAGGCGCATGTGCATCGATTGAGTAGGTTGGTTTAGGCGCATGCGCACCGATTGAGTCGGTTGGTTTAGCCGCATGTGCACCGATTGAGTCGGTTGGTTTAGGCGCATGCGCACCGATTGAGTAGGTTGGTTTAGGCGCATGTGCACCGATTGAGTCGGTTGGTTTAGGCGCATGTGCACCGATTGAGTCAGTTGGTTTAGGCGCATGTGCACCGATTGAGTCGGTTGGTTTAGGCGCATGTGCACCGATTGAGTCGGTTGGTTTAGGCGCATGCGCACCGATTGAGTAGGTTGGTTTAGGCGCATGTGCACCGATTGAGTCGGTTGGTTTAGGCGCATGTGCACCGATTGAGTCGGTTGGTTTAAGCGCATGTGCACTGATTGAGTCGGTTGGCTTAGGCGCATGTGCACCGATTGAGTTGGTTGGCTTAGGCGCATGTGCATCGATTGAGTAGGTTGGTTTAGGCGCATGTGCACCGATTGAGTCGGTTGGTTTAGGCGCATGTGCACCGATTGAGTCGGTTGGTTTAGGCGCATGTGCACCGATTGAGTCGGTTGGTTTAGGCGCATGTGCACCGATTGAGTCGGTTGGTTTAGGCGCATGTGCATCGATTGAGTCGGTTGGTTTAGGCGCATGTGCACCGATTGAGTCGGTTGGTTTAGGCGCATGTGCACCGATTGAGTCGGTTGGTTTAGGCGCATGTGCACTGATTGAGTCGGTTGGTTTAGGCGCATGTGCACCGATTGAGTCGGTTGGTTTAGGCGCATGTGCACCGATTGAGTAGGTTGGTTTAGGCGCATGTGCACCGATTGAGTAGGTTGGTTTAGGCGCATGTGCACCGATTGAGTCGGTTGGTTTAGGCGCATGTGCACCGATTGAGTAGGTTGGTTTAGGCGCATGTGCACTGATTAAGTAGGTTTGCTAAGGCGCATGCGCACTTATTTAGTCGGTAGGCTTAGGCGCATGCACACTGATTGACGATGAGGTAAATGCTTATGACTGGTTTAGAGCTCAACACGTTATTGCGTTTCTGATCTGCTCTTGTTTTTCGATGAACTTGTTAATCCACAGTAACTTCTGTCTTAGACAGGTAATGAAGCTCGAACTATTTCATCAATTGCGGGTTTATGTAGTACATTATAAATATGTAGGGTTGAAACCAGTAAATCCGTTTTACCATATTTTGGAAAATACAACAAAATTTAAATACTGTATTATTATTTCTAAATGATAAAAAAAATACTAAACCAATTTTATTCTCGCTGTTTTTTTATATATTTTTTATTTAGCACCGCGTCTTACTACCCGTTCGGGTTATACGCTTAAGTACTAATTACACTAATGGATTAGGAATTGGGGAGGTTGAATTTAGAGGAAGTGAACCCGCATTTGCGTGGAGGGAGAGTGGAAAACCATTTAGGAAAAACCGCCCCAGTTCACCCGACCGAGATTCGAACCTCGATCTCCCCGTCCTCGAAGGTCTGGCTCAACACGACTGGCGCGTTAGCCAACTACGCCACCGAGGCGGGTTTCTCGCTGTTCTCAAAGTGAAAGGTGCAGAGAAACGTACTTCGTTACCGTTTCTGGATCGAGTGGAATCGTGTATCCAAGCCACTGTTAATCGTGTATCCAAACAACGTTTAATCGTGTGTATAAATTCCTTGTTAATTGTGTATATACATCCTGGCTAGTATTATATCTGAAACCTTGGTTAGGGGGTGGCCAGACTGGGCGAGCGAGCGACTAAAATATAAAATAGAACACATTGGTTGTAATGAGAGGTGGGCAGACGCGAGTGAGCGCGCTTGAAAGATAGAACTGGTTCTATTTTTCAAGCGCGCGCGCTCGACCCGGTACAGTCTAGTTTACAGGCGCTAGGCAATATTATTGTATGTTGGTTCATTGAGTGCTAGGAAAACTTCTCATTTTGACATTTATATCACTATCGATAGGCTTAGCATACTTGCTACTAGCGGCCTAATTTAATTGGTAAGATCATAAATCATACCTATATGTATGTATATATATACATGTATGTATGTATGTATGTAAAACTTATATGTTAAAATACTTCAATATTATAAAAGTAGGCCTTTACAAATAAGAATCACCATTAGCGGGGAGAGAGGATGAGAAAACCACAACAATAAATCACTTGTTAAAAACCTCCCTCAGTTCACTAAGCCAAGATTTGGAGCCTCCTCGTCAACAACAATCGAGAGCTATCTGCTAATCACGCGCTCGCCAGTCAGGCCACCCAGTCGCTTGCGCGCTCGCTAGCAAGCTTGTCAGTTTGGCCGAACCCTTAATCGTGTATAGTAACTCCCTGTTAACGGTGTGTATAAAACTTGACTGATATTGTATCTTAAAAAAACCGTTAATCGTGTATGTAGGCTAAAAACCCGCTTAAACTTATATCTAAGGCCCCGATTAGGCCCTTATCTAAAACCCCTGTTAATCGGACTTTGATGAGCTATTTGAAGTCCAATACATGCGTAGATAAAAATATCCCGTTAATAAAATCAAACGTTTTGAAAACGAGCACTGCCAAGCATATCTAATATAAACAGGGAGATTACTCGTTCGTTTTGATTGATGAATTATTTATCTAAGATAATGATTGTTGTTTCACTGTCCCCATGGCATAGTGGTCAAGGAGGCCGACTGGAAGTCTAATATAGAACTTCTGTATGGTCTAGGAACACATTGGATAGCAGTGGATCATAGCAGGGATGGCTGCAAATTATTACGCTATTAATATTTGCGTTAACGCAGTGTATAAAAGTGTGTTCACGCCAACATTGTTTCATGGATGTGAAGCGTGGACTTCGCAGGAGAAACACAAGAGCAAGAGGAATACGGTTGTAATGAGATATCTAGGAAATGTATGTGGAAAAACTCGTGTGTACAGAGTCAGTAATGAATGGGTGCTAAAGGAGTGCGGTTTGAAAGGGAATCTAATAAATCAATGTGAAAGAAGTGTCTTACGTTGGTTTGGGCATGTTGAAAGGATTAGTGGGGATCGAGTGACGAAGCAAATGTATGAAAGTAGAGTGTGTGGATCAATAGGGGTAGACCATGTAAGACGTTGCTACATGTGTTGGATGAATGTGTGAAAAACTGAAACATTAAGAGTTTTAAGAATAAAAGAGCATCTATGACTCGGTGTATGGATGTTGTTGAAGCAAAGGGATAGATAGAGAAGTGTGGAGAAAGCTAGTGAGGATGGAATTAAGTACGAGGTTGTTTTTTGAGCTATATGCACAGTTTCTTGCCTACTCCATAAGGGAACGGCGTTATTAGTTATATATATATACGTATGTATGTATGTATGTATGTATGTATGTATATATGTGTGTATGTATATATGTGTGTATGTATGCATGTATGTATGTATGTATGTATATATATGTATGTATGTACGCATATATGTATGTAGGTATGTATGTATGTATGTATGTATGTATGTATGTATGTATGTATGTATATATGTGTGTATGTATGTATGTATGTATGTATGTATGTATGTATGTATGTATGTATGTATGTATTATGTATGTATGTATAGTATGTATGTATGTATTATGTATGTAGATATGTAGTATGTATGTATATATATATATATGTATGTACGCATATATGTATGTATGTATGTATGTATATATGTGTGTATGTATGCATGTATGTATGTAGGTATGTATATATGTGTGTATGTATGCATGTAATGTCTGTATGTATGTATGTATGTATGTATGTATATATGTATATATATATGTGTGTATGTATGCATGTATGTAGGTATGTATGTATTATTATGTATGTAGCTATAGTATGTATGTATGTATGTTATGTATGTATGTATGATATGTATGTATATATGTAATGTATGTATGTATGTATATGTATGTTGTATGTATGCATGTATGTATGTATGATGTATGTAGTATGTATGTAGTATGTATATATGTTGTATGTATGTATGTATGTATGTATGTATGTATGTATGTATGTATGTATGTATGTATTATGTATAGTATATATGTGTGTATGTATGTATGTATGTATGTATGTATGTATGATGTATGTATATATGTGTATGTAATTATGTATGTATGTATGTATATATGTATGATATATGTGTGTATGTATGTAGATGTATGTATGTATGTATGTATGTATGTATGTATTATGTATGTAGTATGTATGTATGTATGTATAGTATGTTGTATGTATGTATGTATGTATGTATGTATGTATGTAATGTATGTATGTATGTATGTATGTATGTATGATATGTATGTATGTATGTATGTATGTATGTATGTATGTATGTATTGTATTATGTATAGTATGTTGTATGTATGTATGTATGTATGTATGTATGTATATAATGTTGTATGTATGTATGTATGTATGTATGTATGTATGTATTATGTATGTATGTATGTATGTATGTATGTATGTATGTATGTATGTATGTATATGTATGTACGTATGTATGTATGTATGTACGTACGTACGTACCTAAATACTCAAATATTCAAAACTTTGTATTGGAAAAATGCCTCACTCGACTTTCTATCTGTTGATTTTTTTAGCACCACGTCTTACTACCCGTTCATACCATACGCATATATACCAATTACTCTAATGTGTTAAGGATGAGGTATACCTATTTTATTTTAAGGAATTATGCCCTCATTTGCCTGGAAGGAAAGAGGAAAGTATTTAGTCAAATACACCCAACCTGGATTCGAGCGCCGACCATCCCCGTCATCGGCATTTAATTGTGAGATAACAATTTATGTTAACATACGTATGTGCTCCAAGACGATGCATTCTTGGTGCTCAAAATAAACAACTTTTGGGAACTGACCATGTTAAATCAAAAAGTACAGATTTGGCACATATGCCCGATTTCCTTAATTTATGCCAAATTCCCAAATGTTGTATTCCTACGATGTTCGGAGAATAGGGTTGTACCCGCTTCGGGGTCCCATGTTCTAACGCGCTACTTTCATATTGGACTAGACTGCCGAGGACGAGAAGATTGGGGTTTGATCCAGGTCGGATGCACTGAGGTGGCTTTCCAAATGGTTTTCCCTCTCCCTCCACGTAAATCCGGGTGCATTTCCTCTCAATCAAAGCTTCTTAATCCCTAACCCATTAGTGTAGTTAGTTTATATATGTATAACCCAAACGGGTGATAGGGCGTCATCACAAGGGCTGCGAGTTTGATATACTTGGCCCAGCTCAGCTACACTAGTGCTGGTCGCAGCCCGCGGGCCACTGTTTCCATACCTCCCCTTACTAGGCTGGTCGCAGCTCGCGGGCCTCTGTTTACTCACCTCTCCTTGCTAGTGCTTGGGCCCAGCTCGTGGGCCGCTGTTTTTACTCACCTCTCCTTTCTAGTGCTGGTCCCAGCTCGTGGGCCGCTGTTTCCTCACCTCCTTACTAGGCTGGTCAGCCGCGGGCCACTTTTCCACCCCCGTTACTAGGGCTGGTCGTCAGCCCGCGGGCCACTGTTTCCCACCTCCCGTTACTAGGCTGGTGCAGCTCGCGGGCCACTGTTTCCACACCTCCCGTTACTAGTGCTGGTTGCAGCTCGCGGGCCACTGTTTCCCCACCTCCTCCTGTTATAAACAGCGTCATCCCTACCGTGACAGGCTGTCACTCTTTGTTTTGAGAGCACTTGAGATCCCTCGCGCCAACACTTGAAGTGCTATGAATCATGTGAGGGGGTTTATCTGTGTGTGTGGTTGCCATGGCGACCGGCTTCTGATCAGCAATACGATGGTGGGGGGAGTAAGGGGGGTACATTTATTGGTGTCATACATGTGAAGTACCTTCCCCCATAGTGCATCTGGGCCGATCTTTTACCCGAAACAGGCAATCCTGTCTAATTCGACTCCGACGTATTAGATCGTGTGGCCACAGTGGAGTCACCTCCGTATTGGACAAGCAGACTTACATTACCCCTTTCTCCCTCGTCTCACCCCCCTCCCCAGGTGATAATGGGTCACACGAGCCTTGAGCGAGAGTTGTCTGACACGTGTGATGCGGGTCGTATCGGGGGTAACAAAATACACCGGCTTGAAAAAACAAACAAAAAAACATGACCCGACGGACGAGACAAAAGTAGAGCGAAACTGTCCACTGATTGGCTCGACACAAGCCACCATTTTGGTATTAGGAAATAAGGAGGTTTGTAAATCATTATACCCGTAGTTAACACTTCACACTATGCTACTATAAAAAAAGTACCAGTGGACATTCGACAAGGTGTCATCCTCCCTCTCTCTCTATCTCCCCATACAAATAGGAAACATTTCCTCTTATCTTATCTTCTTCATTCGTTACACCCTAGCGTAATTAATAAACATATGCTTCTAACCCGAACCCATTGAGCAACATAATATATTATACAGCAGGATTTGCCTGATTTGACATTTGTTAGTTCCAAAAATTTGATAATTCGAACCCACCATAATTCCCCGTGAAATTTATATTTAAATCAATGGCGAAAAATAACATTTCATTCAAATTTTAAAATCTTGGTTGATCTCCTAACTATTTAAGAATCAAATAATTTAAGCTATTATTTATGCTTTTAAATGAGGAAATTCTCCTTCTAGATATATTCTGAAAATTGAAAAATGACATCTGGACAAGGGAATCGAACCCGAAACCTCTGGCCTAGTACGCCATTGCTTTAACCACTGAGTTATCCAGGAATCGTCCCGTAGCTGCGTTATCTGATAGCTCGTGATATTAATATAATCACATACTTGTAGCCGACAATTTCCGCACGTCCATCATAGACTCTGCCTTAAAATATGAATGAAGAATGACCCTGGGCACGGGACGAATCCTGGATAGCTCAGTGGTTAGAGCATTGGCGTACTAAAACAAAGATTCCGGGTTCAATTCACGTGTCCAGGTGTCATTTTTCAATTTTCAGAATATCCTAATTATTTGTTTTGTAATTTAGATGAAGATTACCTTTCTTGCCCGCCGATTAACTTCAATTGTACAACAAACCCTTTTTCCATCAACTTTTATTCTCCCTCTCTTTTCTTTGAGCACCGCGTCTTACTACCGGTTTGGGTTGTACGCCTATGTACTAATTACACTAATGTGTTAGGGAATAGAAAGGTTTAATTTAGAGAAAGTGCGCCCGCATTTGCGTGGATTGAGGAAAACCTTCACTGCGCTCGACCGGGATTTAACCCCGATCTCCCCGTGTGGGTCAGCCTAGTATATTGCAAGAGTAGCACCGTAGACCATGCGGTCACCGAAGTGAATCTCCTCCCACTCGGAATGGAAGTGACACTTTCCAGGTTTTTTTAAAATTTGAACTCAGCTTAAAAGGAAACCCCTACGCTCATACACCTAAAACATGAAGAAACAACTTTTTTTTTTTTGTAAACGACCATAAAATATCAATCATAACCTCTAAACGTAAGATGACGATGAAAAAATGCCACGCGTATCATCTGATATGGGTGTGCTACATTGTTGCACGCTTGACCTCAAGACTCCGATATTTTGATGTAAATTACAGTGTTGCGCAGAAAAATAATTTAATTGCGAGCTTCGTAAAGTGCCGCCGCGAGCTGCCGTTTGGCGACCCCAGATCTAAAATTTCTAGTGAAATAGGTATTCCTGCTTTTTCTCAGCACAGTGTCTTACTACCCGTTCGGGTTATACGCTGATGTACTAATTATGCTATTGGTTTTAAGCATTAAAGAGGCCATATTTAGATAAAGTGTATCCGCATTTGAGTGAAAAACCACCCTCAGTACACTTGACTTATATTAGAACCTACTGTTAGATTAGCGCCCTAGACCACGCAGCCACCGAAGTGAGGGAATCGTTCTTGAAACCCTGAAAAAACACAGGAGCTTTGAGCTAAGATCAGCTCTGAACAGACAATGCGCTAGAATTCTCTCTTCTTTGAGCTAAGAGCAGCTCTGAACAGACAATGCGCTAGAATTATCTCTTCTTTGAGCTAAGAGCAGCTCTGAACAGACAATGCGCTCGAATTCTCTCTTCTTTGAGCTAAGAGCAGCTCTGAACAGACAATGCGCTAGAATTATCTCTTCTTTGAGCTAAGAGCAGCTCTGAACAGACAATGCGCTAGAATTCTCTCTTCTTTGAGCTAAGAGCAGCTCTGAACAGACAATGCGCTAGAATTCTCTCTTCTTTGAGCTAAGAGCAGCTCTGAACAGACAATGCGTTAGAATTCTCTCTTCTTTGAGCTAAGAGCAGCTCTGAACAGACAATGCGCTAGAATTCTCTCTTCTTTGAGCTAAGAGCAGCTCTGAACAGACAATGCGCTAGAATTCTCTCTTCTTTGAGCTAAGAGCAGCTCTGAACAGACAATGCGCTAGAATTCTCTCTTCTTTGAGCTAAGAGCAGCTCTGAACAGACAATGCGTTAGAATTCTCTCTTCTTTGAGCTAAGAGCAGCTCTGAACAGACAATGCGCTAGAATTCTCTCTTCTTTGAGCTAAGAGCAGCTCTGAACAGACAATGCGCTAGAATTATCTCTTCTTTGAGCTAAGAGCAGCTCTGAACAGACAATGCGTTAGAATTCTCTCTTGGAGTACAGTGAAACTTTTTAATTTGTGATTTTATTTTTTATTAATTTATTTGAGGTATTTAACGTTCACTTTCTAAACCGACTGATTATATCAGCACTCAACAATTTTTATGAACGAACGCAAAAGGAACTATCAATTTTACCTGAAAAGGTATTTTCACACACCTTCCAGGGTCCTTTTACATGCTGCAATCAACATGGGACTGACAGCTTTACTTCCCCTCCGAATGAAGTTGTGTTACGTATTTTTATCGCTCAAGAAAATTCCGTTGACCCCGGCTGGGTTTGAACCCACGAAATCAGGTTCTCCAATTGTATCCGGTATGAGATTTTAACTGAAGTCTCCACGGCGAGAGTCTAGCTCGCTGACGGTGAACCGACTCTGCCAGTATATTTATACTCTACTGATCGTCTCGTGATAGGTGCGATGCAGTGTCGTGAGAATATCGAGTATTATTTTATCCTTATATAGCTTGGGTTGCAATCTGACCTATTTCCATATTTCACTTTTTATACGCCCTGTAAAACCCTCCTCCGGTCACGTGATCCTCCATAGCACAAGCTCAAGGTGTAAAGATTGTGTAATGCCGAGGGGTAAAAGTGCACCTTTGAGAAGAATCGGTTTGCCTTTGCCTTGATGTAAATACACTATCCAACCTCCCTGGTATCTATGCCTTGCTGCAGACACACTATCCAACCTTCCTAGTCTCTATGCCTTGATGCAGACACACTATCCAACCTTCCTAGTATTATGCCTTGCTGCAGACACACATCCAACCTTCCTAGTCTTATGCTTGATGCAGACACACTATCCAACCTTCCTAGTATTTATGCCTTGCTGCAGACACACTATCCAACCTCCTTAGTCTCGATATCTTGGTTCAAAGTCACTAGGGCTCTCAAACACCGAGCCAAGAGGGTCTCACAGGATTAAGGCAAGTGAAGGGTCCTTCCCTCAAGAGCACCAGAGAGTGTTGAGGATATCATCTCAGCCAGGACACTATTGTCGGGACTGCGCAACCACCTGCCTTGGAAGAGGGCTTCAAGTTGTCTACAAGGGACGGAGCTGAAAATTAAACCTAACTACACAAGTGGACAAAGGCGCCAGTCTCGTTTTGGCTGGTTTGCCGGAGATGGGGAGGTTGGGACTTGTCATATAATTTTTTCACCCCGTCTTACTACCCACTCGGGCTATACGCATACGTACTAATTACACTAATGAAATTAGGAAGGTTATATTTAGAGGAAGTGCATCCCCATTTGCATGTAGGAAGAGTGAAAAACCATTGTTCAAACAATATTTCATAAAATCAATATTTTCTGAGTTATATACATATATATTAAATAGCTCCTTGGGAAATGGTAAGTTGGAAATGCACAGAACAAAAAAATAAGTTTCTATAACAATGTATATTATTTCGTTTCACATATATTATGTGTTATAGATATAATTTAGATACAGGAGAGAGAGGGTCGGTTCGGTGCGCCGTACCATTTATTTTATATAAAAAAAGAGCATATCAAATTCAGGGACGACTGGTCCACGCTGGTTGTTTACCTACCGTTCCTCGGAGGCAGGACGATAACAAACCAAATCCCCTGCAAGAGGGTACGATACTGTTTGCAAAACATATCTGTAAGAAAATTAGTATCAGCAAACACCTCACGGCGGTTTACAACTCTGCGATATAGATGTGAGATTCTCTTGACAAAAATATAATACACTGTTTTACACTTGAAGTGCAAACTTACTTTTCAAATACTCCGAAATACTTTGCTCTACAAACACCATGTGATATTTTATTATTTGTGTCAGTTCATTTAATATTTTCCATTATATTTAAAATACATATTTTAACTGACGGCTGTGCGGGTAAACTTGGCAAATAATTATTTATTTATTTTATATATTAATCATTTTAATGAAATCATTACTTTAAAACTGAATATAGCATATTGTTAATATATTTTTTAAATTAATTTTTTTGAGCACGTTTGGGTTGTACGCTAATGGTTTTGGAGATTAGAAAGGGTATATTTAGAGGAACTATAACCGCATTCGCGTGGAGAAAGAGTGGAAAACCATCCTCAGTACACACGACCAAGATTCGAACCTTGATCTCCCCTTCATCGGCAGTCTAGTCTACTGCGAGAGTAGCGCCTTAGACCATGTGGCCAACGCAGTGGGTTTAATATAAGATCATATAATACTAATAACCAATCTAATTTTTTCTGTTCTTATTTAAAAGCTAGTATAATTTATAGGTATGAAATAATCGGTTTGTAGTTCAAAATCTAACCTATTTTAAGCCAGGAGAATTTTTCACTATTATTTGATTGAATTCGGCCTTTGTTAATGCATTGAAATATCTTTGAGTTAAAATATACTTCAGATTAGTTTTTATTTAAAATGTTTAACAAGAAAAAGAGTTATGCCTGAACAAAAAAAAAAGCGATTAAATTTAATTAAAAAGCACATATATAAACACAATTATTGAGTAAGCGATATTTTTTTGGCATTGTTTATACCGTTCCGCTACAATCTGCATAATGCATAAAACATAATGGGTCGAAAGCAAAATAAAAAAGTAATATTCTTTGATCGACCTCGGTGGTCTTGGGATTAAAGTGCTCTGCTCAGGACTCGATGATCGTGGATTCAACCCTAACAGGGGTCGATTAATTTTTCCTGAGCAATAAAAATCCGTAGCACAACTTCCTTCGGAGGGAAGTAAAGCCGTCGGTCCCATGTCGATTGTAGCGTGTAACAGAACTCTGTAAAGGATATGTAAATTTTGATTCCTGTGTCCAGGTTTTTTTTTTTTCAATTCAAACATTATGGTATTTAGATACGGCTATAACCCTACTTAGCAACTATAATAACCTGACTATTTAGGCCTAATCCATCATTTAAAAAGTAATATCAATATTAATAAATATGTAACAATTTTTTTCAATAATACTTGGAACCAGTTTAAAAGTACAATATAGTAGTACTATGATTATATATCAATAGAGTTTGAGACGCTCTTTGTACCAGAATTTTATCGATAGTACAGATTGAGATTACGTGTTTGTCTATATTTTTAAAAATTGATATTACTGGTCCAGAAGAGAACAAGTTGCCGGTTGAGGGTAGTGCCAGATGGAGAAAGACATCTAATTGGCTGAGCTTGTGACGTCACTCAGTACACAATCCAGCGCTTTCATACACAAATATATATGGAAGACAACAAGTCAAAATCAGGTCATATTTTGAAAATTTAAATAGTAACTAAACCTAAAAATATCCGAACCAATGCCCAATTAATGTCACTGCTCTACTTATTTAAAATAATAAATATTATGTTTGATCGTCTTCTTATTAAAACATAACTGCTGTGTGTCGGGTGACGTAAGCAACGACATAATCAAATTCCTCCAAATGGTGCTACCTTTCTATTATATTTACATTCGTCATTGTTGTGATCAACATTGCAGGTGTTGCATTGAATGTCTGATTGTTGTCATAATTGGTTCTTAGACGTGTCGATGAAAGTGCCATGATTGTGTTACGGTAGGGATGTCATTGGCTTTGCAGGTGCTACAGTAAAGTTACGTTGTGTTGATTGTTGCAGGTGTTACAGTGAAGTTGTATTGTTGTGTTGATTGTTGCAGGTGGGCGCACTGCATGCTTCGCAGTCGCTCCGCCGGTCTAATCCTGCAGGTTCTACTAGCCGGCGGTACTTACCGTCATAACCTAGGTACGTCACCACATTTCTTAACTTCTTCACCAGTTATAAAAACAAAACCTGCCGCTACCAGGACGCCAGAACGTGCGAGCAATGTTATTTACACGGGAGGTCTTTGTCGCGTGATATGGCCACCTCCACGATGTTCTGGCTTCCTGATAGCGGCAAACAGTTCGTAGCCTCAGTACCGCGTTTTACTACTACCCGTCCGGATTATATGCATACGCTAGCTAATGTGTTTGGGATTAGGAAGGTTGAATTTAGAGTAAGTGTACCCGTATGTGCGTGGACGGAGAGTGAAAAACCATTTAGGAAAAGCCGCCCTCATTACACCCGGCAGGTGTTCGAACCCTGATCTCCCTGTCATCGGCAGCCTTGTCTAACACGAGAATAACGACTAAGTCCATGCGGATATATATTCCAATTTAAAGTATGTAAGCTACTTACTATTGATCAAATGGTAAGCGAGTGGGTGAGAAAATATAGATACAATTTAAAAACAAGGTCTGCCTACCCTTGCGACACTCCACAACACGCCACTGCCCTTCATACTATATATTATATATAATATTTAGTGAAAAAGTGGTTTAACACATAATGTTTGTGTTTTATCGTTTTAGAGTAATTGAATCTTTGATAAAAGGTTGTACTATTGGATCTGCTACAGTAGCTCCATGGCTTCTTTGGTGCTGAGTGACAGCTCACAGCTGACAGCTGACAGCTGACGGCTTTGAAAAGTTACCAGACCAAATTATGAATCCCTACACCAAACCATATGATCTGCAAAAACATGTGTTTAGCAGCTGTCACTTCTGACAGTCAACATTTAGGTATACACCTAAGTGTTGACTGTCAGAAGTCAACTGTGAACTGTCAGTCAGCACCAAAGAAGCCATGGGGCTACTGTAGGTTACGTAATTTTTAATCTCCTTGCAGAGGTACAAAATAACACAGCTACCTACAATGCGGACCATTACATACGTTTGTTTGCCAGGCAGACAAGTTGAATTGCTGGGTAAACAGATATTACCCTTCTCGGCCACGCCGGTAAATAATAGCTACCTTCACGTCGTTGTGTTCTCCAAAGCAATTACTAGAAGTGGAAGTGCAATAAAGTGAGGCCCTCGCATCATTTATCGTTACTTGGAGACGTCTATAAACTGTTTCCATGATTAAGAAATATAAATAGCCTGTAATAGCGTTGCAAAATTTATTTTAAAGGGGGGAGGTAGGGGGAGGACATAAAAAAAGGGAAGTATTTTTGCAGTTTTTAGAGCAAAACTTTTTTTGGTCAAAATAAATCAAATATTTTTCAAGTAGAAACATAAAGTTTAATTTTCTTCCCATAATGATATCAACAGTTGTTGAATGTCTGTCGAGAGTGTCCTGGAATTTAATGACAACTTTTTATTCTCATTTAAAAAGTTTCTAATCTAATGCCGCTATGCTCATGACAGATGTTCAACAACTGTTGATGTCACCGTGTGAAGAAAATTAAACTAAACGTTTGTACTGGAGCAATACTTATTAATTTTGACAAAAAAAGTTTCGATGAAAAATTGCAAAAAAACTGGCCTTTTCTCGCGTCTCCTACATCCCACTTTAATAGGTATCAACCCGAACCGGAGCTCGAATGATCTCTGAGGCGTCACTCTCGTAATAGACCGGACTGCCGATGACGGGGAGATCGGGGTTCAAATCTCGGTCGGGTGTGCTGGGGATGGTTTGTTCCCAAATGGTTTTCCATTCTTCCTCCGCTCAAATGCGGGTACACTTCCTATATTTATTTAGCACCGCATCTTACTACCCGTTCGGGTTATACGCTTAAGTACTAATTACGCTAATGGGTTAGGAATAGGGAAGGTTAAATTTAGAGGAAGTGATCCCACATTTGCATGGAGGGAGAGTGGAAACCCATTTAGAGGGGAAAAACCAGTTCACCCGACCGAGATTCGAATCTCGATCTCCCCGTCCTCGGCAATCTAGCTCAACACGAAACTAGCGCGTCAGCTAACTACGCCACCTAGGCGGGCCACTTCCTATAAACTCGACCTTACTCTTCCCTAACACATAAGAGTAATTAATTAATCTGCGTATCACCCGAACGAGAAGTAAAACATGGTGCTAAAAAAATAGCTCTTATCATTCTTCGAATCATAGGGTTTGTGATAAAGCACACCAACAGTTGAGGCGTTTTATGATTTATGTGCGAATCTACGACTCAAAACCTTTTTTAAGAAACATAACCCACTTTTATATTACTACGGGAATCTTGTCATAATAGCGTCTATAGATTCACCGATTAAGGTAAATAATATACTCTCTATGTAACGTATTTCTTCGGTTCCAAGCCGCACTTCCCCCCCCCCCCCCCCCATTTGAACGTCAGTAAAAACGGGGTGCGTCTTAGAATCGCAGTTATTTCTCGACTAATGCTCTCGATGGATCAGAAGACAATATATTATGTGATTCTAAAAATAAAGATTTCCCAGAAGAATCAGACTGATATTGATTCACAAGGAAGAGATGAATAACTGGTAAATTGGTATTTTAACTTTTTATTTTTGTTCATCTTAGGATAGAAGCTTTTTTTTCTATTGGTGGTGCCTCTTAATTTTTCAGTACCACCAACAGAAAAAAAAAGCTTTGGTTCTAAGATAAATAAAACAAAACATATATCTCTGTATCTTACAATCGATGGAGCATTAGAGTATTAGATTATTTGTTAATTTGGGAGATTTAAACTGAAAGCTAAAGAGAGTAGGTCTTTGTATGGACGAAAAAGTGAAGTGAAGAATTAGGCACGCTGATTCTATCTAACATGCCTTATTTCACCTTGAACAAGGGCTGTGAAGCGACAAAAGATCAATCTCCCCATTAATCCTAAATCATCCTGTTTTAAACATAAGTTACATGACTTCACACTTGGCCAGTTCAATGAAAAATTACATTTTATTGCGCTTTTCTTCATTCTAAGCTGCTGGGGAAAAATGGATATTCCTCCTGTAAAACAAAGGGAAAATGGTGGTAAGAGAATATTGGTAGCCCTGATATAGATAATGTCAAGACATCGTGCAACATTTTAAATGTCATAATTAAGTTGGTAGTTTATTCAAACCGTAATGGTTACTTTTTTTTTAATGATTATTATACCTGTAGCAACCTTTTTTTAATCTTTATAAACGTACCTAGGCGTGACCCGCTTCTACCTGCACTCTCGTGACAGTTGTATGACAACAACTTCCCAGAAACCCATATATATGATAATATGCTCGGGTAGCTTTATTGTTTGAACTGATGACACCACGTCCCGAAAGTTAGTTGATGGTAGACGGTCTAAAGGCGCAGTTACACGCCGCGCGGTTCGGAGAGCCTATCTCGACGAACCACGAACCATAGGCCGTTTGACACAGGCGGCTCGCCATGGTTCGTGGTGCGTGATTCGCAGGTTCCACCGGCTGTCGGTAAATGTGCATGGATCAAAGGAGCTGAGCACGTCAGTTCGTGCAGGTTCGCCCTGTCGCGCGCGAACCGCTTGCAGTGCAGGTCGCAGTTTAGGACAGTCGTGCTTTGTCATTGTTATGGAAAGGTTAGTTTTGAATACATATCAAGTGAGCCATGGCGTGGCCCGCACATGAAACTTTGCTATTTATTGAAAAGCTTCAATTAGAAGAGGTGAAATGGAACCCGAAACACGAGGGTCAGAAAGATAGAAATGTTGTGCTTGGGCTCGATTGCAAACGAAATTTGCGACACCAGTTAAAAAATTAAAGAAGGAAGCAGACGCAATCATTTGTTTCTTAGAATCCACGACTGTGATTCAGTACTGATGACAAACATCGTTTCGACGAACCACGTGCGGTGTAGTCACCCTGAGTCGCTCTCCAGTTCCTTGGATCACGTGCGGTGTTGTCACCCTGAGTCGCTCTCCAGTTCCTTAGATCACGTGCGGTGTTGTCACCCTGAGTCGCTCTCCAGTTCCTTGGATCACGTGCGGTGTTGTCACCTTGAGTCGCTCTCCAGTTCCCTGGATTGACGAACCACGTGCGGTGTAGCGGTGGTTTGTGCCTACCTTTACAAAGGTAAAAACCTTTATTTTTATATATATATATATATAACCGCCGCGTCTCACTATCCGTTCGGGCTATACGCATATACGCTAATGTGTTAGGGATGAAAAAGGCTTAAATGTAGAGGAAGTGTACCCGCATTTGCGTGAGGGGATAGTAGAGACCCCATTTAGTAAGAAACCCTCTCAATACACCCAAACCAGAATTCAAACCCTGATACCCCTGTCATGGCAGTGTAATATAGTCTATTGCGAGAGTGACGCCTTAGAGCATGCAACTACCGAAGCGGTTGATAATGTTTTATCTGAGCCGGTCTGCCTGGTGACGGGAAGGTCAAGTTTCGAACCCCGGGTAGATCCACCCAGGGCTGGTGGTTTTAAACATAGGTTTTATCAGCCTTACCCCATATTTTGAGTCGTTAAAGAATCCTTTTCTTGAAACGTGTATAAAAAATCGCTAACTTTTAAATTTATTTTTAGCACCGCGTCTTACTACCCGTTCGGTTGATTTACCTACGTACTAAATTACGCTGGTGGTTTTATATGGACTAGGAAGTATATATTTAAAGGAAGTGTACCCGTATTTGCCTGGAGGAAGAATGAAAATCAATTTTGGGAAAAAATTTCAGAACACTCGACCGAGATTCGAACCTCGATCTTCCCGTCATCGCCAGCCTGCCCTACTGCGAGAGAAGCGCCTTAGACCATGCGGCCACCGTAGAGGGTATCGCTCACTTTATTATGTAGTTATAACTAGAAGGCTTTTATTTGCCCCCTTCTCGTCTGAAACCGCCCGGGCTATACACTAATCGAATAATGATGGCGGAGGTATAATTTAGATAAAATATATCCGCATGTACGTGAAAAGAGAGTGAGAAACTATTTAAGGGGGAAAAAACCCCATCAAACTAAACCAGATTTTCACAATCATCGGTGAACCAGACATTACGAGAGTAACGCCTTGGACGGCGTGCTCCCCCGGTGCGTGTTTTGTGTTGCCCCCGAGTGATCCTAAAGACTGGTTAGCGATCTTATCGTGATGGCCTCGTTTGCTGCGGCGAGTCTCCGCGGATAACAACCCCCTAAGTGACAAGTATCCAGCCTGCGAGATATGACCACTGGGTGCATGGCGGCCGCGCTGTTTAGTGCGACAGGCTCGCGCTGATGTGGAGGTTATAGGATCGAATCTAGGCCCGGTTGCAATGGGGAGTGTTTCTTTTGTTGGTGATTTCTCACCGTATCTATATCTCTTTCTCTCTCCACTCTAACGTGGATGCACTTCTTCTAACTTACCTTCCTCATCCTTGCACATTAAATTAAGCCATTAATAACCAAGATTTTGAGCGTAATTATATTGAGCCATGTCTTACTACTCGTCCGTCCCACGAGGAAGGTAAAATTTAGAGGAAATATAGCCGCGTTTGCTTAAGGAGTGAACGCGATGCTATTTAGAGTGAGGGAAAAACACCCTCCATACGCCAAGCCTAGATTCGAACCCCGATATCCCCCGTCATTGGCAAACCAGACTAGATGAGCTTGACGTTTACTCCGCGGACTCACCGATGTGGGGAACGTAATAGTTAAAAATAAAATCTGAGTTGGCCCACTTTGGTGGCTGCATGGTCTAAGTTGTCATTATTTCGATAAACTGAACGGCTTATGACGAGGATATCGGGGTTCGAATCCCGGTCGGGTGAACTGAGGGAGGATTTTCTTTTAAAATGATTTTCCATTATCGGTTCAAGCAAATGCGGGTACACTTCCTTTAAATTCAACCTTCCTCATCTTTAACCCACTAACGTAATTATTGCATACGAGTATTAGGGTAATGAGACGTGGTGTTAAGAAACAAACAAAACGAAGTGGCAAGTGGCAAGTGGCGAGTGGCAAGTGGCCAGACTGAGATTTATAACTGCTTTCCCACAGTTGACAGTTTCTCTTATCCAAGGACACAAGAAGTAAGTTCTGGTTAGATTCATGAGTTTTCTGGAATAAAAGAGGATGGGTGAACATTACCCACTGTTGGGCAAACATCCCCCCCTCCCCCTCTCAAATCTGCAGCCTAGGTCAAGAGCCCAACCCGATGTCATAGCGTTGCTCCTCTTGACACAATATAAATACTTCGCTAATGATGTGCGCGCTCTTTGACCTGTGTCGCATTCAGAGGAGATTAGTTCAATTAAAACTGCCGGACATCCTGTAGCTAGGATGGTTGTTTATTTATCTAGCCCCGGTGCTATTAGTAGTAGGCTTGCTATTGGTGATTTTATGAGCACTATACAAACTGCTGACTTCATGGCTATAATCGGCTCCAAACCACTGATGTTGTGTTATACAAATATCAACATGAAGTTCTAGTCGGCCATTATTCTAACAGAAATACTCTGGAGACAATATTAGCACCTGGGACCTCCTGATTCTAGTGTAGTGGGGACCTTGTCTAGCACCTGGGACCTCCTGATTCTAGTGTAGTGTGGACCTTGTCTAGCACCTGGGACCTCCTGGTTCTAGTGTAGTGTGTACCTTGTCTAGCACATGGGACCTCCTGATTCTAGTGTAGTGTGGACCTTGTCTAGCACCTGGGACCTGACTCTAGTGTAGTGTGGACCTTGTCTAGCACCTGGGACCTGACTCTAGTGTAGTGTGGACCTTGTCTAGCACCTGGGACCTCCTGATTCTAGTGTAGTATGGACCTTGTCTAGCACCTGGGACCTCCTGATTCTAGTGTAGTGTGGACCTTGTCTAGCACCTGGGACCTCCTGATTCTAGTGTAGTATGGACCTTGTCTAGCACCTGGGACCTCCTGATTATAGTGTAGTGTGGACCTTGTCTAGCACCTGGGACCTCCTGATTCTAGTGTAGTGTGGACCTTGTCTAACACCTAGGACCTCCTGATTCTAGTGTAGTGTGGACCTTGTCTAGCACCTGGGAACTCCTGATTCTAGTGTAGTGTGGACCTTGTCTAGCACCTGGGACCTCCTGATTCTAGTGTAGTGTGGACCTTGTCTAGCACCTGGGACCTCCTGATTATAGTGTAGTGTGGACCTTGTCTAGCACCTGGGAACTCCTGATTCTAGTGTAGTGTAGACCTTGTCTAGCACCTGGGACCTCCTGATTATAGTGTAGTGTGGACCTTGTCTAGCACCTGGGAACTCCTGATTCTAGTGTAGTGTGGACCTTGTCTAGCACCTGGGACCTCCTTATTCTAGTGTAGTGTGGACCTTGTCTAGCACCTGGGAACTCCTGATTCTAGTGTAGTGTGGACCTTGTCTAGCACCTGGGAACTCCTGATTCTAGTGTAGTGTGGACCTTGTCTAGCACCTGGGACCTCCTGGTTCTAGTGTAGTGTGGACCTTGTCTAGCACCTGGGACCTCCTGGTTCTAGTGTAGTGTGGACCTTGTCTAGCACCTGGGAACTCCTGATTCTAGTGTAGTGTGGACCTTGTCTAGCACCTGGGACCTCCTGGTTCTAGTGTAGTGTGGACCTTGTCTAGCACCTGGGACCTCCTGATTCTAGTGTAGTGTGGACCTTGTCTAGCACCTGGGACCTCCTGGTTCTAGTGTAGTGTGGACCTTGTCTAGCACCTGGGACCTCCTGGTTCTAGTGTAGTGTGGACCTTGTCTAGCACCTGGGACCTCCTGATTCTAGTGTAGTGTGGACCTTGTCTAGCACCTGGGACCTCCTGGTTCTAGTGTAGTGTGGACCTTGTCTAGCACCTGGGACCTCCTGATTCTAGTGTAGTGTGGACCTTGTCTAGCACCTGGGACCTCCTGGTTCTAGTGTAGTGTGGACCTTGTCTAGCACCTGGGAACTCCTGATTCTAGTGTAGTGTGGACCTTGTCTAGCACCTGGGACCTCCTGGTTCTAGTGTAGTGTGGACCTTGTCTAGCACCTGGGAACTCCTGATTCTAGTGTAGTGTGGACCTTGTCTCCACTTGAAGTCCCCATCCAAATCCTCAGTCAGCATACTGGTTTGTTTGTTGTTAGGGCTGTCACTTAATAATAGTTGGTAGTTAGTGATATCACTTAATACTAATTAGTGACTGGTAGCATATAACTAGACATCATCATGTCACATCAGTATGTGACTATCAAGTAGGTAGTGAGTGAGTGACGTCACATTTACATTTATAGTTGGCAGCCCAACTGACTTTATATTAGTTTGTGTGAGTGATCAAGTGAAATTTAAAACTGAAAACCGAAACATAAACCGGTAAGTTTTTTAACTGACCCGTCACTAAAACAAATACAATCTACTTCATTGTCTTCATCCAGATTAAGTTGTAATCGTTGTTGTTATACTTTGATTCAGTGACCAAATTTAAAGTTGTTCTTAAATACTTTTTTTTCGTATTCATTTTCCTAGTTACAACTATTGTAAACATAAAAACAACTTTTTTTTATGGCACGTAATTAATTCAAGGAAATGTAGCCACCACCCATGATTAATATTTTTTTTAACGCTCGCTCTACATTTCTTGTCACATGGATTCTGCTCACCTTTTTAAAAAAAATTCACCTCGTAATACTTCGTTCTTTATTTTTGTGTATTTTTTTCTAACCCACGGAAAGATCCGAACGGTAGAAAGAGCGAAAAGAGACCCAGCCCTAGTTTTAACCCTTAAATCGGATCAATAGCACATCTCCGCCATGTTTTACACCGACTCCCCGTGATCTTGCGCGGACGAAACGAAAACAGCGTAGCTTTCCTCCCACCTCCCCCTGCAGTGTTTTTCAAGACTCAACCGAATCCCTGTTTGTGTTCATACTTTTGTAGCGAACAAGTTGTATGTCAAGCTCAGTTAGCTAAACGTATTGTTGTCAAGATAAAGATAAATAAATGCATTGTTCTGTGACGTGGAACGTGCTGATACTATTGAGATCGAAAGAAAATAAAACGTTCGTTTTTTAAAATATCATCCTCTTTATCCCCTCTTCTCTCTTTTTTTTTTCTTTTTTGTTCACTTGGAAAGTAGCAACGTTTTTGTCGTCGGTTCGAAACGAAATACGCATGATCATTGACGCCAGACTAGCTCGTGTGGCTCAACAATTGACATATTTTATGGAAAAACCATGTTTTGAGGACAATGTTTGTGTGTTTTTTTTAATAACTTTTGTTGTGTTTGATTATTTTTGTTGACTATCGAAACCGACTCAAATGTTTTATGTCAATTATTAATGTTCCTTTATTCGATTTATCATTGTTGAATTTTTAAAGTGTTTTTCTTCTAATAAGTGAAGGGGTATTGATCACGCAAGTTTTCCCATTAAGTGTTGGTTTTTTGAAAGCGTTTTTATTGATAAACACCTTTGTGTTGCTTGGGCACTAACAACTTAAATGCTAACTAGAACAGAATATTTAATATTATTTTACTGTAGTTTTCACTCAACTTGATTAAAATTCGACATTGTTTTACGTACAAATAAACACTCTAGTTTGAGAAATATACATGTGATGGGTTGATTTTATTTTACAACCCCTAGTGTGCCAAATTTTTTTTAAAAAAATGAGACTATACAATAATTGAAGATTCTTGAGCTTTGGAAATGTCCATTTTGGGGATAATAACCGTTCAAATTCCAAAAACGGCGCCATATCGCTGAATTTGTAACATATGTTAGTTTTTCTATAATAAACGGATATAATTTGTTTTTAAACGTGAGATACGCGCTAAGCTAAAAGAAGGTTTATCATCGGGTGTCACCAGCAACAGAAGACAGGTGTTCGAGACCACTGCAGATCTACACCAGTTGGCAAGTTCATTTTAAACAAGGTAAGTGCTTTTTCCATCACATTTCCTGATGATTCACTTTCATATTTGCTCGTATAGTTTTAATGTATGATAAATATTTAATCAATTCCATAATTTTGAGCGTTGAGGAGTCATTGGATTCGGGCATTAAAGCCTCTGGTTCGAGTCCCGAGGGGACAGATTTATACTTAATGTTAAACAAAATAAGATTACGCACAAGTTTGTTGTTTTTATGTTCTACACAAGTGTTATTAATTACTAGTTTTAATGGATAAAGTAGACGAGGGTATATTAAAGGAAATGCACCTGCGTTAGCAAGGAGAGAGAAAATATCATCTTTGAAAAACCACCCCTAATTGCACCTGCATTCGAAATCCCGTGCCGTTGGCGGCTGAGTAAGATGGATTATAACACCTGGACCACTAGGGCACAGCTTGGAGTTGAAATTAAAGCGATTAAAGTATATATAAATGTGGGCTCAAAACAACAATGACACTAAGATTTATTTTGACATGTTTGTCGTGTATGTATTAATAATCTAGTCACACAATAATGTTCTCATACGAATTGATTTGGATCCAAAACATAATCTTAAACCTATTTATTAGTCATAGTTTGCTAAAAATGTATTTAAAAATGTGGTCACATAAATTCGTGGTCGGCTGCATTCAGCTATTTTTATTACCTGTGACGTAATAAGTCCCTTCCACCTTTCCTTCTCTGACGTCACTCAATAAGATATTTCTTCTCGTGATGTGACCAATCCAGTTGTCCTTCCTCCATATAATCACCCGCAGAATGATTCTCTTTTTATCTACCCTTCTTAAAACTCCTTCATTAGTCGCCCGATATGTCCACTTTATCTTCACTACTCTCCTCCATCACCACCTCTCAAAGTTTTCCAAATAATTATTTTATCTCGGGGTTCATGTCTAGGCTCCAAACAAAATGGTGCTCTGTATGTAGAAATTCGCCAGCTTCTTCCTCATCTTCAGGTCCAGTTTTTATAGTCAGTAGCATCCCTTCTTGTTGAAATCATCCTTGGCCATTGCTCTCCAGGTCCAGTTTGCTAGTCAGTAACATCCTCTTCTTTTGAAAGCAGCCTTGGCCATTGTTCTCCATGTTCAGTTGCTAGTCAGTAACATCCTCTTCTTGTTGAAATCATCCTTGGTCATTGTTCTCCAGGTCCAGTTTGCTAGTCAGTAACATCCTCTTCTTTTGAAAGCAGCCTTGGCCATTGTTCTCCATGTTCAGTTTGCTAGTCAGTAACATCCTCTTCTTGTTGAAAGCAGCCTTGGCCATTGTTCTCCATGTCCAGTTTGAGAGTCAGTAACATCTCTTCTTGTTGAAACTAGCCTTGGCCATTGTTCTCCATGTCCAGTTTGCTAGTCAGTAACATCCTCTTCTTGTTGAAATTAGCCTTGGCCATTGTTCTTCATGTCCAGTTTGAGAGTCAGTAACATCCTCTTCTTGTTGAAAGCAGCCTTGGCCATTGTTCTCCATGTCCAGTTTGCTAGTCAGTAACATCCTCTTCTTGTTGAAAGCAGCCTTGGCCATTGTTCTCCATGTCCAGTTTGAGAGTCAGTAACATCCTCTTCTTTTGAAAGCAGCCTTGGCCATTGTTCTCCATGTTCAGTTTGCTAGTCAGTAACATCCTCTTCTTGTTGAAACTAGCCTTGGCCATTGTTCTCCATGTCCAGTTTGAGAGTCAGTAACATCCTCTTCTTTTTGAAAGCAGCCTTGGCCATTGCTCTCCAGTCCAGTTTGCTAGTCAGTAACATCCTCTTCTTGTTGAAACTAGCCTTGGTCATTGTTCTCCATGTTCAGTTTGCTAGTCAGTAACATCCTCTTCTTGTTGAAACTAGCCTTGGCCATTGTTCTCCATGTCCAGTTTGCTAGTCAGTAACCTCTTCTTCTTGTTGAAAGCAGCCTTGGCCATTGTTCTCCATGTCCAGTTTGAGAGTCAGTAACATCCTCTTCTTGTTGAAACTAGCCTTGGTCATTGTTCTCCATGTCCAGTTTGAGAGTCAGTAACATCCTCTTCTTGTTGAAACTAGCCTTGGCCATTGTTCTCCATGTCCAGTTTGAGAGTCAGTAACATCCTCTTCTTGTTGAAAGCAGCCTTGGCCATTGTTCTCCATGTCCAGTTTGAGAGTCAGTAACATCCTCTTCTTGTTGAAAGCAGCCTTGGCCATTGTTCTCCATGTCCAGTTTGAGAGTCAGTAACATCCTCTTCTTGTTGAAAGCAGCCTTGGCCATTGTTCTCCATGTCCAGTTTGAGAGTCAGTAACATCCTCTTCTTGTTGAAAGCAGCCTTGGGTAGTGCTATTTGTGACTCTATCTCACGTGTACACTGCCCCCCTTTCGCAACTAAACTTCCTAAATATTTTAAATGTTCTATATTCTCCAACTGTTTATTTCCCACCTCCTTGTTCAGTAGATCTTCTCTTTAGGATATCCTTATTAGTTATTACCTTCTCTTTATCTATGGAAATATTCATTCTCCACATTTTTTCCGGTTACAACGAGTATGTTCATCAGTGTTTGAAACGCATCTCCTTCCTTTTGCTAATAATACCAAGTCATCGGTTTATTTAACCGGTATAGTGGTCAGTTCACCTGGCTACCAACCTATGGGTCCCTGGTTCTATTCCCGGCTGGTACTATGAGTCATTTTCTCGAATGGGGAACTATCACAACTATTACTAGGGTTTGGTTGTTTAGGCTTAAGTTAGGTTTAAGTGCTTCCACTGGTTCCACACCATAATACTCACTATCATGCTCATAGTCACTATCACCCTAATACTTTCTATCATGCTCATAGTCACTATCACCCTAATACTTTCTATCATGCTCATAATCACTATCATCCTAATACTTTCTATCATCATCACCTCATTTCATCGGGACATGGAAAGATCCTCCACGGAAAGGATGTACAATTAATACATTCGGGTACCCCCTGGGCAAAGGTACATAAGTACCGGCTAATATCTCCACAAACTGGGCTACGAGTGATGTAGCCCAGATGTGCGTATATTATATCGGTTTATTTCACTGTAAATATCACGCGTCCTATTTTGACATTTCTTTATCCTCCCAAAGCTTCATTAGCAAGTCAATCTCCATACAGGCTGAAAAGAATTTTTGATAAGCAGCATCCTCGCCTTATTCCTCTGCCTTATTTTCGCGTTATTGGTGTCGCCTATATCCAATCTTAATTTTACTCTTTGCTTCATTGTACATGTTTTCTATTAACCCTATACCTCTACATACAAATCTTATTTCCTTGAGCATCTTCATCATTTTCTTCCAGTTCATCCAGATGGATGCCTTTTTCCATTCGATGAAACAAACACACATTTCTTCCTGAACTCTTAGGAATCTTTTCGATACCATCCTTAGCACTCCGTTGGCATATTTGACCCCTTTTCTTTTCCTAAAACTAAAAAATATTCTCCTAATACTTTCTCTTTCTTCTTTTATAGCCGCTTAGTGAGTTTTTAATCACTGCATTTCTGACTTCTGAGTATGTAGTATTTGTCTCTTATTTTTGCCTCACTAGTTTTGGAGTTTTAATCGGAAAAATTTGTGTAATTTTGTTTTATTGAATTGTGTTAATTAAATAGACATGTAAAAATATATATACATACATTTACACCCCGGGTATTCACAGCTCTAGGTAAAAAATTATAAAGGTTGTAGAGGGTGACAAGACATGGATTTTTTTTTAGCACCTCGTCTTACTACCTGTTCGGTTTTTACGCATATGTACTAATTACGCTATTGGTATAGGGATGAGGAAGGTTGAATTTAGAGTAAATGTATCCGCATTTGCTTGGAGGGAGAGTTAAAACCTATCAGTACACACGACCGGGAATCGAACCCTGACCTCCGCATCATTGGTAGTCTAGTCTAGCACGAGAGTGACTGCTTAGACCATGCGGCCACCGAAGCGGTTTTTATTAAATTGTTCTCGAATAGTGCTCCAGACTTCTACCCCGAATACTACCCCCCTCTCTCTGTCTACCGTACCCCTCTTCATCAGCAGTGTCCAACGAGACGGGCGTAAATGGAAATGTATCCGGGACAGCGTCCGTTCCAAGCGCCGGCGTCGCGTCACCCGGGGAGTTATGGTGGTGCATATTTCTCAACAAGAGACCCACCCCCTGGGGGAGAGGGTTAACGTTGTTTTCGTGTCTGTTCTAATGGAGACCTCGCAACCTCTATACTCTCGTTTATCTGGGGCAAGACCCGTATCGGTGAGGCACGTGGACCAGACGTCAACATTCTCTTAGTTTTATTTCCCCGTGACGAGGAAGTTTGAATCTAGCGCCGGGTATAGCAAGATCTGTTTATCCTAAATGGTTTCCCCATTATTCAAGCAAATGCGGGTACATTTTCTCATTAATGCAGAATATGTGAACATCCCGGATGGGTAGTAAAAGGCGACGTAAAAAAGGTTATGCCATATATGTCGTCATTTTAAGTGTCAAAAGAGTTTTCAAGCTTTAAGAAATGGTTACAAACAAACAAAACAAACTCCATGGCGTCAGCTCCCACGAGAGCTACACCGACCGAGCGGCCGCCGCTATTAGCGATAACGTTGACAACATTTCCGGATAGAGAGTGTCATGTGGCCATTACAATGAACCTTCTGGCTGTTAATTTCAGTTTTCTAGACCGCAGCTGCTACTTATTTATTCAAGTAGTTCCTCATGTGTCCTCGCGAGGTTGGGTGAACCCCGTCCCAGACAACGCTGCTTTAATGGAAAATCCTAGAAGCTCCAGGGATCGAACCCAAGATCTCTGGATCTGTATCCGATAACTTTAACCACTCGACCACGAAGGCGTACTAATATAAGTAAACGTTACAGGTTTATTAAATAAACTTCCTTACTGTACGTAACTATTACGTTGGTCAACAGTAATAACTTTTTTGAATAAACATAAATATTGTTTATAATTATACTACTATAAAGCCGCATGGCTGACTCACTCACTCACAGACATTAATGTTTACCCACTTCCAGATGAGCTAGGGACTTGAAATTTGGCACACCTATAGCTTCTAGCCTGTAACCGACAGGAAAATTCCAAAAAGCTAAAGAATTTAATTTTTAACCCCTGAAAAAAATTCAAAATGGTGGAGAAACTTTAAAGTCTGTGCGGTATATACAATACAATACCAGTAACTTTAAGTTATTACGTTCAAAACAACGCTGGAATTACATTAGTTTACATCCACTTGCAAAGAAAATTCAATGGGGTTTAGGGGCGGAATCCCCAACGAGCAAAGCGAGGATTTTGTATATAATTGTAGTTTTCTTAGTACCTCGATTTACAACAAGGGAAAACAGATAATTATCTCTATTAACGACGTTGTCTACTTGGAGATTTCGAAGCTATTTTGTGAAGCGGGTTGCATCTTAACTTGACCCACCTAAGCAGTCTAAGCACTATCACACTTGGACGCCAATGTATTGAATAGAGGGAGAGGGAAGAAAATGAGAAGTTCAGCAAGAGAGGACTCTTTTCTATGTGCTGGTAACCCTTTCCCTATTCCTCTGACGAGTTTACACAGTCACTTTAATATTAGCGCCCTGAAAACATTGACTTGATTTTTAATTTCATCCTTCTCTTGTTTCCTATTCTAGACAGACATTTGATTCCACGGACCTTTTTTTTTTATATAATTTAATTAAATCCTGGCAGGAAGATTCCTACTGGACATTTTCGTGACCAAGACAGATATCCTGAGCCGTAGATGATTTATATAAAAAAAATACTTTTACGGAAAAACCCTATAAAGATAAAATTAATAATTTTCTTACACTGTAGGACTATTTTTAGAATTATTTAAGAATTTATGGTTTTTGTTTAGATCTTATGCTCAAACGATTTTGACCCGCCTGGTCTCAGACGTTATTCTCGCAATAGACTGGACTGCCGAGGATGGGGAGATTGGGATTCGAATCCCTGTTGGGTGTACTTAGGGTAGTTTTAACTGAATAGTGTGTCACTTTCCCTCCACGCAAATTTGGGAACAATTCCTCTAACCGTCCTCATCCAACATATTATTGTAATTAGTACATATCAGTATAACCCGAATGGGTAGTGATACCAATGTATGTAGGGCCAGATGGAGAAAGACATTTGATTGGCTGAGCTTGTGACGTCACTCAGTACACAAGACAGCGCTTTCATACACAAAGCTATTCAGACAAACTAAGCTGTTAAAATTAAATCACATTTTGAAACTTAAATAAACCTTTAAAATCCACACCAATGTCCAGTTAACGCCATTACTATACTTATTTTAAAACATATATATACAAATATATACATTATGGCTGTTTTAGTATTAAAATACAACTGCTGTGTACCTGGTGATGTAAGCAATGACGTAATCAAATTCCTCCCAATGGCGTTAACTTTCTATTATCTTGAGTGAAGTGACAAAATAAATTACAAAAGCCCGCGCGTTATAAACTAGAAATGGGTCACATCTATTTTTTCTCAAATCTAAATCTTTATTTTATCCACAAATCCCGAATCTCAAATCAGGATATAAAAAAGTGTGAAAAACATAATATGTCAAGGGGGCCGCCCCGGTAAGCGAGAATTTGCCTCGCAGACGTTCAGCTCTTAACGCAATATTTAAATCCACAATGAGTTATTTAAAAATATGGTTCACGTCAAAATAAAGTTGAAAGATTTCATCAGGGTTTTTTTCCTTAACATTCCTATGGTTTAAGTTTTATTAATAGAAATAAACATATGAAAATGTAACATCTCATTTTCAACGACTTTTTAACATATTTGAGGAGCTATGAGACCAGGCTTGATGAAAAAAGTTCTAGATTTAGCCTTCCTCTAACTAATATGTTACTGTAATTATTAATATATTTTAGAACTAGCAGCGATCTTCACTCTTTATCTTGAGATAAGTTTCGTAGTTTTCTTTTCCCTCTTTCTTACTGACGTGACAAAGGAGGGTTGGAAGGGAAGGGACCAAGGGAGTTTAAGCTTAGCGATAATAGAGTTGTTCCATAAAACGACACAGACCAATGTATTTTAAGCCGAGTGGCTCGACAGCGATTGGTACTTTCTCGCTGAGCGAAGCGGTCGACGCAGTCCTAAGTGTGAATACAACTATGTGAGAGAAAGTGGTTTTAAGAACAAGAAGAAAATCGATACAATTGAATCTTCCCTTTTCACTCGAGGAGGATAAGGATATAATAGTGAGACACTTAAGATAAAGAGAGAGAGAAAGAGGAAAAAAGGAATTCACAAGATGGTAGGGTGTGCAATCACAAGCCTCCAGGACACCGGTTTGATCATTTTTAAGGTGCCTTAAATAAATGTATTTTTTATTTATTTAGCACCGCGTCTTACTACCCGTTCGGGTTATACGCTTAAGTACTAATTGCTCTAATGGGTTAGGAATTGGGAACGTTGAATTTAGAGGAAGTGAATCCGCATTTGCGGGGGGAGTCAAAGTGGAAAACCATTTAGGGAAAATCACCCCCAGTTCACCCGACCGAGATTCGAACTTCGATCTCCCCGTCCTCGGCAGTCTATATCAACACGAAATAAGCGCGTTAGCTAACTAAGCCACCGAGGCGGGTTGTTTAGCATTAAAAACAAAATGGTGCATCTCATTTTTACATAAAAATTAATTTGAGGGTAACCTACTTTACACAAGCGAAAATTTCCAATTTGGATTATATCCCCGTAACTCTTTGACATATTTTATCATTTAAAAGTTGTAGTGCTATTAAAAAATATAAATAAAATTATTTGATTTATATTTTATTATAGTTGGGTAGAATCCACTATTTTAGAACGAAGTGAACTACTCTGTGAAAACTGAACCTTAAATGACCAGCTGTTGTACAAAAACTCTCAAACAATGTCCCACATGGTACAAACGTGTTTGGTTTTGTTCAAACTGTTGTTGCAATGCCTCAAACCATCTCATGTGTGGTCAATGTGTTTGCACGACAGCCCCTGTGGCGCTAATTATCTTATATGTATGGCAACCAACGACTCAGTACATCTGGGGTCTGGCCCGCAAAACAGTTAGCAAACCAACAATAACTGTGCTATAATAACGTCGTGTCTGAACGACATCAATTTGTAGAAAGATTAGCCAGTCCTAATGTACCGTTAACCAGGGGACACCCGCTTAGGTGGCCGCACGGTCTAACGCGCTACTCTTGCAGTAGACTATACTGCCGATGACGGGGAGATCAAAGTTCTAATCTCGGTCGGGTGTACTGAGGGTGGTTTTTTCCCCAAAATTGTTTTACACTATTCCGCCACGCAAATGGGGTACATTTCCTCTAAATATAACATTCCTAGTCCCTAAAACCATTAGCTTGATTAGTACATAAGCGTATAACTTGAACGGGTAGTAAGACGTTGTACTAAAAAAAACAGGGGACGCCCGAATGTACTAATCGTACATCCTTTCCGTGGAGGCTCTTTCCATGTCCCGATGAGATGAGATGATGGTGATGGTGATGGTGATGGTGTGGAACCAATGTAAACATTTAAACATAAATTAAGCCTAATTAATTAATCAAACCCGGATGACCGTTGGGGTAATTCCCATTTGGAGGGGGAAAAAAAATCCTCTGGTACCAGCCAGGAATCGAACCTGGGACCTGTAGGTTAGCAAGCAGGTGCTTTGACCACTCACTATATCACGTGACCGGTTAAACAATAAATTATGCTCATGAAAATAGACTAAAAGCTATATTATTATGATAAAAACAAAGTTGAAATTCTTTGTTCGATATTATTTTTCAAACTGGCCTACTGAATTTTTTTTTTTTAAGCCCGCGATATTAAAAAGGTTGCTGACACCTAGTGTGGGGGGGACACTAACACGTGGAGTACAGGGCGAAACAAGATTAAAAGCATTCGTCATTTTCATGTCCATAGTTTTGGAATTTTTTCGGTATCATAGTTGAAAAACTGTTTTATTTGGTTATTTATGTTCATTCCTTCCGACTTACTACTCAGACTACGACAATATTGTAGACAGCCGGTTTATCACAACTCCTACTCCGACAAGCGGGTACGACAGGTTTAGACGAGCTATTAGAGTTCCGGGAAGAATGTCCCCTGCAAATGAATAGATATGCTACTGGCAATGGTCTTTACGAACATTTTCATGAAATACTTGAGTAAAAAGTGTTTTTGGCAGAAGATAAGCACTACAAGTCTTATTGTTACCATCTCGTTGGAATAGAATACGTAGATATACACTATCACTTTAATTGATAAGAGTATATATTTACGGTGCTCCCATCAGTCCTCGGTAGTATAGTGGTAAGTATCCCCGCCTGTCACGCGGGAGACCGGGGTTCGATTCCCCGCCGGGGAGATTTTTTATTTTTATCTTTGTTTAAAGAGTTGATAAATAGTCTCGCATATATTTTCATAAAATTTACAATCAAAGAGACTGATACGGCTAAAAATATTTTTGTCGTTGAGTACGATTTTATAAACAAAATTAATAACCTCTTATATAGGACCACAGGCATTAGGGGTGGGTGTGTAGTATTAGACAGATTGTCTTGGGTTAAGTTAGTTTGTAAGTCCTGTTCATACTATCATCAGTGTGTTTAGAGAGTACGCGCTAAAAGCTTAATTTCAAATTAATCTCACCTTCGGTACTTTTCACTATACAATAAATATGTTTAAAAAAATCGTAGACCAATCAAATTTGAAGATCAGCTCTTTCAATAACATATTTACCTACATAAATAAGAGTACGTGGTTCGATTTCCGGCACGGACGAAAACTTATTTTTTGTTAAATTGAGGTTTCTCCTTTCTTTAGTGATGACTTAGAAGTTGGGGTAGGGGGAGGGGTTGTTGTGTTTGTTTTAAATTTGAGTTAGTTTGTAAGTTGTTGTTTTTTATCCCACGTCTTACTACCTCTTCATGTTATATGTATATATGAAAATTCCTCTAATAAGGTAGGGATAAGGATGGAAACATTTTAGAGATTATCTACCCGCATTTGCTTGGAAGGAGAGTAGGAAACCATTTTGTAAAAACTACCCTCAGTAGAGCTGACCGGGATTTGAACCCCGATTTAATCAGTCGGCTCACAACGTTCGAGTTAAATACCTTGAATTAAAAAAAAAAGTCCCTCTTTCTCTTATAAAGCTTCCAAGTCATGGGCTTAGAAAAATAAAATCTATTTAATTTTATCTTGGATAACGATTGTTTAAATTAAACCCCCCCGTTAATGTCTTTTATTTTCCTCTTGGAGGCTTGACACACAATGTCCATTACCCACAATCCACTCCACCGCGGATGTTTGTGATTAATTCCCACCCTACTGAAAGGGCTCAGTGACCCTAAATAAGGTCACAGGGTTTGGCTCGCCCCTAACGCACGCACGCACTTGTACGCGTGACCTTTAAAATGGGTTGGGTCTTATGCCGCCCAGGATGGATGGTCGCTTAGCAACCAAGCTTCTACTCACTGCCCCTGATGGGTAGACAGGCCTCGTGGCGCTTCCAAGGTCACCTTACGTAAACAATGGGGACAAAGCTTTGTTACGCTTAGGTATGGCAAGTTTCCATAACATATCGATATACTGTATTTATAATTCGATATATCGAAAGTTATATTTCGTTTACCCTGAAAGGTAGCACCCTTACCTTGACGGATTACACTATGGCCCTATCTTATAAGGCGCACCATAGTGGAACCAAACAAGGTAAGCATGTTTACCTTTCAGGGTAAACTAGGGGTACAAATTTGAAAACTATGATGTATCAATCAAATTATATCGATATATCGATTGTTCCTGATATAGTTAATCGTATTGGTCTGTGAAAACTGGAACAGCATTGTTTGCTTGCTTTTGGAAAATACAGCAAAGCAAAAAGGGTTAACAATATAATATTAATAATATTTAGAACCGCGTCTTACTACCCGTTCGGGTTATACGCTTAAGTACTAATTACTCTAATGGAAGAGGAATTGGGAAGGTTGAATTTAGAGGAAGTGAACCCGCATTTGCGTGGAGGGAGAGTGGAAAACCATTTAGGAAAAACCACCCCCAGTTCACCCGACCGAGATTCGAACCTCGATCTCCCCGTCCTCGGCGGTCGAGCTCAACACGACTAGCGCGTTAGCCAACTACGCCACCGAGGTGGGTAAGGGTTAACAGAAAATAATGATATGACTGGTTTTATGAAATGAGAGAAGAATGTAAAAGCTCGCTTCATTGGTCGAATGGTCTAAGGCGTCACTCTCGTGTTAAACTGGACCGCTGATGACGGGGAGATTGGGGCTCGAACTCCGTTCGGGTCTAATGAAGGTGGTTTTTGCTAATTAGTTTCACATTCTCCTTCCGAGCAAATTCTGGTAGATTGCCTCGATAATGATTCCTTCCTCTTCCCTACCCCATTAGCGTAATTATCATTCGTATTATTTGAATAGGGACGCGATGATAAAAAAAAATAATAATGTAAAAATGTAATTTATATTTTTAAAACCACCTCTTTTCACTTTTTAATGTTTTCCTTACTTTTCGAAAATAGCAGACAAGTATTAATAAATGGTACGTACACAATCACACAAAGTTTTCTCAATTGTTTATTATAGCTTTGAAGAAAATTTTCATAAATAGGTTTCACTAAACTACCCTTAAGTAAGTTTTCCTCATAATAGCAAACACATAATTTTGTTAATCACAATAAATACTCTTTATATATATATAATATTAAACCAAATTGTTCAAATATTTCTAAAAAATTTCAAATTTTCGACATACATACTGTATATAGATACCCTATCACGTTCCCTTACGGGGTAGTCGAGAAACTGTGTATATAGCTTAAAAAACAACTCCGTACTTAATCCATCCTCCCTAACTTTCTCCACACTTCCTTATCTTTGCATACTCCCTTCTCTTCAACAACATCTATACACCTAGTCATGTATGCTCTTTTATTCTTAAAACTCTTAATGTTTTTCTTTCTCACACATTCTTCTACAACACGTCTTACATGTCCTACCCCTTCCTTTTGATCCACACACTCTACCTTCATATATTTGCTTCGACACTCGATCTACACTCATCCTCTCAACATGCTCAAACCAACGTAAGACGTTTTGTTCACATTGAACTATTGAATTCGTTTTCAAACCACACTCCTTCATCACCCATTCATTACTGACTTTGTCGTACACATTTTTCCACATACATTACTTAGATATCTCATTCCAACCACATTCATCTTGCTCTTTTGTGTCTTCTTATAATCTCCCGCTTCACATTCATAAAACAATGTTGGCGTTAACCCACTTTTATATGCTGCCATCTTTGCCTCTTTTGATATTACTTCATTCTTTGCCATATTCCACATACATCCAACCATCTCAACGAGCAGTTTTCCATTTATATTAAGCTGACAATCATTTCCTAATCCATCCTTATCAAAAATTATCCCCTTAGTTTTGGTGACATTTATACGAAGATCCATTCTTCCTGTCGCCACATTCAAACAAACTAATTAATTCTGCAAGTAATTTTCACTCTCAGCCATTAATACGGCATCATCTGCTTATAACGGCACTCTCACATTTACATTGTCCAATTGTACACCAACCGCGTCCTCACAAGCATCCCTCACACACTTATCCATGAATATATTAAACAACCATGGAGACATAACACCCTGTTCAATGTCAAACCATTCACTCAAAGCTCCGTCCACCCTAGCGCACGCTCTACTTCCATACACTGCCATAATTATATTTACTAACCATGCATCCACAACATACTCTCTAAAGGAGCGGCTACACGGAGCCGCACCGCACCGCATTTTTCCGGTGGAGTGCTTTCCATGTTTTTAAATGCAAGTGGCTACACGAGTCCGCACCGCACCGGCGCGGACAAATCGTCGAGAGGGCATTGCTCCGCACTTTTGCGGTGCGGTGCGGACCGTGTAGCCACCTACCACCGGAAATAAAATGTTCGGGAGCTTCCGAACTTTGTTTTCGTGGTAAAACTAGGCATTTCTTTCACAGCCGTGTCACGTATGATGCTGTAGTCATTGTTTCCAACATTACGTACAAGATAAACAATATTATATTCAACAAATTATTGAACAACAAACATTCTTCTTAATTATTAGCTAACTTAAAACTTTATTCTTCGTAATTAATAGCTAACTTAATTTTATGAAAATAGGTTAAAACCTATGCAAGTAAAAATAAAAATAAAAACTTATTTTGTAATAGAACTCAGTCTATAAAGAATAGAAATTGTTAGAAAAAACGGCGCGGTGCGGGTCGGCTCCGTGTAGCCATACCTTAAGGACATTCCATAACCTACCCCCATTCACCCGATCTTTCGCTTTCTCCAGATCAACGAATGCACAGTACACTTTCTTCCTTACTGTCATACATTTATCAATCACTTGTAACAATGCAAATATCTGACCCATGAAACCTCTACCCAGCATGACACGACATTGCACATCCCAATAACACCCTGGATATCAAGTTTGAACAAAATTCATCAAACTGTTTCTGATCTGTGGCCAGGAATAAACAGGCATAGTTGTGGACAGACAGGATTGTAAAATACACTTTTTTAGGGGCTCGGACTCACATAAAACGTAAAGACTCATTATAATCTCGAGGTCAAAAAATGTTCACGATAACAATGTTTTTTCTTTCTATGAGAAAGTGATACACCGGTTTGTATCAAAATATACAATTAATTGCTTACATACAAAAATAATTTTATGAAAAGAATTATATGGTTCCATCCTGTCTGTCCCCGTGGCTGAGTGGTCAGGGAGACTGACTACAGGTCTAAAGGACCCTGGTTCCATCCTGTCTGTCCCTGTGGCTGAGTGGTCAGGGAGACTGACTACAGGTCTAAAGGACCCTGGTTCCATCCTGTCTGTCTCCGTGGCTGAGTGGTCAGGGAGACTGACTAGAGGTCTAAAGGACCCTGGTTCCATCCTGTCTGTCCCCGTGGCTGAGTGGTCAGGGAGACTGACTACAGGTCTAAAGGACCCTGGTTCCATCCTGTCTGTCTCCGTGGCTGAGTGGTCAGGGAGACTGACTACAGGTCTAAAGGAGCCTGGTTCCATCATGTCTGTCCCCGTGTCTGAGTGACCAGGGAGACTGACTACAGGTCTAAAGGACCCTGGTTCCATCATGTCTGTCCCCGTGGCTGAGTGGTCAGGGAGACTGACTACAGGTCTAAAGGACCCTGGTTCCATCATGTCTGTCCCCGTGGCTGAGTGGTCAGGGAGACTGACTACAGGTCTAAAGGACCCTGGTTCCATCATGTCTGTCCCCGTGTCTGAGTGACCAGGGAGACTGACTACAGGTCTAAAGGACCCTGGTTCCATCCTGTCTGTCCCCGTGGCTGAGTGGTCAGGGAGACTGACTACAGGTCTAAAGGACCCTGGTTCCATCCTGTCTGTCTCCGTGGCTGAGTGGTCAGGGAGACTGACTAGAGGTCTAAAGGACCCTGGTTCCATCCTGTTTGTCTCCGTGGCTGATTGGTCAGGGAGACTGACTACAGGTCTAAAGGACCCTGGTTCCATCCTGTCTGTCCCCGTGTCTGAGTGGTCAGGGAGACTGCCTACAGGTCTAAAGGACCCTGGTTCCATCCTGTCTGTCCCCGTGGCTGAGTGGTCAGGGAGACTGCCTACAGGTCTAAAGGACCCTGGTTTCATCCTGTCTGTCCCCGTGTCTGAGTGACCAGGGAGACTGACTACAGGTCTAAAGGACCCTGGTTCAATCCTGTCTGTCCCCGTGGCTGAATGGTCTAGGAGACTGACTACAGGTCTAAAGGACCCTGGATCCATCCTGTCTGTCCCCGTGTCTGAGTGATCAGGGAGACTGACTACAGGTCTAAAGGACCCTGGTTCCATCATGTCTGTCCCCGTGTCTGAGTGACCAGGGAGACTGACTACAGGTCTAAAGGACCCTGGTTCCATCCTGTCTGTCCCCGTGTCTGAGTGATCAGGGAGACTGACTACAGGTCTAAAGGACCCTGGTTTCATCCTGTCTGTCCCCGTGTCTGAGTGACCAGGGAGACTGACTACAGGTCTAAAGGACCCTGGTTCCATCCTGTCTGTCCCCGTGGCTGAATGGTCTAGGAGACTGACTACAGGTCTAAAGGACCCTGGATCCATCCTGTCTGTCCCCGTGGCTGAGTGATCAGGGAGACTGACTACAGGTCTAAAGGACCCTGGATCCATCCTGTCTGTCCCCGTGGCTGAATGGACAAGGAGACTGACTACAGGTCTAAAGGACCCTAGATCCATCCTGCACATTCCTTATCATCATATAGGCTATGAGCCTCTGTTTGACGAGACTGTAAAATGAAGCTGCAGGTACATATCTCTCTCTATTTTCCAAATGTCAACTCTGATAGACAGCTGTTAACAGCGAGGTAGCAGTTCCCAGTCAAATACAATCACGACTCTTCAAATATTGATCTGTGTTTCAAACCCTCCCCTACTTGCGTCAGTGTCGGGAGGTTGGCAGTACTTCGGGCGAGAGCTACTAGTGACAAACGTTACTAAAACTACTTTTATACGCTCATACGTCAGGTCATGTGATCTGCATTTGTCACTTTTGAACACTAATAAGATAGTAAAATGTTATCATTGATGACAACAACAAAACATGTCTGTATTTTCTAAAAGGCACTTTGTTCAGCGTGTTTTATTTAGTGTAATTTTGAGTCAGACGCATATAATTACTAATTACACTAATAGGGCAAGGATGGGGACGGTAGAATTTAGAGTACGTGTACCCTCCCTCAATCGCGTGGAGGGTGAATGAAAAAAGTTTAGGAAAAAACAAACCACTTTTAGTACTCTAAGTCGGGTTTCAAACCTCGACCTGCCTGTCACCAGTGGACCAGAACAAAAGAGGTTGACACTTAGATCGCGTGCTCATAGACGAAGGTCATGAGCTCATTCAATAATCTAATAAAATAAAATATACAAAATTGACTAAATATTTTAAAAAATCTAATCTTAGGTGGCAACACGACTGTCTAGTAAGTTAAGGGTACCCGGTTTGACTCCTGACATGTCCGAAAAATTTGTCATTGGGTGAAATCGGGATCTCCTCTTTGACAGTGATGTGTTAACGGCGGGGGGGAAGGTTGTTGTGTAAGTTCTAGGATTAAGATAGTGTAAAGTTCGTGGGTTCATAGAATCAACTGGTTTAGAAAGTGCACGCTAGATAGTCTGCCTCAAATCAATTGAATTAAAAACTAATTAGCATATTTGGTAAAATGTACGTGCTTTCTACGTCCATATTTGTTTGATCAAAGAAATAAAAGCTTCAATACTTGTTGAAGCGGAGTTGGCGTCTCGTGAAAGCTGGTGGCATCGTTTATGACGTCAACCTCTCGAATGGCGTGACTGTTGTGTCGACGCGAGACACGCATAAAACACACGATGGTACGTCTCCCCCCCCCAATCCGCTCCCCCCACATGGAGTCTCAGGTCTACCAACACCAGAAAACAACTACAGACCTGTGGGTTGTTTCAACCCGCTGAAAGCTACAACAAATTATCGGGTGCTTACAAACAAAATTTGAGGAATTTGACGTGCGCTTTCTAAATGCAGGGTTTATATTACTCCCTTTCATCCATACATCCAAATCTCTTTTCATGTCACTAAAAGAAAGAAGGGGGAAATAAAATTACGAAATTTCTTATCTCAAGATAAAGAGGAAAGCTTGCTGCTAGTTCTCAAATATCAAGTTATTGTATTTGTTAGAAGGAAGCTAAATATAGAGCCCTTTTTCATCAAGCCTAGTCTCGTAGTTTCGCAAATATGATTAAAAATTCGTTGAAAATGAGCTAATATCACATTTCTCACAGTTTTTTTTCTATCAATAAAACTCAAATTATAGGATTGCTAAACAATTGTTGGAAACTTTCGACTGTATTTTGGCGTCAACCGTATTTTTAAATAACGCATCATGAATTAAATATTCCTGAACGTCTGCATGGCAATTTCTCGCTTAATCGAAGCGCCCCCCTTAACACATTATTACAAACTGACTTAATCTAGGACGTCAACACATAACACAAACATGCTAACTCGTTCCTGTAGCTGCTATTTTTAGGGCGGTCGATCACAGGTGTAATGGACCCAAGTTAAGAGTCCATGAGGTAGCATTAAGCCCCATCTACAGACTCCGTAAGAGCTCGACTTCACACTAACAGATTGCACTGACTTCCTTAGTCCTTATCACTCCGTAGAAGTTGACTCAACTTTTACTTTCTAAGGACTAGTCGATACGGACTGCTAAAGACTACCAATAATAACAAAGTAGGCGTGCTCGTGAATCGAAATGAAAGCCCCAATGGTATTATCATAGCAACCACACTAATTAGCTCCTGTTTTAAATATATTATTTGTGACTGCTCTTAACCTACCTTTCTAATGGTGGCTTATCCTGGACGTTTTATCGAAATATGTTATTTAGTTACTTGTGTTGATAATCGTTCCGCTGTGATATCGTCTGCTTGCGCCTAGCTTTAGAAAATTTCCTTTCGAAGAGTTTAATTGATGTTGTTTCCGACTTTCTCATTGGTTTGGCACAGTCACGTGATCACGTGTCCTAGGCTAGCTTAGTAGGGCGTACGACGATTGTGTCTGTATTTAGAAAATACACATTAGTTATCCAAGGAGAAACAAGAGCAACATGACGAACACGTGAAGGCATATTAAATAGTGTCTGTGGTCTAGTAGTCAGAGCTCCTAGATACAAATACAGAGGTCCCGGGCTCGATCCCTGGTGTTTCCAAATGTATCTCTGAAGCAGTGAGTCTGGAACGGGGTCAACTCCGCCTCGTGAGGACAAATGAGGATATACTTGAATGAAGTAGTGGTTACGGTTTAGAAAACTGAGAATAACGGCTGGAGGGGGTTCGTTGTTCTGGCCACATGACACCCTCTATCAACAGAAGTTGGGACTATTTTCGTCAACAGACGACGGCCGATATGGCTTGCTTGCGGGCTGACGCCATGGAATTTTTTTTGGTTCAGTCCTAATCCTGGAAATATCCAAGGTCTCCCAAACTTCCCTGTCCACTCATTCACGGAGGACAGTTCCATCCTGTTCTGTTTGACTACTTGTTAGACTTTGCAGCATGGCCGTTTGGAATTGAAAATATTACATTTTAAGTTTGATCATTTTTTTTAAATGTATAACAAGGCGAAATAAGCAAATTTCCGAGGATGGTTAGCACGAAGTGTTACACTTTTGAGTTAAGACAGATCTAGCCAATCTCAAAAGTCCATTTTAACAAAGTCACAAATCTATATTTTTAATTATAAATATAGGTTTTAATGGTTTTAATCATCATCATCATCATCTACATCATGAACTATTTCCATTCTGTGACCGGATCAGTCAGGTTAAATGCCTCCATCTTCTTCTGTTTTTCCACCACTTTTTCTCCTTTATTTGCTTCTATTCTTATCCTTTCACTAACACACTTGCTGTTATCTGATCCTCCCATCTATTTTTGGTCTTCCTTGCGGTATTTTCCCTCCAAACTTCAACTCCATCATTCTTCTTTGGATCCTTTCCTTTTCCAGCCTCAATACAAGTCCATACCATCTCAGTCTTGCTTCCTCTACTACCTCATGTACTTCAACAACCTCATTACATGACCATACCATCCAAGTCTTTATCTCTCTACTATCTCATGTACTTCCTATATCCCACTATTGCCCGGACATCTTCATTCCTAGCTATCTTTCTCCTGGTGACAACTAGCATGGATTTTCTAAATCTTAGAGGTTTTCTAAATGTTCGTTAATTCCCTTCAAGCAGGAGTAGCTTTTAATTGTTTTTTGTTTTTTCTAATCTTATTACTAAAGCCTTTGTATTTTCTCATTAAGAATTCTTCATTTCAAGACAATAAACTCAGTTCAACTAAATGAATCATCACATAATATAAAATTAGGGCTAGCCCCACCCACCCTAGCACAGAATGTTGATATCGCCTCGCCCCTGCAGCTTACCATATAGACTGCTTGTACAGCACCTATGCACGCTAGGTTGCATGTGTCACATTTCGTGGCGCTAACAACAGAATAACAGTAGCCCCATGGCTTCTTTGGTGCTGACTGGCAGCTTTGAAAAGTTACCAGACCAAATTATCTTTCCCTACGCCGAACCATATGATCTGCAAAAACATGTGTTTAGCAGCTGTCACTTCTGCCAGTCAAAATTTAGGTATATACCTAAATGTTGACTGTCAGAAGTCAGCTGTGAGCTGTCAGTCAGCACCAAAGAAGCCATGGGGCTACTTTAGACAGTTTGCTGTTCTTTTATTCTTAAAACTATCAATGTTTCTCCTTTCCACACATTCTTCTACAACATTTAGCCACGTCTTAATGGCCTACCCCTTCCTTTTGATACACACTCTCTACCTTATTATTATCGTGGCCACTAAACAAAATGTCTGATTATTAAAATTTAATTTGTCTCGTAACTTTACCAGATAAAATTCCCTTGGTATATTTTTTCGTCAGCGCGTCTTTCTGCCCGTTTGGTTTATACGTATGTGGTCGAATAGTTCGAGCCGATATTTCCTGAATAGACTGAACTGCTGATAACGGAGGAGATCGGGGTTCTAATACTGGTTGGGTGAACTTAGGAAGGTTTTTCCGCAATGGTTTTCCATTCCACTCTCCTGCCACACAAATACGGTTACACTTCCTCTCTATTCAGCCTCTCCACGCCTAACACACCAGTGTAATTTGTACAAATACGTATAAGCCGAACGATTAGTAAGTAAGATGCAATGACAAAATACCAAACTAATACATTAGTATGTTAAAGTTGAGGAAGGTTAAATTTAGATTAAGTGCACCCGCATTTTCTAAGAGGGAGAGTATAAAATTGTTCAGGAAAAACTATACCCAGTACAACCGACCGTAATTCTAAAACCCAATCTTTCCATCGTTGAGAGCCCAGTCTAATGCGAGACAGACGCCTTAAGCCATTCTACCACCGAAGAGTGTCCCTATGTGTCAAGGAGTGACTTATTGGGCTAGTGGGGCTCCTGATCCAACTCTTGTACCTCGCACAGACCGTGCGTCTTTGAATTAAAAATAATCTAAATTTAACACCGGAATCTCGAACTCTGGTTTAAGTGTGTTAGGAGTTGAAAAATATATTATCGGTGTGCATGAGAATAAAGGGTGCCAGTCTCATCTGATCTAGTTCACTGGTGAAGGACAGGTTGGGGTTCGTATCCCGACAAGGTATACTGGTTTGCTATTTTTACTAAACGGTTTCCCACGCAATTTCTAGTACATTTCCGATAAATTCTACCCTACTCATCCCTAAACCCGTGCAGACAGCCACGAAGGAGAGTAATAAGTAATGACCGGGGAAATTTAATTTTGCAAATTTCCGGAACTGTTCAGTAAAATGTTTCACAATCTCTTTCGGCGCCTTAGATAAGGCGGTAACATGACTACTTACTGAGCCCCAGGATTGATTCCCGGCGGGGCTGAAATATTTATTTTTGGTGAAATAGGGGCTTACCCTTTCACAGTGTTGTATCTACTCTAGAAATAATTTAGTATGTAAGTCGTGTTTTAATATTTTCTGTAAGTTGATAAAATGCACCTGACTCTGACCTGGGAAGCCGCGAGTGGTTTTTCCTCGTTTTATGGTTCCTCCCACCATCCTCATCCTTAACTCCTAAGATTGAGTCCTGTATTGGACGCAACATCATCAGTAGCAGAGTTTTGATATTGTGACGTCTCTTAGTTCCAGGATGCACGCCATGGGAGGTATCCACTCGGCGCTGGCCATCAAGCGTCAGAGGAAGCGCCGCGACGAGCAGCGCCGCGCCAAGGAGCGTCGGTTCAGCTCTCAGTCGACGGAGAGCGGCTTCACCAGTCCCAGGAACAGCATCGGCAGCCTGGAGCACATCCCGCGCCGAGGCGCCCGGGGCAAGGCCAGCCGCAAGAGTTCCAGCGACGATGTCGGCTCCAAGGTCGTCACCAGCATCGGAATGCTGCACATCGGCGTCGTGTTCCTGGTCCTAGGGGCGTTCCTCCTGGTTTCCGGACTGCTCCCCGCGGATCTCGCCTCCTGGGGTAACGTCGAGACGGGAGGGTGGTTCAACGAACTCGTCTGCACGGGGGCGTTTGCCCTAGCCATCGGTATATTCCTCGTTATCCTCAACAAGATCATCTCCAAGAGGGAGGAGGACGACCTGAATGACTACGTCCAGCGGCAGCTGACGAGGTCCAAATCGGGTAACCGCCTGATCCGGGACGTCGAGACTGGCTGCCTGTCCACCAAACACGAGCACAAGAGCAGGATGGACAAGAGGGAGAACTCCAACCTAGAGAACCTAGATTACCTGGTCCCTGTCCACTCCCCGATCAACAAGTCTCCCCCTCATCATGCTATCATGAATGGGGACGTGGGGGAGCCCATCCTATCCCCGGGTCATTTGGAGAAGATCCTGGAAGAGGAGACCTCCGAGAAGGGCGAGGAAGAGTCCAGGGCTATGGACAGTTTCAACAAGGAGGTGATCTCCAACGGTTCCACGACGACGAGTCTGAGCCCCGGGACCCCATCGGAGACCCACGAGCTCCTGGCCGGCTCGGGGAGGTACTACAAGATGTCAAAGATATGAGAGGAGGACCGATACTGTCCATATCCTGAGAAGATTGACCCTAACGATGTGTTCGGCATTAAGACGTCCAGAATATAAACACACCCTCGGCCTGCACGACGGCTTCTAGCGCTTCGTTTGCATGCACTCTTGGTTCACACCTGAAAGGTAACACGCTTACCTTGATTGGTTCCACTATGGTGTAGTTTATAATATAGCACCATAGGGTTTTCACTCACCTTACCTGTTACCTTTCAGGGTGATTGGACTAAACACTCGCTTTCATTCCGATCACAAGCTCTGTTCCCTACCCCTGCACCTACTAGTGATGTGCCGCCCCACCCCCTCCAACGCCCTCGTTCCCACCGTTTCCAAGAAGTATATACATTGTTCTATTGACGTGTATGGTATTAAACATGGGGCACCGGAATTTTACAAATTTCGTTCACAATCTTATTCCAAATCTTTGTTTTAAATATAATAAACAATAACATCAGTAGGATAAAATGAAAACACAATATTGTAAATATTTTTTTATATATATTTAACAATAATTATTCAACACATAATTTCAAGTTATTACGGACATGATATTTAAAAAAAACTAAAACGTATTTTACTTTAGCTACCATTTTCCTAATAGTTCTTGTATCAAACTTAAGAAACAGTTACGCGGGCATATATTGGTTATTTTGCATTTCCTAAAGAACGTACACAGATAATTCACAGGGCCTAGTTGAGATTTTTTTAGGACCCTGGTCTACAGGTCCTGTGAGGCTTCCATTAATATTTTCAAAGGGGAAAAAATTAAAGAAAAACCAACTGTATTTTTACAAGGCCGTAGTATGCTTACTACAAATATATATATGTATACATAATATTAAATAAACCCCTTTTTAAATAGATAGTTTAGAGTATTTATATTTTTATTCAGCATTAAAAATTTAAAAAATTAAATAACTCTTCATTTAATCTCTGGAGGACCTCCAGCTGGCGGAGGTCATTAGGCTAAAGCCTATAGAGCCCATTCCTTAATCCGGTCCTGTGCAAACCAGCTGAAAAATCTGAATTAAAGCTATGCTATACTACATTAACACACTGTGGGTAATATTCCTGCCATAATCGTTAATTTTATTTTTTATTTTAACAACCAATCATGGTCTTAATGTAACTAATACCTTAGCTGTGGAATGAAATACTTTTTTTTTTTAGCAACAGTCGAAACCTAGACTAAATCTTGCCACTCTTGATTTTTAAAACTCAACAGATCAACCAACGCCTTAGATCATTCACTATAAGAGAGAGCCTTTTAACTGATCTAAAAGTTCCCATATTGGTCAAGTGACAATCATGTATATTTTCCATTCTAAAATTGGGTTTGTGTCCTTCCGCAATAAAACGGCAAACATAATACCTGGACACTGCTGATCCCCCTAAAAAACATACATCGAAAGCTTCCTCCACACTCAATTAAACCTCCTTTTTTTTTCCTATTGATTATTTGATAACTCATTCGATTGATGGAGGTATCAAATTAGTAACCTCGATATATTCTATATTCGCGCTTCTTTTCCAATATGCGCGGTAAGGCACTGCGCATCCCAGCTACTTTTGAGCAAGACGTGTTTTGCCCTCATTTACCTGATTCATTTATGTTTCAAGCTGCGCAGTGTGGTAATGCGCAACCCAGGTATATTATCCGACGATATTAATTTATGTGTATGCGTTTATGTATATATAATTAATTTCATTAGTTAATTTATGTTTGAAAAAAGTTCAAACACCATATCGCAAAACAAACGACATGAACGGTTTTAAGTACAACATTTTTTATATAAATCAGATTTTAGTAATATTTTAAATCTAAAAGTTCAACCAAATTCACAAATCATGTGACATCTTTTTCCGCCCTCATAACTTGCCTTCAAAAAAAAAAGTTTACTCTAAAGATGATACACTTTTCTCTAGTCCAAAGCGCTTTACATTTTCACGCTTAGCCTTTACTTCCGAGGAGGTGAAATAACTACTCGTTATTGCTCGACGTAATATTCTAACAGAAGACAACTTCTTAACGGAATAATTTAGGGTTGAATCGTCTCAGAATATGGATTGTATTGGTATCGTGATTCTATCAAGATGTTGATAAAGAAACAACAAGATATTGATATATTAAACAAGATAAACTGCTCGCACAATATACAGTTTTTGTGTGGCTTTGAATAAAATAAAATGAAGAAATTATGCATTTAAAATTTTTTTAAACTATAGAGAAAGCTTTATTTCTATAAAAGTATTCTATAAAGTCCTTCTAATTAACAAAGGAACAAATGAGAGACATAAATTTAGAATGGCTAAACTCGATGAAACTATAAATGTTACTTTAAAAAAAAAGTTTGTTGTAAGTCATATAGAATCCATTTGTGACTTAGTGAACATTATCTAATCATTAAAAAAAAAATCTAAACAAACTTGCAGGTTTTCACATGCCGAAAAATATAAATAGAAACACTACGGTATTTCGACTATAGCTGTCGAAATTGACAGCAGCTGTCAAAATATACATTACCTAGTAATTGAAAACATGGAAAAGTATGTAGTATCGTTTACAACTGTCACGTGTCACAATGAACTATAGCTGTAGTAGTTTTAAAATTATTATTGCTAGCTAATAGCATGAAACTAGCAAAGTTTTTTTGTAACATTGAAAGGGTTATTTCATATTCCAATGTTTGGATTAATGTGTGTATATTTGTTTTAAATCTAGTGCTCACTAAATATATAACTACATGAATTAAATATTGTACATACTAAACAAAATCTTTTTGACATATCTGTAGTGAACTGTATTTTTTTTCTCTCTCTCTATGTGTCATTTTTCTTATCAAAATAATATTTAGAATAACGTTAAAAATAAGCACATTTTACCGACATATTGTTTTAAACATAGCACAAACTTACAGATATGACGATTGAGATAAGTCAATATATAAAATGGTTATTTCCTAAAGTATTTCAAGATGCAACAGTGAACGGCGTATTCAGCTGTCATTCATTACATCTGAGTACTTTAAGTCTTAATTAGCGTTAATTATTCTAATAAAATAATAACAGCAAATTTATATTTAAAAAACCTGAAATAATACTAGTTTTTGCTTTAAAATATAATATTTATATTAAAAGTAATATGGCGTAAAAGAAAGTAGCTTTTATATAATTTCCATATTTATATGTTGTAACTTGTTTCTCGGAAATAAAGTGTAAAATGTTAAGAGGGTATCTTTAATCTCAACTGTCGTTAGGCTTATAAAAACGACTATATATATGAATTTTTACAAAATGTTTGGGGGCAATCTGTTGAGTCAACAGAAAGAAAAGGAAAAAAAAATTATTGGGAAGGTATAATTACTTTTGAATATTTAGGACTGAAAACAAAAGTTTTGATTCTTCATGGATAAAATATTTGAATGTTTGCACGTGTGGTTATATATATTATTATTTTTTAAATCTAGATCTCCAAAATTTTAAGTTAAACAAATATAAAAAATAATTTTACCATTTTTTTTAACTTAACGTCTATAAAACCGAATTACCAAAATTTAATTTATTTCGTGTTTATAAAAAAAATACACGTTAAATGCGTTATCGGAGAGAAAATACAGTAGCTACTACTATAATTTTAATGGCCGCCATTCATATACATTACTTAGAATTATCTAGAATTGGTGTCATGTTAAATTTCAATTCGATGTTTTAGTTAAATTGTTTAGCGATTGTTAACTACATTTTTTATATGTTTTCTTAGAAGATAATAAAAAAGTACCTAAATATTAGCATTAATTTTTGTGTGTTGATATTTAATTTAATCGTTATTTTGATTTGTTTTAAATGTATATAACCCATGAAAGGGTTGTAAAGACTTGGCGAATAATTCTGTCCTATTTATAAACAATAAATTAATAATTAGTGAGTAATTCTTAGATACCATTGACTCATAGATTGCCTCTGATTATATAATAAACATATTATGTAGCTTCATTAAAATGTAATATTTATGCTAATACATGTTTTTAAAAAAAACATTAAAGAGTAGTTTGTAAATATGAAAACCATTGACACAACTTGAAATACATTCCATGAATATCCTCTATAAAGTTTATCATGTAACCAACTATTTAAAAAAAAATCGTATGATAGTTTAATTTTTTATGCTGATGAAAAATTCACTAAACCTTTTTTATTATCTTATCTATGTGAATATATTGTGATTGTATTGGGTGCTTTATTTATCGATTGTTTTAATTTTATTTATAAAAATAGTACAGTAATATCAAAAAACGCTGTTGAAAAACTTATGTTTATTACCACACACAAGCCAAATTTTATTAAGCCACTGTACCAAACTAACTTAGAAGATTAGAGCACTTAAATTTTCGTAGAAAAATAGTCAAGCTCAAACATGAAAAGCTGTTGACGTTTTTTTGTTTCCTTCAGAGTTTGTTATTGTTTGTAGAAAAGGCAGAGGTGGGTTGTTACTAATTAAAGCAAAGCTTGACAGGGCTGTGCCGATAAATTGTTGTCTCCCATTAGTTATAAAATTTGCCCTTTAGAGGCAATAAACATACATTCGTTCATTAGTTATTGTGTGTGTGTGGTGGGTCAAGGGCCGGATTTAAGCCACTAGAGGCCCCAGGGCTGTATATATTGGAGGGTTCAACATTAAACAAACATTTTTTCTTTACAAAATTATTAGCTACATGCTTAATGTTAAAGAAGATATTATTTTATATAAGGAAATATTGTCATCACAATAAATTTGATTTGTTCAAAACGAAACAAAAATATTACATAATATGTTCCTACCATGACTGCAATCCATAAAGCCAAAATATAAACTTTTTTTTTATTTCAATAACTTTATGGAGACTCTGGGCCCTTAAATCTGGGCCTGGATTGGTCAAATGGTCGGTAGATAGGGGTGGCAGTTAACTAGTACAGTCCTATCAAGCCTTTCTTGTCCTGGTAACAACCCAAGAATCGCCACTGAGAAATGTTCATAATTATTTACAACCTATTATTATTTATTATTATTAGCACCGCGTCTTACTACCCGTTCGGGCTATACGCACTTACTCTAATGTGTAGTGGTAGAGTGTTGTGAGATCCAACCTATTGTTTGTCCAGATTTTCTTAAGCCAGAACTTTCAAAAATATATAGAATCATATTTCGCTAGCTATATTTCTTAAATTTCCAATTAAATGTAAATTAAGGGTCTTCTAGTTTGATGAATTAATTTATTTTTACAATCGATCAAAAACTAATGTTCAAAAAATTATCAAAATATATTTAAAAACAAACATTAAATTTTCAGCAACTATTGTAAATTATAATCGAATGTATTTACTAACGAAACCATATACACATAATCAAATAAATAACTTGTAGAACGACCAAACAATATGATATCATCAATAACGAATAGTTAAAAAAATAACTTTAGACAAACAAAATATATGGAATTTGTTAAAAAGTTTATTGTTCTGAATTTGTTTGGATTAGTATAATAATATATTTCCACTACACAGCAAAATAATATTTTTATACTTTGTATTTGAAACTTTTATCTGTGTGAAATGTTTTTTGGAAAAAAAAATTAATAGATTTGTCTACTATTGTGTGTCGATGAATGTTTTTGTTGTGTTTACTAAAATTTTCAAGGACGAATTCTCCACCGGGATTCCTCGTTTCTGGGTAGCGTGTAGTTGGTGTTAGAAACGTGTAGATTACATGTACATATATATCTACCCGCGCTAAAATCGATTAATACACACACACACACACACATATATTAATACTAACAGCAAAAACATCTCGGAAAAAGAAACTTAGCAGCTTGAACACACTCACACCGGTGAGCACGCAGACCACGACGTCAGTTTCGTCACCTGTGGTTCGCCCGATTAAGGTGGCTAGGTTTCTAATACCGGCTGGTGCGTACTGAGGTGTTTATTTCCTAAATGGTTTCAATACACCCCTTCTCCGCAAATGTGGGCACACTTATACTGAATTCTACCTTCCTCGTCCTTACTCTACTAGCGTAAATATGTGGGTTGCCCTGGCGGGTGTTAAGATGGAGCCCAAGAAAAGACTGAATGCTCAAGCGAAGGGATAGGGACGTGTCTGTTAGCTTTAAAATAAAGTGCACCAGCATTTGCGTTCAGAGAGGATGTGGAACCCCCTCCCCCAAGTGTCCAGCTAAGATTTGAACCTTCACCTCCCCGTGATGTTGTGAGCTGGACGCCTTTGACCACGTGAGCACCTGTGCGGGTCACACTTTGAGTTAATCGTTTTAAAAATTAAAATTTCTTCACTAAAGTTCCGTCTACTGAGCTGAAGACATCGGGATAGATTCCTGACTAGGTCGGAAAATGTATGATTAAATAAATTGTGCTCTCTTCTCCACAGGGACAGATTAGTGACCTGCGAACTGTATGTTGTGTAAATGGAAGTTAAGCTAGCTTGTAAGTCGTGTGGTTATATAATACGCTAGTTAAGAAAGTGAACGTTAACCCCCTACTCCTCCCTTAAATTTTAGAAATTAATGTTGAAGTATATTACCGCTAATTGATCAAATCACATTTTGTTGACGTCATAATGTTCCGTGTTGTGTGCGCGTGTACTTAATACCTGTGTACGTCTCCTAATTAGAATGTGCGTTCCGTGTTGTCTACAAAGTAAGCATATAACAATCATTCATGTTTCCCTTCTTTGTCAACATTGACTGAGTGAATGGAAAAACACCGATAAAAGTAGTGAAAGGGCGGCCGGACGTGAAGATATTGAGCAGAGATGGTTATTTTAGGGGGTGTAGAGAAGATAAAGAATATTGGGAGCTATTCTGCTTATGAAGAATAGGTGGTACGGGGCTTGATATAGTGGAAAGTTGCTGAAAGAGCTAGACATGAAACTATGCTGCAAAGAAAGACAGGGATAATTGAGGGATGGTATTGTAGTGGGGGTGTAGAAGAGAAAGTACTACTACTGAGGCTAGACATGAAACTATGCTGCAAAGAAAGACAGGAATAGTCGAGGGATGGTATTGTAGTGGGGGTGTAGAAGAGAAAGTACTACTACTGAGGCTAGACATGAAACTATGCTGCAAAGAAAGACAGGGATAGTTGAGGGGTGGTATTGTAGTGGGGGTGTAGAAGAGAAAGTACTACTACTGAGGCTAGACATGAAACTATGCTGCAAAGAAAGACAGGGATAGTCGAGGGGTGGTATTGTAGTGGGGGTGTAGAAGAGAAAGTACTACTACTGAGGCTAGACATGAAACTATGCTGCAAAGAAAGACAGGGATAGTTGAGGGATGGTATTGTAGTGAGGGTGTAGAAGAGAAAGTACTACTTGTGAGGCTAGACATGAAACTATGCTGCAAAGAAAGACAGGGATAGTTGAGGGATGGTATTGTAGTGGGGGTGTAGAAGAGAAAGTACTACTACTGAGGCTAGACATGAAACTATGCTGCAAAGAAAGACAGGAATAGTCGAGGGATGGTATTGTAGTGGGGGTGTAGAAGAGAAAGTACTACTACTGAGGCTAGACATGAAACTATGCTGCAAAGAAAGACAGGGATAGTCGAGGGGTGGTATTGTAGTGGGGGTGTAGAAGAGAAAGTACTACTACTGAGGCTAGACATGAAACTATGCTGCAAAGAAAGACAGGGATAGTTGAGGGATGGTATTGTAGTGGGGGTGTAGAAGAGAAAGTACTACTACTGAGGCTAGACATGAAACTATGCTGCAAAGAAAGACAGGGATAGTTGAGGGATGGTATTGTAGTGGGGGTGTAGAAGAGAAAGTACTACTACTGAGGCTAGACATGAAACTATGCTGCAAAGAAAGACAGGGATAGTCGAGGGGTGGTATTGTAGTGGGGGTGTAGAAGAGAAAGTACTACTACTGAGGCTAGACATGAAACTATGCTGCAAAGAAAGACAGGGATAGTTGAGGGATGGTATTGTAGTGGGGGTGTAGAAGAGAAAGTACTACTACTGAGGCTAGACATGAAACTATGCTGCAAAGAAAGACAGGGATAGTCGAGGGGTGGTATTGTAGTGGGGGTGTAGAAGAGAAAGTACTACTTGTGAGGCTAGACATGAAACTATGCTGCAAAGAAAGACAGGGATAGTTGAGGGATGGTATTGTAGTGAGGGTGTAGAAGAGAAAGTACTACTTGTGAGGCTAGACATGAAACTATGCTGCAAAGAAAGACAGGGATAGTTGAGGGATGGTATTGTAGTGGGGGTGTAGAAGAGAAAGTACTACTACTGAGGCTAGACATGAAACTATGCTGCAAAGAAAGACAGGGATAGTTGAGGGATGGTATTGTAGTGGGGGTGTAGAAGAGAAAGTACTACTTGTGAGGCTAGACATGAAACTATGCTGCAAAGAAAGACAGGGATAGTTGAGGGATGGTATTGTAGTGGGGGTGTAGAAGAGAAAGTACTACTTGTGAGGCTAGACATGAAACTATGCTGCAAAGAAAGACAGGGATAGTTGAGGGATGGTATTGTAGTGAGGGTGTAGAATAGAAAGTACTACTACTGCGGCTAGACATGAAACTATGCTGCAAAGAAAGACAGGGATAGTTGAGGGATGGTATTGTAGTGAGGGTGTAGAATAGAAAGTACTACTACTGAGGCTAGACATGAAACTATGCTGCAAAGAAAGACAGGGATAGTTGAGGGATGGTATTGTAGTGAGGGTGTAGAATAGAAAGTACTACTACTGAGGCTAGACATGAAACTATGCTGCAAAGAAAGACAGGGAATCGTGTGTCCGGAGGTAGTATTATAATGGGGGTAGATAAGATACATTACATTCGTTTTCTATACCGCTATCGGTGCGAGATAAGCCACGCTATTAGACTACTATAACGAATAGCATTAACTATTCAGCCAACACCTCTTCTATGCTGTCACCATGTAGAATAAACCAAACTCAAGGAAAATGTGTTTTGACAGACAACACAGAATATGGGCTCGGTCGCCATAAAGGTCGACTGTTATTCGTTTACGATTCCCACGCATCCACAAAGCTTCATTACTAATCTCACGAACAACAGCCAAACCGTCGTTAGATTCGGATGTTTCAAGAATCATATTTTAAATAAATGTCAACTACATGAAGAACGAGCCAGGGCCCTTTGAACCTCTAGCCTAATTAGAAGCTCTAACCTCTGGGATATTTAACTTAATCTCCAGTCATCATTTAGCTTAGATGGATGAAAGCTGTGGACACACTACAGTAAAGTATTCTGTTCTCTCGTTCAGACAGTGTCTTTCGACTCATTACGTGAGGTATCTACTTAAATACGTGGCCACGCACGTATGTTATGCCAGGATCACGATCAACTTAACGTACACTTAACGTAAAAGTTCACCTCGTGTTTTTAAATGGAATCTAATCAAGTCGTTAAGGTGCAATTAACGCAACGTAAGTGGTTGTCTAGGGCAGCTCCTGATAACATTACGTTAAGGGTACCACGTTTTCCTGCCAGCCAATCATGTTTCGAGCAACGTCACACGGCTATTTATTACTTCGTTCGTTTGTTTATTGTGTGCAGACGACTTTTTCGGTACAGTTGATTCGCGTCTCGCGAACTCTAAAAGTCATAGCTTCTTGTTTCACTTTACTTTGTGTCTTCAGTAAAGCTTCTATTGCAAGTATTTGTAGCACTATGTACTTGAGTTTCATTTTAGTGAACCATTTGTTATCAAACAGTCCAACTTCTTGGTCTCTTTTGTTTTCTCGAGTGGTTTCTTTATATTACGTGAATTTTTATCACACACTTTTATTTTGCGCTACAAGAATTCTGATAACATACTATTTTCTCTAAGTTAAGTTTATCGTGAATCAGGCATTACAGAATCTTTCAGAACGATTTTGAGAAGTATTGGTATAGTCTCTCTAAGATTGCATTTAAAGTGTTCGTCGTACCATTCGTTTTTGGCAAAGTAGTATGCACAGGTAGCGTAGAGAACTTTAACGCGGAAGAAATCGGTTTGATCTCAAACGGTTGTAATTTGGTTGAAACTTTCTCTCTATCTTTTTAAATTATCGCTTCCATAAAACCAGTCGAACGCTGATGGAATTTTACCTATCCTGTTAACTTTAGGTTAGACATTACGAATATAAAATTTACCCCATAATAATTTAAAATATAAAGTGGGTAGCAAATCCTGAGAAAATGTTGCAATCTTCTATTACTTTTTTTTCCTTCTAATAAAAATTAAGACATCAAATCAAGACAACGCTAACAAGTACCGATGTAACGTCATAGAAACATATTTTCACATTCCATAACAGAATAATTTCCTCAGAGAAAATGGAAAATTACTAAGATTATAACTCGGGGGGAGTATAACAGTGTTAGGGTTACCAAAGGGAAATAGGGGTGAACAGGTAGATAGAAGATCTGGGATTACCAAGAGGGCATAGAAGACAGTTTCACAATTCTACATGCTATTGATTGTCAAAAACTACTCTCTTTAACTTAATATCGTTACATGTAAGTTTCCTTAATGTTGTTGTTTGCTGTATCCATTTTATACAACATTCATTCTCTGTTAACTAATATAAGATGCATCAAGATACACATTTTATTCCTTAAATAATAAACCATTTTATCTTTGTATCGTATAATTTGAAATAGTTAGGTAAATAATATAAACTTTGATAACTGGTTCGCTAAACAAAACTACTGCTAAAATCATTTTAATAGAGCATTGTATAAAATAATATATGATTAAATACACAGTTATACTAATGATTGTTTTATCTATTTAATGAACGCTTAACCATGATTTGTGTAAGCTGGTAAAGAAGTGTTAAATTTAATGTGATTTTACAAAAGTATGGAGACATATATCTTGATTTTCTAACGAGTGAACATTTATAGCGCCTTTTGGAAAATACAATCATAATTTCTGCGGCAAACATTATTGATAACATATACTAATTATTAGTTTTATGCTATTGGTATTAATAATATCTATCAAAAGATACAGCTGCAGATCACGTGAGTAGATCTAGTAAATCTCTCTCTCTCTCTCAGATATGTCCATTTGTAAGAAAATTGAGGTATAGCTATGTACTTTTTTGTGTTAATTAATATGATGGTAAGATTTTATTTGATCATAAATTTTAATGAATCAATTTTCTATCATAAAACTATCCACTATTTACAATTTCACCATCTTAAAAATGGTAAACTATTTATTAAAACGACTTCAACTAATAATAATAATAATAATAATAATAATAATGTATAAAACCTAAAGATGGATGTAAAATGGTATAAGTCTCAAGTTTTTATACTTGAGCGCATACAAACTCTTTTTAAACTTAAGCTAAGCTACTTAATTAGTTTCACACATTAATTAGTTAATCGCCATTGCACCCGACAGATGGCAGGTGTGAAGTAGTCACGTGATCATTTTATGAAGTATTGGCCGTGCATTTGAAATTATATATATATAAAAATACGGTCGATATTTCAAAATAAATATAAACAAATCTGCCAAAGTGATGAACAATGTGATGTGTCGAAAATACGACCTCGTTTCAGAAGACTGATGTTAAAACTTTTATTCCTTTTTATATTTTAAAAAGCAAAGAAGATATAAATATGTAAACACTTATAAATCTTATTTACGTTTATCATGGACTTGGCCAAACTTTTAGAAGGATTTCTGCGGTAATCTATATAATATATTTGTCATATAAATGAAATGTTGTTTGTTTTTGTACTCTTTTCGATGTATCTCAATTTTTTTTTAATTGTTTGTGAAGCTAATGTGTTTAAAGCCCTTTCTTACTTATTCCATAAAAATATCACGATCTGAATATTATTGACTGCCTCTATGATTCTAGTGTTATATTGTATTTCTACTTACTATGCACAATAAAATAATCCGAAAAACCACAGGATTGTCTTATTCTCCAACAAGCAAATAGTTTCATCAAAGAACTAACTATACGTATATAATACAAACTGTTTTAAAGTAAATTAATGTGTAAGTAGTATTAGTTTGTAAGTTTAACTTTCTTTAAAAATGCGTAAAATAAAGTTGAAAACATTTACTTGAAATAAAAGTTTAAAAGTTATTATTTTATCATTAAGTCGAATATGAAACTAAGCGTACAAACAGTAAAAAAAAAAAGTTAAATTATATATTTAAACAAGTCTTCCAACGGTTATAATCGTTAAAGCTTTGTTCATATTCAAATTCTTTGTTTGAATATCACTAGAGTACAAAATTTATTAAAAAATAAATCAACAAAATAGAATACCTTGCTTGGATTAATTTTTTTTTTAAATTTAACACCGCGTCTTACTACCCATTCGGGTAATACGCTTATGTACTAATCACGCTAATGGATTAGGAATTGAGAGGTTGAATTTAGAGTAATTGAACCCGCATTTGCGTGGAGGGAGAGTGGAAAACCATTTAGGAAAAACCACCGCCAGTTCACCCGACCGAGAGTCGAACCTCGATCTCCCCGTCTTCAGCGGTCGGGCTCAACACTACTAGCGCGTTAGCCAACTACGCCACCAAGGCGGGTGTTAAGAGAATAAGGTATAATTTAGTTTGAGTATGTAGTTACCAAGGTTGGTCAAATATGGGCCAGTTTCAATATTTAGGGGTCGTCTTGTACATAGTATAGCACCGTACTTGAGGGTACTAAGTCTATGAAACTGTCCTTTGGTGTATTTATAACCTCTATTTATCATTGTGTGCGCCTAACATGACTATTAGTAATAATTTTTAAATTCCAGGTTCACTTTTAGTTGGAAATAATAGGTCAAAATTAGTTAAATGTCCGACTCACTCTCGAAAATTACATTCCATCTTCAAACCTTTTAGTTTTATTTTGTCACGCTTTTTTTAAATTTAACTTAACTAATCGTTTAGTAGATCAAAGGTATTATATTATAATAAAAACATTTTCACTGTCGTTAACTCTCTTCGCCGTGTTAATATGAACTGCAGGAAGAAAGTAATATATTAATTATTTGAAAACTGAACTTAGCTGAAATTTGAAAAGATCGAGTTTATTATTTAAAGAGAGCAGATTTAAAATAGTAATGGCCATCCTGGTGAGGCAAAGAAATTATTCAGTGAATATATATATATATTAACGGCTCTTTTCTTTCCCCGACAACGCCAGCCCTCAGTACGTGTTAGTTTTGCTTTGATTGTGTTTATTTACATTCTCTTTTATTCACTTTGTCGACTTCACACTATCATCCATTTTATGAAAATTAAAATGTCGTTCCTGTAAAATACCTTCTAAAGCGGTAGTTTTCACACTTTTTAGAACCTTGACCCAATTTTAAAACGATAAACTTTAGTGGCCCACCTATTTTTAACGGATATGGAAGAAGAGGTTAGAGTGGTATTTTTTGATTTAACTATTTTTATTCTGTTCTTTACTTTCTCGCAAAGAGAAAATATTGTAATTTCGGAAACTTTTGGACCCTGAGATTATGATTAATATCTGCATTTTATGTGTCCCCAAACCTAAAAAGTGGATTTTACAATTTCTGTATATCTCGGTGTCTGTCTCTATGTCTTCGTGTCTGCCTGTTTGTCTGTCCGTCTCTGGCAACATATCTTAAACTATTAGTTAGATTTTATTCAGACCTCATATTTATATACTATATGCCTATACCTTGGAGCTTATTTTTTAAATTTTGACTTTAGCCCTTAAATTAAGAGTAGTTTACTTATGAGTGATTTTTTTCATTCAATTTTTTTATATGTTTCTAATGATTTTGTTTAAAATACATATTTGGGGGGAGTTACACATGACAAATAAACCTGTATATTTGTTTTCCAGGGAAAAAATTAATTTAAGATTAATTTATTGATCACTTTTTTAATTCAAAATATTTTTAAAATGGCTCTAATGATTTGGTTCAAAATTGCTATCTGGTAAGTTTGTGATAATATAGATAATTATACACATAAATGCTTTTCATTAGAAAATAATTTGTATAGTAGTCTACTGGTGACTTTTTGTTTTTAATTTGAATTTATTTTAAAATAGATAAAATGATTTAGTTCACAATTGGTATCTAAGGCATATTTTACATCATAAATAATAATGAATGTTTAATTTTATAAAATAAATTGATTTAAAGGATGTTTACTTCTGACAAATTCTATAACATTAGAATTATTTTTAGAAAATATCCTTGAAGACTTAGCCCGAAATGGATATTTGGGAATCGTTTCTCATGATAAATAATAATGTGTAATTATTTTTACAAATTAAAAATAATTTGAGACTAGTTTACAAATGACTGATTATTTGAAATTTGAAATTTTTTGAAGGAAAACACACTGAGTTGACTACAACATGTTACTATTAAGCATTTATTATCAGATATCGCTGTTTCTTAAAATTCTCTTTTAAGAGCGTGCATCACACGCCCATCAACTCCGTGATAAAGTCGGCTCGAAATCGTAAATTTACACGAACATTATTTATTGTACGTGGATCATTTCTGATTAAACATTAATGGAGATATAGAGTTAATAATTGTTCCTAATGAATAACATTGTTAAAATATTCATTTATATTTGGATAAAAACTGCGTTGAAAAGGACGTTTTCGACCATTTTAGAATGTCTTTACAGATAATCACTGTGCTCATATCTTCATTCTATCATGATAAGGACATACTGTAGTTCTTAACAAGAAACTTTGTCGCTTTGTCCCCTATTGTCACCGCGGAAAATTTCTAGTAATCATTCGAATACGAATGCGCTGCACACATTACTGGCATATCTTTGTCTTTACCCTTTTAAGCAAGGTTTCCACATGCAATGATTATTGGCGCCACGAGTATGCCAGTTTGTGTTTCCACATTCATCAATCAGTTTTCTACTGGCGCAGTATTCAACATGGCTTCAACTGCCGTAGTTAATGCAAGTATTGATGTAGTGCAAATCGTGTCTTTAGAACTCCAGAAAAAATTACAAAGAAAGAAGCGAAAGCATAGATTATGGGTTCGTAAATGGATTTCGAATACTACGTATTTTGGTCTTTGCAGCGCTTAGACTAAATTCTGTGACTGCATCGGACATAACCTCGACTATTTTTCTCAATACTTCGTCTCTTTTATTTCTGTCTTTATAAATGAAGAAATGTTGTGGTTACACAAGCATGGATACTGTTCATATGCCTCGAGGAACATTATTATATATTTTGTTGATCATTTATTTTCTAGTGTCGCCATCGTTCGTAAAAAAAACAACTATTAGCAATTTAAACACTGTTTACAAACAAACAAGATACTGGCGCCAAAAAGTTCAACTGCTCCTTACTTTACTGGCTCTATGATTAGTGGCGCCAATTGAATGTACATGTTTCCATATGCCACTAAACTGGCGCCAGTCGAGTGGCGCCAATAATCATTGCATGTGGAAACCCCGCTTTACTCCCATACCTCGCGCGAGCCTGGAGCTGAGTTGGGCCTGCTATGACGCACGCTCTTAACTTTGAGCTTGTTAACCAATAAAATATATTTCAATAGACTTAATTTTTTTTTATGTTTTCCGAGAAGTGTGTTCAGATTTTCCGGAATTTCGGTCCACTGGGGTTTGTTCTAACGGGGTTTTACTGTAGTTACAAAATGTTCGTATTTCAAACATTCTGTGACCCACCGAATTGTCTTCTTACCCTGTAAGTGTCTGGTAAAGCTAGTAAGATACAGGAAATGTTGTTTCGATCATGTAACGTATGTGACGATCCCCTGTCCACAGGCGTCACGATGATCGGCGCCATGCCGGCGGTGGCGGTCCGCCACGAGCGTCGCAAACAGGAGAAGCGAACCAAGCGTCCCAGCCAGCTGTACCTGGGCGGGTACGGGCTGAAGCAGTCCTCGCCCCCAGCAGGGGCTCCTCGCCCACCCCTAGCCCCCTGCAGAGTCCGCCCAGCAACCTCCCGGATGACAACCCTAACGAGTTCTACGTCTGTGGGAAGGTAATACCGAGAGTTACTTACTGAATGGACTGATTATATCAACACACGACTTACAAATTAACTTAACTCTAGAACAGACACGACACTCAGTCCCCCGGCCAATAAGCCTTCACCGTGAAAAAGGAATTCCAATTTCACCCTATTTTTTTTTCCGGCCATGTGTGGAATCGAACCAGGGATTCTTATTTTAGTTGATAGACGCGCTACCGATTGAGCTAAGGTGTTGGAGGGGGATGTGTACCCTATCCTCGTGTTCCACCCCTAGTGTGTACTTTGTAACCAAATGTGTGATTAGTAAAAAAAAAAGTCGCCGCAGCTCACTACCTATTCGGTTTATACGCATATTTACTAATTATGGTAATGTTTTAGGGAGTGAGGAAGATTGAGTCTAGCGGAAATGCATTCACATTTGCTTGGTAGGAGGGTGGGAAAACACAAAGTAAAAACTACCCTCAGTAGCCCGGCCAGGATGCAATACCTAGCCTCCCCGTCATGGTAGGCTATTGGTAACACTTTCAAGAAGGTAGTTAGATGTTATGTGAGAATGTAAAAAATCCGCTTCGTCGGCCGATGGTCTAAGGCGTCACTCTCGCAATATACTGGCCTTCTGATACGGGACGATCGGGGTTCGAATCCGGTCGGGTTTATTGAGGGTGGTTTTATCTAAATGGTTTCTCCGTCTCCTTTCACGCAATGTGAGTACACTGTCTTAAATTCAACTTTCCTCCTCCCAAACACAATTGTGTGACAATTAATTAGTACACATGCGTAGAACCCGAACGGTTATTAAACGTGGTGCATAATTAAATAATGTAAAAAGAGACGTTGCCCCCTCCCCTCCCTGACTACAGTATTGCTCCCTGTCCAGGTGTCGGTGCTGCACATCGTGGTGGTATCCCTATTGATGGGGGCCATCTTATTGATCGTGGGGTTGGTGCAACTGACACTGGAGCGGACGCAGCGACCACCGCTACTACTCCTGGCCGCGGGTAGTTTCCTGATACTTCTCGGGACGTCCTCACCTTCATGCGCTGCTGTTTCTCCCTTGGTTCTTCAAGCGCAGGCAGCGCGCACAGCTACATCTGCGCATGCGCTAAGGACGACTCTTTGCCATCAGGTCTATCGTTGGAGGGGAGTTACCGGCGTCGTTACACCCCTCATCGGACAACGAGAAGAACGCACGACGGAACTTAGGAACGGGGGTGCGACGGAAGCGCAAAGAGCAGCTCCCGCCGGCGTCGTCGGAGGAGGAAGAGATGAGGTGCTGGTGAGCAGTCCCGCCAACACGACGGAGAGCAGCGTCGGCGCCGCGGGGGGTAGGATAACGCTGGAACGGCGCAGCGGTGAGCGTCAGCCAGAGCGGCGACGCTTTCCATTCCATCGTCGCGGCGTCCTCCGAGCACGACCATCTGATCAAGAGCAACAGCTCGAACCTGGAGAAGGTATGCGGCAAAACCTAGACGGGACTTTCGAGTATCCTTAATCTCGAACACTTTCTACCATACCAATGGGATCACGGCTCTGCTTGTTCCAACAATATGATTTCTACAAAGCGTAGATGATTTTTCAGCTTGGGCTATTGTTACCATTGTTGGGCAGGCGAGCGTTTAGTTCTACCGTGAGATATTCACAGCTTGAATCTTTGCTATCTAATGACGCACAGCTCTTTTTTTTACAATGGTACTGAAGCCGTTATAAAAGAATAAGTTTCTGTTTTGATTGATTCGTTTTGTATTTAAGGAAGAATAGTGTATTTAGACAATAGACCTAATATTATATAGACCACTCATGCCTAATTATTGTCCCTACAACGGGCAAGACAAACACCTCTCTGGCAGGACAAACACCTCTCTGGCTGGACAAACACCTCTCTGGCAGTACAAACACCCCTCTGGCAGGAACTAAAATTACATCATGGAGGCCCCTTTCTAATATTAACACAATTGTGTAAATATTGAAAAATTACACTCGGACATCGATTTTAACCCTGGGCGACTGCTCTGCCGACTGAGCCATCTGGGGATTTCCATGTCAGTATTTCATTCAACTATACAAACCTCCAAACGTGTTGATATAATTTAGTACAAAGAATTGCTACAAGAGCGCATTGCACTACAGCAATGACTCATGCTACGAAATTTTTCTGAGATTTACATTTAAACGATCACTTATTTTCATATGACATTCTGATGGAATAGCTGTGTAGATAGAGAGAAATAGTTGTAGTTTATGTTCACACAAATAATCAGTAATAATTTAATCTAAAAAGACGTGTTTGTTCAAGTTCAATTATAAACACATTGCTACGTCACTTAAGGAAAAAAGTGTTGCGGGTTGCGTAACGTGTTAGTCCTTGTCTCCTCTATGTTTGATGACTGGTAAATAAGTAGTATGTCTATTGTCTAAACAATAATAGAAAAAATTGTTGTGTTTTTTTAAAAGAAAGAAGGGTATGCCAACATCCCCCCCTCCTCCTTAAAGCTAGTAAAATTAAGTGGGGGTAGCTTTATTTATTCCTGTACCGTCAATCCTTCTCAGTGCAGTGTAAAATATTCGTCTATCATTAAATTTATCCACAGCTTCATGGCAAGACTATCCCGCTATTAAATTATACACAACACGCATATGAATGCAAGCTTTTTTTAAAAAAAAGAGACATGCCTTAGCCGTTTCGTTTGACCTTTCTTAGATATTTAGAAGACACGTCTATTAGTCGATACATATTTTTAAAAAAAACCTTGCTAACTTCAATCTTTGTAAAACAGACAGAAAACAACATCCATGGAAAGTGAACAACCGCTGCAGATTGGCCGGTCAATGTAAAAGCACCGCCCATGATTGGTGATTCGAGAACAGAATAAATTTCGAGTATTGTCACGTTAATTGTTTATTAATAATTTGAATATGGCTATCAAGAAGAGTTGGCGGTTGCTGTATAATTCCTAGTTGCATTTCGAACCATGACTATCTCATAAAGTACTTTTGTCATCAACAATCATATAGATTTTGGTCACGAAATGAAGAGAAACCAAATGTATAATATACAAAATATTTGTTTGTTCAAAATTCTTTTAATAATGCAATTTTTATTTTAGTAAAATTAATATACTTAATATTTTATCCATCATATCTTGATAGTGGTCATTTTATTCCTAAACGAACAGGACGAATTATCTCATTGGCAAGGACTGAATTAACGACACGGAGGCTATATAAATTATGTACTGGTCATATAGTTACGTCACTAAAGGAAAAAGTTTTGGGGATATCATAACACATATGTCATACTTGCTTTAATGACTTTTACTGTGGATTCACACGTTAGCTGTAAAACAAGAGCAGTGCTGATATTTTGTCACGTGACAGCCCTAATCCAATCACAAGAAGTCCGCGTGGCCAGCGTTGCCCGCACGGCTCGAGTAGAGATATTTTTAACTTTTTCGGCCTTTCTACAAAAAAAAAAAAAGCCAAGAAGACCCGATCATCGCATGCGCAAACTTTCAAACGTGGCGTATCTCAAAAGTGATTATTTAAAAACGACAGTTTATTTGAAGCCATGGGGCTTATGGATGACACAATCAAACCCAGGTAGTAAGTAAATTATTATTATTATTATTATTATTATTATTAGGACCGCGTCTTACTACCCGTTCGGGTTATACGCACTTACGCTAATGTGCAATGGTAGGGTGATTGTGAGATGAAGTGGAGGACCTACAGTTTAACGTGGAATCCGAACCACGGTGGAGGCCTGGCATTCCTCACATTCACAAGTTGTGATTATACACATCTTGTCAGAGGTGAAGGAAGGGTTTGGCATTCAGATAAATCCGTGCCGGGACCGCGGATTGAACCCCGGACCCCCAGCACGGAAGTCCGACACCTTACCCCTAGACCACCAGGTCACCTAGTAAGTAAAACATCTAATTTTATTTTAAATACAGTAATTTGCACCGGTTGTAATATTTACGTTTTTATGTTTGACGTTTCAATGCATTATGGGTAAACAGAGATTCCCAACTTTGAGGTGCGGACTCTCAGTACTGCTTTCAAATTTCAACGTACGTGTGAATTCAGCTTTATAGGAGTGGTGTATACTAAAAAACTAATACAATTCTTGAAAAAAATACTACTATTAGAGATAATTTATATACAAGTATAACCAACCGTTGTCTTAAAATGTTACCAAAATGTCTAGTCTTTTCCAAAAAGCACTGCTTTCTATTGACAAGAAGTGGAACTGCTTGGCGATAGACAATTAACTCAGAAAGTAACAGATGGCCTGAATATGAATGAGAGCCTGGTTAGCTCAGTATATAGAGCGTTTGTAAATTAAAGTCAAAGACGCATGGCTCAAATCGCTGTCACTCTACCCATATAACGAAATGATCTGATTTACAGAAAACTTGTCCCTGTCATATGGTTTATTGACTTACCAAAGGGTATAATCGTCGATTAATACTTAACGAATTATATAACCGTAGGACATATCCTCGGTTAACAATAAGAATATTTTGTAAAATAGCTTCTAAAATATCTGAAGAGCTATTATATAACACTACTTAATTGTGTTAATTATAATGGTCAATTAAATTCTGGAATACCACTGCGCATTGTTGTAAGGGATCATTATTACAATCATGTCTTGCGTATTCAATAAATTTTTAGTTTTTTTTAACTAACCCTACAAAATATAGATTTTAAATAGTTACGATATTACTCGGAGTAAATAAAAAATCAACTAATTTAAGTATGAAAAAGGCTCATTTGCACGGAACGTTTTTACTCCAACATAAGGATTCACTTTTTTTTGGAGTTGTCTCGGACACGGAAGGGCTCTGCGAACGAAGGAATACCGACCAACAAAATGTTTCCCCTACACCGGAATCTGGACTTAGCCGTAAAGATTTGTCCATCTACGTTGAATCTAAACTAAGCATTCCAAGCACTGCCACGCTTAGACGCCAATGTACGAAATAGAAGAAGGGGGGAGTAAAATGGGTGGTTCACCATTGAGAGACCTCGTGTTTATTTGTTGATAACACTTCGCCCCTTCCTCTGACGAGTATAAACACCCACTCTACAAATTCGCCTCTGGACAGCATTGACTTTCATTTCAAAAGTACCTTTTTCTTGTTTCATATTCTAGATAGACATATGCTACCACTGATTTTTTTTAATCTACATCCTGGTAAGAAGATTCCTACTGGCCATTTTCATAAATAAACCAAATTTCCTGACCTGTAGACGATTTAAAAGAAATGTTTAGGAATATAAAACACTTCAAGATTTTAAAAAAAATAGTATTGTGACAACGTAAAACTATTCTCCGAACCAGTTAAGATTTTATGGTCTTTTTTTACAATGTTTTATCTTTAAAACTCACAGAATGAAACGTAAATACATTAAAATGGAAAATCTTCTCTTGACTTAGCGTGACGTCACAATTAGGCAACCCCCCTTAATGCCAACGGCTTATGTATGAATTTAAGTTAACGCTGGTTTAGAGCAAAGCTAGTCCGATTATTTTATTTCTTTATCAACAATTTATAAGAAATAGGTTCCAGTTTAAGTCTTTGCCTATTTTATGGAGTAATTTGTATTGGTTTTTTGACGTTTCGAGAACCTTAATATATTTTTATGGTAATTATTATGTTTAAAAAAACTTGATCGTACAATATAGCCTAAATGTTTCTAGTTAATATGTTTAATAATTGGGGAACAATCATAAATTATTTGTCATCATTTAAATAATACTTTTTAAAAAACTTACATGGATATTGGGCTACTTAATGTCCTTACAATATTGTAAATATTGTAAATCTTTTTTACTATAAAAAATACGCTCTTAAATAGTTCTCTCGCTTTTCTATTACTATATTCTTCCTTGAAAATATATAAGGAGTAAGCAAACATAAAATATATTTTCTCACCAAAAGGTTAAATGAAGCACCAACAATAATTATGCATAACACTATTCTTTCTTTATACAAGAATTTTTAGTATAATTTACAGTATGTTCAACCTCTCTAAATAAAACATACCAACTTTTAAACAATCAAAATGTACGAGAATCGAACCTGGGAACTGTTAAGTTGGCACGTCACTTTCATTTCCACTACGCAAGTTCAACTTGTGGTCAGGTCCGTTCAGGGCTCATTATTGAGATCAAGTTGAACTTAAGCACAGGACGAACTTGAGCAGCTGTGGATTCACACGTTCGCCGAAAAACAAGGGCAGAAACTTAAATCACGTGACGAGTTCTGGACCAATCATAAGATTTCAGCATCGTCGGCGTTGTCCGTTTGCCTCGACTTGATATAACTTCATCTTTCCTTTTTCTGCTCGACAATATCAGCTTAAGCGACCCAATCAAATTTAAAAACCAACCTACTCAATCAGTGCGCATGCGCCTTTAAAGCGATATGCTATCAGACATCTGCGTCTACTGTTGTGGAATTATTTTGAAATAACTCGTTAAATGGAAAGTGGGATGCCATTCTTGTTTTGTTTTGTTTCACTACACAACACATTAGTTTGAAAATATTTATCCTGACAATAATCTAAAATATCTCTTTATTCCATATAAAATAATATATATCGATAATATGTCTGCGTTGCAAAGCATCATGGGTCATATTTCTGCGAATGTGTGAATCAAGCTTTAAAGTATAGTTATGCTAAGCCCTGGTTCGATTCTCTTGTGTGTTCTATTTTCATACTTAAATAAACAACATTCTAGCTAATATATTGAGTTGCTAAAACAATTATTAATCTCTGTCACCGATGAATATAGTTGGATTTCCATAGGGAGATCCTTTTATAAGATATATAAGATAACTATTTAATAGAGACAAGAGATAATTATATTTATCTTAAAGAAGTCAAAATTTAAACTATCTCTCAAAATTAACAGAGCTGCAGAATACAAGGATTTGTATATAAATATTATGAAAAACGTCAACGTTTTAACAACCAGATAAGTTTCTTTTTATGGTGATCCCACTATAATATTCACGCGATGTTTTTGATGGGCATAGAAAGGAATAATTTAGTTGCTTTCATATTTAAAAAAAAACAACATAAAAGATTGAACTTATTGTAAATGCAGCCTTTGTTTTAAAAACACAAACATTCCACTGTAAAGGACCAATAATCAAAATTGAAACTGTAATTTATATTTATTGTACCTAAACTCAAAAAACTAATAATTGTACAGGGAATTGTATATAAGAGGTAACAATTATGTAATGGGTAACTTGTATGGTTACTTAATATTACATAAATCTTTAAATAATCAAATAAAATTATTATGTATTTGTAACATAATTAATCAAATTATATTTCAAGTTATTAATTTTTCTTAAATAGCTTAATCACAAGTTGATTAAATTAAATTATTGAGCTTAGTAACTATAGTTGGATTCTGGAAATAAGGAACTTTTAGGTTATATAAACATATTTTTTTGTTCAATATGGACATTTAACTTTAATATTAGTATTATTTAATGAGTATTGGTAATATGACTATCAAAAGTTACAGTTGCAGGTAACATGACTACTTTATACTTAGGCCTATACATCTATATACAAATTGTTTTAGTAATTTCATAATTGTCAAAAACGTTCCTTCTTATCTAAATCAAAGTGTAAAACAATCTCCTAAAGTAAGTTTTAAAATTAAAAAATAATTTATTTAAAAAAACTCTCTTCGCAGTGATGGAGTTATTTTATTGACGTAATTGTGCCAGCTGCTGCGATCTTGTAGCAAGATTGGAAACGGTGCGTATTAGTCTGACATCTCGCGGTCGTACTTCCAACTAGGCGAGATCCGCGCGGGGCTGGTTTGTATTAGCGACTCCCGAACTGTGTGGGACGTACAAATTGTTCCCGGTGGTACGCCGGGAGAAGCCAAACAAAGCCAGAATATTAAAGTCGTAAAAAGATATAGGACCTCATTAAATCTTATAAATACATCCGGACCAATTATAGACAAAAGTTAAACAGTGGTTGGAGACATTGATTCAAGGTCAGACAGCCACGCAGTCTGTGTTATTAGATCTCTGGGAACCATTAAATGTATCGAAGTAGTACATCTTAACCATTATCTTGGTTACTTAATTACTGAGTCCACCTCATTATATCCTATCCCTACCCTAGCTAACTATATCCAGTCCATCTCACTACACCCTATCCCTATCTTTAGATAGCTATGCCCAGTCCAACTCATTACACTGTATCTTTTTATGATCCATTCTAATGTTATCCTCCCATCATCTCCTAAGTCTTCCCAATGGTTTCTTCCCATTGGGTTTGCCTGTTAATACCCTGAACATTGTTTTATAATCTCCCATTCGCGTTTCATATTCTGACACAACGTAATCTACTAGACTTGACAATCCTAACAATGAGCTTGTGATGAGTACGGGTTATGTAACTCATCATTATGTAACCTCCTCCACTCATCAGTATCATAATCCCCTTTTTTAACCGATTATCTTCCTAAGCAGCTGTGAACTCTTCTAATTATATTTGTTTATTGTTAAATTTCCTTTTATTAAATTTTAATATATATAAATTTATTTACATCAAGCATTCATCTTTGAAAAAGTGTGATTACAATATTTGGGTTCAATAATATCATTTACTTGTTACTACAATTAACTCGGGGAAATAAAAAATAACTATAACACTACAAAAAAACCAAATTTGAGCACGGGACTCTCTCAGGACCTCTGGGTCATGTTGAAAAAAAAATGTAACCTTTACTGTCCAAGCAGACTTACTAAACAATCAGATATTTAATAAAAAAAAAATTGAACTCTTTAAATATATAAATACTATACACATTCATTATTATCAATTTCCTCAATGAGGTTGTTCGGTGGATACAAAAAAAAAATGAATACTAAATAAAGTTATTGCATTTTGTCGAAGTCGATAATAAAAGGTTTCATTTATAGAGTCAATTGTGGAAACAGAATATTACATTTAGAAGAAAATTCTACTGTTGGTGTATTAAGTTGAAATTAATATTATTATTTGATTTTGGAGCAATAAATTTTAAAAGGTGATGAAGTCTAGTCGAAATTGTAGCAGAAAAAACCAAAGGATGAATCATGAATAAAATTTAGGTTGATATCACCTCATGTTGATGGAGTCTTGTAATGTCTTCTGCGTTGAAAATGTTAGTGGATCATACCAACTCACTTGTAAGTCATAGCCGTGGTCTGGAGGTAATTAAAGCTGTCCCAAGTAGTTGTACCATCTTTTCCTGTCGTTTGGAACACTTTTTGTGTAATTGGCACAAATAAAACTGGTAATTAACACACTGCTTTATTCCATTGAATTTTTTACAAGTCAGCGTCCTTTTTTGATTCTTCATAACAAGCCACGCTTCCTCTTTGCTCTCCCCCTTCCCCACTGTTGGAGTCATTTTCATTACTCCTTGTATAGGGCGGCCATTTCAAATCTCATAGAGGATGATAAGACGGATAAAACTCCAGTTTAATAATACTAATTTCTTGATAAAATAACTGTACAGGCATTATTATTCTTGGTTTCCTTCGACGCAATGCAATAACCGTTGGAAATAGTAAATTTAAGATAAATAACCACTTAAGGATAATTAAAGATAAATAAAAGTATGCCTTGATAGAATTAAAATTCTTACAGTGCCCTCTTAGGCCATAGTAACTAATTATCGAATGAAAATTAGTTGCTAGGGACTATATATAATTATGTAGATAAAACAATTTTAATTCCCTAAAACATAATACTTTCTACAGATGTAAAACTTTGCTTTCTCAATGTTTTGTGTTGGTACACATGTCCTAATAATTCACTCACGAAAGTCTGTTGATACATTGACAATCAGTTACAATGTCTCTTTCATTTGCATAAAAAAAATAGCCATTCCCCAGTTTAAGTGTCTACAAATTATAACTGGGATTACATCCTGCTTGTTGCTTTATACGTGCCTATTACCTCTAAACGAGTAGGTAAGGTAATGCACCTAAACCCCTCGAAACCCACATTTGAAATGTTCACTCAAACTCCAACTTTTTGAACGTCCACAATAACTATGTATCACTGGTTTTGTTCTCGTTTTAATCATCCACACATAATAAATACCCTTAAACTCTGTTGACATTATAACCTGAAATAATTAAACTTAACATAAATAAAATATAACAATATAACCAAATTAACAGACATAAAACAAATTTAAACCTCATTTAGATTAATGACCTGTCCTCAAATTAAATAAATATATTGACAGATACAATCAACATTGAACCTGGACCCTTCAGGTGTAATCAAAATATGAGTCCGGTGCTCCCATTAGCCAAAATTCCACAAAGACACTTAAGAAATAATTCAGATCAACCTCTGGCTTAGACTCTAAGCCTACAACAACAAAAAACAAAACCTAACTTTAAGAGTTACTAAATCAAGCTAGACATATAACAATCAACCAAAATCCATAAACTAGTAAGATATTAACCAACGAAAATATGAAACCGTAGAGTTTCTAAACTTGTAATAATAAAAAAAACCTCAACAATTGCATTGCGAACATGTAACACAAAATCCTTACTTGTTAATAATACCAAAATGATAGGTACGACAAATACGACTTCCAAGAATCAGGAAATAGTCTCCGTGGTGTCTTCCCAAAAGGGCGAAAGGCTTAAGCTCTTAAAGCTTCTGTTAGTTCAATGAATCGGTTTCGGCTAACATCAGGGTACGTAAAAGGGGTTCTATTCTCTACAATATTATATCATAAGGAGAGGAACACAAATTCGGGTAACTATATCCACACAAAAAAAAACCTAAATAATTATCCAGGAGATTTAAAAAAAAAACTGTGGAGGGAATGTAAAAAAAAAGTAATACGTTTAACTCCAAGAGCTAACTGGCCTATGTAACTAGCTTCTAATTCACTTCTAAAGAATTTGAAAGAAAGAAAAAAAAACTATGCAGTGCAGACTTTCATAACGACACATGTGGCTCAAACTTCCCTATCAGCAGTTTCATGGCACCCCTCACCAGCAATATAATATCTTCTTAACTTCTTATAATGGTTCTACAACGACACATGACAAAATATAAAAATTTCAGACTAGATCCTCAAAAGCGCTTCACTGAGAAGGTTGGAACAACTTTCCAAGACCCAGAGAAAGTGCAGGCATCTATCTCATTCAAAAGAAGTGTCCCTCAGGAAAGGTCGTCCACACGAGATCCTGGAATGACACTCCTCGTAGTTACCACTGCTATGGTATACCGGCTCACATTAACTGTTCGGGCTTCACATCTTGACGAATACAAACTTGCTGTCTCGGTCTCCTAACTTGGCCAAGCTAGTTCGCTGAGGTTTGGGGTGTGTTTCTCTTCTACCATACGTGTGTTCCATAGTTGCTCTAGTCAGCTTATTATAATAATACCAAACTAAATAAAATAAAATTGTCGGAGTTCATGAAAAAAATAATTATATATATATATTTTAAAGTGAAATAAAATGTGTGTCTCTTCCTATTCTAGTCTTGGGTTCTTCCCTCTCCTTATTGTTTATGTACTACCCTTATATCTTATGTTCTTGTTCTTCTAATTCTCCTAGTTATTCGATTGTCGTAAATCTTCCTTACTTTAAAAAAAATCTAACTCCTCTATCCTTGCCAATTCTGCGTCCTGAACTTGTAAACCCTCCGCCCCATCTGGGCCACTTAAGCCGCAAGTTGACCATTTTCCTCCTTCACTATGACGTCCACGTCAAAAGTCCGAGGAGTTCGGTCAGAGTAAGATGAGGGCTTAGGTCCCTGATAGCCATGGTTATCTCTAGCCGTAGACTCGTGCCGGTGGTATGCATGTTGTTGTTGTTGTTGTTGTTGTTGTTGTTGTTGTTGTTGTTGGGAGGATTGTTGGGGTCTATTATGATATCCTTTGTCCCTCTCACGAGAGTAAGGGTGGTTACGATCACTCGGTCCGTTATCTCGAGGTGGCCTCCACTCCCTCGCTCCAGGATTGAGGCACCCCCTGTCGTTAGGTTCTCTGTCTGGATGGCGTTGGGATGAGTTACACCAACCTACATTACCACCCTGGTCAACTCTAGGGGGTCTGTCTCTCCGCCATAGGCCTCCTTGGCGGAATCCTCCCGATGGCCTATGAGGTTGCTCATCCCTCATAAATCCTCCACTATAGGGTTTAGTGGGTGAAACCCTGGACGACATACCATGGTCACGCTTCCGTTCTTCTTCTAGCGCATCAAGTCTCTGGAGACCCGCTCTAAACTCCTCTAGGGATTCATATGTAGTCCCAATGAGTAACTCTCTGAGTCTGAAAGGCAATTGGTGGGTCACCATGTGCACAATTTCCGTGTCCGTGATTGGTGACTCAAAGTGGCGACTCTTGGCGTAAATGTCCGCCAAGTAGCCCTCTAAGGTGCCTCTTTGCTCGCTGTATCGGGACGCATGCAGTTTAGCGCGCAATTGTCCCTGTGTCTCAGCCGACCAAAACATACCCAGAAAATTTGACCGGAAATCCGTCCATCCTGTAACTCCCTCCTTACTAACCGACCACCAAGGTACGGCGTCACCAATTAGAGAGTTGCCCGCAAGTTTTACTTTTTCTTTATCAGAGAGGTGGTGTCCCTCAAACAACTCCTCTAGGGCCGTAATGTGCGCTACCGGATTTTGTTGATTCCGACGGCTGAACCGGGGAAGTCGGTTCTCCAGCGAGCGCTCTCCTAATAAAGTTAGCAAGGGTGATATGAAATTGTCCGGGCCAGTGTGGTACCCCGTCCCTGACCTCTCAGCGATGCTCTGTACTTGCCCTTGTAGGTCCGCTACCGTCTGAGTTACGTTACTTATCTTGTTTTCGAGTCTCTCCTGGGCTCGAACGTGGTCCCTACTCTTCTCATCCAGTCTGGAAATTGCTGAATGTACGGCGGTGGTAGTCCCTACTAGAGTCTGTCTTTGCGTGTGCACTTCAAGGTTCAATGAGTGCAACCCTTCCTCTAAAAGCGTGGTTTGGCGAGCTAATCGCTCGTCCACTACCTTCCGGTTCGACTCTAGTTCCTTATGTACCTCGGTAAGAATAGTCTGAGCTTTCTCCTGTACCTCGGCTAGTTCCAGGGAAACCCGCTCTCCTGATACAGCAATCCTCACTTCCAAGTCCTCCCTAGTACGAACTAATTCATTAGCAAACTCGTTTCTTAAGGAGCTTGCCAGTGTCCCTATATAGGTTTGAAGGTCCTCCTTTGTCTGCTCACGACTGTCCCTTAGTTGGCCCTCTATGCTGGCTTTCAGTTCCTCTTGTCCTGCCCTCATCTGTTCCTGACTAGCTACCAGCTGTCCTAAAAGCTGTTGGATTCCCGCTAGAATATCGGGAGGGGGTGTTGTAGGAACCTGGACAGCGGTGGATTGTATACTGGGAGGAGAAACAAAAGTGTGAGGTAGGTCAAGTGGAGGGATAGAGGTGGTTGGTAGATCAGGTGTCCTAACCTCGTCCCCAATCTCCTCTAACAACTGAGGAATCACAGTTTCCTCCTCCTCAATACTTCGTCTAATCTCCTGTGACTCCATCTTAATCGTATCCGTAGTCTGACTTACCGTGGAATCCTTATCTCTAATTTTTCTTCTAAGGAAATAACCTGCCGGTTTCATACCTCGTGAACTAATCACGATTTAATAAAAGTTGTCTTTGTGAAACCTTTACTAGTAAGATACATTTTTTTTTCCCAACATGAAAGCAGACCCCACGTTGTTGGCGCCACTGAGAACTCTTCTAGTTATATTTGTCTATTGTTAAATTTCCTTTTATTAAATTTTAATATATATAAATTTATTTACATCAAGCATTCATCTTTGAAAAAGTGTGATTACAATATTTGGGTTCAATAATATCATTTACTTGTTACTACAATTAACTCGGGGAAATAAAAAATAACTATAACACTACAAAAAAACCAAATTTGAGCACGGGACTCTCTCAGGACCTCTGGGTCATGTTGAAAAAAAAATGTAACCTTTACTGTCCAAGCAGACTTACTAAACAATCAGATATTTAATAAAAAAAAAATTGAACTCTTTAAATATATAAATACTTAACATTCATTATTATCAATTTCCTCAATGAGGTTGTTCGGTGGATACAAAAAAAAAATGAATACTAAATAAAGTTATTGCATTTTGTCGAAGTCGATAATAAAAGGTTTCATTTATAGAGTCAATTGTGGAAACAGAATATTACATTTAGAAGAAAATTCTACTGTTGGTGTATTAAGTTGAAATTAATATTATTATTTGATTTTGGAGCAATAAATTTTAAAAGGTGATGAAGTCTAGTCGAAATTGTAGCAGAAAAAACCAAAGGATGAATCATGAATAAAATTTAGGTTGATATCACCTCATGTTGATGGAGTCTTGTAATGTCTTCTGCGTTGAAAATGTTAGTGGATCATACCAACTCACTTGTAAGTCATAGCCGTGGTCTGGAGGTAATTAAAGCTGTCCCAAGTAGTTGTACCATCTTTTCCTGTCGTTTGGAACACTTTTTGTGTAATTGGCACAAATAAAACTGGTAATTAACACACTGCTTTATTCCATTGAATTTTTTACAAGTCAGCGTCCTTTTTTGATTCTTCATAACAAGCCACGCTTCCTCTTTGCTCTCCCCCTTCCCCACTGTTGGAGTCATTTTCATTACTCCTTGTATAGGGCGGCCATTTCAAATCTCATAGAGGATGATAAGACGGATAAAACTCCAGTTTAATAATACTAATTTCTTGATAAAATAACTGTACAGGCATTATTATTCTTGGTTTCCTTCGACGCAATGCAATAACCGTTGGAAATAGTAAATTTAAGATAAATAACCACTTAAGGATAATTAAAGATAAATAAAAGTATGCCTTGATAGAATTAAAATTCTTACACAGCTTGTTTTCAAACACCCTAAATGTGTTATCGTCATGTAAGGTAGGAGATCACGTTTCACACTCATATACGGCAACCGGTAAAACTATTGTTTAGTATGTTCCGAGTTTTACATTCCTTGAAAGCAAGTGAGATGTCAACAACTGACTGACAGAGTAATTGCAAGCATTTCCCGACTGTATTCTTTACCTAATTTTCAATCTAACTATCGTTATTGCTGGTTAAAATTGTCAATAAATTTTTAAACTCATTAAACCTGGCAAATGAAATGTTGTTCGCAGTAAACTCTAAATTATCGGCCCCAATATGTGTGCTCCGTGTGATCATATACTTAGTCTTTTCAGCGTTCACTTCTAAACCTATATCCTTAATAGCTTCTAGTAAAATTTATTAATTTCTTGCAACCACTTGTACTGTTTAATGTCAACCCTTGCCTGCTTTCTTGCATAACCCTAATAACATTACCTTGGTGGAACCCAAGTGTACATAATTTTCATTATGGGTTTGCCTACTTTTTTAAATAATTTTCACAGAACATTTAACTTTGTTTTAATAGAATATGTCCATTTTATGATTGCGATGTAAAATAGGAATACAGTAACTAGGGGGACAGTAAAAATTAAACGAGCAAGAAATTTTGAAAATCTTTACTATACAGTAGTTTATTTTTGAAATGGAACATTGGCTACAAATCAAGAACAAGTGGAAAAAGAGCGTCAAATGGATTACATTATAAATTCAGTAAATGTTTTATAGTGGACATGTACCGGTTTGTTTATTTTAAAACGCATTTGTTAACATCGAGAGCCTCGCCGGATGGTCACGAATCTAGTGTAGTTACGCCAAATTACGGAAATTTTTGGAGTGGTACACCATTCAAAAAGTCTTGGAACCGTTGATCTCTAGTATTAGATTTGGTGCAATCACATTGAGGCTAAAACGTTTTCTTGGAATAAAAGCTAATCAAATACCAAATAATCATCAATACAACTTTCAGCCACATTGTTATTGTTTATTTATAATTTCAGCACCGCGTCTCACTACGGGTTGTACGCATATGAACCAGCTACGATCGAGGGGTAGTCCCTAAGGATAAGTAATGCATCCGCATGGATGCCCATTTATGTTACCCTTAGTTTAAAAAAAACTTAACATCATCATCATCATCAACTGTTTCACGCCTGTGGCCGGATCAGTTTTGCAAAATGCCTTTATCTTCCTCTATTTGTCCACTATTCTTCCTCCTTTAATTGCTTCCATTATTCTCCTCTCAATTGCACGTTTTTAGTTATATACTCCTCCCATCTCTTTCTTGGTCTCCCCTGCGGTATTTTTTCTTACTTACTTCATCTCCTTCGTTTCTTTTGCGATGCTCTCCTTTTACATCACCATTACATGACCATATCATCTCAGCCTTGCTTCCTCTACTATCTTATGTACTCCAACATCCTCATTACATGCCCATATCATCTCAGCCTTGCTTCCTCTACTATCTCTTGTACTCCAACAACCTCATTGTGTGACCATACCATTTCAGTCTTGCTTCCTCTACTATTTCATGTACTCCAACATCCTCATTAGATGTCCATACCATCACACCCTTGCGTCCTCTATTCTCTCATGTCCTCCATCTTCCAGGCTTATCTGACTTAAAATCTTTATCACAACATTTCATTTCTAACTAGAAACTATAAAAATATTATTTCACGTTATAGTATAGATTATGTTTCGCTTTATAAAATTCTTCATCAATACATCTAAAACAATATTAACCTAAATGAAATATCACTTTGGTTCAGCAAGGAACAGTGTTGATAGAATATGTTAAGTATGTTACTAGCAACTAACATGATGATGGTCAACATTAAATCTACAAACCACAGGAACTGGGAGGATCACATTTTCTAAATATTGGTAGTTGTTGGCTTTTGTGACTTTTGTATTGTTAAATAATAATCAATGGCGGGCTTTTGAATTATTTTATCAAATATTCATGATTGTAATAATACCATTTTAAATTATTACTTTTCACATTACCTGCACTACACATGCATTTAGTCACTAGAACTAACTTTTTTATGTAAATCCGTTCAGAAAGACCTCACCACTGTCATTTATTAATAGTATTTCAACTTATAATTATGAAAGAAAAGTTCACTCTACTCCACATACTACAATAAAACCAAATTGTTTGCCATCACTGAAATAATAAATATGTTCATTCTGAAATTTAATAATAATTTGTAAACATATTATTTTAACATTTATTCGTTTTTAATTTATTTATTAATTTGATTTCGAGTTTTCAAATTTCACGCATTGTGTCAAGTATTTTAGTGAGGTGTTGAATATTTCAACAACAAAATGACTATCGAACTTAAATGTCGTACACTGACCAACCAAATTTTAAATACAACGCTATATATTTTTTCACACTTGTTTTGTTTACATTTTATCATAATATATATATAAGAAATGAAAATTATTATATTTATTGTTATTATTAACATGAGGTTGTGATGCAAATGTGTAAATGGTTGAACGAATAATAGAATGAGGCAGTGAATGGATATTGGTATATTATAATATACAAATAGTAAATTGTTTAGCTTTTCCTTAAATAATGCATAAATGAAACTGTGTTTGTGTGTGTATCTATTTATTATTTAATTCTCGCTGCAGAGGGAAAATATAATACAACCGCTGTTCCTAATAAAGCTAGTGTAATATAAAGCCATTGTTGTATTGCATTGTTTTATATTTATAATGCTATGAAAATTGTGCAACAGGATTTGTGGTTGTTTAAATTGTGAGAGATATAATTGTTACTATGTATATATAATGTTTGATCTTATTAAAAAACAAAAATCGAATTCTTAAAGTAGTTCAATGCAAGAATTTCGATATAAATATTTTAAAATTATTAACAACAAATGTTATTGATACTTTTTTTATAATAGGCCTTTAATTTCAATTTAATACTCTCGCCACTAGCAAAATATGACATATATTGGTGTATAAAAGCACATAAATGTTAATATAAAGTAAATCACATTAATTTATATTATTAGCTAATTCACGATATATGAACAATTTGTAAATGCTACAATGCCAAAGTTTTTTCAGTATTTTCGTGAGCCAAACTTAATGACAGACTTTTTTTTTTTTTAAACTCTTAAAAGAGGACTTGAAGTGAAAACATTGTGCCCCTGTATTTGATGACGACACAACCCCGTGTCACACCATTGTCTGACATGTAGTATAGTATTCCTCTCACAGAATCAGTAATTTAAATGAATCATTTTAAAATTTAGACTCCATTTTAAAATGTTTAGATTTTCACACAAATTTATAAATTCTTCACCTTAAATTTCAAACTCGTCCACTCGCTTTATTTAAATACGAAATCCATTATTTTAAACCAACACTAATTAGTATGTAGACTTTAGTTTAAATTTAACTAATCACTTTTTTATGATCATTGTCAATATTTTTCAAAAACAAATTTTCTCTCTTTCTCTCTCTGTAAATTATCTCGCTGATTTACATTTTGAAAAATGATCACGCCTTTGCTTTATGGCTACTTTTGAAATGGTCTATTAAACACTTTTCTACTTATAACAAAAAAAGTACACACTTAACATCAAAAAATAGACTTAAAATGATTAACCTGTGAAATCTTATTGATCGCTGCCAAGTAAAGAAGATTTTAATCGGACATTATAAAAGTGGCCCTTTGTTCTATCCTAAAATATGCTCGTGATAAATTTTATTCTTTATTTCTAAATCTTCCAAATTTTGAGTCACTGTTGTCTTCCCGTTTATCTTGTGGTCCCTATTTTGGAAGGTGTTTGGATTCCGACTGTACGTGTGTTGCAGATTACCATTGTTAATTAGCTTTGTGATGTCATTGCATTGAACTTCTTTTACTTTGCATTTAATTCATTGCAATTAGATATTATGAGATGTACATTAGCGTGAATTTCTTAAACCTTATTAATATTTTATAAAAAATAAATTTGTGAAAGATACAGTTTTAATCTGCTTTGTACAGTCCCGTCCATAAAATGTAACTGGCGTACCATTTCGAAATTTGAGCCATTTTTTTTTCTATTAAAGCGATTGTACACTGCAGTTATCAAAGTTAATTAATTAATTAATTTACGGTTGGATAACTTTTTACTTACACTATTTGACAGTTTAATTTGAGTCGTTCATTGTAGATAATATCAAAAATGTTAATCTATTTAGAGGAAGCAAATCATGTATAACTCTAATAAAAACAAAATTTTTGTAAATTAATTAGTCATAACTAAAGAAAATATCACGCAAATCCTTAGAAGTGTTTCTTAAAAAACTCACTCAAGCTAAAAAAATAAATATATTTGGTCCTTTTTGAGGGTAGGATAGGGGAGGGATAAATGTTTTATTGCTATTTTTTTTAACGCACAAGCTGGATGTATGTGTCGGATGTTTTGTACAAGCACTAGATGTTGTATAGAGCAACTTATGTAATCATTATTTATTATAATAATCTTTTTCATCACTGGAACAAGTCAAATGTTGGCAACAAATCTCCAACGTTCTATTAAAAGAGTTTTAATCTTTACTACTAAATTATTGTAAATATTTATTTTATTGAAAATAAAACAAGCTATATCTATATTAATAAAATGAAGCGTTTGTCTGTCTGTCATGATCATTGCACGATATCTACCTCATGCAAAGGGCTGAAATTTTAAAATACATATTGACCTTCAAGCTGGAATTTTTAAATTTTTGATTAATTTTTTTTTTTCTGTTTGTTTGAAACAAAGAACAGCGTTGCCCGGTGTAACCGTGCAATGCACTGCACTGTTACCATGGGCAAAGCTGGGCACTTCTGATAGTTATTAATATAACACATTTAGGTCCTAATAAGGATTGTTTAAACCACGTTGACAGGATGTTTTGGACTGACCCCTTAAGCAGCGACGAACATGATTTTGTTTTTATCTCATAAACCAGAAGTCCCAAACTGTGAGTTGCAAAAAGTTTTTGAAATATTAACATTTTTTAATTATTTGAAATTGGGAAAGTCAAAAAGGTGCATAGTAAACTCATACCGAAATCGTGTTTCATGTCCGTGCCTGTGACGTGGAGGTCAATGACGTCATCAACCGGAACTGAAAACAACCGCACTTTTCACACGCGCGTCATTATGGAAAATTGATCAGTTTTTTTTTTTTGTTAAAATAAATTTGTGGTGGATTAAAAAAATCAATAGTAAAGAATAATTAAATTTAAAATTACTCTTCTCATGTTGATTAAAGCTTGGTGTTTCTCGAAAGTTAATCGAGGTATTTAACGTGCACGTTCTGAACTGACTGATTATATCAGTACACGAGAATTTCTATGAGCGAGAGCGAAAGGGCTTAACAATTTACCATACCACAATTGACATAGGCCGACGGCTTTACTTACCCTCCGAAGGAAGTTGTGCTACGGATTTTATCGCTCAAGAAAAATCCGTCGACCCCTGCTGGGTTTGAACCCCCGAACATCGAGTCGTGAGGCGAGAATTTTACCCCAAGAACACAAAGGTCGACTTGTTCGTTCTAAAAATTGACTTGCGGTTCTAAAAAAGATTTTGGCAACCAATGAGATCTAATATTGAATGTCACTTTGTGTGTGTTGCACGTCTGACTACCCGTCCGGGCATATTTACACTGGATGGTAGGAAAATTTTTTGAAGGAAATGTACCCGCATATTTAGAGAGTAAAGTAGAAAATAATTTAATTGAAAACACATATATAAATTCACCCGGCCGAGGAATCGAACCCTATCTGCCAGGTCGCGGGGAAAACCACACTAGATGAGTCTACGCCTTTATCCTTGTGCCCATCGGTGCAGGCATTGCAACTCTGTAATATTAGATAAAACATTGCAGGACTTAAAAGAGCGGACTTTGTGATTTATATCTAATGAATAAATGTAAAACCTATACAGGCTGTTTACGAGGATAAAGGCTTGAATCTCGTATAGACTCGTTTTGTGTGTGACGTGGAGGTCGGGATTCAAATCTCATCCAGGTATACTTAGGGTGTTATTTTTCCTAAATGCTTTTCCAATATCCTCCCATGCAAATGCCGATACACTTCCTCTAAATTATACCTCCTCCCTACCCCACCAGTGTAGTTATATGAATGATGGGGGAGACAAAAAACTAAGTAAATTAAATTAAAAATTAAATAAAAATTATTTTAGTGCGTATAAGGTATTTTTTGCTGAGTTTTATAATTGATAAAAACTATACTTTTAAAATTTTACAAGAGCCAAATTTTTACTATGAAAATCTTTTACTGAATAATTATATATCATCGTTAATTAATCAATGTTATTTTTCTAGAAATAATATTGTTACTCTATCACTTAACTAATTTAATTATCAATTCAATATGGTTTATGTTCCGAGTATTTCAAAACACACAATTTTATAAACACTATTTTTCTAGAAAATATTTTAACGTTTTTAAGTTGGAGATTTGTTTTAGAGATGATAAATATGGGTGTTCTCAAGGTCAAATAATGGCGTTTACTTTTTTTACATCGAAGGGGGTATGGGTGGGGGGGACAAACCTTGGTCTAATTCTTTGGGACATGAATGGCCTTTTCTAAAATAATTGACCAAATTCTGACCACGATTGAATGCACATCATTTTATTCTAAGATCTTAATAACAAATTTATATAAATAAGAAAAACGTTATTTAAAATGTGTGACCTGTAAAAAAAAGTTAGTTTTATACATCTTAGACCCGATACTAATTATTAGTAGAAATGTCGATTGATATCTAATTACTAACTGATAAGATTCGATAATTTATCGATACGTTTTTTATTGTGTTTGAATCTTTAAGAGGGATTAATATCCTAAAATGTGTACAACTTTTTGGCATTTTTAACGCTATTAACACAAACTTTATGTTTGTAAAGTTTGTGATTTGCAGCGGATACGAACAAACACCGTGTTAGAGGAGCTTGGTACACACTTTCAGATATAATAAGGCTCTGACGATCTAGACCACGAGCTAAGGTCAGTTTTAAAATATATAACTTGTCTTTATTATATATGATATTTTTAAATAGTGCAATGATTGCAAGTCTGATTTTATGACTTATATTTTCTACTTAATAAGTAATCGCCAATTTTAATTATCTCTCAAGACCACACCAGGGGTCGTGGACCTCTCTACACAGTTGATTTGGTAAATTACACAAAGGTCGAAATTCTAATTTTGGCCGTGGGCGCTAGTGTATAGTTTTCCACGTTATTGTGTTTTCACTTCCCCGCCGATCTTTAATATGGGCGTATTTCCTCCTCATCCTTGGCGCGTAGATTAACTCATTAAATAACTCTGGTGTTTGAACGTGTGAGTAAAAAAAAATATCTCTAATGTAATCGAATTAAATTTTTATAAACCCGCTTGGTCGAGTGGTCTTTGGCGTCACTCTGGAAATATACTATACTGCCGATGACAGAGATAGCGGGGTTCAAATCCCTGTTGGGTACAACGGGGGTGGCTTTTTCCCCCAAGGGGTTTTACACTATCCCTCCATGCAAATTCGGTACGTTTTCTACAAATTCAACCATCCTCATCCCTAACACATTAGCATAATTAGTACAACCCGAACGGGTAATAAGACGCGATGTTTTCAAAACATTTTCATTAAATTTACCCTATAAAGCTAACAATATTTCAACAAGGCTTAACTTTTATCAAATCCTCCTTAAAACCTACCAAACTACCAAACACCGATCTAATAATAATTGTATATCAATTAACATTTCTACTATTAATCAGTGTCTACTATAATTTAGCGCTACTTACCAATGACGTAATAATATTTCACTTGATATTATAAAAGTACTTTACACAACTCAAATGTGATAAATCATATATTCTCGTCTAAAGTTTTATTTTTTAACAAAACAAAATATTGATTAGTCTCTCTAGAGCTATAAGTAAACGCCATACTTATTATATTCAAATAAGTCTAAAACTAATTACCATGATAAGCTAAACAATGCATCTTTAAACTTTTTGAGACAAACGGGGTTTTTCAAGTACATATATATTATATATAATATATACATCACCATTTTAAACTTTAATGTATAAGAGATACAAACTAGTAAATATATTAAATGAAAAAGGCTATATTTTGGTATTATATTGTAAGAAAATATGGCCCTCTCTTCTGTATACAACATATTTTGAATGAACAGTTGTACAAAAAAAAGTCATTAAATTGTTACCGTCTATTGAGTCTTGTTTTTGTTTTTTTACTGATAATCGACAGCCTGGAAACTGGAATCGAATCCGAGACCTTTTTAGGAACTGATCGATATTTATAAATTTGGTTTGTTCTCAGAAGGTTTCGAGTTCACTTCCATCATCTTATTAATTTTGTGTTTTTTTTTTAATGTAGGAATCGCGATCAACTTGACGTAAGAGTTGTCCAAGGGAGAACTTTCCCGTTAATTGAACGTCACGTGGAGTGTACCACGTGTTCTAGCCAGCCAATCATGTGGAGAGTGACGTCAACACAGCTATTTAGTACTTCATTTGTTTGTCTACCTTGTGCAGACGCTATCTTAAACCCCGTCTACACAATCCGTAAGCTCCGCATCTTTATAGTCCTTAAGTCCGTAGAAATGGAAATCACATCCACACAATCCGTAATCACGTGACCCTGCCAACCAATGAGAAAGTTGGAAACGTCCAATTAAGGGCCTATTCCTATGACCGTATTTAGCAGCGCTCCTGTCGCGCTGCCCATATTATACCCATGTGTCCTTATAAGATTTCAGTAGTAAAATCACATTTGTGGCCATTTTGGACCCCTCTCTGGCTCCTTCTAACAGGAATAAACATGATTTTATCCATGCATTATATAATTGCTGGGAGTTATTAACGAGACTTATAAATAAATTATAAGATTATAATATAATTTTTAATTTACTCGCAATTCACCCTCCGCCATTCTTTCCCGTCTCTCTCTGTATTACATAAGCATTGTTCGGACCTCCCCTCTCCCCTAAGGTATTTACGTAATACTTGAATTTGGAATAAACTTTCAGCACAATGATTCCCATGTTCTTGTTTTTTCTTACTTATTGCTGTGTTCAGATGATTTTGAATCCCAAACGGCTGGTAGCATCTCTAGCTTACTAATAAAAATGTCTACATCTAAACTCTCAAAGGATTGTTGGGTTGACATTCTATAGTAATAAATAATACTGTAATTGTTAGCCTAGCACAAAAACACGTGGTTCTGTTTTGAAAGAGTCGCGCGTATTTCTGCCGCCCGTGGAAACAGGACCATTTAATTTAATATATCTACACTGGCAGCGCTGCTAGGAAACGTCGCGGCTAGTCACGAGGACGAGCGATCGTGCGCGGCAGAAGCGCTGCTAATTCAACCGCACACGCTCGTGGAAACACAACACTTTAAAACAAGGTATCGTCAAGCAGCGCTGCCAACAGCCGCGATGCTAAAAACTCTCATGGAAATGGGTTCTAAGAGCGTGCATCACAGGCCCAAGGCTGTTTCTACACTAGCTGTTAAGACGCGGCGGTTTTGCCGCTAGCTTACGCCCCCAAACTCTTGGATCTACACCTGACTGTCAAAACGCAACTGTTAAACGCTATTGATTCTACACTAGCAGTTTAAATGCCGCGGTTGTTGCTTCCTCTTGTGTAGAATGGTTTAAAAATGGACAGTGTACAGGCCGGCTGTATTGCGGGACTTATTTTGTTGGAAGAAACTCGCAAAAAAAAAAAAAACTCGTCAAAGAGACGTGGTGGATTCACCCTACATTATTGAACGTCTCTCAACAGGACAGTTTCATATTATGTTTATGAATCACAGAATGTACCCAGAGAAGTTATTTTTGTACTATAGAATGTCTGTGGTTTCAATTGACGAACTTCTTGGTTTAGTGAATAAAATAATTGCAAAACGTGATACCATCTTGAGGAAGAGTATTTATTAGTCCTGCTGAAAGACTTGTTGTGACATTGAGGCGCAACTGCCTGTCAACGCCTGGTGTAGTTTGATTCGCGTTTCTACCGCTAGGCGGTTTTAACGCCACCAGAGGTAACGGTCAAAACGCTGGTCTAGACGAAAACTTATTTTCTAATTTCATAACAAGGGTTACATTCAAAGGCGCGGTTGCTAGCGTTTTAACCGCTAGTGTAGGATAGGCTCAACTTAGCTCGCGCGAGGTATGGGAGTAAAAGGGTAAGGATGAACTAAGAGACGGTGTACCAGACATTGCGTGAAGGGAGAGTGTAAACATATTCAGGGAAAAAAACTCCCTCAATAGACCAGACCGGGATTAGAACCTCGATCTCCACGTCATCGGCAGTCCAGTCTACTGTGAGAGTGACGTCTTATACCATGCGGCCACCTAAGTGGGTAAATTTTTAATAAGCCTGTTTTTGAACAAAGTACTAATGAACATACAGGTATCCTTCCAAATCCACTAATTACCTTAGTGACAACATCGAAAACCGCTAATTACCGGTCCACTAGTTTGTACTCTCCGCCCTTGGAAGACTAATATTGACAGTTCACAAAGTTAGTTCGTGAAACAAATCAACTATTGAACGTGTCTTCCGCTCAACAGAGAAAATTACCTAATCAAACAACAACGGACAAAGTAGTCATTTATGTCCTACTGCGAAAAGTCACTTAACGGGGTCCTTTTTCTCCCGAGACGCTGTCCAGGAAGTTGTCCGGCTCTAGGTCGGGAATCTCGAGGGGACTTTTCGTGGCCCGAAAGATTAAAATTTTGGAAAGTTTAACATAAACATTTAATATAAAAATATGTATCATTATTATTGACAATAATTGCAGATATTTTCACATGAATAGGTTTAAAACCTATTGGTGATTTTGAAATGTTAACTTAAATTTCTAGAATGAAAATATCTAGATTTTTTTTATTTAAGTTTTGCCTTATAAGTATTTAAAAACTCAGAATTTTTAACAAAAATAAATGACTAAAAAAAAAAAGTCAGCGTTTAAAATATTTAAAGGAGAAAGCTCCAACTACTTTTTAATATATTTTGATACTTTTTTCCCCACATAAATATGTTGTAGACGTTTTATTTTTTAATTCGTCCACACACAACTGATCTTTTAAAAAATGAATACATAATATATCCACCAAAGGAAATAGGCCTAGGTCCATCCTGTAATATTGGACCATCAATTATGCGCAGAGGTCATCTTATTTATTGCAAGACGCGGGCTAAACGTTTACCTACTTCTCTCTAATTAATTCATGAAACATTAAAAGAATTCTAGCGAAACCTTTTTTTTATATACTTTATAATATTTGATAACATATTCTAGTTTGAAGAAAGCCAGTGTAAAAAGAACAGTGGTCAATAATTTACTTTTCTCTCGTGTGGATTTTAAAAAAAATGGCGGATCTTGCTAAATTCGTATGATGAATAATTCCTTGTGGGAGGGAAAGGAGGGGGTGGTAAGAATGTGAAGAAAACAATATTTGGTCAACTGCGGATGGTATCTTTCTTGTACACCGAACTGTGTGGCTACTACCGGGGAACATCGTTGCCATTCTCTTGTTCTCGTGTAGGCAAGCTTACCTCAAATATAAGACAAACTTTGCAACGCTGGTTCATCGATGTTGCCAGTAGTTCCTTCTTACCTCGGCACACCAACTTCTGACGTAACTGAAAGCGAGGAGATTCGGCAACATTTAACCGAGAGAGAGTAAATATGAAAAGCTTTTCCCCAAAGACCTGCAGTTCCCTCAGAGGTGATGTTCAACGTAGTTCAGTACCAATGCTGAGTCGTCAAAAATAATCCGTTAACCAATCCTGAAGAAACGGATCTCTCGACGGAAATATGTCGAGATCCATCCCGGAAGCAATTTTGGAACCGGAGCGGGTGAATCTGGATCTCAATCTGAGGTGTCTGCGCGTCGTGGGCCTGCTATCCCCTGGAAACTCACCCGCCAAACACTGGAAGAACCGCATGCACGACGTCCATAGCGCCGTCGTAATCGGCGTGTACGTCGTGAACGTGACGTCCTGCGTGGCGGCGCTGCTCGAGGACTGGGGTGACCTTCAGAGCGTCACCAGCAACGCCTGCATCATGATCGCCTTCTTCACCTCCCTTCTCAAGATGATTTTCTTCCTGCGCAGGCGTGGAGAGATTCTACGCCTCTTCGACGAAATCCAGGGGTTTCAGACCTCCCAGAGGCACCCGGAGGACAGGGCCGCTCATAACCACATCCTGAGGGAATCGTCAAAACACGCCTGGGTACTCACCCTCTCCTTCAACGTCTTGGCGATCATGAGCGCCGCGTTTTGGGCATTGGCGCCTCTGACGGGTCATGAGGAACGCGATGCCAAACGTCCCCGGTTGCCATTCATAGCGTCCTACCCGTTCGACTACTCAGTCGCGCCGTACTACCAGCTTGTGTACGCCTACCAGACTGTCAGCGAAATAATGACTATTCCAAACGCCGTGGCCTTTGACACGATGCTCGTGGCACTGATGATACACGCATGCGCGCAGCTCAAGATGCTAGGGGTGTCCCTGGATGGGCTGAAAAACACAGCGGAGAAGCGACTGAGGGCTGGCGTCAACTCCCGACAGAAACGTTCAGGAGGTGTTTGTAACAAATTGAATGATGGAGGAGGTTTGAAACCCGGCTCGCTTGAACAAGCTGACACAGCAGACATGTCAGGGAATTTGAACAACGAAGACACAGATATGTTCTCTGAAAGTAGCCTGGAAGTTGAGATATATCGTTACTTTGTGGAATGCATTCAGCACCATCAACAGATCATTGAGTAAGTAAACCAATTATCTCTAGAGACTGATGAAGACCTGTCTTTCCTTGTAAGATAATTATAGAGACTGGTGAGATCTTATATTCCCTTGTAAGATAACTATAGAGACTGGTGAGAGCTTATATTCCCTTGTAAGATAACTATAGAGACTGGTGAGAGCTTATATTCCCTTGTAAGATAACTATAGAGACTGGTGAGAGCTTATATTCCCTTGTAAGATAACTATAGAGACTGGTGAGAGCTTATGTCTCCCTGTAAGATAACTATAGAGACTGGTGAGAGCTTATATTCCCTTGTAAGATAACTATAGAGACTGGTGAGAACTTATGTCTCCTTGTAAGATAACTATAGAGACTGGTGAGAACTTATGTCTCCTTGTAAGATAACTATAGAGACTGGTGAGAACTTATGTCTCCTTGTAAGATAACTATAGAGACTGGTGAGAACTTATGTCTCCTTGTAAGATAACTATAGAGACTGGTGAGAACTTATGTCTCCTTGTAAGATAACTATAGAGACTGGTGAGAACTTATGTCTCCTTGTAAGATAACTATAGAGACTGGTGAGAGCTTGTGTTCCTTTGTAAGATAACTATAGAGACTGGTGAGAGCTTATGTCTCCTTGTAAGATAATTATAGAGACTGGTGAGAGCTTGTGTTCCTTTGTAAGATAACTATAGAGACTGGTGAGAGCTTATGTCTCCTTGTAAGATAACTATAGAGACTGGTGAGAGCTTATGTTCCCTTGTAAGATAACTATAGAGACTGGTGAGAGCTTATGTCTCCTTGTAAGATAACTATAGAGACTGGTGAGAGCTTATGTTCCCTTGTAAGATAACTATAGAGACTGGTGAGAGCTTATGTTCCCTTGTAAGATAACTATAGAGACTGGTGAGAGCTTGTGTTCCTTTGTAAGATAACTATAGAGACTGGTGAGAACTTATGTCTCCTTGTAAGATAACTATAGAGACTGGTGAGAACTTATGTCTCCTTGTAAGATAACTATAGAGACTGGTGAGAGCTTATGTCTCCTTGTAAGATAATTATAGAGACTGGTGAGAGCTTATATTCCCTTGTAAGATAACTATAGAGACTGGTGAGAGCTTGTGTTCCTTTGTAAGATAACTATAGAGACTGGTGAGAGCTTATGTCTCCTTGTAAGATAACTATAGAGACTGGTGAGAGCTTATGTTCCCTTGTAAGATAACTATAGAGACTGGTGAGAGCTTATATTCCCTTGTAAGATAACTATAGAGACTGGTGAGAGCTTATGTTCCCTTGTAAGATAACTATAGAGACTGGTGAGAACTTATGTCTCCTTGTAAGATAACTATAGAGACTGGTGAGAGCTTATGTCTCCTTGTAAGATAACTATAGAGACTGGTGAGAGCTTGTGTTCCTTTGTAAGATAACTATAGAGACTGGTGAAAACTTATGTCTCCTTGTAAGATAACTATAGAGACTGGTGAGAGCTTATGTTCCCTTGTAAGATAACTATAGAGACTGGTGAGAACTTATGTCTCCTTGTAAGATAACTATAGAGACTGGTGAGAGCTTGTGTTCCTTTGTAAGATAACTATAGAGACTGGTGAGAGCTTATGTCTCCTTGTAAGATAACTATAGAGACTGGTGAGAGCTTATGTTCCCTTGTAAGATAACTATAGAGACTGGTGAGAGCTTATGTCTCCTTGTAAGATAACTATAGAGACTGGTGAGAGCTTATGTTCCCTTGTAAGATAATTATAGAGACTGGTGAGAGCTTATATTCCCTTGTAAGATAACTATAGAGACTGGTGAGAGCTTGTGTTCCTTTGTAAGATAACTATAGAGACTGGTGAGAACTTATGTCTCCTTGTAAGATAACTATAGAGACTGGTGAGAACTTATGTTCCCTTGTAAGATAACTATAGAGACTGGTGAGAGCTTGTGTTCCCTTGTAAGATAACTATAAAGACTGGTGAGAGCTTATGTTCCCTTGTAAGATAACTATAGAGACTGGTGAGAGCTTATGTTCCCTTGTAAGATAACTATAGAGACTGGTGAGAGCTTATATTCCCTTGTAAGATAACTATAGAGACTGGTGAGAGCTTCTGTTCCCTTGTAAGATAACTATAGAGACTGGTGAGAACTTATGTTCCCTTGTAAGATAACTATAGAGACTGGTGAGAGCTTATGTTCCCTTGTAAGATAACTATAGAGACTGGTGAGAGCTTGTGTTCCTTTGTAAGATAACTATAGAAACTGGTGAGAGCTTGTGTTCCCTTGTAAGATAACTATAGAGACTGGTGAGAGCTTGTGTTCCCTTGTAAGATAACTATAGAGACTGGTGAGAGCTTATGTTCCCTTGTAAGATAACTATAGAGACTGGTGAGAGCTTATATTCCCTTGTAAGATAACTATAGAGACTGGTGAGAGCTTGTGTTCCCTTGTAAGATAACTATAGAGACTGGTGAGAACTTATGTCTCCTTGTAAGATAACTATAGAGACTGGTGAGAACTTATGTCTCCTTGTAAGATAACTATAGAGACTGGTGAGAGCTTGTGTTCCTTTGTAAGATAACTATAGAGACTGGTGAGAGCTTATGTTCCCTTGTAAGATAACTATAGAGACTGGTGAGAGCTTATGTTCCCTTGTAAGATAACTATAGAGACTGGTGAGAACTTATGTTCCCTTGTAAGATAACTATAGAGACTGGTGAGAGCTTATGTTCCCTTGTAAGATATATATAAAGACAGTATATAGTCCATCCACCATAGGAGTGGTAGTACCTGACAGCTATCAGAATATGTAAAAACTGTTAAAGAAAAACATAACCAAGAACAAATTGTTTGTTGTGAAAGTTTCGACTGCCGAAAGTAACAACCCAACATTTGGTCTTGCAAATCATATGGTTTTGGCGGATGGATACATGAGAGTATATCTGGTAAGGGTTGCCAGCTGTCCCCACCACTCCTACCGTGGATAGAGTATAGTACTAATATACTAAACTGTCTTCTCTGTCTTACGCAGTTTCGTCGACAAGTTGAATGTCCTCTTCAGCCCCGTGATGCTGGTGCAGTTCCTGTACAGCGTCGGTATCATATGTCTGCTCGGGTTCCAGGCCACACTGGTAGGTATCCCTGTAGAGGTAACAGCCATCATCAGTGACAGGTCACACGATGGTCACTGTCCAGTGTCGATACCTGACCTAACATCGACTCGTGACGGATTGTTCTAGTCGTCTGAACACAGCAGTTTCCTCAAGTTCGGGGTCCTCTTCAGCACCGCTCTGTTCGAGCTGCTGCTGTTCTGTTGGCACGGGGACAATCTTCTCACGCAGGTGATTACACTAACAGCACTAATTACACGATAAGAGGCAATTACTCAGAGAGGGTATAACCCCAAGCGTCCAGAAATAATGGTTCCTAATGCAGAACATTTTTGAAATAATACATGATATTTGGATAAAAACTGCGTTGAAAAGGTCATTTTTGACTATTTTAGAATGGGTTTACAGATAATTATTGTGACCAAATCTTCATTCTGTCATAATAGGGACATACTGTAGCTATCGACAAGAAACTTTGTCGTTTTGTCCCCCATCGTCACCGCGGAAAATTTCGAGTAATCATTCAAATAGGAATGCACTGTACACATTTCTGGCAGATTTTGGTATTTTCTTTTCCCTTTACCCCATACCTCGCGCGAGCCGGGAGCTGATTTGGGCCTACTATGACTCACGCTCTTAAATTATGCACTCGAAAATAACTATTAAATAATTTTTTATTGAATAGTGAGATCTATACGAAACAAAAACAGGCTTAAAATACAAAACTTTCAACTCTTACTAAATTAATTTTGGGCGCGGACCTGCGACATTTTTCCACAGTCGCCAGTTACGCCATTGATACTAGTGTCGCGAATATACCAGCTGGAAAAAACTGAGTTTGAGTGCAGGCCCGTGTCCAGAAATTTGTTGGGGGGAGGAGGGGGATCGTTCTTCAAATATTGTACGGCGACGACGGTCCTCTCAAGAATAAACATTGGGGCAAGGGGGTGACGAATTTGACTTTCGTACAAAAATATATTGAAGTAAACATGTTCTTGCATTCACTAATAATTGATATAATTTTTATGAGCTTTAATTGAAAATATAGGAGTTTTGCATACATTTTCATAAAAACTAATACATTTTCTATTAAAAGTCATAAAAAGTATATTAATTATTAGTAAATGCAAGCATGGGTCAACTGTAATATATATTTTTTACGAAATTTTGAAATATTTATCTCCGTGTGTGGAGAAATTCATGAGTATATCACATCTTATTATTCATGGTATTTAGTTCGGTTAAGAAAGTTAAACTGAAATTAATTACTACTGTATTTTTTTAATCAGAAATCTATTACTACTATCTTTTTATAATAATTTTTTAAAAAAATTACATTGGTGGGGGCTTCAGCCCCACGAGCCTTCCCCCCTGGATATGTGCCTGTTTGAACGTGTTTATCACACATCCCTGCCTTGTGATTAATAAAAATTAAGTGTCTCTTCAAATTCGACCCTTCGACCCTCAGTGAAAGGTCCACCAGTCAAAACCCAACCAGGCACGATTTTTTTTTAAACAGAAACTGTGCCAAGGATATAACGCCATTGCTTGATTCGAGTTACACCGACCGGGCGGCCGCCACAGTTACCGATGATAGTGCTAACATTTGCGGGTATAGAGTGTCAAGTGGTCAACAAAACGAACCCTCAGGCCGTTAATCTCAGTTTTTCTAGACCGGTGCCGCTACCTATTTAATCAAGTAGCTCCTCATTTGTCCTCACGAGGCTGAGTTTTACCACTCACTGCTTTACAGAAAGATCTGGAAGTGTCAGGAATCTAACCCGGGACCTCTGGATCTGTAGCCAGGAGCCCTGACCACTCGACCACAGAAGCTAGCTTATACTATCACTAATAAAAACCAGCGTGCACTCTACAATATAGAACACGGGCTTTGAGGAATCTCTGAGAGACAAACTCTTATGAAGAAGCTTTTTTTATTTTTCTCGACACCTCGGAGAGAGAAGTATCGTTATCGCATATATATATATATCGAGATTTTGATAAATGTCGACGTTTCATGACCCCTTGAAACCAAAAAAGTTGTTTTCGCAATGCCGTCTGTCTGTCCGTACCTCGGGCTTGAGCCTAAACTATTTTACCGATTGGGCTCAAAATTGGTATCTGGGGCTTTCATAAGGTCGCCCCCGAGGGGTTTTTAGAATTAGATATCCAACCCTAAAATTAGTTTACTGAAGGGCAAAAAAGAGAAAAAAATCGATTCTCTTGAAACTCACTCTAACGATTTTGATTAAATTTTATATCTACACATGGTTTATCTTTATAAACAAGATCGTAACTCTAAATTTCTCATGAAAATGAATTTGAGGGTAATTTACATGGGAGACATTTTCCAATTTTCTTCATTTATCCGCAACTAATTGAGATAAGATATAGCTTATCATTGTAAAGTCGTAGTACTATTAAAGATAAAAACCTTTTATTTGAAATATGTTTTTATAAAACCAATAAGTTCTTAGCTATAAGCAAATAAATATACTTTTTAATACAGAAATTTGAAAAATAATTTGATTCTCATGCTCTTTGGTGGACAAAGAGGTTTCTCTTGTCTCAATTTTGTTGAAATTAGTAGAGATTTAACATTGTACACGATTTATTTTATTAATTGCTCTTCAGTATTGTACATTTAATATTAAAATAATTTTTTTTGTTCATTTACGAACTGACGCGGAGAGCCATAGATAGTGCTGTTACAGACTGAGATTTTCTCTGTTTGATTACGATTTTTCTTTCTAGATTTATACGCACAAGCTGCGTATATGACCTACCCTTTGCTTCTTGGACCCCTTGACAGAAGTGTTAAAACTAACTAATAGGAGAACTCCTGGCAACCTGATGTTGTGAAGGCTAGCTTCCTATTGGGTAAAAGGCAGCCAGCTCATCACCTGATTTTCAAATAGAACGAAGGGAGTTTTTTTTTAAGAAACAAAGAAAGAGTTAAAACGTATTATATTGAAATTACTTCTGAAAACGCCTGATCATCCATGGATGAAGTATTAAAAGGAAAATTTACACACAGTTCTTTAAAGAAAAATACACTTCATCCATGACTTTTTGAACATATGAGAGGGGTCCAAAACATTATTATTACAAGTTCCTAATGCCTTAGAGTAAGTAACAGTGTATATTATTTCATTTATGATATTTAGTGTAGTGTTTCTACAACAATGTATTGACCTACTATTTCGTTTCACAAATGTCACGAGTTTTTAGTTAATCTCTATTTTAAGATAAGAGCGGGATAAAGTATGTGCGGTGCACCGTACCTTTTATTTTTTGACAAGATGATAAACAATAACCAAACAACTGATCCTTCCCCTGGAATTCAATCAAATTATATAATGTTTAAGGGAAAATTTCAATCTCTGAGCAAAGTTCACCAAAAGCACCAACAAAAGCCGTCTCTTATCAGCGTCAATCAAGCTCCCGCCTACTCCCGCTCCCGTGTGTTCACAGAGCGAAGTGGTGCGGAAGGGGGTGTATGGGCTCCCGTGGTACGACGGCTCCCGACAGTTGAAGACCTTGGTTCGAATATCGGCGATGAGAGCCCAGAAACCTCTCAAGCTCACGGCCGGACATTTCTACATCCTGTCCTTGGAGACTTACGCCAAGGTGAGAGTTGAATTAGGTTAAAAACTTGAGTCACACGTTCATCAATAGCTCAGAGCTGAATGTTCTTGTCGCGGCAATTCACACAATATCAGAAATGTAATTTACCCATAATGCCTTGAAACACAAACATAAACAGCTCGTTTCCGCCATATTTTATTTTCAAGATGATAAACCTATCTTTAGGATTATTATCACAATGGATGTTTTCAAATTATTGTGTTGTGTAGTGAAACAAAACAGAACAGAACAATAACGACAAACGTGCTTTTCATTTAACGAGGTATTTAAAATCATTTCATGACAGTAGATGCAGTTTTCTACTAGTATCATGCTTTGTAGATGCATGCGCACTGATTGAGTCGGTTGGTTTTGAAATTTGGTCGAATCTCCCAAACTGATGTTGTCGCGTAGAAAAATGAGAGCTGAAGTTATTTCAAGCCGTGCCGAGCGGACAACGCCGATGAGGCTAATATTAATAATATTTAGCACCGCGTCTTACTACCCGTTCGGGTTATACGCTTAAGTACTAATTACTCTAATGGATTAGGAACTGGGAGGGTTGAATTTAGAGGAAGTGAACCCGCATTTGCGTGGAGGGAGAGTGGAAAACCATTTAGGAAAAACCACCCCCAGTTCACCCGACCGAGATTCGAACCTCGATCTCCCCGTCCTCGGCGGTCGAGCTCAACACGACTAGCGCTTTAGCCAACTACGCCACCAAGGCGTGTCCGATGAGGCTGAACTCTCTTGTGATTGCGTTTCCGCTCTTGTTTCATGGTGAAAGTATGAATCCACAGTAAGTAGTATGTAGTGTTAAGATAGTTTGTAAGTCGTGTGCTGGTGTTTATATTAAATACAAACTGTCTAAAAGACATTTTTTCTTACCAAAACCCTTCTTTATAGTAGAGTTCTAGTAGAGAAAAGGGCCTTCCACGCCAGTTTTTTAGCTTTCTGACCTAAACTTGATATGTCTTGTGTAATAAGTTTAAAAATCCTTGTCTTTAGAAAGTACAAAATATATAGGCTATAAAGATACCGATATGTTCAGCTTGTTGGGATCTTACAAGAACGATTTAAAGGATCCTTATGTCGTAACAAAGGACCCTTACTCAAGCCCAAATTTGAGGGGGGAGGAGGGGGTGACAAGGGCTAACCCACCAGGGCCTCTACAAACTTATGTCTGAATACAATTAAAATATTTTTATTTTCGAATTTATTGACATTATTTTTTGTCCTTTTTACTAAAAACAAACTTTATATATTACAGCGTTTGTTTTTAGCTATAAGGACAGAAATAAGTTTGTGAGGGTAGTAGCGTAGCTAAGGGGGGCGATAGGGGTGGTCTGTCCCGGGTGGCACTTTTCAGAGGGTCTACTGGAAGGAACAGAAAAGTTTTTATTCTGCCAGGGTAGTACAAGACGTCATAAACAATTTTATTTTTTACTAGTATTTACTACTAAACGAAATAAAATGTAAAGACATAACAAAACACTTAAATTTCCCTATCATTCAAATTCTTATCAATAAAACAATAAAACTCAACTTTGAGTTCTTAAATATATGTATCTAATATCTCAACATATGGTGGAAACTTAATATTAAAATATCCAAGCATGAATCCAGCGTAGACCATGTTCGGGCTTTCACACAATGGAAGGAGTTAGAAATTAGAATCTGACAAGGAGCAACAATTATTGATAAAAGGGCACAAAAAGAAGTTAAAAACAAAGTGAAGAAGTGGAGGTAAATACTTTCAAGATTGTTGGATATGATTAGATTCCTAGCTAAACAGAATTTAGCCTTACGGAATCATCGAGAAGGAATTTATTGGGAGACTAATGCTGAATCTGAATCAACGAGAAATAGAGGATTTTTTTTAGAACTAGTTTATTTGTTGGTGAAATACGATCCAGTGCCGCGTGAACATGTTCTAAGACTCAAGATGGGAAAAAATTTTGCTAACATATTTTCCTATTATTCAAAACGCTTTTGTATACATTTTGGGAGAAAAGTAAGTAGCAAAGTTATCGAGATAGTAAAAGCAGCCAAGTAATTTTCTATAATATTCGACAGAACTCCTGATATTTCTCATAGAAATCAAAATAAATAGAAGAGAAGTCAACAGACCTCTTGGAAGGAAATCGGTTGACGAACTAAAATTTGTGATACCCATTTTGATGGAAAACCATCACAGATTATTCCGTTTGCGATATTTGGGTCTGTGCTGCTACCTACCAACAGTCCTAAAAACTATGTTTAGTTTACCGCCATCTATTAGCTGTTGAGAAAGTTAACTAGGCTCGTTTCCATCCTTGGCCCAAGAACGTGAAAGTGGTGCATCATAATCGGACAAGAGTACATTTCTGATGTTCATCCAGTTATATTATAGATCAATGGTTTTGTCATATTTATTTATTACACACAACTATTTTGTATATTTATAGTTTGGTTCGACTGTTTACTAATCGCAGAAAAATAATCGATTCACAGCGTGCATCGCCAAGTCTTGCAAACCATTAAAAGAATATATCTATCGATAGATCGATTATAATGATAATTGTGCATTTCTACAGTCGCATCAGCCAGCTGGTCTGCTATTTTTTGCTTTCTATTTCCTGAAATTGATAACTAAGGTTTCATTTTTATGCTATTTTTTGTTAATTTACATATCAACATAAATGTTCTCTCTCTTTCTCTCGCTTCATCTTTACTAACTTTGACCTTCTTTGCTTAAAATCTTAGCCTATATTATCATGAACAAGTCCGTTGGAACTTGTTACACACATTATCTAATGTAGTTTTTTGTTGCGTCAATATATGCAACCTGTAAGACTGTTCCTTCTTAAAATCAAATAACAAATGTCCGAATTGTGATCTTCACAAGGTCCCTTTGTTTTAAAACAGGTGGACAAGGGGTGGTTTTCTACATGTAGATGTACATATGTAATTTATCCCTTATTTATCTCACACTAATGCTGGTGCACTTCCTCTAAACTACCTGCCGTAAATAGACCTTGTGCTAAACATACTAATTTACCACTTTCATACTCTGTCCTTGTGATTCTAGTTTTGTCGTTCTAGGTAATGTCCTTGTTCTAGGTTATGACCTTGTTCTTCTAGGTTATGACTAGTTGCATCCCCAAGAGGTTGGGTATTAGAGTGTCCCCTCCCGCTCTTGTCCTAATCTACCAACCAGGGACAGACCCCGCCGTAAACTACGGCAGTATGTGATGCCTGTCCGTAGCTTGCGTCGGGACTCGAACCTGAGTTTTATCTGCCAGGACCTGCGGATGCGTCACAAGGCCAAGCTGGAGCGGGTCAGTGACGTGGTGGCGATGAGGATGTTGCGGATACTGCAAGGGTGGTGTGGGCGGGGAGCCGGTGTCTGTCGCGGTGGAGCGCGTCCATCACGAGTTTGAGATTCCCCTGGATGTCGACCTGAATAAGTTGGGCACGGATGAGTTGAACGTCAAGAAGATGGTTATGGCGGAGAGTTTTGAGAAGACGAGGGTAAAGCCGGAGGACCCCGAATTTGTCTACGACAAGCAGGTGGACTTCACGTCTCAGGAGAAGGAGCAGTCGACTTGGGACCAAGACAATGACGATTTCTGGAACTAAACGAGGGGGGAATATATCTGCCACGTGGAGTGTCTATTGACGTGTGCCTCTGTATAGACTACCAAATTGACAAAAACTAGAATCCAGTAAACTACTTATTCATGCGAAAGCTATCAGATTCGCTGCCTATAATTTTTTTCCCGAGCACAAAATTGGTCACCTTTAAGTCTGCAAACATCACTAGGCCTTAACTATGTTTCTAAATAAACCTCTTTATTTATTGGAGTTTTTGCCAAAGATCCAAGAATGCTTTCCTTTCACTAATTTGGACAATCAAGTCATTGTAATTAAAAAAAAACAAGGAAATAAATCACACTTGTTCATAGTAATTAAATAATTGGTTTTCCATTTTCATAAGAAACTTTACATGGTTCTCTATCTCACACTGCTGACAGAGGGATAATATCCTGTACAACCCTCTAGTAGACCACCCTTCAAGAAAAGTGGTACCATGGTTTCTTCGAGGCCACCCTAGAAAAAGGAGTACCTGTTGTTCTTTAGACCGTAAGATGGGGTGCTAGTGAGCGTGAGTTTAGGGCAGTATTTTCGAAGTTTTTATAGCATAAACATTTATTTGGCCAAAATAAATCAAATATTTCTTCTATAGAATCATAGAGTTTAGTTTTCCGCACATGCTAATCTCAACAGTTCTTTAATATCTGTCAAGGGTGTCCTGGAATTTAGTGACAACTTTTTCTCTGCATTTAAAAAGTTTGTCACCAAATGCCGCTATGCTCATGAGAGATATTCAAAAACTCTTGAGATTAGCATTTGAAGAAAGCTAAACTTATGTTTCGATAGAAGAAATATTTGATTTATTTTGGCCAAAAAATGTTTATGCTATAAAAACTGCAAAATTAATGCACTAAACTGGTACTCACTAGCACCCCACCTTAAGAGGAAGTGGTATCCATTGTTTCTACGAGGCCACCCATCAATAGGAAGTGGTACCTATGGTTTTTCGAGGCTGCCCATAAAGAAAGTGGTACCCATCGTTTCTTCAAGGACATTCTTCAGAAGAAAGTGGTACCTATGGTTTTTTCGAGGCCACCCTTCAAGAGAAAGTGGTACCCATCGTTTCTTAAAGGCCATCTTAGCACACACGTTGGCTTAATTTGACAGCTCATGTTAAAATGGTAAAAAAAAAGGATCAACTTAACGTTTGTTTTGATTTGGTTTTTCATTTACTGTGGGAACCGTAATCTAGTAAAAATGGACAATACAAATTAAAATTCTTTTGAACGTTTTTGTTTTGTTTTAACAAACTCTAACCCATTGTTTCTCAATCTTTTTTTTTACAAGGGTGACAACCCTGGCTTAAAACATTCTTTTATACAAGTGTTAGATCTACGAGTTGAGGAAACCCCAACAAGAGTACCTACATCAAAATATTATTTGCAGTAAAAGGGTACCTTTAGGAATAATAAATTAATATAAACTAAAACAATATTTTTAGTTGCACATGAAGAGCACCACCGCAGCATTAGACAGAATAATGTAATGTAATCATACTTCTCTCTTTGTACATTTCCTGCGTCAAACAATTGACAGCTTGGTGGCAAGACTGTTAGTAAGCCAAAGAAAGGTTGTGGTTTTATATTATTGCGTCCAGATGTCATTTAACAAACTAATTTTGTATTACAATGGGCTTATACAGAAATTACCTGTACTGGTGGTCATGCAGTTCAAGGTGGTGGGCTTGACTAGGGGTTGCACATGTGATGTCGTACCCCCTCCCCCTAACATGGGTGTTTTCCTTCCAAGCTGCCATTTTAATTCTGACCCGTTAGAAAGTAATTAATAAATAACCTTAATACCCATTTTGATGGTCAAATGCTCTGTAATCACACCGGGGCGCCAATGACTCGAAGATCAGGGCTACAATCCCAGTCAGGTCTACTGAGTGTTTTTTTTCTTAAATGGTTTTCCACTCTCCCTCCACATAAATGGGGATACACTTCCTCTAAATTCAACCACTCCTCACTGCACTGGATATTGACTGCTGAGGGAACTGCATAGTTACTATTGGGAAACAGCATTGTCATTTTCTTGTTTTTGTGTATTCACTCTTCCTTTAAATATAAAACAAGTTTCGCAGAGCTGGTTAGTCGATGTTGCCAGTAGCTCCTTCTTACCCCAGCACACCACCTTCCAACATAACTGAAAGCGAGGAGATTTGGCAACAGTTAAATGAGAAAGATTGAAGATAAAGTTTTTCTCCATAAGACCTGTAGTTTTTTCAGAGGTGATATTGAGTGTAAAAACATTAGCATAAATAGTAGTGTGTGTAATCGGACACCCAAACTCGGTCGGTAGCGTGTCTGCCTACTGAGTTAAGGGTCCCGGGTTTGATTCCTGGCATGGCTGAAAAATTTATCATTGGTGAAATATGGGTTTATCCTTTCACAGTGAGGACTTAACGGCTGGGGACTGGATGTTGTGCCTGTCCTAATCTTAATTTAGAATATAAGGCATATGAAGCTACAACAGATCTAGCAAGCCGGTAGTGGAAAATTTATGGCTTGAGTAAAAAACTTACCCAGACCACAAGCTTGTAACAGTCATAGATGTAAAGTAAAGTTCATGTTTGTAGCGAGACGTACTGACAGTCAGTAACCTTTGTGTTGAATGTGTCATCAAGAAAACACTTAGGATTGAAAGTTGCCTTTGAATAAAAGAGTTAAGGAATGTATTTTTCCTGCCATATCTTACTACCCAACTTGGTTCTCCACTGCTGTATTGAGGTCAATAGAACTTATTTTTTTAAAAAAAGTGTACACTAATTTCTAGGAAGAGCGAGAAAATACACCCAGCTTAGGTTTAAGCCCCAACATCCCTTCAATGACTAACCAGACTAGACCAGTCAAACCATCAGTCTGCGTGCCCACCAATGCTGCTAAGAGAACTGCTTCTTCACTGTTTTGCTATATCAAATGTGTTCTGTTGCAGCTCTTGAATGCATCCTACACTTATTTTGCACTTCTCAACCAACTAAACGCTTAAAACAAGCAAGCGCTACAGTGAAACCATCAGGCAGACCGGACACAGCCGTTTAGTTACAGGGTAGTTTTTTTAGGGACACACAAAGTTTTACCACAAGTAAAATTTAATGAACTTTTTTATTATTTTTAAGTAACAGCCATTACAATCAGCATGCAATTCATCATTTACAGTACATCAATGTTAATTCTATGTTTTCAATGATGTGCGTTACTTCTTTACTAAAGTTGTGCACAGAAAAACAATTACTTGTGAGATGGGAAAGATTCTCAAAATAGTTTAAGGAAGCCCACAAAAGTCTAAAAATATTTTATGTGTAAAAATTTGATTACAAAATTCATCATTTCTTTGAATAAATTTTAGTTGTATTTTATTCACAACACAAGTTTTTTTTTTTTTTTTTTTTTGTACTTAGTGCTTTAAGACAATTTTTTTCGTCTGTTCTATTTTGAACTGTGTTTAGTCTTATCAGTACTAAATGGAATATGAACCAATCTTTATTATATTAGAGTATCAAGCTCATATTCATACAAAGTATGTTTCACTATTTTCTGTTTTTAACATCTACAAAACAGTTTTCAATCATTCACAACAAAATGTTTTTGAGAACGTTCCCATTTCAGAGTAAAATTCAATACACACACACACACGTGTGTAAATATAAATTTGGTACAGTTTTTTCATACAAAATATTTAGAATGTTTGATTGCTAGACATATTATATTTGGTCAAGGCCGGACTTGTTAAAAATTTGTTTTTCTCGAGACTATTATCTGCATTGCTGCATAAGCTGGATGTCCTAGCACATAGCAAATTACAAACTTCTGTCAAAATAGACATCATCCTAAGCTGTCGTCTAATTTTGTTTCTATAAATGGACATTGGCATGTCTTGCGCCAAACTGCAGAGCTATGGGTTCAACAGTATGTGCTGCTGCACTGACCGACCGTTCAATTGTTATAATTACGAAGCAAAGAGGCAAAAAAACTTTTAACAATATTTCCCTGAACTTGTGTAAATGTTTGTACTTTAGTCAGTGGTGCAGTTGATATTGGGAGATATTGCCTCCCTTCCCTAAATTTAAAATGATTTGAGGTTAAAGTTTAGAATATGTGAAATTACAATTTGTTATCAAGGTTGTTACTGAAATAAACCAGCTAGATTTATTAAAAGAACTATATTTCTAAGTGACCCTTTATACTGAAAAAAAACTTGATCCTGCTCAAAATGTTTGGTTTGTTAGGCTTTTACAACTGGCAGCCATGAATAATGTTTGAGATTTGTGCAGATGGAATCCTTCGGCCATATGTCACCATTTATTCCCCCAGGAAAAATATATAACAAAACAACACAAATACTATAACTATACAAGACTTGTCCAACCCACCCCCGGCCCTTGGCCTATCGTGTGCCACTGACTTGTAAAAACATACATAAAGCCATGAAATACAGTAGGATTTAAAAATGATAATTATATCCAACATATAATAGGAGGGCTACAATACAAATATTTAAAAAAAAATTATTGTCAGAAATAATTAAATCGATGTCACAAAATATTGCACATTAATTTAAAGTGTCCCTAAACGTGCATTTATCTAGTAAAATTAACGCTCAAAGAACTTCAATGTTTTAGGTATTATTTACAAAGGCATTAAGGTTTATATTTAGATGGAACAGACTGTCTGATATTATATTTGATTCACTCATTAGGTTTTTTTTATGTATATAATTTTCAAAACATCCCAAGGAAAAAACACATTAATAACAAGTGAATTTGTGTATTGCAACAATTTAATGTCTGTATGTAAATGCAACTACTAAACTATATATATAATAAATCTGCAAATAAAACAATTAACAGAATTTTGGTCCATTGTAACACATATTTATAAATATGTTCCTTTTATTATTCTTTGTTGTTGACAATATCACTGTATGTCAACAAGTTTTCAAATGATTTACAAAATGTTACGCTTTAAAGTATTATAGCTCTGCAAGAATAATTTCATACATTTGTATATTCCTACTATTAATGTTCTAGCACCAGTGCAATTTGCCATAGTTGATTAAAAAAAAGTGTATTGCTGTATTTCTTCGATTCTAAGACAGCACTTTTTATCCTATTTAAAGTCTCTAAAAATGAAGTATGTCTTAGAATATATATAGTCTTAGAATAAGTTTTTTTTTCGACTAACGCTATCGATGGCTCAAAAGACAATATATCATAAGATAGTAAAGATAAAAATGGCTCAGAAGAACTAGAATGAATGTGAAGTAAAATGATATTGTTATTAAATTGAATTCTTTAAGGGCAGTATTACACTCAGATGTCTTATCAAACAAATAATTTTCTATAATCAAAGAAAATGATTTATTTGATTAAAAATTTGACACAGTTTTTGATCAAAGATGTGCTAATACACTACATCAAATTTCTACAATATCAAGTTTCTATAATATTATGTTATTGCAAAAATGGACTCCATATGCAGCGACTGTGACTGAGTGCGATTGTCATCTTACTTCCGCTTAAAACAAATGAAAACCTGTGAAACAACTGTGAGTTCGACCATGGGTTAGTAGACAGCACAACTTAGTCCTTGAAATAAACATGAGGTACTGTTTAGTAAATTGCATAGTGGCACAGTATTGAAAGATATTGTGTTAGTTGGTTGGCCACACTGTTACCCAGGTGACTTTGCATGCATTTACATGGAAGTTTAGATTCTACAACAATAAACTTACCTTCCTTAGTTCTGACCAATAATGGGTTACTTTTTTCTTCACATCCTGGGCTGTGCAGCCTGGCACATATTCTTTCTAAGATTTCGGGATTTCTTTAGATTTTGCCAATCTCTTATGGCGGTCCTTGTAGCTTACAAATTTAGTATCATATAAGAAAGTATTCTATTCATAATATGTAATTATATGTTTAACTGCCTCGCACATCCATGTTATTCTTTCAGTCGCCATTATCTTTGATCAAACCTTTGTTCAAAGAAATTTGACAGTATAATACCACCCCAATAAAAACATTTCTTAGATATATGGTATTTTAGAGTTTTATTTTTATTTATTTTCTTAGACTCAAGTCTTTTTTGGTGGTGATACTGAAAAAATAAGGTGTGTCTTACATTTGATGGCGTCTTAGAATTGAAGAAAAACGCTACCTGTATTTTATGATGTATACTATTAAAACTTAGTACATAATAGAAAAAAATGGTGTATTCACAATAGCATAAGAAATCAAATCAAGCACTAAATAATTTTAAAGATATTTTTGATAATCTTGTTAATTCTGGATAAGAATATGGGGAGTGTTGAGAAAAGTTTATGACTTCAAACAGATTTACTATTTTGCCTCTCCTGGGCAACAGTCAAACTTCTGCTCGACAAATCCCGACTATCAAGAATTATAAATATATATAAAATACATTCCACATCCTTGCAATTTTAGCACACATATTTTTACATATAAATAAAATAATCGACAAAATGTTATATCAACATTATAATGCACTAATGACAAATTATAAGTGGTGATGGTATATTCCCAAAATCAAAAAAACTTTGTCATCATTGTGTTTAATCCAATCATGGGGGATTGGGGGGTAGAAATATTTTGGAAGTACCATTTAAAAATCAGGTTATAAATTCTTTCAGATGTTTAGATTTTTATTTTTTGTCAGGCACAATTTAAGTTGATTTGGAAAATTTATCAAATGTACTTATGGTTATTCCGAAACATCTAGGATAAATTAGAGATAAGGGGTTAAAAAAAATTCTATGTCAACATTTGTTCATTACTAACAACGAAAAGTGCTTAGGTAGATTAGTTCATTTTTCCTTTTAGCTCGTTAATGTTTATTGTGTATTAGAATGGGTTTATAGTATTTTAAATTGTCAATTAAAATGATTATAAAATATTACATAGGCAGATTTATTGAACCAAACATAAAATAATATGTGTTTTGTTGTATTTAAGTAGCGCATGGCATGCATTTTTTTTTTACAGAGCTACACATTTTAAAATGCATAATATATATATTTAAAAAAAAAAAATTAAATTATGAAAACACACTTCAGAACTTACCATACAAGCACTTAAAAACAATATGGCTATATATGTATCTAATTGGTTTCAATGAAAAAATTATTAATAAAACATTATTCACAAATAAAATAATGTTTGTATTTAATTTGCCGGCTCATAAAATTGTCTACAAATTACACACTAATTTAACAGTCTTGGAGAGTCACAGTTACTCGACAAAGATTACTTTTTTTTTACCAAATTTTACACACACATTAAGTCACAATACAAATAAATAACACTTGATGACAACACAATAATTTTGTCTAATACTGTACCTTTTGATTACAACAAATTCTAATTAAACTAACATGGACATAGTTTTTATTAAATAAATTGTTCTTTTATCTTATTTTAAATAATATTTTTTTTTTAGCAAATCAATAACAATATGTATTATGAACTAGCTCAATGAAAATCACTTATAATATTTTAAACCACAATCGTAACCAATATCTCCATTTTTAGATTCAACACATTCTAAAAAATACATTAAAAGAAAAAAAAACTATCACTACACCTTTAATCTAAAATATTATTAAAACAATTATTTTTTTTAAATAAACAACTGATATATTCACAAGTTACCTTATCAATTGCCAAATTTTACTCTAGCTTTCTCTTCAAAATTAAGGTTTAGAAAACACCAAGAGGTATATTAATTTTCATTTTCCCAAAAATATTAAAACAAATTATTACTAACCTGGTAACAATTTGATATTTTCGCTAAATGTATGAGTTACAAATTTCTCATATGATTGTATACCAACTTAATATTCAAAATGGATTTCATTAAAGTTGATAATTTCACATTTCACAATATGTTTTCGTGAAGTTTTCCCTCATCTTAAACTTCAAATTTTAATAATCTTGGCAGTAAGGATGAGCATCGATGTCTACATCGGAGAAGTACTATTGATGTTTGAAAAAAAAAAAAAATCGTCTCTAAACAATGATGATTCTAAACCTAAGCCATCAATGTTTTAGTTTAAAAAACATCAAACCTCTTAAACTGAGAATATGAACATTGTTTAGTGATTGCTGTGATAGCCACAGTATATGATTAAGTTAACATAAAAAAATTGAAGCTGCTAGTTTTTACCCCCAAATCATCAACGTTTTAATTATTTTTTTAAACATCAAACATCATGATTAATGAGGTAATAACACTATTACTAAATTAATCTCCAAATAGAAAGATGGTTAAGATGGTTTACCAATTCGTGTTTTTACAAACAGTGGACTGCAGCAAGTGTTTTAAAATTGCTTTAATACAAATAAAAAACTACTTTGTTTTTTATTCTTTGGTTATAGTTTATTTTTTGCATCGATGTTTTTTCTATCGATGTTTATCCCTAGTTTGAACTTTGAATATACAAAAGAAAACATAGATGGTCTCAAAACATCAGTCATTCACCATCGATGGTGAAAACATCGAACATCGAAAGCAAAACATCGATGTTTTGAAATGCTCATCCTTATTTGGCAGTGGCCAAGTTAAAACAACAATAAGCAAGGTTTTTACTTTAAATTAATCATGTAGATGCATTAGGGAACTATCAAATTATTTTCAGAGATTCAAACCCATCTTCCTCAAATAGTTGATCAAACTGCTTGCCATAATAGAACCTTGATTGGATAAGAACCTGTTAGAAATAAATATCATGTGACCTTTAAAAGGACCACTACTAACTAAAATAACCATACAATTTTAATACAAATAGAATTCATTTCTTGTAAAGTAAAAAGTACAGCGCAAAACGAGAACATTAAACCACATTTACAACAAACATTACTGGTGCATCGTCGACTAGCCATGGATTCACACGCTCTAAACCAATCAAAAGATTTCACCCCATCAGTGTGACTTGTTCTGCTTTAGTTCAATTATTTGAACTTGGTCTGTTCCGCTCGATTACAACCAATTAAATATAGAAACCAACTGGCTCAAGACAGTGCACACACACTATATAATTAGAGACAATCAGACAGCTGCATCTACTTTTGTGAGATTTGAAATAGCTTGTTAAATGTTTATCAACTGGAAAATAAAATATGTTGATAGTCATTAAGTTAGATTGATATACAAAGCATCATGGGTCAAAATATATTTTCCCTAGTGTGCGTGAATCACTGGATCAATCAATTATGATTCTCATTTATTTTTGGCAAACGTGTGAATCGAGCTCAAATTGACGCAACTCTAGTTTACTGACAAATTCAAGATTCCTTATAATACTGAACGATTAAATTTAACGTTCCTCTAAACCTATGTGCCCTTCAATGAGGTAACCCTTTCCCCCTATTGCCCCTGTGAAAAAAAACCCTAGACTGGGTTCTTGGCGGCAAGGAGCCCCTTGGCGCGGTCCTCCTTGACGTATATCATCTTGCCTAGGCTCTTCTTGGCCTTGGCCTTGGCGACAGTCTTGGCGCGGTGCTGCTTGAACTGGCGGTACCACTTCATGGCTGGAAGGATGATGAGCAGGGCACCGCACAAGACAATGAAAAGACCGGATAGATAGAATGACATGTCATAGTCTCCAGAGATGTCGTAGAGCCAACCTGGGTGATCGACAAAAGAGAGAACATGGTGGTGGGTGGGGTAAAATATGCACATTCCTGCAGGAAATTACTCCCTTGAATGAAAATTAAAGATGGAAATCTCAATTCCTTAAATTTTAGGGAGAAGGCTTAGGACTACATGGGGGGAGGTTGCTTGTGCGGTCATCAAGGTGGATTGGAGGGAGAAGACTCAGAACTAAATGGGGGTGGGGGGGGTTTGCTTGTGAGGTCGTGGAGGTGGATTGGAGGGAGAAGACTCAGGACTACATGTGGGGGGGGGGAGTGGAGGGAGAAGACACAAGACTACATGGGGGGAGGTTGCTTGTGCGGTCATCAAGGTGGATTGGAGGGAGAAGACTCAGGACTAAATGGGGGTGGGGGGGTTTGCTTGTGAGGTCGTGGAGGTGGATTGGAGGGAGAAGACTCAGGACTACATGTGGGGGGGGAGTGGAGGGAGAAGACACAGGACTACATGGGGGGAGGTTGCTTGTGCGGTCATCAAGGTGGATTGGAGGGAGAAGACTCAGGACTAAATGGGGGTGGGGGGTTTTCTTGTGAGGTCGTGGAGGTGGATTGGAGGGAGAAGACTCAGGACTACATGGGGGGGGGAGTGGAGGGAGAAGACAGGACTACATGGGGGGAGGTTGCTTGTGCGGTCGTCGAGGTGGATTGGAAGGAGAAGACTCAGGACTACATGGGGGGGGAGTGCTTGTGAGGTCGTCGAGGTGGATTGGAGGGAGAAGACTCAGGACTACATGGGGGGGGAGTGCTTGTGAAGTCGTCGAGGTGGATTGGAGGGAGAAGACTCAGGACTACATGGGAGGAGGCTTCTTGTGAGGTCGTCGAGGTGGATTGGAGGAAGAAGACACAGGACTACATGGGAGGAGGCTTCTTGTGAGGTCGTCGAGGTGGATTTGAGGAAGAAGACATAGGACTACATGGGAGGAGGCTTCTTGTGAGGTCGTCGAGGTGGATTGGAGGAAGAAGACACAGGAATACATGGGAGGAGGCTTCTTGTGAGGTCGTCGAGGTGGATTGGAGGAAGAAGACACAGGACTACATGGGAGGAGGCTTCTTGTGAGGTCGTCGAGGTGGATTTGAGGAAGAAGACATAGGACTACATGGGAGGAGGCAGCTTGTGCGGTCGTCGGGTGGTCTTCAAGGTCTGTGATCCTCGTTAATCAAAATCAAATTTGATTTCCTTGCCTTTACTATCTATACTTTCTATTATTCTGTTATATTTGGAAGAAGTTATGGGAAAGATGGATAGAAACATATAGAAACATATAAAAAATATAACAAACACAATATGGCTTTTACAATAAAAAATAGAACCCATTTTACAAAGCTGCCATTTGGAGAAAGAGGTAGTGATTGCCTCTTGAAGAGAATTGATCGTTACCACCCAATCCCCCGACTTAGGTTTCATTCTATTGGAACTCATCAGAGAGGGAGTGGTTTCTTTTACATGTTCCTATATAAGGGTCCTATTATTCTTTAACAATGTTCTTTTTATCTCCTTTAATTTTTTGTTTCCTCTTTTAGGAAGTTGTGTTGCACGTTTCACACTCCCTCCTGATGAGTTTTGATAGAATGAAACCTAGGTTGGGAGATTGGGTGGTAATGACTGACTTTCTTAAAGAGGCAGCCATTACCTCATTGGCCAGTGGCAGCAGTGTAAAGTAAGAACTGTGTTCTTTTCATTGTAAAAGCCATATTGTGTTTGTTCCCTTTATATGTTTCTATCCACCTTTCCTGTACCTTCTTCCAAATATGTATTAAAAACTACCTGAAAAAGATATAAAATAGAAGATTTAAATGTCTCACGAGTATTTATTTTAACCTCTAACAAAGACAGACATGTATTATTTTCAAGTGTATTTAAAAAAATTACAGTTATAATTTGAATCTCTTGTTTAGTGCAGTGTCTTGCTACCCATTCAGGCTAACTGAACTTTTTAACTTCGATAGTGGGATAAGGATGAGAATGGTGAAGGGGAAATGTATCTGCATTCAAGTAGAGAGGAAGAAGGAAATACTAACCTCATGAATTGGCCGGCTGTCACAAGGAGTAACAGGAGTACATGAGATAGTAGAGGAAGCAAGGGTGAGATGGTATGGGCATTTAATGAGGATCTAATAGGAAATAATCTCAAGGAGAGTGATGTAGAGGAAGTATGTAGCGGAAATACTAGAAAGGAGAGATGAAAGAAGGAATTAACAGCCAGAGTGCGACTGGGAGGAGAAGAATGGAAGCAAAATAATGAGCAAGAATGGTGGAAGAAGAGAGAAATAGAGAGTAATTTTATGAAACTGACCCAATCAAATGCCGAAGACAGTTGATGATTTTAAAAACTATGTTAAAAAAGTTTAAAAAAAACCACACCCAATGCTTATACATCAATCTTGGCATTGATATGATTGCCTGTGACGAACAAGTCAGAGTTTGAATTCCAGCTAGGTGTAGAGAGATAAATTTTTTCGTCTAGATGGTTTACCAATCTCCCTCCTCGCAAATGCAGAGGCTACCTTCTCTAAATCTTATCTTCTTCACGTAATTACAAAGAGTCCAAATGGATAGTGATACGAGATGCAAAAAAAATAATTATTATAATGGTCTGTGGTATAGTAATAGTCTGGGGTCTGGTTGTTGGATTTGTTCTGTTGGAATACTTAAAAAAAACAGCATAATACATTTTGCTGTGTATTAAAAAATATCTTTAGTGAGTTTTATTTTTAAGCCAATGAATCTTTAAGAACATTTCGGATTCCAAAGACATCTAGCCAAGAGAGGATAAGTAAAACTGTGTGAGCACACTCGACTCACCCGCAAGTGGAGGTCCAATTAGGTTGGCGATACCCTGCACCAATAAGAGCAGACCGTAAGCGTTGGTGAAGCGGTCCAAGGAGATCAGCTCCACCAGGATGATGGACGCCAAGCAGTAGTTGCCGGCGATGCTGAAACCAAAGATGCCGGCGACAGTTGCCAGCCCCGCGTACGATGTAATCAACGGCACCACCATGGTGGCAAAACCGCACATCGCCATACTCGCGGCGTACACCACGCCGGCGTTGATCCAGGGCTGGTCGCCTGCCCAACCCAGGAAGATCTGGAACCGGACAGAACAACAGAAGAGTATTAACTGTAGAGTTGGGAGAGTGTGCGACACAAGAGCTGCTGTAAATGGGAAGCACATATTGTGTTCTTGTTCTGTTAAAGATGAGTTTCATTGCACAATTGCATAATTTGAAAACATCCATCGTGATGTTAATCTCAAAAGATCTGTTTTATCCACTAGGAAAATTAAACACATGGGTAATCAATTGTTTCTAGTTTGTGTGGCAAAGCATCATGGGTCAACATATATATCTGCTAGCGTGTGAATTTCTGTGACACTAGGACATATTCTGCTCATTAATTTTGGCAAACATGTGAATCAAGTCTTTCATATGTTAATTTAAATATCATCTGCCGACCTGTTGAAACTATGATCTCTACATGTACCACCGGGTGACCTGTTGCAACTCTGATCTCTACATGTACCACCGGGTGACCTGTTGCAACTCTGAACTCTACATGTACCACCGGGTGACCTGTTGCAACTCTGAACTCTACATGTACCACCGGGTGACCTGTTGCAACTCTGAACTCTACATGTACCACCGGGTGACCTGTTGCAACTCTGAACTCTACATGTACCACCGGGTGACCTGTTGCAACTCTGATCTCTACATGTACCACCGGGTGACCTGTTGCAACTCTGAACTCTACATGTACCACCGGGTGACCTGTTGCAACTCTGAACTCTACATGTACCACCGGGTGACCTGTTGCAACTCTGAACTCTACATGTACCACCGGGTGACCTGTTGCAACTATGATCTCTACATGTACCACCGGGTGACCTGTTGCAACTCTGATCTCTACATGTACCACCGGGTGACCTGTTGCAACTATGATCTCTACATGTACCACCGGGTGACCTGTTGCAACTATGATCTCTACATGTACCACCGGGTGACCTGTTGCAACTCTGATCTCTACATGTACCACCGGGTGACCTGTTGCAACTCTGAACTCTACATGTACCACCGGGTGACCTGTTGCAACTCTGATCTCTACATGTACCACCGGGTGACCTGTTGCAACTATGATCTCTACATGTACCACCGGGTGACCTGTTGCAACTCTGATCTCTACATGTACCTAGAGAACAGTGGACCAACAAAGAGGAGTGTTACAGCTTCAATTTATTTTTTTATGTCTATATTTTAAATTTAACATTTATATAATAACTAACAACTTGCGTTTTAATATTTAACTTGTAACCATTTCAACTTATTATATTTTACATTTTATCTTATTTATTGTTATTCTACTTTTAATTTTTTTTTTATTCAATTTCTTAGAAAGATATTTTCAAATGTAAATTAATAACAGACTCGACCTTAAAGTATGAGTGAAGAATGACCTTGAGCACAAGACTAATCGTAGATAGCTTAGTGCCAGAGCATTGACGTGCTAAGCCAAAAGTCCCAGGTTCGATTCCTGTGTCCAGGTCTAACTTGTCCAGGTGTAACTTTTCAACTAAATTAAACTAACATTTCATTAAATGATTTTGTAACTAAGGTGTCACATTTAAAACATTATAGCTTCCCACATTTCATAAGTCTTAAGAATTGATTATTTGCAAAACCTACGTAAAGCGTAAGAAAATAATTGAAATCATTTCCTTGATTATTAATATAGACGCTCATGACCAGGGTCGCTTTATCTATTAGGCCGACTAGACAGAGTGCCTAGAGCCTACGAACCTTTTATGGCCTACAATATTTTATTTATTTAAAATATTTATTTTAATATTTAAATGACTAAAACAATCATATGTAATCACGTTTCTCAACAGCCTCAGCAATACAATCACACTAGTGTAATAGGGTTATGTTGTTAAGCGTAGTTGCATTGCACGTATCGCAGACCCAGGATATTGTGTCAACAGAGGTTCAGAGGTGTTCACAGTGCATTCAAATTTGTATTTTCAAGATTTATTAATTTTTTTTGTGCTTGCAATGGATGAAATTAGTAAAAATATCTGACACAGAGGAAAAGTGCCTCGGGCCTACGAAGGTATTAAAATGGCCCTACTCATGACTACATATTCTTAAAATGTTTTCTAATCAAAAATGTTCTACATTCAGAGTTTATTCTTTCAGCTATGGCCGCAGTATTTAAATTGAGTACAACGGCACACGCACATTTTAAATATACACTTTTCCCACCCTTTCATTTCATCATTTTCATGATAGCCAATAAACATGCAGCAAGGGTTCCGACTTAAAGCCAGCCCCTCCTCCCCCATCCAAATCAGTTCTACCAAGCACTCTTACCTCGCCCACCATGTTGAGGATTCCCAGGTAACTAATCAGGTAGGAAGCGTCGTCGTTCTCCATACCCATCTCGATGGCCTTGTCTGTGAGGAAGACATAGGGGACGTGGTACCATGAGTACAGGAGGAAGTTGGAGATCGCAAACAGCACGAATTGGATGTCCGAGAAGTGGCTGAAATCCACCATGTCGCTCAGCACATCTAGCACGTCCCACAATGACGTGTACCACTGAGAAAATTATAACATATCATGTTTATATATATGTGATGACTTTAGATACAATGACACAACCTGACTTACTTCCAGGACAAACAACACACTTTATGGCACCTGGACTAAATGCCAGTCTCCTCTCGTCTAGTTTGCCTATGACGGGGAGGTCAAGCTTCGAATCCTGGTCAGGCATAATTAAAGTGGTTATTTCAAAATGATTTCCCACTCTCCATCCAACCGAATTTCCTTTCAAACTATACTTTACCTATCCTAAGCCTATTAATAAATTATTTCTTTTTCACCGCGTCTCACTGTACACGTACGCATGTGCTACAAGCACTCTTCTAGTGTCAGGGCTACTTTATTAGACATAATTATGTTCGATTTTTAATGACACTTCCGCGAAGGTTTATTACGGTGCTCTCTTCAGGTTGCATCCACACCCGATTCCACCGTGAACGTTAGAGGCCGAGAGGCTTACAACACATCTCACAAGGCGACTAGGACCTGGCAGTGCCGCCAACCTATTCTCACAAGATAAGGTTTACTACACATGTGTACTAATTATGATGTGTCAAAGATAATGAAGGTATAAGATTGAAAAAAGTGTGCCCAAATTTGCACAGAGGATTGGAAAAACCAGGCTCAGTACACCCAAGTGGGAGCCGAACCCTGATCTCTTTACCATCGACAGTCCAGTCTAATATGAGAGTTAACGCTTTTAGACGATGCGGTCGCCAAAGTGGGTACTAGTGTAATTAAATGTGAATAGCCCAGATGGCGGTTAGATGTAGATAAAAATGTATAGGACACAACAAGCATAATCCGGCACATTACCTTTATCACTATGTAAAGGTTAACGAACTCATTTAAAAAAAAACATTTTTGACTACAGCCGAGAATCCAACCAGAAGCCATTCAGAAATTAAACCTTGACATTTCTTTAAATGACAGTCAAGCATACACAACAGATGATTAGGTTCCTGTTATCATCAACATTATAGGTTCAGCCCTGCTGTCAGTAGCTTAAACTTATGGAACATGATGATGTGGAGTGTCAAGTAAATGCACAAGCATTTGCCTTGATTAAGGAAGGGAAACCCAATTGTTAGAATAACGCCTTTCCGTGAGCTGAATCTGGTACGTTAACCATGCAGCCAGTAAGGTTTTCAACTATGTCTAGTTTAACAAACAAGTGACAAATATTCTTTTAATAGTTTAACCTCAAATGTAAATCTCACATTTTTTTTTCTAAACAAGTTTATAAAGAATAATATATTAACAAAATGTGGATGTTGAAACATTAGTTAATGAATAAATCTCATATTCATAATTTAAATTTATTTATAAATTTGACTATATAAATTTACACATGGACAAAACACACATGAATCCTCTACATTTTGAGTTCCAATCTAATTAGCTAAACTTAATAAAGTAGAGTTTTCATCAAATTAATTATATCACTTTTTCACCTTGATTATATAATGCTAATAATTATCTAGTTTTACTTGTTAATTATTGTTTTATTTTCAAGAATCTGTAAAAATGTTACCAACAAATTCATTTGGTGTACCCTATCTAATACAGATCTTGAGGTAGTTTTTTTAATAAATTAAACAATGCTTCAACATTATTAGTCTATATTTATAATATTTTATGTTCCTAGTAAAATAAATATGATAGAAGTGTAGAGAATTGAATCGTGAATAAAAGTAAAAACATTAAAACATATTTACAAATACTTCAATATTTGTAGGCTAAATTTGTGTTAGTGTTTAAACTTTTGTTTGTGCTTCATTTTTCTACAATTCTTTTATCATATTTATTTAATTACAAATAATTGTTTAATGCACTCCATTTCAGACATATTAGTTTAATATTTAAAAATTTAATGAATAACTTTTTCAAAGTTAAAGCATACACAGTTTTAAAAGAGGAATTAAAATGGCATTTCTACGACTATCTATTTTACCAACGAAGATTCGAGTGCACAAAAACTACGCTAATCTCATGCATCCGCGCAGATCCAGAACATTCTTGAGGCAATTGATTAAAAGTGTTTTGTTTAGTTTAATATGCAATTTCTTAAATCCGGGTGAAATTACACTACAAACTTAGCGTGCAAGTCAAAACAAGGCTCACATCCTGCATTCAAACAACTGTTTTTTTTATAAAGTCCATTACAAAATATTTTGTGTAAGCTTTTTGATTTATTGTGGAGTGTCCGCCCATGCTTGAGGTCAGTGCCAATCAAAAATAATACCATAGTAAAAATGCATTTTGGGGTCTGTGTGTTTTAATTTGGGGGTGTAAATTTATTACTCATATATTTTGAATATGGGGTTATTTTATGACTTATCTACAGGGTTGGGTGAGAATGGTTTCACAAAATGCACCCGAAATAGCACCGAGATTAAATGAGGAAATCACAACGACAAATCCGCGTGCAGCAATAGCAACAAATTTGTGGGCAGGAGAATTTGTGTATGGGAAACCACAGCGACAAATCCATAGGTAGAAAACCACCTTCGAGTGCACCTGGCTGAGATTCAAACCCCAAACTCGTCATCGTCAATCCAGTCTATGGTAAGCTTGACGCCTTAGACTGTGTGGCCACTGATGCAAGTAAAATTTGTCAATTAGTTCAAATGTTATAAGAGGCAGAGAGCACTCACATAACAATTTTTTTAATTGAATGGTAAAAGGTTAAAAACTTAATTATAAGAACATACGACCAGCAGATTAACTCTCATCATAATTTACTAAATGGAAGGATTCTTTCAAAATAAAGATGCTTGTAGATAAATACTGGAGGTAGTTAGTCGGTAAGTCAAGTTATAAAACCTGCTTTGCAAGCCAAGAATATATTCAAGCAAAGATTGCATGAAACACAACCTGCTTGAATAACCCTGCTTGAATAAACCTGCTTGAATAAACCTGCTCGAGTCCAAAACTTCTTTAAGAGAATAACGTACCTCACTCCCCTGAAACGTAAACAGAGAAAGAAAATTACAAAACATGACAGAAAGACAAGTGCAGACAAAACTAAGAAGAGCACAGGGTGGAGAATAAATGAAAATATATTTTTAAGACTTCTATACTCTTAATTTTAAAATTATATGAATAATATATATATTATATTAATTGGGGTTTAAAACTGTGTCCTGCATACAATCAAAGCAAGGACCTTTTCAATGAATGTGTGATCGCTCAAGATACCTAGGTCACAAACAACGTTAACGGGGGACACACGTCCCGTTACATTATGTCCCCCAATATTCTCTTTTATTAGTACCGTAAATGAAACAAGTGCATTTTTTATCCAGATAGTTGAAAATTAACATTTGGAAAAGTGCCTAAATGATTGGCTAACTTTTTATATGAATAATATAATTGATTCTGTTATCATATTCTTCATTTTATTTATTTGGAATGAAATAATCATTATCAAATTAAAATGTGTTTGTTATGTCCACACCAATAATTGAGAGCTAATGACGTCTATGACCCAGGTTGTTATTTATGTCCCCGCAGTCTGCCAAGATTCTAATAGAAGAATTCAATATTTTCAGTTTTGAACCAAATCCAAATCTTGCTTTTCAACTTTAACCAAACATGAATCAAACATTAAGTTCTGGAGGCATAGTTTTCACATCTGATTCAAGTCTTATATCACTTTTTAGGAGAATGTTTATAATAGTTTAGAAACAAAAATATAAATAATATTCATCACAATTTTACTTTTTACTTTTCACAAACCGATTCAAATGTATTATTGCGGGATGTCTACCACAAGCAGAGGTTCAAATTTTTAAAATTAGTAGGGGGATAATTCTCGTACACAAACACGTGCATCTTGAAGCCAGAATTTTAAAATCAGGATTGGATTTTTTTTAAATCAATTAAAAAACTGGGTTAGAAGAAATAAAATATAAAGTTTTTTTTAATTCTGTCAGTTAAAAGCAAAGATCATTGTTGCCCAGGGTAACCATGCAATACATTGTGTGGTTACCCCAGGTAACTCCAGGTTCTTTTGCTAGTCCCTAATAATTATTCATCAAAGTATTTACGAAAGGAATCTAAACTAAAATTTAATCCATGAGTCTTCAAATCAAATATTTCCATTTTTTAATGTAATCTGAATCCAATATGAAGTTAAAAAGAATCATATTTAGATCCAGAATTTCTCACAGGCTAAGTGAATATACTGAATACAGATGTTCGCATACATAAACCAGTTTTACCTTTCTGTGACTTGGAAGATGGGAAGTGAGTCTTGGAAACGACATTTAGATAGCTCTTTCCATAGAGCCAAAGGTCCATTGTTCAAATCCCTGTCTAGTACATATTTACAGTAGAGTCCCTACTAACTGAGACACGATAATTCAAAGTTCTGTATTATCCAAGACACGATCATACAAGGTTCCGTAGACACGATCATCCAAGGTTCTATACTATCCAAGACATGATCATACAAGGTTACATACTAACAGAGACATGATCATACAAGGTTCTGTACTATCAGAGACACGATCACACAAGGTTCTCTACTATCAAAGACATAATCATCCAAGGTTCTGTATTATCCAAGACATGATCATCCAAGGTTCTGTATTATTCAAGACATGATCATCCAAGGTTTTGTATTATCTGAGACATGATCAGTCAAGGTTCTGTTTTATTTGAGACACAATCATCCTAGGTTCTGTATTATCCAAGAAACAATTATCCAAGGTTACATATTATCTGAGACACGATCATTCAAGGTTTCACATTATCCAAGGTTCAATATTATCTGAGACACGATCATCCAAGGACATGATCATTCAAGGTTCTGTATTATCTGTGACACAATCATCCCAGGACATGATCATTCAAGGTTCCATATTATTTGAGACACGATTATCCAAGGATATGATCTTTCAAGATTCCATATTATTTGAGACACGAACATCCAAGGTTCCATATTATCCAAGGTGTTAACACAATTTGTGTTTCTTGAGAATCGTTTATGAAATGATCCTCATTAAACTGGTTCAGTCGTATAGTATGAGTGGCATAGTGACTCATCAGGTGATTCATAGTTTCCACTTTACTGTGGCGCTTCATTTAGTAGAATCAGTTGCCTGCCACTGAGCGTTCTGGCAACAGCTTATTGATTTGTCGTGATTATTTTTGTTTTTAGCTATGAGAGCTTAGTGCTTTCAAATTTAGTGCTGTGCATTTTATCTATGGCAAGTTTCTAATCAAGAATCTAAATAAAAGCAGTAAAGTTGTTAGCATGGAGAAAGTTGACCTCGGTAGTCTTGGGGCAGATTGCTCTCTTCAGGACCTGATGTTCGTGAGTTCAAACCCAGCCAGGGTTAAGTGACTTTTCTTGAGCAATAAAAGTTAGCACAACTTCCTTTGAAAGGGGAAGTAAAGCCGTCAGTCCCATCTCGAGTGTATCATGTAAAAGAACCCTGAAAGGTATGTTAAAATACCTTACCTAGCCAAACTGGCAGGCCTTTTCATTCTCGTTCACAGAAATTCTCATGTACTGATATAATCAGTCAATTTAGAACGTAAAATTTAATACTTCAAATTAATAATAAATTTAATAATAGTAAGAAAACAAAAACTTTGTATTCCGTACTACCAGAGTTTTGTTTATCCGAGGTCACCTCGGTCACGCTAACCTTGAATAGCTGGGGCTCCAATGTATTCAAATTAATATTTCTAAATTAATGAGACAATACACATATTTTGTAATCAAAAGTTTTGTTTTATTATCCTTAGTAGAATGGCTATCTAAAGGCCTAATCTATGGGAAAAGTCAGAGGAGTAGTAGGAAGAAATTGCGCCAACATTATAGTGGTAAAACTATCCTGTGGGGAGCTGGTAGCCGGGGCCAGATTTAGAGCTGTGGAGAGCCCGGGGCGATAAATAATTAGAGGCCCATAAAATTAAACAAATATTTTTCTTTGCAACACTTGGACATTATCACTTTTTCTTTAAAAAAATAACTGGTTAAAATCTAAATATTAAGGATATTATTTGAATAAGGGAATATTGTCATCGTGGTCAATTATATTTGTTTGAAACACCAAAACCCTAGGAAAATGCACTAGATAAAAAATACCAGAATGTCGTACATACTTTGTGTCTACACCCCACTCGCACAAAGAGTTCAGGAAACTCTGGTGATATGATGGGGATAATTCAAATAATGAAGATTTTTTTTTTTAATTCCTTGTGAAACAAACAACTAGATTTCCTAGAATCTAGGGATGTTATCTTCCCAAAAACAGTTTGTGAGGGCCCCTGGGCAGTCACTCCTTTCACCCTCACTTAAATCCAGCCCTGTTGTTTTTTTCAAAGATTTTAATCTTGGCCCCCTCCAATTGTGAGCCTGGCTCCTTAGACCCCATGACCTTCAATGTGATTCAAACTTTATACAGGTAGCCACCATAGAAATTTATAGTTGACCATGGAGATTTTTTTTTAACAAATATTATACTATAACATTTTATTGGGATATATTTTGCAAATGTAAGCCGTAGCTCTGACAATTGCATTCCCGCCCTGCAAATGATATCGAGATAACATGTTGTATCTTTGTTAATACACGATTATTTTTAAACTCTTTGTGTGTTGAGGTGCTATTTCCAGATTATTTAATCAAGTTGTTTTGAAGAAATTTCTTACAGAGCCTTATTTTCAAAAAATTTTGTTTTCTCCAACTCCGGCAAAATTAAAAATTTGTGTATTTTCCACAAAAAAAATATCTTTTTTTTTTTGTACAGAATTCATCATCATCAATTTTATTTTCTTAAAGTGTATTGTGCAAGATGTAATTTACAATTTCATCCTAGTGACTTTTCTCAAATTATATACAAAATCACTCCAATCAGCAACTTTATAAAGTACCTGGTTGACTATTCAAAAATTAAAAAATATAATTAAGAAACTTAATGTGATATGAAATTATAGTAAAATATTTTTAGTATATTGATGTTAATTTTTATTTTCAAATCAATCATCAAATACCAGTTGGACCAATATTTCCACAAGATAATTTCTCTTTTCAGAAACGATTAAATGACTTTGATAGTTTGAAATGTTCATTAGTCATTAAAATAAAAGATTAACTTTTGTTACAAAGTGCTCTTCATGGTTTTTATAGTGTGTTTGAATGTCATTATTACATGGTTTAAGACACAAAAGTTTTTTACGGGTATAATTAATATTAGTAGGTATAGTCTAATTTAATATTATATTGTGATTTTTGTTTTGTCAGGGGAAAAAAAATCTTGTTTATTTGAAAGAATATGGCTTTATTGATTTAATGTTAAAAAAAACCATTTGCCTTTTCCCTTTGGGAGACTTCACCAGGAATCTCCGAAAGAGTACTCTCTCCTTCCCCCTCCTCCCCCCCTTCCCCTTCACAACCCTGAAATATGGAATGACATGTTTTTTGTTGAATGTAAAGTTAAGGATTCATAATGTTTCCTAGCTTTTGAAACTAGAGTTCAACTTGAAAGAGATTTCAAAATTTTTAAAAAATTATAATTTAATTATTTATTTTGTTTAGTAAATTTTTAGGCTGCCAGGAAGATCACCAAAGCTCACCTCATTTTTTTCCTGGGCGATAGTAATCATGGAGTTTCGGTAAATGTCCGGGCAAGAAGAGGCTCGGAGACGGTACCTTTTGATACTCAGCATTGCCCCTCGATAAGTCATGGAGTTCCTGAAACAAACAATACATTGGCTCAACCAAGATAGATTGTGTTACACAATCTTACATTCTCTTTCTCAAATATTTAAATGGGGTATTTAACTTGCACATTCTGAAACAACTGATTATATCAGCACGCGAGAATTTTCTAGGAGCGAGAGATAAAGGGCCTACTAATTCTGCTGGGAAATTTATTTCCACACACCTTCCAGGGTTCTTTAGACGTCCACAATTGACATAGGACCGACAGCTTCCCTCCCCCTCTGAAGGAAATTGTGCTATGGATTTTTATCGTTCAAAAAAAATTGTCAACCAGGCCTGAGCTTGAACTTACAAACATCAGGTTCTGAGGCAAACACATTACCTCTAAGACCACAGAGGTTGACCTTTCTCAAATAGTTTGGAACATAAATTTCTAAGAATTGATTATCAATCAAATACCCTTAATTTTAGAGCTAGAATTAAAAGAACAATATATCTGCCAATGTATGGATGTATAACATCGTACTATCAAGTTTTAACAAAATCCGTCATGCAGTTTTAGATTTAGCTTCAGGTTTGGACAAAGGGATGGAGGGAGTTAGAACACTCACTTTTTTTTTTTAGTTTGAGTGCAAATGAAACAAATATTTTTCATAATCTCATATTCAAAAAAAAGTTTACGATTGCAATACTTTATTTGTATGAAAAAGTAGATATATATTCCTATCCTATCAGTATGCAAACTAAATTATTTAGAGGTAGGTACTAATTGCCCTGAATCAGAAACCGTCAACATTCTTGTTTAATTTCCTCCATTCCCAAAGGTGGTCACAGAGTCTTCAAGCTCGTAATAGATTGGATTGCCAGTAAAGGAGGTCAAGGTTCAAATTTTGGCTAAGCATAATAAAGCCCGTGTTAAACCAAATGTGATATGCCACTGTGATTTTACCATACCTCTACACACTAATGCTTGTGTATTCTCCTAAGCCTTGCGAATTACAATTTTGGACTAAGAGATGGTACACTCAAATCTAGGAATAGGACATGCTGGTGGACTCATTTTGGGGCAAAGGCAACAGACGTGTCAAAAGACACAATACTTATCATTTTAATAAATATAACACCCCCCCCCCCCCCCTTCAATGGCCACATGGTCTAACGCGCTACTCTCGTGTCAGACTAGACTGCCGATGACAGGAAGATTGAGGTTTGAATCCTGTCCAGGTATACCAACGGTGGTTTTTCTAAAGTGGTTTTCCGCTTTCCCTTCATGTAAATATAACCTTCCTAATTCCTAAAACCATTAGTGTGATTAGCTATTACATTAGCGTATAATCCAAACAATGAGTAAGGCATGGCGCTAAAAAAAAAAGACATTTAGTAAATTTTAAAGGATTCGAGATTTAAAAGAAAATTCTAGATTCAAAAGCACAAAAGTAATGGGTTTACTTATCTCTGTATTTAAGGCCCTAGTGTAGTCTAAGAGAAATTCCTAAATGCCAGAAAGCAAGTGGGTTTATAACGTTCCTGGGTGAAGCTGTCCGGCAGTAGAACAAAGAGGGGAGAAGGAAAACACAAATACAATACAATTTGTGTTGTGACACCTCCTATTAAATGACATCATTCTATCCACAAAGATCCATTCTACGCTCCTATACCAGTGTGTTGTGACCCTCCTATTAAATGACATCATTCTATTCACAAAGATCCATTCTACGCTCCTATAAGTGTGTAGTGACCCTCCTATTAAATGACATCATTCTATTCACAAAGATCCATTCTACGCTCCTATACCAGTGTGTTGTGACCCTCCTATTAAATTACATCATTCTATTTACAAAGATCCATTCTACGCTCCTATAACAGTGTGTTGTGACCCTCCTATTAAATGACATCATTCTATTTACAAAGATCCATTCTACGCTCCTATAACAGTGTGTTGTGACCCTCCTATTAAATGACATCATTCTATTCACAAAGATCCATTCTACGCTCCTATAACAGTGTGTTGTGACCCTCCTATTAAATGACATCATTCTATTCACAAAGATCCATTCTACGCTCTTATAACAGTTACTTTTCGCTTCCCGGATTTTAACTCTTAATGATCAACAGAGATTTGTATTTTTTGAACTTTTCAAAGGGAAAAATTTCAACTTTCAAACTAAGTTTACAAGTTTATATATGTATTGGGTCATAGAACATAGTTTTGTGTTAATTCCAGTAAACAACAAACTCGTGTACAGTACTGTTAAAGGTTTTATCGATATTTAACCTAAGTGAAACAGCTTCTTAGGCAGCCTTGTACATGTGAAGGTCTTAAGGGCCGTATGCAAGAACATAACTCCGATGTGGATGCTAAGTGGACACGAGTGTGGGTTTGCTTACATCATCATAGGTTAAAAGGTGGACCGAGAGTGTTCCCAGGACCACAATAGCTGTCCACTAAGCATTCACTAATGTTCTTGTATAACGCCCCTTAATTTGGGGTTCAGGTAAGGACATCCAACACAGGGGGGAGGTCTGTCAAGGTACCTGTGCATCCTGATGTCCCTGAGATGCGCAGTCGTCATCTTTTTCTCGGAGCCCGGCTGCTGCTGGAGGAGTATCAGCGCCTCCTCTCCTGTCACCTGGTTGGCCGGCTCCTTCGCCTTCTTGCTGGGAGTGACCACTACGGGCTTGCTCGGCACGGCCGGGTGGGGTATCACCACCAGGGGCGAGGGGGCGCCCTTCTCAATGAGCTTGACGGGCGCCTCCAGGGGCTGCTGCTTCTTGCCCCCTGCGGTGAAGTTTTCGTGCAGCCGCCCGCTGTCGCTGAAGCTGTGCGAGGAGATCATCAGACCAGGGTAGTTCTGGAGAAGGAGATGATACAGACTCTGGTTGTTGCTGAGAAGCTCCAGGACCTCGAACGGGACCTTCTCGCCATTACGGACGTATGTGGGGAGGTTCACAACAGAGCTGCAGAACCGGCTCAGCTCGACGGGGCCATCTTGTTTATCTGATGGCAGGACTGGAATATCATCATCATCATCGTTATTACTACTTTGCACTCTGCATCTTACTACCCGTCCGAGCTATACAATACATGTTTACACTTATGGGATTGAGAAGGTAGAATTTAGAATAAAGCTCAAAGCGCTTGCATGAAATTTGGCTTGAAGAAAAACCAGCCTTAGTTCACCTGACTGGGATTTAAGCCCGTCCAACCAGACTAAATGAGTTGTACATTTAGACTGCGTGACCACCGGTGTGGGTATAAATCTATCCTTGACTTTTTTTTTGTTCACACATTTTATATAAGATTTTTTCATTTTTTAAAATTATAGCCGCATCTCACTACCTGTTTGGGTATATACTAATCATGCTAATGTGCTAGGGACGAATAAGGTTGACATTTTAGGTGTACCCTAAATTGCGTAAAGGGAGATTGGAACACCATTTAGGAAAGAATCACCCTCAGTACACCCGACCCTAGATTCAAACACCGATCTCCACGTCATCGGCAGCCCAATCAGTTACCAGAATAACACCTTAAGGGTTTAAAGTGATTAAATCATTCGACCACCAAAACGGGTCCATACAAGATGTATTCAATGGCTTACCTTAGGAGGTAAGTACCCAGAGTGTAGGCTTAAAGGACCTGTACCCGAATTGGTGGGGAGAGGGGAGGGTAAAACCATTCCCAGTGCACCCGGATATTCGAATCGCTACCTCAGCGCCGTCAGAAATCCAGCGGCTCATGGGCTTTATCACTTTGCCCTACCTATAGGCATCGCTAACAGCCATTAATTATTGGGGGTGGAGGGAGGACAAAATAAACATAGTTCCGCTTTAGATTATAAAATAAAAATTATTTCATACCAAATCAATAACACAAATATTACTCGTAGGATCGCAAAATTAATTTTGTAATTTATGTATTAATCTAAAAATAGATTTTCAGTTTTATTTAAATAAAATCATTCACCGTTTCTTTTATGGTACCAAGATCATCCCTCTCGGGCAAATTGTCGGGATAGGGGGGGAGGGGGAACGTCCATGACATTACCGACTGGTCTCCAGAAGAAACTCCCGACAGGATAGTTCCCTAGCTGCGACTGTACTCACCCCCGGGAGGCACCCTGCCATCCTGAAGCAACACCTTGAGCTCATCCAGACTGGGGTAGGTCGGCAGGTTCTGGGACGACGTCTGGCTCGACGTCTGCGTCCTGAGGGACTGGCTCCTCGTCTTGTTTCTTCTCTCACGGTTCTTGGCCTTCCTGTCCTTCCTCAACCTCTTGGAGTTGGCCTTGGTCCACTCGAGGTCCCTCATGAGGGCGCCGCACACCGCTATGTTGAGGAACAGCCCGGCGAGGATGAGCGTCGTGCCACGCCACCCGAACTCCTCCAGCAGGTAGTGGCTGAGCGGCGCGAACAGGAAGGTGCCGATACCACTGCCGCAGACCGCGAGACCCGTGGCCAGCGACCGACGCTTGTCGAAGTAGTAGGCGACGATCACCACCGCGGCCACGTAGCACAGCGCCAAACCCACCCCTGAGACGATCCCGAACGTGAAGATCAGCAGCTCTATAGAGTTCGCGACGGAACTTATCATGAACCCGAAGGCCGCCAGGAACGCCCCAAAGATGCAGACCTTCCTGCATCCGAACCTGTCCGTGAGGTAGCTGGCGACAGGACCCGAGAGAAGGGGCATGGCCATGAAGAGGCCACCTATCCACGCCGTCTTGCTCTTCCCTTCCCTGAAGTAGTCTAGCAGCTCCACGTAGATGATGCCGAAGGTGAAGGTGACCCCGTCAGCGATCATGTTGGTGACGAACGCCGCTGCGACGACAACCCACCCGTACCCTCCGTCGGGGGCTGCGAGTCCGCGTCATCCTCTTCTTCCTCATCAAAGTCTTCGTCCTCATCCTCGTCGTCGGAGATGCTCCCCTGACTCAGCGAGGAGGAAGGACTACCACTGTTCTTGGTGACGCTCAGGAGGTTCCTACCTGAAGCATCGCCGGGAGAGTACTCCTCGTCGGACCCCTCCTCGTCGTGTGAGCCCCCGTGGGTGTCCTCATGAAACTGCACGTGCAGACTCTCCTTGGACGAGTTCCTGGAACTGAGCTCGATGGGCTGGTCGAGAGGTCTCTTCTCGGGGGTGTCTCCGATCATCTCGTTGATGACGTACCCGTTGGTCGTCTTCAAAATACCTTCTTCCTGAGGCCCAGCGCTGTCGGCTGGCGACAAAGCTGAAGATTCGCGGGTGGAATCCATGATCTTCTCCACTCCTGCAGGTCCCGACGGAACTGTAACCGGAGCCAACTGAGGGAGGTGGCGATCATACGGGGGCGGTAGCCAAGGTGCCTCCTCGAGGGGGGTTGTAGTGGGGTCTTCTAGGGGCGCTGGGGCGGCGGCCCTTGCAGGGCCAAGCACTGGAGCGGTCAGACGCAGGATACCAACACACGGCCATACGTTAGCAAGTGCAGCCAAGAAATCTCTGTGGACAGAAACAAGAGAGGGACGTTAGTGAACTCCGAACAGCTGGAGACAAGAGAGGGACGTTAGTGACTCCGAACAGCTGGAGACAAGAGAGGGACGTTAGTGAGCTCCGAACAGCTGGAGACAAAGAGGGACGTTAGTGAGCTCCGAACAGCTGGAGACAAGAGAGGACGTTAGTGAGCTCCGAACAGCTGGAGACAAGAGAGGGACTTTAGTGAGCTCCGAACAGCTGGAGACAAGAGAGGGACGTTAGTGAGCTCCGAACAGCTGGAGACAAGAGAGGGACGTTAGTGAGCTCCGAACAGCTGGAGACAAGAGAGGGACGTTAGTGAGCTCCGAACAGCTAGAGACAAGAGAGGGACGTTAGTGAGCTCCGAACAGCTGGAGACAAGAGAGGGACGTTAGTGAGCTCCGAACAGCTGGAGACAAGAGAGGGACTTTAGTGAGCTCCGAACAGCTGGAGACAAGAGAGGGACGTTAGTGAGCTCCGAACAGCTGGAGACAAGAGAGGGACTTTAGTGAGCTCCGAACAGCTGGAGACAAGAGAGGGACTTTAGTGCTCGACAGCTGGAGACAGAGGACGTTATGAACTCCGAGCCAGCCACTAGCTGGTGATCTTCCCATGCTCCGGGTCATACTGCCCGTCTGGGATATTCGCAAACTTACACTAATGAATTAGGGAAGAGGCGAGAGTAGGTATAACTTAGATAAAACGTACAACATTTACATGAAATGGAAAGTGGGAAACCGTTCAGGAAAAATCTTCTCAGTACACCAGGTCGAGATTTGACATCAATACCCCAGTCACAGATAAAACCATACAATATTGGCACCTTAGACTGCGCGCCCACCAATGCGTGCCTTTTAAGTGTCACTCTGTTAAACCGCTAGAAATGTCGCGCAGAAATTCCTAAACGGCAGAAACCAAGTGGGTTTATAACGTTCCTGAGTGAAGCTATTCGGCAGTAGGAGAACCAACAGGAGAAGAGGAAAATACAAATGATGATACAATATGTTGTGACCCCCCTATTAAATGACATCATTCGATTCACAAAGATCCATTCTACGCTCCTATACCAGTGTACTGTGAATATTAAATAACATCATTCTATTCACAAAGATCCATTCCACGCTCCTATACCAGTGTGTTGTGGCCCTCCTATTAAATTACATCATTCTCTTCCCAAAGATCCATTCTACGCTCCTATACCAGTGTGTTGTGACTATTAAATGACATCATTCTATTCCCAAAGATCCATTCTACGCTCTTATAACAGTGTGTTGTGACACTCCTATTAAATGACATCATTCTATTCACAAAGATCCATTCTACGCTCCTATAACAGTTACCTTTCGGTACCCGGACATTTAGCTCTTAGTGAACAATAGAAATATGAGAAATATGTGGATTGTTATACTTCTCAGAGGAAAAATATCAACTTTTAAACTATTTTTACAAGACTATATAATGGCTAGAGTCATAGAACATAAGTTTTGTGTTCAGTCCAGTAAACAACAAACTCATGGACTGTTAAAGGTTTTGTCAATATTCAACCTAAGCGCAACATCTGATTGGCACTATCGCAATTACCTAGACAACCCTTTAAAGTCTGTAATGAGCTGATACCAACCAACGTATGAAACACCCACTTGCTGTGTTTTGAAGGTAATTGGTCACTTAGCTAATCACTTACGGACCCACCTCTGCTCCAGACATAATCGACCAACCACAAACTTCCTTCGTTCACTAACTCCGCGCATCTCGTGATGCTGATATATCAGCGAGAGATTCTTCCACTTCAGCCCGTCCATAAGTGATATAAATAATATCCTCGGCGTTGTGTGCACACCACACACATACCCTGCGTGTGTGTGTGTGTGTTTATCTTGACGAGTTATCACATGGGCGGAACAAACTCATTCCTTGTATCGAGTTTTACATTGGAGGCAAGAGAAAATATTATTTGGTAACAGAATTTCACAGGGCTGTCCTTAGCAGAGGTGGCGTCCTCCCTGGCCAAAACTTGGTTTGCTGGATCCCCAGTTATATGTCTCTCCCGTGCTTAGTGCTTAGACTGCTTAGGTGGGTCAAGTTAAGATGCAACCCGCTTCACAAAATAGCTTCGAAATCTCCCCGTAGGGAACGTCTTCGTTAACTCTGATATTGATTATGCAAAGTTGTTAGTAGCAAATTGCAGACAAATCCCAAATACACCATTTTGATTTTTTTTAATTAACCAAAAATACGTAAATATTGAGTTTGTAGTTGTTTCATTCACAAAGGTGGGAAAAGTGAAGGAATAATTTTTGTTTTCCATCTCATAATTACTACGGTCTATGTTACTTGAGCCGGCAGACGCGCTGACCGCTCGCCTAGCCCTGCTGCGCCGACCTAGGATTGCGAGTCTCCACCAGATATTTATTACTCCTCCTTGTCGCAATACAAGATTGTCTCGCTGACAAACTTGTTGATACGAGGGTGACCTTGAGCCCGGGTTTCCAACACTATAACGTTTTATTTTCGTCCAATTTATGGCAGTTTGCCGGGACTTTAGCTTGCATAACACGGTGTCGTGACAGAACTGGCTATCTGCGACTCAGTGAAGATAGGAGGAAGAAAGCGACGCCTTTGTACGCGTGACCACCGCTTTGTTAATAGTACTAATGATAATTGTTTAAAAGATTTCGAAACAACTGAAAGGTCAGTGTTCGAATTTCAACAGGATGTGCTAGGTACTTTTTTTATTTTTTTTATTTTAAAGGTTTCCCCTTTCGCTCCACGTTATCGCGGGTATTTTCTCTCTGAGAGTCTTCCTTCCTCTTCCCTATCCCAATCTAGCTAGGACGGGTAGTAAGACACGAGGCTAGATATTATGCGAGTGCAACAAACCTAACCAAAGTAAAGTTTATTGTGTCCAGACTCCATGTTAAGAAACACCTGGTAGGAAAAGTCGTGTTCCTTTCTCATCGTGACCTGTCGACCTTGAAGATCTGAGCGGGGCAGAGCTGAGAGGTGATCAGTCTGTCATCCCTGCTCTTCTCAGACAAGAGATCAATACAGTTTTGTACTAGTCAAACTGTGGTCCTGTGGACGCTGTAGAGCCCAGTACGCACTTGGAAACATTGTTTCCCGTTCAGAGCTATGATTAAACCTTGTTTCCCTTTCAGAGTTATGATGAAACGTTGTTTCCCTTTCAGAGTTATGATGAAACGTTGTTTCTCGTCCAGAGTTATGATGAAACATTGTTTCCCATCCAGAGTTATGATGAAACATTGTTTCCCATCCAGAGTTATGATGAAACATTGTTTCCCGTCCAGAGTTATGATGAAACATTGTTTCTCGTCCAGAGTTATGATGAAACGTTGTTTCCCGTCCAGAGTTATGATGAAACGTTGTTTCCCTTTCAGAGTTATGATGAAACGTTGTTTCCCTTTCAGAGTTATGATGAAACATTGTTTCTCGTCCAGAGTTATGATGAAACATTGTTTCCCTTTCAGAGTTATGATGAAACGTTGTTTCCCTTTCAGAGTTATGATGAAACATTGTTTCTCGTCCAGAGTTATGATGAAACATTGTTTCCCATCCAGAGTTATGATGAAACATTGTTTCCCGTCCAGAGTTATGATGAAACATTGTTTCGCGTCCAGAGTTATGATGAAACGTTGTTTCCCTTTCAGAGTTATGATGAAACATTGTTTCTCGTCCAGAGTTATGATGAAACATTGTTTCCCATCCAGAGTTATGATGAAACATTGTTTCCCGTCCAGAGTTATGATGAAACATTGTTTCGCGTCCAGAGTTATGATGAAACGTTGTTTCCCGTCCAGAGTTATGATGAAACATTGTTTCCCGTCCAGAGTTATGATGAAACATTATAGAGTTCAATAATGGGTTCGTGCAGTACTTCAAAAGGGTTACTATGCAAATAAGCTTCTGACAGAACTGAAGTTTGAAGACTTGAGTTGTTTTAGAAACTTCACTCACCTGCCTGATACGAATTTTGAGGTTCTTTTACAAATGGTTGGTCCCAGGATACTTAACGACTGGCCTGGCCCACGTTGTTTTCGGCATTGTTGGCACAATGATGACAAGAAACATTGTGTTCTTTTTTGTAAACACAAAGGAAAAGTGAACAAAGTTTGCAAATGAAGACACTAAAAAACATTTTGGAAGCAATGTTTCAAAGTTTGTACTAGGCTTAAGAAGAGAGATAGAGGCATTATAGTGGAGGAAGGACTGGGAAAATAATCCAGTGTTTATTCTGAAAATTGAAAAATGACACCTGGACACGGGAATCGAACCCGGGATCTTTGGCTTAGTACGCCAATGCTCTAACCAATGAGCTTTTCAGGAATCGTCCCGTGCCCAGGGTCATTCTTCACTCATTTTTTAAGGCAAAGTCTATGATGGACGTGCGGAAATCGTCGGCTACAAATATGTGATTTTTATTATCCCGGGTTCGATTCCCATGTCCAGGTGTCATTTTTCAATTCTCAGAATATAATATCTAGATGAAGTAATCTTCACTAAAAGCATAAATAATAGCTCTGGGTATTTGATTCTTTAAAAATCCAGTGTTTAGTTTACAGTCGCTATTCTTTTAACAACACACCTCCAAATGATAGCTCTAAAATACTTTGATTGTCATCCACTGCTGCATGTGAAGTGGAACTTCCACACATACATAATACACGTCAGTTTCTCTGATGTTCTGGATCTTTAAACCCTCCTTTGGATTAAAAAAAATACAAATAAGCTTCTGACGAGCCCTCTACGGCCTAGTGGAAGGATGTTTGAAGGTGGTCCAGGCATGCAGATGGGGGAAAAAAAACCGCTTCGCCCAGTAACTAATGACGAAATAGGCTATACGTTGAGATAGTAAGCAACAATAAGTCGACAATGACAAAGCGGTCACGATAGTATGTGCGCATGCGCTAGATTTAGTTATCCTGTCACTAGAGCCACTTAAAATGACACAAAATACATCACCCGTGAAAATGATCAAGAGTATTCATTTTTTTAATAGGCCTATTTAGTTTTCGTATGTTAGTATCGGGCGGTGGTGCATTGGGCACTTTTTATATGAGAGGTTGTTGGATTGGACATTGTCGATTGGACGAGAATGAATTGTAAACAGGTGGATTGGGCATTTCATAGTAGAATTTTAATTTTAAATTAATACGATAGATCGCCAGCAGACAACAATCCAATAGCCATCAAGCTGAACGATACTGTAACTACTTCGTTAAGTATGTCCAAGATAAAATTAATTTTTAGTGGAAGGGAGATAGTACTGCAAGGTAGCAGTCCCCAATCCACCTTGGGAGGGAGATAGTACTGCAAGGTAGCAGTGCCTAATCCACCTTGGGAGGGAGATAGTACTGCAAGGTAGCAGTGCCCAATCCTCCTTGAGAGGGAGATAGTACTGCAAGGTAGCAGTGCCCAATCCACCTTGGGAGGGAGATAGTACTGCAAGGTAGCAGTGCCCAATCCACCTTGGGAGGGAGATAGTACTGCAAGGTAGCAGTGCCCAATCAACCTTGGGAGGGAGATAGTACTGCAAGGTAGCAGTGCCCAATCCTCCTTGAGAGGGAGATAGTACCGCAAGGTAGCAGTGCCCAATCCTCCTTGAGAGGGAGATAGTACCGCAAGGTAGCAGTGCCCAATCCTCCTTGAGAGGGAGATAGTACCGCAAGGTAGCAGTGCCCAATCCACCTTGGGAGGGAGATAGTACTGCAAGGTAGCAGTGCCCAATCCACCTTGGGAGGGAGATAGTACTGCAAGGTAGCAGTGCCCAATCCTCCTTGAGAGGGAGATAGTACTGCAAGGTAGCAGTGCCCAATCCACCTTGGGAGGGAGATAGTACTGCAAGGTAACAGTGCCCAATCCACCTTGGGAGGGAGATAGTACTGCAAGGTAGCAGTGCCCAATCCTTCTTGGGAGGGAGATATTACTGCAAGGTAGCAGTGCCCAATCCACCTTGAGAGGGAGATAGTACTGCAAGGTAGCAGTACCCAATCCTCCTTGGGAAGGAGATAGTACTGCAAGGTAGTAGTGCCCAATCCTCCTTGGGAAGGAGATAGTACTGCAAGGTAGCAGTGCCCAATCCACCTTGGGAGGGAGATAGTACTGCAAGGTAGCAGTGCCCAATCAACCTTGAGAGGGAGATAGTACTGCAAGGTAGCAGTGCCCAATCCACCTTGGGAGGGAGATAGTACTGCAAGGTAGCAGTGCCCAATCCACCTTGGGAGGGAGATAGTACTGCAAGGTAGCAGTGCCCAATCCACCTTGGGAGGGAGATAGTACTAGAAGGTAGCAGTGCCCAATCCACCTTGGGAGGGAGATAGTACTGCAAGGTAGCAGTGCCCAATC